>OY288282.1:40668760-41268760 GCA_958450335.1 Hibiscus tridactylites
ACCAAGCATTTTACAATCAAACACAAACAAATTAGATACCACTTGTATCATAATCGAAACATTCAAGGATTATCAATGATTGTATTTTATTTCTATTGCATACAATTAACATGGATTAATAATCAATTCATCCATTTCTTAAATCATCATACATCATTCGAACATCATGCTTCAATTTCATATATTCGAACATTATCAATTTCAGATAAACAAGCAGCAGCAAACTATAGCAGAGAATCAATTAATTTCATAATTTATAATTGACATGCTACCATCCAATTCAAAGAAATTCACCAAATCAAGAATTTCAGTTTCGAATTTTAATAATTTAATTTCTTATTAATTCAATTCGCATTGCCTTGGATAGTATAGTAAGCTAGGTAATCGAGTCACGTATAACTTAATTGTGAATCAAATTCACCTTATAATAGGTACCACATACCAATTTCATATTATCGTATCACATATCATAATGTCCACTGACATTAAGCAAGAAGGTACACTTACGTACCACAATATCGAGTACACTAACGTACCGATTTTCTTATCGAGCTCAAGACTCTAGGCTAGTCGTACTACCTGGACAGACTTTACACACCAAGGGCTTTGTTTATTGATCTTTAATTTTAATCGTATAATTATTCGATCAATTTCAGAATTTCTTTATTAATCCTTTCGATTAATTTCTTGAAATATCAATTTCAATGTCACATACTATCACATTTAACATATAATAGATTGCAATACAATTTGCATATCCACAAATCAGTATATACATGATTTCAATTTCATATCATATAACTTAATTTCACATTTCATAGCTCAATTTCCAATTGAGTTTATCAAACACACATATCATGTAAGATCAATAATTGATCACATATCATTTCGAGCAATATTATCATTTCATCAACAAATCAATATCAATGTCAATAATTCTAATATTCAACATCTCAAATTCATCCATAATCAATCCAATATACTTCAAATCAGTTTCAAAATCAACATGGCAATTATCAATTTTCAATTCAAGCACATAGATCACAACAATCACATATCACATGCATTCAATCAAATTTCCTTTATTCCTTCTTCCCTTACCAAATTTCAATAATTATTTAGTCCAATTTCATGCTCAATATATAATAACATCAAATTAAGGGTAGTTGAGACTCTAATCTCAACTCTAAGTTCGTTTCACTCACAATTCGCCGAGCTAACTCTAAATTCGGAGGACTTTCGCGTGATCAGCGGTTGTTCCAGCTACGTTTTCTTCTTCAATTATTTCTCCTCTAGGATCTAATGCAATTAAGCCAAAATAATAGGAAAAATTTCAGAGCTTTATTCATTTAATTCAAATCTGAATTTTCTCTTTATTTCAAATTTAGTCCTTATACTAATTTGGTTTCGAATATAGCCAAATCTAATATCACTAATTCATTCTAATTAGTGCTTAAGTTTTCAAATTGCTTACTTATTCATGTGAATTACATTTTTAACAGTCTACTTATCAATTTACCACCTTTCTTTTCATCCGATTTTACAAATAACATTCTCACTAGTTCTTCGATTTCTCTTATTTATTTTTCACATTGTTTTGACCACTTACTTAAATTGTTTCCCATTTCCAGCATATAACTCCAAATTAGTCACTGTTTGTTTCTAAATTTAATCAACATGTTCAAGTTCATCCTATTAAAATTTCATATCGAAATTCCAAGTAACTTATTTTTCACCATTTTTCAAAGTTCATTGTTCAGCTAAGAACTCTGTTGGACAGATTTGCATGTTGTTCGAATTAAATTTCTAGATTTCACCACAAGTCTCAAATCTCATGTTTACAATTTTTATATCAAAATAGACATATAAAAGTTTGTTATATCAAAATTTCATCATAAAATTCTTACTATTTAATTTTCTACAAATTTCTGAAGTTGCATGTTCCTACAAATATGAAATCTATCCAAATTTAATCTAGCATGTTCAAAAGCCTATTATCATTCAAATTTCTTAATGTTTCTCATGTCTTAAAATTTTCCAGCAGCATCTCCCTTAATCTAATCAATTCATGATTTTATAAAGGTGCTAAGACCACCAATTTTTCAAAAATTTTCACATATTCGAAAGGTAGAGGGAGAGAGCTACTTACTTTTATTTTTCCTTGAATTTTCTAGACCAAATCCTAAGCCATGCATGCCATTCTTCTTCTTCGCCGAAAGCTCTTAAGTTTTCTCTCAATTTTGTGTTTTCAATTTGTGTGTGAAAATGAACAAACAGTTACTTAGTGGTGTATTTTGGTGTAGCCGGTTAGGGGAGGGAGAAGGGGACATATTAATGAGACTTGACTTTCATGTCAATGTCTCAACTAATATCTCCTTATTACCTTTGATTATACCATCAATTTGCATTAATCCTAGGTTAATTTAAGGATTTTTGGACTTTAGCATGCATCTCTTGTATTTGATGCTTAATTTGGTTTAGTCACTAGACAAATAACCAAATTCTTCTTGAACCTTTCTTTAAATTTCAATTCGGTCCTTATTGAATCCATTTCTAATTCAATAATTTAAGATTTTAGTCTAATAAATTATCTAATTATTTAATTAAATCCCTAAACTTCTAAGCTAATTTTTGGGATGTTACATTTCTTCCCCCCTTAAAGAAAGAATTCGTCCTCAAATTCTTACCTGAATTGAACAAATATGGGTATTGGTTTCGCATTGTTTCTTCTAGTTCCCATGTTGCCTCTTCCATCTTGTGATTTCTCCACAAGACTTTAACCATTGCAACATTTTTGCTTCTAAGCCTTTTGATTTCTCTATCCAAAATCTGAATCGGTTCCTCTTCATAGGACAAGTCAGGATTCAGCTCTACTTCTTACGGTTCTAAGATATGAGATGGATCAGATCTATACTTTCTAAGCATTGACACATGGAAGAAATTCTGGATTTTATCGAACTCACTGGAAGTGCAAGTCGATAAGCCACTGGGCCAATTCTTTCTATAATTTCAAAAGGTCCAATAAAGCGAGGACTGAGTTTTCCTCTCTTTCCGAACTGAAATACTTTCTTCCATGGAGAGACTTTGAGAAAACTTTGTCTCCCACATTATGTTGGATATCTCTTCGTTTCAGATTAGCATAGGCTTTTTGTCTATCAAAAGCCTGTTTCAAACGAGAGTGAATAATTTGAACTTTCTCTTCTGTTTCTCTGAGCAATTGTGGTCCCAACACTTTATTTTCACCAAGTTCGGACCAACAAAGAGGAGTTCTGCATTTTCTGCTGTACAAAGCTTCAAAAGGAGCCATCTGAATAGACGACTGATAGCTATTGTTGTAGGCAAATTCTACTAAGGGTAGAGATTTCTCCCAATTCTTTCCAAAGTCAATTATGCAAGCTCTAAGCATATCTTCGAGAATCTGAATTACTCGTTCAGACTGACCATCACTTTGCGGATGGAAAGCAGTGCTTAGATTCAATTTATTTCCCATAGCTCTTTGTAGAGTTCTCCAGAATCGGGAAGTAAATCTTGGATCACGATCAGAGACAATGGAGATAGGAATTCCATGTAGCCGAATTATTTCTTGAATGTAAAATTGGCTAAAGTCTCCAAACTGTAATTGATAGGAATAGGGATAAAATGTGCCGATTTGGTGAACTGGTCAACAATCACCCAAATAGCATCATATTTCCTGGGAGAACAAGGAAGACCAGTCACGAAGTCCATAGTAATTCGTTCCCATATCCACTGTGGCAGTACAAGTGGTTGGAGTAATCCAGTGGGAACTCGATGTTCAGCTTTGACTCTTTGGCAATTGAGACATTTAAATACGAAATCATTAATAGCCGCTTTCATACCAGACCACCAATACAAGAATTTGAGATCTTTATACATCTTAACCGATCCAGGGTGGACCGAGAAAGAACTCTGGTGTGCTTCTTCCATAAGATCTCTTTTCAAACTTTCATCATTTGGAATACAGATTCTCTCTTTGAAGTAAAGGAGATCGTTTGTGTGAATACGAAATCCTTCTCCAGACTTTGTATCAAGTTTGGAAATAATATCCTGAAGTTTTGGATCAGCTTTCTGAAGGTTTTCAATCCTTGAAATTAGACTGGACTGAATTTGAAGTTCGGATAGAAATCCTTGCTTTTGATACACTAGAAGATGAGCATTGATAGCAGTTGGAGCTACAAGAATAATTTTAACAATTTAGACAGAATTATTATTACAGACATATTAAATTTTATTTTATTTTAAGGATCAAGGATTAGGAACTTTACCCAATGTCGGTTTACGACTCAAGGCGTCTGCAACCACATTGGCTTTTCCTGAATGATAGTCAATGACTATATCATAGTCTTTCAACAACTCCATCCATCTGCATTGTCTCAAATTCAGATCTTTCTGAGTTAGGAGATACTTTAAGCTCTTGTGATCGGTGAACAAATAACATTTCTCACCATACAAGTAGCGTCTCCATATTTTGAGAGCAAACACGATAGCAGCAAGTTCGAGATCATGCGTTGGATAGTTCAATTCATGAGATTTCAATTGGCGTGAAGCATAAGCTATCACATTGTCACCTTGCATTAAAACACATCCAAGACCCGCATGTGAAGCATCATTGTACACTGTATAATCTTTGCCCGGTTCCGGTTGGATCAAAACTGGGGCATGAGTCAAGGCTCTTTTGAGTTGGTCAAAGCTTCTCTGTTGCTTTTCAGACCATTCAAATGGTTGGTCTTTACGAAGAAGTTTGGTCAAAGGTAAGGCTGTAAAGGAAAATCATTTGACAAACCTTCTGTAGTAACCAACTAAACCAAGAAAACTCTGTATTTCACTGACATTTCTGGGAGGTCGCCAATCCATGATTGACTGGATTTTCTTTGGATCAACTTTAATTTCTTTTGCTGAAATTACATGTCCAAGGAAAGAGACTTCCGATAACCAGAACACGCACTTGGAAAATTTTGCGAATAACTGGCGTTCCCGGAGCGTTTGCAAGACAATGCGGAGATGATCAGCATGTTCTTCTCGATTGCGAGAATAGACTAAAATGTCATCAATGAAAACGACTACAAATTTATCAAGGTAAGGCTTGAACACTTTGTTCATGAGATCCATGAATGTCGCTGGAGCATTTGTTAATCCGAAAGGAATTACCAGAAATTCATAGTGGCCATAACGAGTTCGAAAGGCTTTTTTTGACACATCCTCCCCTTTAACTCTCATTTGATAGTATCCAGATCACAGGTCGATCTTTGAGAACACCGAAGCATCCCTAAGTTGATCAAACAGATCTTCTATTCTTGGGAGTGGATATCGGTTTCTTGATTGTGATCTTGTTCAATTGACGGTAGTCAATGCAAAGACGCATCGCTCCATCCTTTTTCTTTACAAACAGAACAGGTGCACCCCAAGGAGAAGTGCTAGGTCGAATGAAACCCTTGTCCTGAAGCACTTGAAGTTGCTTTTGCAATTCTTTTAAGGGTAAAGTACACAGACGGTCACTGAACTTTGGTAAGAAAAACAAAATGGTAACCAAACTTTCAAAAATCACAAAATGACAATTAAACTTTATGTTTTATAACAAAATGGTAACTAGACGTTAAATGTCGTTAAGTGACTGTTATAAAATTTGGTATAATAACACATTTAGTCCTTCATATTTATACATTCAATCAATTTAATCCTAATTCGAAACAATCACTAAATTTAGCCCTCGTAATTTATGCATTCTTTCAATTTGGTGGTAAAGCAATATTCCAAAGTATGGTAACATGATAAATAAATTAAATTTTTATAGGTACTCGAAACTCGACTCAAATCGAAAAAATTTCAAATAAAGTTTGAGTTGTAAAATATGACGCGTCAACTTGAATAACTCAAAATTTTTTGACTCGACTCGATCGAATGCTCATCTATTTCTTAAGATATGACGCGTCAACTCGAATAACTTGAAATATTCGAATATTTTAAATCATTTTTTCTTTTAAATTGAATATTTTTTAAAATAGAATATTTAATATTTTCATATTTAAATCACATCGATTATTTAATAACAACTTTAAATATTCGATTTAAAAGAAAAATATGATTTAAAATATTTGAATATTTAATTAAATTTTTATAGGAACTCGAAAACTCGACTCGACTCAAATCGAAAAAATTCAAATAAAGTTTGAGTTGTAAAATATGACGCGTAAACTCGAATAACTCGAAATTTTTTTACTTGACTCGATCGAACGCTCACCTCTATCTTAAGATATGACGCGTCAACTCGAAATATTCGAATATTTTAAATCATTTTTCTTTTAAATCGAATATTTTTTAAAATAGAATATTTAATATTTTCATATTCAAATCACATCGAATATTTAATAACTACTTTAAATATTCAATTTAATTTAAAAATATTAGATTTAAAAGAAAAAATGATTTAAAATATTTGAATATTTAATTAAATTTTTATAGGAACTCGAAAACTCGACTCGAATCGAAAAAATTTCAAATAAAGTTTGAGTTGTAAAATATGACGCGTCAACTAGAATAACTCGAAATTTTTTGACTCGACTCGATCGAACGCTCACCTCTATCTTAAGATATGACGCGTCAACTCGAATAACTCAAAATATTCGAATATTTTAAATCATTTTTTCTTTTAAATCACATCGAATATTTAATAACTACTTTAAATATTCGATTTACAAGAAAAAAATGATTTAAAATATTTGAATATTTAATAAATATTTAAAGTTGTTATTAAATATTTGAATATTTAAAAGAAAATATTTAAAATAGTTATTAAATATTCGAATATTTTAAATCATTTTTTCTTTTAAATCGAATATTTTTAAATTAAATTGAATATTTAAAGTAGTTATTAAATATTCGATGTGATTTAAATATGAAAATATTGAATATTATATTTTAAAAAATATTCGATTTAAAAGGAAAACTTGATTTAAAATATTCGAATATTTCAAGTTATTCGAGTTGACGCGTCATATCTTAAGATAGAGATAAGCGTTCGATCGAGTCGAGTAAAAAAACTTCGAGTTATTCGAGTTGACGCGTCATATTTTACAACTCAAACTTTATTTGAAATTTTTTCGATTCGAGTCGAGTCGAGTTTTCGAGTTCCTATAAAAATTAAATTGTAATTATTTATCATGTTACCATACTTTGGAATTTTGCTTTAAGGACCAGATTGAAAGAATACGTAAATAATGAGGGCTAAATTTAGTGAATTGTTTCGAATTAGGACTAAATTGATTGAATGTATAAATATGAAGGACTAAATGTGTTATTATACCAAATTTTATAACAGTCAATTAACGGCATTTAACGTCTAGTTACCATTTTGTTATAAAACATAAAGTTTAATTGTCATTTTGTGATTTTTGAAAGTTTGGTTACCATTTTGTTTTTCTTACCAAAGTTCAGTGACCGTCTGTGTACTTTACCCTTAAAAGAAATGCAAAAGCAACTTCAAGTGCTTCAGAACAATGGTTTCATTCGACCTAGCACTTCTCCTTGGGGTGCACCTGTTCTGTTTGTAAAGAAAAAGGATGGAGCGATGCGTCTTTGCATTGACTACCGTCAATTGAACAAGATCACAATCAAGAACCGATATCATTCAAATTCTTACTATTTAATTTTCTACAAATTTCATCATAAAATTCTTACTATTTAATTTTCTACAAATTTCTGAAGTTGCATGTTCCTACAAATATGAAATCTATCCAAATTTAATCTAGCATGTTCAAAAGCCTATTATCATTCAAATTTCTTAATGTTTCTCATGTCTTAAAATTTTCCAGCATCATCTCCTTTAATCTAATCAATTCATGATTTTATAAAGGTGCTAAGACCACCAATTTTTCAAGAATTTTCACATATTCGAAAGGTAGAGGGAGAGAGCTACTTACTTTTATTTTTCCTTGAATTTTCTAGACCAAATCCTAAGCCATGCATGTCATTCTTCTTCTTCACCGAAAGCTCTTAAGTTTTCTTTCAATTTTGTGTTTTCAATTTGTGTGTGAAAATGAACAAATGGTTACTTAGTGGTGTATTTTGGTGTAGCCGGTTAGGGGAGGGAGAAGGGGACATATTAATGAGACTTGACTTTCATGTCAATGTCTCAACTAATATATCCTTATTACCCTTTGATTATACCTTCAATTTTCATTAATCCTAGGTTAATTTAAGGACTTTTGGACTTTAGCATGCATCTCTTGTATTTGATGCTTAATTCGGTTTAGTCACTAGACAAATAACCAAATTCTTCTTGAACCTTTCTTTAAATTTCAATTCGGTCCTTATTGAATCCATTTTCAATTCAATAATTTAAGATTTTAGTCTAATAAATTATCTAATTATTTAATTAAATCCCTAAACTTGTAAGCTAATTTTTAGGATGTTACACCCTTTGCATTTTAAAAATTTGAATAAGAGATTAAAATTTGAGTGCAATTAAAGCTCCTCTTTATTCTCTTGATAAATCAATTTTTTAAATCATTTCTCCCCTTTTTGTTATATCAAAAAGAATTTAAAGGGACATTAGGCTCAAAATAACTTAGGAGGTAAAAACAAAATTGACACAATTAAATTTTGATTTTAAAAGTTGGCTCCCCCTTACTCAAAGCATCAAAAAATGTTAGTCCAACAATATGATTAAACTAGTTGAATTAAAAGAAATAAAAACTAAATGAAAAGACTCTCTTCAACAATATCTCAAAGCTTGTAATCTTTAGATTTGATGAAGAACTTCATCCTAATCTTCCAATAAGCGTAGTTGGTCTCGTCGAAGAAATGTGGCTTGTCGATGGATTGCGTCATTGCTTTGGTTGGTTGAATTGATGTATCGAGCTTCTCGGATCACCTCAATAGGATGTTAATCCCGATCAATTGAGTCTCGCTCTGATACCAATTGTTGAGCTCGATGGACACAACCGAGATGCTTGCCAAGTGTGGAGAAGAGTGGATTTTTGGGTGTTTTGTGGAAGCTAAAAATGTAAGATTTTAACACAAAGATTTAGAGTGGTTCGACTTTCTAACTCAAAGCCTACATTCACTACCTTAGCTTCCTACTAAGAATTTCAACCAAATTCACTAAGAAATTCATCCCCTTTCTCAGATTAGGAGGAAACCGTTACAACGATCAAGCTTTCTACCCAACGCTTGATCAAGCACTCTCTTACAAGAGAAATTCAAAGCAAACTAGAAATCCCTCTAATAGGAATATGTTTGCTTTTCTAAGAAGTTACCCAAAACCTTGACACTTGAGCAAATTTGACAATTAAGCTCACAAGTGTTGTCTATACAAGAAATGTACAATTTAGCTCTAAAGACAATTTGACATCATAATGTTGTTACAATTGAAGCATTAACCATCTCTTGATACTTAGAGGTCCCTTTTATACTCCTAATTGAGTTTGTAGCCGTTGAGGACCGTTCAGGTTGAATTAGAGCCGTTGGAGCCTTTATTTCCCACCATAAATGTAGTTATGCAGCTTGGCGTATTGATACTCCTCAAACCATATCGATACGGTCCCGATAAAGAGGTAGCCGTTGAGCACTTCAGCTGGCGCGCATCGATACACATAGTAAGCGTATCAGTACAGTCCTGCAATTTAAAAGACCGTTGGAAAAATTATCGTTGGGGTAGTTGGGCGTATCGGTACGCGAACTAGCCACTGTGTATTTTAAAGCACATTGTATCGATACAGCCAAGCGTATCGATACGAATTTTGGCTACTGGAAAATCACTGTAGTTAAAACCCTAAAGGGTATCGATACGGTTCCTTACTGTATCGGTACGGTTACAATTAAAACATGGTATTGACTACTTTAAATACACTTTAAATCAGTCCAAAGCCTTGTAAAACCCTTAAACTTATTTTCAAGTTATTTTTTACTAAAAAGATATTTAAATTTTTTTTCAATTTAGTCCAAAACATTTTTCAATTATTATATCAAAACAATTAGTTCTACAAAAAGGGACCTCCAAGCATCAAGGAAAGGCTAATGCTTCAATTGTCAACAACATTATGATGAAGAAATTGTCTTAGACCTAAATTGTCCATTCTTGTATAGACAAACACTTGTGAGCTAAAATTGTCCATTCTTGTATTAGAGGGATTTCTTGTTTTCTAGAATTTTTGTTTTGAGAGTGTTCCCAAAGCTCAGGTTGTGAGCTTTGGATGCTAGATCACTAGTTGTGACTCTAGGTTGTAACAGTTGCCTCCTTAGCCTAGAAAAAAGGAAGAATTCTTAGTGAATTGGTTGAAATCCTTAGTGAGGGAAGCTAAGGTAGTGGATGTAGGCTTTGGTTAGAAAGCCGAACCACTCTAAATCATAGTGTTATTTATTTTTCACCTCCACCATCAATCACCC
Organism: Hibiscus tridactylites; assembly: GCA_958450335.1. Lineage (NCBI taxonomy): Eukaryota > Viridiplantae > Streptophyta > Magnoliopsida > Malvales > Malvaceae > Hibiscus > Hibiscus tridactylites. The sequence continues at coordinate 40,679,162 of OY288282.1, forward strand.
AAATAATCTAACTTCTCTGCCACTTGGCAATCTATTTCGTTTGAAGGAAATCGAGCGTATCAGGCTTAACACAATGTGGATAACTTTTACCAAATCATTATTAGGAAGCTTAACATATTTGTCATAAACAATAGATAATATGTAAAACAATTAATAAAATTAAATATATAATCAGTAGCTCCTGAATCTATGATTCATGGAGTGAGAAAATTATTTCTAAAAGAACAATTGAGAATAATATTTGTACCTTCAGGTGGAGTAGAACCAAAGGTTAAAGAAAGAACATTAATTTAAGAACTTGTAACAAGATTCTGAACTGGACTATGCGATGAATTTCTCTCTTGAATTAAAGATAATAGACTTTCATACTACTCTTTTGTGAAAGTAATAGGTTGTGAATAAGTTTAACCAAAGAATCAGATGCCAAGCAATCTTTATTACTATAAAAACGATTCTAATTAGTTTTACTAACTTGGTGGAAAACCGTTTTCGCTATAGCATTTAAATATAGAATGTTCATACAAACCACAAAATGTATAAGTAGGTTTCTTGTATCCATTGTTATTGCTAAAAAATTTAAAAAATTTCTTATCGAATATGTTATCTTGTTTATATGCCTTGTTCTTGTTTGCATTGTTCATACTAAATCTACCAGTGAGTAAAATATTTGATTCAAAAGTAGTTACAACAAAATTTAATGATCTTTCATATTGCATGACTATAGCAAAAACTTCATTGACAGTAGGTATTGGTTTTGTCAACAAAATTTAAGATTTTTTAATAGAAAAACTCTTTTTAGTTCTCTAAGAAACTTAAGTATGAAATCTTGTTTCCTATATTTTGTAGCAGAACAATCACAAGAAGACAAAGGTCTAAGATAACAAATCTCATCACATACCATTTTCAACTGAGTCTGATAGGCTGTAACAAAAATACTACCTTGTTGCAGAGAGTGAAAATCTTGCATTAAGTTTGAAATTCGAACAAGATCTTCTTGATTAAACCCATCAAATAGACCAGTCTATAAATCGTAGCATTGTCCATCAATGGATCTTGTCCAAGAACGATAATTGCTTCCATTAAGCAGAGATGAGGTCAAAATAAGCGCTTGATTTTCATTTGGATGAATATAATATTAATTGCTTAGATTATTACCTTTGAAAACATAATCATCATCACTTGAATAAGAATGAAACCTTTCTAATATCATATTAAAAATTGTAAAATTGTAATGGTATTTATACACGATTAAGTAGATTTGTTAGTAACTACCTAACTAATTTTCTTATCCTAAGGGCTATAATGAGGTGGAATATATTCTCTATTTAAGAGTGTGATATATCTTTTCAATACACCTAACATTGGTTAGTTACTATAAAGTTTTTGATGTTATGTTTGGTATTTTTCTAAGTATTTTGCATTTGTTAGATTGTTTCTTTCTTTTGTAACCTATTTGTTTTAGCACCCGACTCACTAAATGAGAAAATATTGAATGAAATATTAAATTAAACAATATGTGAAGGTTCAAATTTAGTTGAATATTTATTCTATAAGGTTCATATGATCCAATCATATCACATAGTTGTCATGCGGCTAGAGTTTCAGCTTAACGAACTCTACAAGTTTAGTCGATGCTCGCAAGACAAACGATTAAGTCAACCTGATTTTTTTCTCTTTAGAAGATCAAACTCTTCCTAAGTACTAAGAACGTTGAATCGTTCTAACCGGAAACAAGCAATGAGATAGGCAACTCAAGAACGAAAAAATAACAATTAAGAACTCTCAAGAACACAAGAGAGGATTTTAGATTAAATGTATTTTTACTCAATAGATGGATGGTTTACAAATGATGTGGAGAGCCTCTATTTATAGTTGAATCCCCATACAATAAATGGCCGAGATTGATTTACATCAGCGACTCAAATCGAAAGCTACCAACTACATCCTAGCTAATTATAGAAAGTCTATCACATTAGAATATTTTCCCTAGGTTCGCGTTCACATGGATGTTTACATTATTGGATATTCTTATCCCTTAGAATATGCCTTGGTAAGATGTCTTCTATTAAATTATCAACTTCCATGTGATCAGGTCTTCTCTTAGTCTCCAATGATCGGGCCAAATCAAATAATCTTCTAGACAAGCCCAAAATTTTGGAAGAAACCTCTTAAAGGAGTTCTAAGTATGGCCAATGAAATTAACTCCGATAAAATTAAAAGTATATATACTACATGTCTAAATGCATATTAACACAAACAAAGATCAAACAAGTGGGCAACGATGACACACGTATATGTCTTAACTCTACTATTTAAAAAAAAGAAAAGAAAATAAACCCATAGAAATTTTGTACCTCTTTTTAGTATTTTTATTTAAGCTCCACACTAAAAATTAGGTTTATGATTTAGGGTTTATAGTTAAGGTTTAGAGAACTTAAGGTATTATATATTTTAGGGTATATGACGTAGGGTTTAGGATTTAGAATTTAGGGTTAGGGTTAGGGTTTGGAATTTAATTTTTAGTGTTTTTAGTGTTGGGAAATAGAAAGGGACACCGAAAAGAGTTAGATGATTTTTATCCCTATATAACCGAATAGAAATCCTTTGCACCCTTTCTATGCCCCTATTTATGCTCTCACACTAAAAATTAGGTTTAGGGTTAGAGTTTATGAAATTTAGGGTATGGTGTATTTTGAGGGTATTTTAGGATTTAGAATTTAGGGTAGGGCTTGAAATTTAAATTTTTTGTACTTTTTAGTGTTGGGGCATAGGAAGAGGCACCGAAAATGGGCAAATGATTTTTATCCCTATATAACCCACTTTAAAAGATAAATATCATATGCCCCTTTTTGGTGCCCCTACTTATGCCCCAACACTAAAAACACTACAAAATTATATTTCAGGTCCTAACCCTAAATTCTAAATCCTAAAGCCTAAATTCTAAATCCTAAACTCTACCCCCTATATCTTAGAAAATATACTCTACCCTAAATTTCCTAAACTTTAACCTAAAACCCTAAATTTTAAACCCTAAAGTTAATTTTAAGCGTGAGGCATGAGAAGGAGCACCGGAATTTTTTTTTCCATCCCACTTTAAAATTCATCACCCAATAAAATTTTGACATGTTTTTCTATTTTTTATTTTTTCATAAAATTTAAAAAAATATTTTTTAAAAAAAATCTAAAACTTTTCAAAATATTCAAAACTATCCCAAATTCCTAAAAACTCAAACCCCAAATTTCAAAATTGATGTCATTATCGCCGCCAATAGCTTTGCCGGAGTCCCCTCCCATTTCCCCCAACCACTCATCTTCCATAACCAACGTGAGTCATGCCAATCGGACGTCAAACGGTTGGAGTTTTTCGCGTTTGTCGGTCGATTAACGCGCCTCCCGCTGGTTACTAGTGATTTGAGACTATTTTTTAATTTTTGAAAAATTTGGGATATTTTTAAATTTATTTTATTTTTAATTTATTTTTGAAAATAAAAACCACATGTCAAACTATAATTGGGTTTGGGTGATGAATTTTTTGAAGTTAACTTTATAACAGCCAAAAAAAAAATTTTAGGCACCTAAACAGTTTGATTTTTTAGTTAAGCCAATAATATAGTGTAAGTTGTATATAAACCAAACAGTGTAAAAATCTTGAACGCGCTTTTCCAGAACAGTAAGAAAATGATTACCACATCCAATGGCAAAGGGGCAAACATCAACATCATGTTCATTGATAACAGAGAACTGAGAAGACGAAGGATCGGCATCAAGATTGAAAACTTAACTCTTAACCAGCTAAAGTGCTCAGCAACAATGATGGAGTAGGTAACACCCTCTTATTCTATGGCAATTGAGACATGCTTTAGACATTTGGAGGTGGCCAAATCTTGTCAAGCAATTCCTCAGCTCGTTTAGCTTGATTCACATATCCATCCAGTCCAGCAGCCAGAAGCTCCACGGATGCAGGCCCCATAGCTGATGCAAGGCTTAATTGGTCCCACTTTGTCAGCTGATCATACACACAAATTTCACATCATGCCTTCTACACCACACAACAAGGCCTTGTTTTGCATGCTTGCACTTGTTAATTGAGCATGCCAAGAATAATGAAACTTATACAAGGTAGCAATTGTTAATTCAGCATGCTTGCACATAATTTTCATTCTTATGTTTTCCCCTCCTTTCTCTTAGTCAACAGTTGAAAATAAGGAAAGAAAGCATACCTCTTCAGCAGTGAACTCATAGCTGGCAGCAGACTGCGGGGACAACCTCCGAACATAAGAGTACTTCTCTTCGGGAGCAGTAATTGATTCTTTCAGTGACTGCAATACCTTCAACGGTGCAACGATATAGTCAACCCTGTAAGAAATAAACCATAACATATGTTTAGGAAAGAGAAACATTTGATTCTTAATTTGTAATGAATCTAAATTAAATTGATAAGAGTTGAATCATATGAAACCCCAGCAAACTGAATAAATCCTGCTTGTTCCGAACAGCGGCGGCCATAAGCTTTGATTTATGTCCATATTTATGAATGTAATTATAAGCTTTTGTTACCTGCAGTTAACAAATGGAAGTATTGTGACATGTTGTTTCGTAGATTAGAAGAAATACCAATAACAATTGCTCCAAGAACTTTTGAAAAGGAGGCAAGAAAGAAAAAAGTAAGTGCAACAATGACCCCTTGTCATTAATCTCTGAAAATTCGTACAGATTCCTGATTGTCAGTAACCTAGGCTTAAAAGAGATGCTGAATGGAAAGAAAAGGAAAGGAAAAAACTCTCTTAAAATCATAAGTCGAAGAATATGCTAATTTCATCGGAAAAGGCCTAAGAAGATGCTCAACAGTTTACAAGCATTAGAAAGGCTTCAAATCTTCAATAGACCTCGGAAATTATTGAAATCAACATGGCTACTCACAGAAATAATTCTTTGAGGCACTAATATTCAGACAAAAACATATCCACAAGATAACTATAAATTCCTGAAGTAACAATTTAACTAACCAGAGCCAACCCAGGGTCCTCTCCTCTTTGAATAGCAGCTTCAATCTCGGGGTCACCAGAATGACTGCGGGCCCAGTCCTGAAGACAGAAATGTGCTAAGGACAAGAATGATCAAGGTTTGCATAAAAAGTCATCGAAATAGGTTTTTAGAGGAAATATGTACCCTAACACGACCAACAAAAATCTGAATAACAGAGGCTCCAGCTTGGGCTGCAGCTTGAGCAAAGCTGAAGCAATATGCCAGATTAAACAATGGTTAAAGGAATAAATTAGTACAAAACAAAAGTTCCCAAGGGAAGCTATTAATATTCAAGCAACATCATTGTCCGCATAATCACATACCTATAAACAAAAGTCAAATGTGTTTGTATACCCTCAGATTCGAGTAATCTCGAGGCCTCTATTCCCTGTATAACCAGCAAGCATTAGCAAGAATAGTTTACTGTTTAAGTTCCAAGACTATTGAGTCTTAATATCTTTACAAGCATGTCCACAGACATTTCAGTGAGGAAACTCACTTGCCATGTTGAAGGAATTTTAAACAACAAGCGCTCAGGAGGAACATTAATCTCATCATAGAGCTTCAGCAAGTCATGCACCTGCATATTTCAAAGAACTTTTAGCATCAGGCAGCATAACAGAATAAAAAAACAGGGAATAAGCTACTAAAAAGAAAAACAAATTATTTAGTAGTGACAAAGTACAAAGATTGAATGGAATGAAGGTTACAGTGGGCCGTTAGTAAGCTTAAGGGGATAGTTTTGATCTCTATCATGCTTAAGGTTGAACGGAATGTAGGTTGCAGTTGATCGTTAGTAAGCTTAAGGGGATAGTTTAGATCTCTATCATGCTTCACATTGCCGGGAAAGCTTTCATTTATCTAAAGAGGATTCACAGGAACAACACATTGTACAACCATATTGAGGAGGCTGAAGCTCAGTTGCTGGCACTTGTATGGGTACTTATATGAGCTATTTTTTCTTTATCTGTCGGAATGCTCGTAAGGACCGTTATATGGTAGCAATTCTACTGCTTCTTTGGATAATTGAATTGAACTACTTATCCAAAAAAATGAAGAAAAAAAATCAGTTAGCAATTCCAATGGAAACATGAGAAAAGTCAATACCCTTCTAATAATGCCATGTGTGTCGTAAGCCATACGCGCATCCACTTCTGTTGAAACTCGACCAGGAACGAGCTTTGCCAAGTCACCACCAACATTTACTAAAGCCTACACTTAATGAACAACCAAACTTAATAAATTAATGATCCAGTACCTTTTTCTTTCTTTTTTCCCCTTCTTTTCCCAATGCAAATGAATAACAGGCAGAATAAAGCCAAAATCTCATGCATTTTCATTTAACCTTCAAAGTACAAGACTGCGAACCTTGTTAACGAAACAAGACAACCTCAGTTCAGGATTGTCCAGCCGAGAACAAGTTGAATCCGCCAAAGACATATCCACAGCATTCTAAACTCAAATACAAAACAACTTTTCTCACATATATATAAAGATTTTAAGCTGGCTATTAACTATACATTCAATTCATATGGAAACACTAACTCTAAAAATGGTATCCGGAAGGCTCAAAATACCCAACAACAATGAAGAGCTAACAGTTGCAGCAGTTGGTGGAAACCTATAAAATCCAATTAATTAGCATTAAAAAAAGCTCAGCCCATTGTGTAAAATTTCATTAAAAGGGAAAAAAAGAATTCTTTACTTTTCAAAGTCATCAAAGATGACAGTATCAGGAACAATCTCACTGAAAGTAGAGACAGCATCCAATTCGGTACTCAGACCTGAACTTTCCCCAAAACAAGAAATCAAAAACAACCCATCACTTAGAAACCAGAGAAATCACAAAAATGAATACACATTTAACCAAAAGATCTAAAGGCAAATACCATTGTCAACAGAAGAAGAGGAGCCCGAGGAGGCACGAAGAAGTGGAAAAGATGGGTTGAACTTGAAAAGTAGAGTTGAAGAAGAAGAAGAGCCATTTGCAAATCCCAATCTTGATTTGGGTTAGGAAGATGAGAGAAATGAAGGCGACGGAGATTGCAAGGAGAGTGACATTTTTTTTTTGAAGTAACTACGACAGATAGATCATTGAAGTTAAAAAAGCATGTTGGTTTTGGGGCAGTTTAACAGCAATTAATTAATTAATTTGGAAATTTAATGAAGTGAAAGAAAAAAAAAGTTTGTCGAGGAGTTTATATTGAATTTAAAAATATAAAATAATAATATATTAAATAATAACTCTCAAAGGGATATATTAAAATATTATGATCTAATGCTACCGTCTGCGAACCCTTCTACGTCCCTATTCACTAATGATTTTTCTGGCGAGAGGCCGCCATATATTACGTCTGAGATCACGACCACATCAGCGTTGGAGCGATCAGCCTCGCCACCCTTTGGATGATGACAGGCTAATCAAGAAAGGCAGGAATGGTGTCGAGGCTTCTGATGAGATGGAGGAACATATGGATGCAGAGGTTTTGTTGAGGTTGAGGATTAGGCGCACCTGGGGGCGGAGTCGCAGGTTCCGACGGATAGTGGTGTGGGTACACCGAAACCATCGTATGCTAGCATGGTTGCTAAGTCGGACAAGAACGACAAAGAGTCGACTACATTAAGAGCGTGTGTGGAAGCTGAAGTTGTGGTTCTGGATGAAGATGTACTTCTTGATCATTCGGGTCTGATCCCATCGATCCAGTTTTTTGATAGGGTCCATGACCAAATCAATCGAAATATGCAAAATTCCATTATAGTTAGGCTTCTTGGAAGGTTCATTGGGTATAAGACATTGTTGACATGTATCTGAGCGATGTGGAAGCTGGTGGGTGAGATATAGTCAATTGACTTGGATAACAACTACTTTGTAATGCGCTTTGCAGTGGAAAAGGATTATACGTGTGTGCTAACGGAAGGTCCCTGGACGATCTATGGGAGTTATCTAACGGTGCAACCATGGAGTCGATCCTTTTCGACAGAGGAAAAATATCCTTAACAAGTTATTGTGTGGGTCAGATTACTCTGTTTGCCACTCAGGTATTATACTAAGGCTTTGTTTCGTTATATTGCGGCAATTTTTGGTCAGGTTATCAGGGTGGATTATAGCACGTAAGCGGGCGCAATGGGGAAGTTTGCGAGATTGGTTGTTGTTATGGATTTAAATAAATCCCTTCTTTCAAAGGAGGTCGTTTCAGGGCTGAGTGATGCGGGTGAAAACTCGTCTTCCGAGGCTAAGCAACGTGAGGAATGTGGTGATCTTTATTGTCCGTGGATGGTAGTGGAGAACCAACGGCGAAGGAACAATGTTAGTAATATAAATGGTCTTGAGCGGCAGGAGACGGGTGGTGGTTCAAGGTTTGAGGCTTTAGAGACGGAGGATAGGGCTTGTGACATGATAGACATGAGTGATGATCATACAGAGACAGAGCGAGGAATATTAGCCAACCTTGAGAGGCGGTCAGACCCAAGTTGTTGCATGTGGGAGTGCAGCGCAGTTTCTTGAAGAATGTTACATATATGGAATCAAATCCCAATAGAAAATCAAAAGCGGCGCTCAAGGTGCCTAGTAACGTTGTTGTGGTCTCGTTGGGGGTTGGTGGCAGTGCTCAGGTGGCGTTGTATGATACAAGGCTTAATAAAGGGTCTCATTCGGCAGTCACCATTTTGAAGCAAGGTGATATGGGTAGTGGCAGTCGTAAAGGTAAAGAATCAGGAGCTCGTAGTGGCTTGAGTACTAAAGGCTCGAAGGAGAATGCACGGAAGGGTTTGAAGGTGAGGCGACCAACTGATCCAAAGGCCCATGCGCGATCGATATTGGCTGAACGACTGTAAAATTTGTCGAGAGATCTTGATGAATTAGTGACCGGGGATGGTTTCAGACCAACTAATGTTATGCGTCCACCGGAAGCAGTTATTGTGCACTCATCGGATGAGGGGGAGTTCCTGTCTAAGGATCATTTTAGTGATTCAGCCGATATGGATTATCGTGGAGAGTAGAATCGCCATGTCGATTTGTAAGTCCTTTATTTTAATTTTATTTGTAATGATTAAAGTTATGTGTTGGAATTGTCAAGGCGCAGATAGCCTTCCCTTCCGTAGAATTTTTAAATTTGTAGTGCGTACGAACAAACAGAGTGTCGTGGCGTTGTTTCAGCCTTGCATCAGTGGTCGGTGGCAGACTGTGTTGTTTCACGTTTTGGTTTTCCTAATTCTTTTCGAGTGGAGTCTCATGGGTTTGGTGGAGGTATTTGGTTGCTCTGGGATGGTGATGTGACTGTGGATATCATTAGCATCTCAAACCAATTCATTCATTCTTGGTTTCAGTCTGTAGATGGGGATCCGTGGTTCTATTTTACAACAATGTATGCTAGTCCTAATGCTTGTAAGAGGAAGTATCTTTGGCGGCACCTGGAGGATCTTAATTCGGGTGATAATTTCCCATGGGTGCTCGATTGTGATTTTAATTCTATTTTGGCGACAGATGAACGGGTTGGAGGGGTTGATCATTATGTGGGAGGTAGCAAACTCTTTATGGATTTCATGTTTAATACATGTTTGGTTGATTTAGGTAACCGTGGTATTCTGTTTACTTGGTCACATGGTGGTTTGTATGAGCGTGTGGATGTGTATGTGGTTAATGCTCGATGGCCGTCCTATTTTTCAGGTTCTTTTGTGGAACATCTAGATAAGATAGGTTCTGATCATCGTCTCATACTTCTTCATTCGTGTGATGATAATTCGGTTCCTCTTCATCGTTGGTTTCGTTTTATGGCCACTTGGCTTGACCATCCTCAGTTTAAGGAGTTTTTGGAGTCGGTTTGGCAGACGGATGTTTCTTTGGATCAAAATGTGCAAAATTTTGTTAACGCAATGGTATCGTGGAATACTAATGTTTTCGGGTACATTGGTAGAAGGAAGAAAATTTGTTGGCGAGACTTCGTGGTATTGATAAGGCCCTGTCTGTTCGACATTCGACATCATTGGCTTCCCTTGCGAAAAGACTACAATTTGAACTTGAAGAGGTCCTTGATCAGGATGAGAGTTTTTGGAGACAAAAGGCTAATGCGCTTTGGTTGAAGGATGGGGATCGTAATACAAAGTTTTTTCATGCATCTGTGATGGCAAAGAGGCGTGTGAGTAAAATTTCAGCGTTGATCTTGGAGGACAGGGTCTGGTGTGTTGATTAGGAGGAATTGGGTCGTGCGGCTTTTTTGTTTTTCCAGAGATTGTTCACTACTTCCATTTGTCGTTGCCACTATTTTTAGTTAGGGGTCGGTTTCCACTGATTGGTCAGCGTGACGATGTTCTTTTGGAGAGCCTGCTAATTAATTTAGAAATTAAAAAGGCTTTTTTTGACATGGGGCCATGGAAATCTCCTGGGGTTGATGGTCTGCATGTCGGGTTTTTCCAACGAAATTGGGACATTGTTGGGTTTGACGGTGTTCGATTCCTTCAACCGTTCTTACTCGCCAAGTGGTGGAGAAGTGGAATTTTGGGTGGTAGAGGTGTGGAAGCTAAAAAGAATAAAGACAAGATGATTTATAGTGGTTCAACCTTCTAACCAAGGTCTACATCCACTACCTTAGCTTCCCACTAAGGATTTCCAATCAATCCATTATTGATTTGTCCCCTTTTCTAAGCTTAAGAGGAAACCCTTACAAACCGATCAAGCTTTCTACCCAAAGCCTTGATCAAACTCTCTTTACAAAGAGATAAAAATAAGAAAACTCAAATCCTTCTAATAGGTATTTGTTTGCACAATTAAGCTCTCACCCAATCCTAAAACACTTGAGCAAATATAACAATTTTGGCTCACTAGTGTTTGTCTATAGAATAAATTGACACTTAAGCACTAAGACATATTTGTGATCATATGATGTTTGAAAAATGAAGCATTAGCCTTCTCTTAATGCTTGGAGGTCCCTTTTATACTCCTTAATGAGTTTGTAGCCGTTACTAGTCGTTAGGGTTGAATTGGAGCTGTTGGAGACTTTATTTCCCACCATAAATGCAGTTCTGCAGCCTACCGTATCAGTACACGTGGAGGCGTATCGGCACGCCCTTCTCCAGAACTAGCCATTGGGCTCTTTGTCAGCCTAATCGTATCGATACACTTGAGGGTGTATCGGTACGGTATGTCATTTAAAAGACCGTTGGGAAATAGTCGTTGGGGTTGTTAAAACAGGGATCAGTACGCTTAAGGGGCGTATCGAAATGATCCCTTTCCGTATCGATACGGTCTCACCCGTATCGGTACGAGTTTTGGCAAATTCAAAACTTGGGCAAAAGGGTATCGATACGGGGTATACCGTATCGATACGGGGTATACCGTATCGATACGGGTTTGCTGATAAGTCAAGTTTGACTACTTAAAAGCATTAAAAACTTTGCCAAAAACCTTTTTAAATACCTCAAACACATTTTCAAGTTGTTTGGACTTAAAGACATGTTTTAAATTCTTTTCAAATTAGTCCAAAACATTTTTCAATTATTATATCAAAACATTCGTTCTACAATCTCCCCCTTTTTGATATAATAAAACCAACTTGAAAAATTGTTTGGGATTTCTCCCCCTTTGTGAAATAAATTTTGAATAAGAGAATTAAGATTTAAAATCAATTCAAGCTCCCCCTTATTCATTTGAAAATTCATTTTTTCAAACCATTTCCCCCTTTTTGTTATATCAAAAAGAATTTAAACACTTTTAAGCTCAAAATAACAATAGAGGTTTTTTAAAAAAATGACAAAATTAAGAATTTTGGTTTTAAAAATGGCTCCCCCTTACTCAAATTATCATAAAAAGATGTTAGTCACAACATATGATAATCTAGTTGAAATAAGTAAAAATAAATGAAATAAAAGCAAGAACAACTAGATTTTACCACACTTGAACCCAAGGGAGGATGTGAAGCCTTCCTTCTTCAAGTGTTCTTCTTTGTGTGTATTGAGCTCCCCCTCAAATTTTGACTTTGTTGAACACTCTCCATCACACCTATTATAAGACAATCAAGTAATTTTTGGTATCCAAATTGCTTTGGATCCATAGACGTTAGTAGCACAAAATTTAGTCCCCTTAGGAATCCATTTTTCAATTTCATCCTTTTAAGTTGAAGTATTTAGTCCTTTTGGGACCCAAATACTTCTAAAAGCTTTACCATTTACAAATCTAGGGGCACTAGATTGTCTTACATAAAAATTTGATTTTCCAACATTATTTTTCTTTTCAAGCTCTTTGGAAATCAATTTTTTTCTTCTTGAACTTTATGAAGCAAATTTTGTAAATCAAAACATTTTTTGTTCAAACTCTTGGAGTTTTGCTTCAAGTTCAATTTTTGTTTTAGAAATCAAATCATTTTGAATTTTCAACTTTGAAATCACTTTCTTTTTTTTTTCAAATGTGATTTTTAAACTCTAAAACCAAATCGTCATAGGCATCTTGTAATTCATCAAAAGAATACGAACTTGAAGTACATAAATTAGAAGTTACCCTTGAATCTTCTTCGATGGCCATAAGGCAAAGGTTGGCTTGTTCATCGTCGGTGGAGTCTTTATCACTCCAAGTAGCCATATATGCCTTCTTCTTATGGCTTGAAGTGCTTGCCCTCTTCTTCTTTATAGATTCTCGTTCAAGCTCTTTCAAGGCTTTCTTCATGAAAGGGGCACACTTCTTGAAGAGATGAACTATCTTTTCTTCTTCATCCTCCTCCTCACTTGAATCTACATGATGACATGTGGAGGATTTGAGAGCAATGGCATTTGTGTTGATGCCAAGCCCTTTGGGCTTCTTCTCCCCCATAGCTCTAATCTCTTCTCTCTTCTTCTCCTCTTTGTTTTTCTTCATAATTTGGTGAGTGAGAGCTTCAAGGTTTTGAGATTCTTGGCTTCGATGATGGCGGTCCTTTTTGAGTCCCATGACTCGGGAAGGGAGTAGATGAGCTTTCGAACAAGATTTTCTTCCGGGATGGCTTCTCCAAAACCTTTGAGTCCATTGGTGATGGTGGAGAACCTATCGAACATCTTCTCAAAGTTCTCTTTCGGGTCCATCTTGAAGTTTTCATACTCTAGGTTGAGGAGCCCGATCTTGGTCTCCTTTACTTCGTTTGTCCCCTCGTATGTAACTTCGAGCTTGTACCAAAATTCCTTGGCACTCTCACAAGAAGACATCTTCTCGTAGATGTTGAGGCTTAGTGCACAAAAGATGAAGTGCAAAGCCTTGCAATTTAGCTCCATCTTCTTGCGGTCGTCGGCACTCCACTCTGCCTTGCTTCTTTGTGGTATGAACGGGCCATCTTCTATGATATCCCAAAGCTTGTAGTCTTTGGATTTGACAAAGAACATCATCCTCGTCTTCCAATAAGCATAATTGGTCTTGTCGAAGAAGGGCAGTTTGTCGATGGGTTGTGCCATTGAGCCGGTTGTTTGAAATGTTGATCGAGCTTGCCGGATCTTCTCAATAGGATGTTAATCCTCTTCAATTGAGCCAAGCTCTGATACCAATTGTTGGGTTTGACGGTGCTCGATTCCTTCAACCGTTCTTGCTCGCCAAGTGGTGGAGAAGTGGAATTTTGGGTGGTAGAGGTGTGGAAGCTAAAAAGAATAAAGACAAGATGATTTATAGTGGTTCAACCTTCTAACCAAGGTCTACATCCACTACCATAGCTTCCCACTAAGGATTTCCAATCAATCCACTATTGATTCGTTCCCTTTTCTAGGCTTAGGAGGAAACCCTTACAAAACGATCAAGCTTTCTACCCAAAGTCTTGATCAAACCCTCTTTACAAAAAGATAAAAATAAGCAAACTCAAATCCCTCTAATAGGTATTTGTTTGCACAATTAAGCTCTCACCCAATCCTAAAACACTTGAGCAAATATAACAATTTTGGCTCACTAGTGTTTGTCTATACAATAAATTGACACTTAAGCACTAAGACATATTTGTGATCATATGATGTTTGAAAAATGAAGCATTAGCCTTCTCTTGATGCTTGGAGGCCTCTTTTATACTCCTTAATGAGTTTGTAGCCGTTACTAGCCATTAGGGTTGAATTGGAGCCGTTGGAGACTTTATTTCCCACCATAAATGTAGTTCTGCAACCTACCGTATCGGTACACGTGGAGGCGTATCGGTACGCCCTTCTCTAGAACTAGTCATTGGGCTCTTTGTTAGCCTAATCGTATCGATACGCTTGAGGGTGTATCTGTACGGTATGTCATTTAAAAGACTGTTGGGAAATAGCCACTGGGGTTGTTAAAACAGTGATCGGTACGCTTAAGGGGCGTATCGAAACGATCCCTTTCCGTATCGATATGGTCTCACCCGTATCGGTACAAGTTTTGGTAGATTCAAAACTTGGGCAAAAGGGTATCGATACGGGGTATACCGTATCGGTACGAGCTTGCTGAAAAGTCAAGTTTGTCTACTTAAAAGCATTAAAAACTTTGCCAAAAACCTTTTAAATACCTCAAACATATTTTCAAGTTGTTTGGACTTAAAGACATGTTTTAAATTCTTTTTAAATTAGTCCAAAACATTTTTCAATTATTATATCAAACCATTAGTTCTACAGACATTCTTGGAGATTTTGTTTGTGGGTTCATTTGGACTATTTTGAAATATATGAGGTTCCAGCAGATATTAACTATACGTTATTGGTCTTGTTGCCGAAGGTTGCGGCTCTTGCAAGACTCTCGCAATTCTGACCTATTAGCCTGTGTACGATGATGTATAATCTTTTTAAAAAGATCATTGATAATAGCCTCAAACAATTTCTTCCATGTTGGGTGTCACCTAATCAAACAAGTTTTGTGCATGCCCGATCCAACGTTATTATATCGCAGGATGTTATTCATTCTATGCGTAGGAAATCAGGGAGAAAAGGGTGGAGGGTCGTCAAGATTGATTTGGAGAAAGTTTATGATCGGCTGGAATGAGGGTTTATTGAGGATACCTTGGTTGATATTGGGGTTCCAATTGGTCTTCGTGATCTTATAATGAGTGTGTTTGTTTTGCTACTACGCAAGTTCTATGGAATGGTTCTATTTTGGAGTCCTTTCACCCATCGAGAGGTATACGGCAAGGGGATTTGCTATATCCTTATCTGTTTGTGTTATGCCTGAAGCGTTTTGATTTGTTGATTCAACATATTATTTCGATTGGGGACTGGTAGTCATTCTGTACGTCGAGTAGGGGACCCCCTATTTCACATTTGTTTTTTGCAGATGACATGATATTATTTACGGAGGCATCGTTGAGGCAGGTGCAGGTTGTACGGTATGCTTTGGATATGTTTTGCTCAGCATCTGGTCATAAGGTGAGTCATGAAAAGACGAGCGTCTTTTTCTCTCGGAATGTATCTGTGGAGAAGCGGAATTTGATTAGTTCATCATTTGGTTTTAGTGAGGTGGAGGATCTTAGGAGATATTTGGGCGTTCCCCTTATACATCAGCGCATTACTGCAGCATGCTATCAATACTTGGTTCTTTCGGTCCAAAGGAAATTGAGAGGGCGAAATGCAAAGTCCCTTTCTTTGACTGGTCGTATTATGTTGGCTAAAGCAGTTATTGCCGCTATACCTTCCTATACTATACAAACGGCGATTCTCCCTAGGAAAACATGCTTGGAGTTGGAAAAGCTTATCTGTCGGTTCGTTTGGGGTAATACTATGACTAGTCGCGGGGTTCATCTGGTCAAATGGGAGGATGTATGTGCTCCAATGGATTGTGGGGGACTTGGGTTTTGGCACTTAGTATCCCAAAATGAAGCATTTCTTATGAAAATAGCTTTTGGCTTGTTGACGCGGAAGGATGGGCTATGGATGAGGTTCTTGCGTTCTAAATATAAATGTGGTGATGGCGTACCGCTTTCTTTACAGTTTACTAGGTGTTCGAGGCTTTGGCAAGGATTGGGTGTTGTGTGGGATGACATTCGTCAACATGTTTCCTGGAATGTTAGGCATGGTAGAGATGTTGATTTTTGGCGTGACTCTTGAATTGGTTTGGTCGGGCCATTGATTGCATATGTAGATTTGGGTGATGAGGAACAATTGTCGTACGTGACTTTCGCAGACATGGCTTCGGATGATGGTGATTGGTGATGGTCTTAGTTTTACACTTTGTTGCCGCGTATGATCTCGCTGCATATTGCAGCAATAAAAGGTCATTTGCCGACTTTGCCGGTTGCAACGATATGTTAAACTATGGAGCATGATCATGGTTTTTCGATTAAATCTGCGTACGCGGCGGTAGAATTATGACGAATGTTATTTTAACAATCGAAAAACCATGATCATGCTCCATAGTTTAACATATCGTTGCAACCGGCAAAGTCGGCAAATGACCTTTTATTGCTGCAATATGCAGCGAGATCATACGCGGCAACAAAGTGTAAAACTAAGACCATCACCAATCACCATCATTCGAAGCATGATCAGACTCGAAGCATGACGGATTCTCAAGGAGGGCCAGGATCGGAGGTCTAGCTGCTCTCTGTTACCATACTTTGAGGTGTTGTGGTCGAAAGATTGGGTGGTTAAGCTTAACCACATTAGTAGAGATGTGAATAAGGTTGCAGATGCTATATCCAAGATGGCTCCCTCGGATTGGTTAGAGGTGGTTCGTTTTGATTCTCTGCCTCCTAGTTTAGATAGTTTGTTGCATTTGGATGTTAGTAATTGAGGTTATGTGTTGTTTTGATTGTGCTTGGTTCTAGTATGGATCTTTTGTTAGCCGAGGTTTGGCTTGTTACTCTTTTATTACTATCATATGTATTCTTTTTCTTCATTTAGGATTAGGGAGGTTTTTAACGAGGCCATGGTAGTAATCCCATTATTTATCAAAAAACAATAATAACTTTCAAAAGAAATTGTAACGCCCCGAGTTTAGGGCCGGGAGATAATCGGATTAGTTAAACCGTTTCGGGTTAGGTTAATTTTGAAACTATTTTTAAATGGATAACCTTGATTTTTATCAAATGGGTAAAATGGGAATTTTGCTCACAAAAAGAAATAAAGAAAAGGGGATTTTTGAAAGCTATCATATTCTCCCATTTGATTTTCACGTTCAAAACCTCCCCTAAACCCCCATTTCACTATTTCATTGCCCCAAGCTCTCAATCCAAATGATTTCTTCAAGGTAAATGATTCCTTAACTTGGTTTTATCTTCCTTGAGTCATAAATGTTAAGATTTTGCAAAATCTATGGTTTAAACATGTTTTGATTTTTAAAGTTTGGTTGGAAATGGAAGGGAATTTATGGGTTTTTCGTTTGTGTTGGTTATGGCTGAGTTTGAGTGTGTTTTTAACTTTGTTTTATTGCTAAAATAACATGAAAAATGATGGGTTGTTATGGAAACTCGAAATGGGTATTGTGGGTGATTTTAGGAGTTAAAAATCTTGAGTTTTTGGATGGGTTTGGGTCTAAATAACAGCTGAGGGTTTGATAGCTTTGGGTTGATGTTTTGGAATGTTAAAAGGTAGATTTTTTATGGTAAATTCGTTGGTTGTGGCTGCAAGTAGTTTGGGACTGAATTGATAATGTTTCGGGTGAAATTTGGGCATGAATCGATGTGTGTTGTTGCAAGATTGTTGAGTTCCGGGTTTTTGCTGTGTTTATGAGTGTATTGGTGTTCTAATGTTCAGTTTTGGGTTGCTTAAAACAGAAGAATCAGATTCGGGCTTTGTGGACGGAAATTCGGGTAGTTCGGAGGCTTGATTCGACATCTTAGACATCGTTTGTGTGTTGGCTGGTGAGTGGATCGATTTTAAAAGCCTTAACGTGGTTAAGGGAATGTTTTGGGAGTTTGGATTTAGCTTGAAAAGCCAATCCAAGCTCAAGAGTAAGTTTTAATGGTTTTAAGCAATTAAATCGTGTTTTATGTTTCCCCGATGCATGATGAACATGTTATATTGTTATGTGTTGAATTGCTCTGTTTCACATGTTGAGACGTGGCACTTGTGTATATATTTGCATTGTGAGTACATGCTTTGCATGGAAGTTTGGACATGGTAAGTGGTTCAAGCATCGGTAATGCTTGTGGTTGTGAATGAGTATATTGACACGTGTTGAGTTGTTACCGGATGTAATTGATCGATAAATAAGATTAGAGTGCACTCGAGGTAAAAGTCGCGCGTGGCCTTAGTGATGCTAGATTCCACTAAGGAGGAGTACGGTGATGTGAGATTCCACCGGAAGTTATATTTTTACTAGACGGGTGAGTACGATGATGTGAGATTCCACCGGAAGTGTCTAGTGGGTTTGAGAAACTATCCGCATATCCGAGTAAAAATGATGAATGTCAATATACCCATGATGTTTTATTTCTCATGTTAAGCATGTTGTTGATTTCTTCTTTTATGCTTATGCATTGTGGTTACTTTGCTTGCCTTATGAGAATGAGCACGTGGTAAGCCTATGGCTTGTGGTTGCATTTGGTAAATGCACGTGAAGGTAAATGCATGTTGTTATGTGTTCAAGCATGTGGAAATGATTTGGAAATGGTTTTGGTTTTCAAGCAAACTAATGTTTTAAAACTACATTGTTGTAGTTACCATTTTTAGCACCGCTCACTAAGCTTAAACGCTTACGCTCTCTTTTCCAACAATGCAGGCCCTTAGACCTACGGAGCAGCTCGGGGAACAAGGGAGAATCCAAAGGAGTTTGGTTTGCTCAAGTATGAGTTTAGACTTCAATAATTAGTATTAAGCAATGAGATAGGACCTTTATGTTTTGAGGTGTTGTTGGCATGTCTCTTGCTTTAGACAAGTTTGCTTAGTTGTTTTGGGCTTGTATTGCCTTTTACCTTGTTGATTTATGCTTTTGTTTAGATTTTGGCTATGTTGGTGAATGCTATGTATGCTTGTCACCTTTAAGAATATTGTCTTGTTGGTTGTTGCGTCGTTAAGTGTTTAAATTGCTTTATATGTTTATCCATGGATGCCTTGTGTTGTATTTGAGTTTGTATGTTGCTTAAATGCTTACTATATGCCTCTAGTGTTGGGTCCCTTGTGATTTTGCAGGTAAAACCTGTTTTGCAGGGCAGTGCGTATCGATACGCTCAAGGGCAGTATCGATACAGTCCCTTGTTTTGGGCAAGGCGTACCAGTATGCGGGGGCGTATCGATACCCAAAATGCTCTCTTGAAATCTGAGAAATTGACGATATTTTGGTGTACCGGTATGGGTTCTGAGAGTATTGGTACGGTCTTCATAGTTGACCAAGGGAAGTTAACCGTTGAGGGCGTATCGATACCCGTCTTGTGGGTATCGATACAGTTTCCCTAGGTTTAACTTTGGGGTGTTGACCAAGTACATGCGTATCGATACGGTCCTTTAGTGTATCGATACGACCTGTTGTAAAATTTAAAAAAGGTTATCTTAATTGCCTGTTTTGCTTAATTTTTGTATCCATGTGTGTTTTCCGCTGCGTGTCCTCTCACATAGGATATAATTAATGCATCTAGACAAGATAAATTTAAAAGAAATTTTTTAGGGTTGCTAATCGGAGTGGAGCCTTAACGGGTTTCGCTTTGGTTTTCCCTCTGTAATCTGTCCGATGCGGTCTGGCGGCTAGGCCGGGTTGAGGGAGTTACATTTGTTGGTATCAGAGCCTAGGTTTCGCCTAGGTTCGTTGAGTTTCCGCAAGTCAAACGGTAAGTGAGGTAAGTTTTATGGTGTAAGCTTGTTAATTGTGATTGCATTGTGATTGTAAGCATGCTTGTGGCTATATTTGTGTTGGTTGAGAAATAGTTAAAGGCACCCATTGCTAGTATACTATTATTGTAAGTAATTTTAAGTTTAAGGACTTGAGCACCTTGGACCTTGTTCTTTGCTGACCCCAAATTATTTCACTTGTTGTGTTTTTTGTTTAGCTTTCCATCTGTTAGCATGGTAAGAACGCGGGGAAGGCCAAGAATGGATAATCTGAGGGTTTAGCGGATTGAGAATGTTGAGGATGTGTGATGAGAGAACTTGCCTCCTCCTTCTCCTCCTCCTCCGGGGGGTGGAGTGAATGTTGTGGGTGTTGGACCCCAAGCTGATCAGAGACAAGCATGTATTGATGTGAATCCGTTGATTCAGGCTATAGCCTGGGCTATTTAGATAGCTTTAGCGGGTGTTCAGGTTGCAGCACCGCCTCAAGGTGCAGGTTCTGGTTTACCATTAGAGCGACTTCGTAGCTTGGGCGGGTTGAGTTCCGTGGGTTGTCATCCGAGGGTTCAGAGGCATGGTTTGAGAGAACAGTTCGTATTTTGAGTCAAATTGAGTGCTCTGAAGCACATAAGTTGGGTTGCATTGTCTCTTTGCTTCAAGGAGATGCCTACACTTGGTGGACTACTATCACTACGGGTATGCCAGAGGCCGAGGTTACTTGGGAGTTCTTCATGGCTCTAGTTCAGGGTAGCTTGAGCGTGTCCGACTATGAGGTGCAGTTTGTACGTCTGAGTCAATATGCTTCTGAGTTAGTTCCCACTGAGAAGGAACATTGTGAGCGTTTCTGTTATGGGTTGGTTCAAGAGGTGAAGACCTACATGTTGGCTTCCGACTATACGGATTTTCATGTGTTGGTCGCTAGGGCCAAGGACATCGAATAGTTTTTGGGACTTGCGGATTGCAAGGGTGGGTCTAGTTCAGGAAAGAGGACTGCTGAATGGGATAGAGATCGTGCCAAAAGGCACAAGGATATGAAACCTCATCATGATCATAGATGCGGAGGTGGTAATTCGGGGCGAGGCCATCACGGCCAAGGGACTGAGAATCGTACGCCCGAGTGAAACAAGTGTGGTAGATGTCATTACGGTGAATGTTGGGGCACTTATGGCTCTTGTTGGAACTGCGGGTCTAGGGCGCACTTGAAGCGCGATTGTCCACATCCGTCTAGGGATGGACAAGCTCCTGCACGAGCTGTCGAGCATTAGAGAGGCCGTGGGCGTGGTCGAGGTAACTTTCAGCCTAGGAATGACAATCAGAGGAATGTAGCTCATGTTGTAGCAGTTCAGCCCGAGGGAGGTGGGCCAGCTAGGGTGTATGCACACCGTGAGGACAAGAATGACACAAATGTGATTGTAGGTAATTTCTCGTTACAGTCTTTGACTTTGCTTTCCTTGATTGATTCCGGTTCTACGCATTCGTACATATTGAGTGAGCATGCAAGATTGCTAGATATTCCGGTTGAGATATTAGATGTGGGTATGAATGTCACTAGTTCCTTTGGTGAGACAGTTGTGGTCAGAAAGATGTAAAAAGATGCCCTTTTATGGTTCAGGGTCATGTTTTCCCGTGGATATGATGAAATTGCCGTTTTATGGCTTCGATGTAATATTGGGAATGCACTGGCTTGTAGAGCATAGGGCTAGGGTAGATTTTGAGACAAAGCATGTGTCCTTGAGACTTTCAGAGGATCATGTGGTAGTAATAGTGGGCGAGAACGTTAAGTTCTTGTCCAATGTAGTTTCAGCCTTAGAGGCTTAGAAGTTACTGGATGTGGGTTGTCAGGCAAACCTAGCCTATGTTATGAATCTGAATATGGATGAGGCACGACCGCAAGACATTAGAACAGTTTGTGACTTTCTGAGTGTATTCCTAGAAGAATTACCTAGTTTGCCTCCAGATAGAGATGTAGAGTTTGTTATTGAGACTTATTTAGATTCAGCTCCAGTATCGATAGCCCTGTACTGAATGGCTCCTAAAGAAATGAAAGAGTTGAAGACACAAATTTAGGAATTGATAGACCGATGGTTCATTCGTCTGAGTACTTCACCTTGGGGTGCACTGGTGTTGTTTGTGAAGAAGAAAGATGACAGTTTGAGAATGTGTATCGATTATCGACAGTTGAATAAGTTGACAGTGAAGAACAAATATCCGTTGCCGAGGATTGATGACTTGTTTGATTAATTGAGAGGTGCTTCAGTGTTCTCGAAGATAGATTTGAGATTCGATTATTATCAGTTGAGAGTAAGAGATCAAGATGTACCGAAGACAACTGTCTGCACTCGTTATGGGCACTACGAATTCTTAGTGATGCCCTTTGGTTTTACTAATGCACCAGCAGCTTTTATAGACATGATGAATAGAGTGTTTCATGAGTACTTGGATCAGTTTGTTGTAGTGTTCATTGATGATATTTTAGTGTACTCACGTACCGAGGAAGATCATGATCGACATTTGCGTTTGGTGTTGCAGAAATTGTTAGACAATCAGTTGTATGACAAGTTGAGCAAGTGTGAATTTTGGATTAGGGAAGTAATCTTCCTAGGTCATATTGTATCAGCCGAGGGAATCCGAGTAGATCCTAAGAAGGTTGAGGCAGTTGTGAATTAGAAACCACCGAAGACAGTGACTGAAGTTCGTAGTTTCTAAGGTTTGGCCGGTTACTATAGACGTTTTATTGAGGGTTTCTCAAAGGTTGCAGCTCCTTTGACTAAATTACTACATAAGGATGTTCGATTTGAGTGGACTGATGCTAGACAACAAGCATTTGAGAAATTGAAAGAAGCCTTAACCGAAGCTCCTGTTTTGATTCAGCCCGTGTCAGGGAAAGAGTTTGTAGTCTTCAGTGATGTGTTGTATGTTGGCTTAGGTTGTGTGCTTATGCAAGAGAGAAGAGTAGTGGCCTATGCGTCTAGACAGTTGAAGACTCGTGAGCGTAATTACCCTACGCATGACATAGAATTGGCTGCAGTGGTTTTCGCTTTGAAAGTTTTGAGACATTACTTGTATGGTAAGAAATGCACAATGTATACGGATCATAAGAGTCTGAAGTATATAATGACACAAAGAGAGTTGAATCTTAGACAGCGTAGGTGGCTAGAGTTACTTAAGGACTACGACCTCGCGATTGAGTGCCATATGGGTAAAGCCAATGTAGTGGCCGATGCTTTGAGTAGAAAGGTAGCAGTGGAATTACGAGCTATGTTTGCTAGATTGAGTTTGTCTAAAGATGGTGGTTTAGTGGCCGAGTTGCAAGTTAAACCTTCGTTGCTTCAGTTGATTAGATAGAAACAGTTGCAAGATAGATCATTAGCATCTCATGTACAAGATATAGTGGAGGGTAAACCAACAGATTTCTGTTTTAGTAGTGATGGAGTCTTGTGTTTCAAGAGTAGAGTAGTTGTTCCAGAAGATGTAGACTTGAGATGCACCATCCTAACTGAGGCTCACAGTAGTCCGTTTGCTATGCATCCGGGAAGCACGAAAATGTACCGCGATTTGAAAAATGAGTATTTTTGGGTTGGTTTAAAGAAAGATGTTGTCGAGTTTGTGAGTAAGTGCATGGTCTGTCAGCGAGTTAAAGCCGAGCACCAGTTTCCTTCAAGTTTGTTACAACCGTTAAGAATCCCCGAGTGGAAGTGGGAGAGAATTGCCATGGATTTTGTATCGAGTTTGCTGTTGTCACCTTCTAAGAAGAATTCGGTTTGGGTAATTGTTTATCGTCTTACAAAATGTGCGCACTTTTTGGCCGTTCACACTACTTATACATTAGATAAGTTGGTCGATTTGTATATCAGTGAAATAGTGAGATTGCATGGTGTACTGAAATCTATAGTGTCAGACAGAGATTCGAGGTTCACAGCTAGATTTTGGGAGAGTTTGCATAGTGCTTTGGGTACTCGACTAAATTTTAGCACTTCATATCATCCTCAGACCGATGGTCGGTCAGAGAGAGTCATACAAGTGTTGGAACACATGTTGAGATGTTGCATTATTGAATTTCAGGGTTCGTGGGAGAAGCATCTACCGTTAGTAGAGTTTGCATATAATAACAGTTATCAAACGAGCATTCAGATGGCACCTTATGAAGCTCTGTATGGTAGAAAATGTAGAACACCTGTTTGTTGGGCCAAAGCGGGACAAAAATTGATACCTTTGCCTGATATGCTTAAGGGTACTACCGAGAAAGTATAGTTGATTTGTGACCATTTGAAGGCAGCTTCAGATAGACAGAAATCTTATGCAGATTTGAAAAGAAGAGAAATAGAGTATGTCGTGGGCGACAAAGTGTTCTTGAAAGTCTCACCTTGGAAGAAGGTGATGAGGTTTGGTAGGAAAGGTAAGTTGAGCCCGAGATTCATCGGTCCTTTTGAGATAGTTGAGAGAGTTGGTCACATTGCCTATAGATTGAGACTGACGACCGAACTAGAGAAGATTCACGACGTGTTTCATGTTTTGATGCTTCGGATGTATAGATCAGATCCGTCACATGTTATACCAGTTGAGGAGATAGAATTGAATATAGATTTGACTTACGACGAAGAACCAGTTGAGATTTTGGCTTCGGACAGCAAAGTGTTGCGAGGGAGGACCATTGAGTTGGTTAAGGTTAAGTGGCGGCACCGAGGAGTGGAAGAAGCCACTTGGGAGAGAAAGGATGACATGAGAAAGCAGTTTCTTCCATGTAAATTTCGGGGACGAAATTCCTTAAGTGGGGGAGAGTTGTAATGCCCCAAGTTTAGGGCCGAGAGATAATCGGATTAGTTAAACCATTTCGAGTTAGGTTAATTTTGAAACTATTTTTAAATGGATAACCTTGATTTTTATCAAAGGGGTAAAATGGGAATTTCGCTCACAAAAAGAAATAAAGAAAAGGGGATTTTTGAAAGCTATCTTCTCCCATTTGATTTTCACGTTCAAAACCTCCCCTAAACCCCTATTTCACTATTCCATTGCCCCAAGCTCTCAATCCAAGTAATTTTTTCAAGGTAAATGATTCCTTAACTTGGTTTTTATCTTCCTTGAGTCATAAATGTTAGGGTTTTTGCAAAACCTATGGTTTAAACATGTTTTGATTTTTAAAGTTTGGTTGGAAATGGAAGGGAGTTTATGGGTTTTTCATTTGGGTTGGTTATAGAGGAGTTTGAGTGTGTTTTTAACTTTGTTTTATTGCTAAAATAACATGAAAATGATGGGTTGTTATGGGAAACCCGAAATGGGTATTGTGGGTGATTTTGGGAGTTGATAATCTTGAGTTTTTGGATGGGTTTTGGGTCTAAATGACAGCTGAGGGTTTGATAGCTTTGGGTTGATGTTTTGGAATGTTAAAAGGTAGATTTTTATGGTAAATTCGTTGGGTGTGGCTGCAAGTAGTTTGGGACTGAATTGATAATGTTTTAGGTGAAATTTGGGCTTGAATCGATGTGTGTTGTTGCAAGATTGTTGAGTTCTGGGTTTTTGCTGTGTTTGTGAGTGTATTAGTGTTCTAATGTTTAGTTTTGGGTTGCTTAAAATAGAGGAATCAGATTCAGGCTTTGTGGACGGAAATCCGGGTAGTTCGGAGGCTTGATTCGGCATCTTGGACATCGTTTGTATGTTGTTGGTGAGTGGATCAATTTTAAAAGCCTTAACGTGGTTAAAGAAATATTTTGGGAGTTTGGATTGAGCTTGAAAATCAAATCCAAGCTTAAGAGTAAGTTTTAATGGTTTTAAGCAATTAAATCGTGTTTTATGTTTCCTCGATGCATGATGAACATGTTATATTGTTGTGTGTTGAATTGCTCTGTTTCACATGTTATATTTGCATTGTGAGTACATGCTTTGCATGGAAGTTTGGACATGGTAAGTGGTTCAAGCATCAGTAATGCTTGTGGTTGTGAATGAGTATATTGGCATGTGTTGAGTTGTTACAAGATATAATTGATCGATCAATAAGATTAGAGTGCACTCGAGGTAAAAGTCGTGAGTGGGCTTAGTGATGCTAGATTCCACTAAGGAGGAGTACGGTGATGTGAGATTCCACCGGAAGTTATGTTTTTACTAGACGAGTGAGTACGGTGATGTGAGATTCCACCGGAAGTGTGTAGTGGGTTTGAGAAACTATCCGCATATCCGAGTAAAAACGATGAATGTCAATATACCCATGATGTTTTATTTCTCATATTAATCATGTTGTTGATTTCTTCTTTTATGCTTATGCATTGTGGTTACTTTGCTTGCGTTATGAGAATGAGCATGTGGTAAGCCTATGGCTTGTGGTTGCATTCGGTAAATACACGTGAAGGTAAATGCATGTTGTTATGTGTTCAAGCATGTGGAAATGGTTTGGAATTGATTTTGGTTTTCAAGCAAACTAATGTTTTAAAACTGCATTGTTGTAGCTACCGTTTTGAGCACCGCTCACTAAGCTTAAACACTTACGCTCTCTTTTCCAACAATGCAAGCCCTTAGACCTACGGAGCAGCTCGGGGAACAAGGGAGAATCCAAGGGAGTTTGGTTTGCTCAAGTATGAGTTTAGACTACAATAATTAGTATTAAGCAATGGGATAGGACCTTTATGTTTTGAGGTGTTGCTGGCATGTCTCTTGCTTTAGACAAGTTTGCTTAGTTGTTTTGGGCTTGTATTGCCTTTTACCTTGTTGATTTATGCTTTTGTTTAGCTTTTGGCTATGTTGGTGAATGTTATGTATGCTTGTTACCTTTAAGAATCTTGTCTTGTTGGTTGTTGCTTCGTTAAGTGTTTAAATTGCTTTATATGTTTATCCATGGATGCCTTGTGTTGTATTTGAGTTTGTATGTTGCTTAAATGCTTGATATATGCCTCTAGTGTTGGGTCCCTTTTGTTTTTGCAGCTAAAACCTGTTTTGTAGGGCAGGGCGTATCGATACACTCAAGGGAAATATCGATACAGTCCCTTGTTTTGGGCAAGGCGTACCGGTACGCGGGGGCGTATCGATACCCAAAATGCTCTCTGAAAATCTGAGAAATTGACGAGATTTTAGCGTATCGGTACGGGTCCTTAGAGTATCGGTACGGTCTTCGTAGTTGACCAAGGGAAGTTGACCGTTGAGGGCGTATCGATACCAGCCATGTACAGGCGTATCGATACGGTCCTTTAGCGTATCGATACGAACTATTGTAAAATTTAAAAAAGGGTTATCTTAATTGTCTGTTTTGCTTGATTTTTGTATCCATTCGTGTTTTCCCCTGCGTGTCCTCTCACATAGGATATTATTGATGCATCTAGACAAGATAATTTTAAAAGAAATTTTCTAGGGTTGCTAATCGGAGTGGAGCCTTGATGGGTTTTGTTTCGGTTTTCCCCGTGTAACTCGTTCGATGCGGTCTGGCGGCTAGGCCGGGTTGAGGGGTTACAGAAATTAAAATATAATAAATATTTTTAAAATAAACCTTAATTTATAATTGAATAGTGGATCATCCGCCATTTCACATAAAAGAATCCGTGCATGGAAAAAAATCTAAACCATTTGTATCTTTTTCTTATTCATTTGTATTAGGCATAAGGATAATTTTAGCCCTTAACGTTTATAACCTTTGTCATTTTGGCCCTCATCCGTTTTTTAGAATAAATTTAGCCCTCAACCTATATTCTTTTGTCAAATTGCACATTTTTTAACTAACATGCTGATTAGGTAGTTAAGATTTTAAAGGTGATGACAAGGCACATACATGTGTTAATATATTTTAAATGGCGTGGCATCTAACCTATCACATGTTCGCATGTGGAATATAATCTTATTTTAATATAAAATATAGAATAAAATTAAACTTAAAGATAAAATGTTTAAAATATTTAGAATTAAAAACAACAGCGAACGTGAAAAGAATTTTCATTTTGAATCAAATCTTCTCTTTAAAAAATGTGAAAACTTAACATGATTATGAACTTTTTAGAATTCGGTTATTATTAAATCAAAGGTACGGTGTTTTTGTTACTAACTAATTGAGTTTTCATTACTTTAGTTTAGGTTTTGAAAACCTTAATCACGAAAAATTCTAAATGGTATTTAGAAATTTTGTTTAGGGTTTATGAATTTTGATGTTTAATATTGTGTTTAGGGATTGAATCAAAAGAAATCCACAAGTTCAAACCGAAAGAAATTCATTGTAAAGGTTTAACTATATCGAGTTTGACGTGAAAATAGTAAAGAATTGAACAAGTTTGTTGCTATCAATGAAAAATAAAAAAAGATATCTTCGACACCATTTAAAAGAGGTTATACAGCCAACCAATATCCGTAAATAATGTTCCTACAATAAAAAAATGGGACAACGCCAATAATGCCCATTAACCCTCTAGTATGAATATTGATGGAACTATACTGTTGTTGGCTTTAGTTTGTTGGTTATTCTAGGTTGTTTACTGCTGTGTGAATGTTTTGGGCTAATCATTGTCCATCAATAGCTAAGTTGGGTTCACTTACAAGAAACTTTAGCTGAAAATTGAAGCATAATTATTATGGATTTTGAGTATGGTAAGTCCTTTGATTTTTCATAGAAAAGCTCCTAGAAGACAACATTCGTTTTAGCATTAATCATTTCAACAAATGAAGATTTATATGTATATGTTTATGCTATTGGCGGGGTGATAGGTAAATGTCTAGACTAGATTGCTCAAGTCTCAAACTATAAATATGCAAAGCCTGCAACTTTTTACAAATATAGAGAAATGTTGATATTCTCAATCAAAAGTGTGTCAACCTTAAAAATTCTGAAATAATTTTTGTGGCTGATGTGTGGATGAGTTTACGCCTAGATGCACCACAAGGGAAGTGCTAAAGCTTGAACGATAAGGTTGATGGTTATTATGATTATAGTAAGAAGGGAGTTTATGTGAGGATTACATAGATGTATTGCTATACAGAGGTTCTAGTTTTTATGTGGTATTTAGGGAATGTAAGTGCATGAATAAAGTGATTTATAGGGTTATTTTGGATACTCTTTTTTTCGTTCAATGTCCGAAATTGAATTCTTGTTTGATTATGGTTATGAAATGATTTTTTTAATGAGATTCATTTTCTTTTCAAAAAAAAATATATTGTTGCGTTGTAGTCTTTTATTGTTACTTTTGTTTTGAACTCTACTATGTGATTGTATAGGACTGGATCTTAGGTGTGGATTTGAGAGTGTCATTTTTAATGTCTATTTTTATTTGGGGTCTCTTTGTTGTGTTTATGGTGTAATAGTATGTCATGTAATGCTAGGCTCTACAATTATTATCTAATAAAACTAATTGATGAGTAAAAAAAATTAAGATCAAATGATTTCTTGACTCTAGATATATAGTTCTTAGTCTTTAACCACCTAAATTTTAACCCAGATAAGTACAGCCACATTTAGAAAGATGTGATGGTCAAGTATAAAACTTACATAATATGCATACTCTCCAGTTTTCAGATCTGTGTAGAAGCCTAATCCTATGGATCGTTTTGGTATTGTAGTCCTTAACATTGTGTCATCCACTATGTTCTGCTTTTGTTTATCCTTTTGTGCACTACTTGACCTATTATTAGGCATAATGATCGTTGTTGAAGTTGACTTACTATTAGGTCTAATTGTAAAAGTCTAAGGTACTAAAGTAGTTCGAACAGTTTGTGAATTATTGGTCATTTGCATAAAAAAATTAACAAATATGCATATCATTTAAAATACATTAAATATAATATAGAGGAAAAATTATAAGGTTATCATTACTGAAAAAATTGTTTCTTCAACGCCAATATTTTCATCCTGGTTGTTTTTTCACTGTAAATAAATGATATAAAATTTTAAAAATATACATATCAAATAAATATAATATAAAGTAAGATTTATAAAATTATAAGTATTGATGTATTTGATGCTTCAGTCTGTGCATTTTGAGCCTGATTGATGCTCTACAACAAACCAAAAAAAATAAAAAGAAAAGTTATCACATGCAATAATAGAAAAAAGAAGACATGAAATTATATTTGTGAGATTCAAACATATTAGATACATGATGTGGACATCTTCGTTTGTTATAACCTTCAACCCCACAAATGCTACATTTTATCATCAAGTCAACCTTACTAAGTTGTTCGAGCTTCTTTTTCTTTGGTTCATCTTTTGTCGTCTATTTTTCTTTAGCCTTCCCTGCATCTTTTTTTCAGTCAGTGGAAGAACATGCTCAATCCCAAATTTGGCCCAGTCATGTGCCCCATTGATAGGATGTAAGGCATAAGCATATGATTTCATGTAGGTTTCTTTATGGTAATATTGATCCAAATAATCATTGGGGTCACCACCCATGTGCCATATATCACAACAAGCATGTGGACAAGATAATCCAATTATTTGTCAACTTCTACAACTGCAAATTCTTTTATGTAGATTCACTATGTATTGCTTTCGCCCATTTTTCACCTCACAACCGTTATCTCCATTCCACACCATTTGACATTCAATATTGTCTTTCTTACTTTGATCAAATTTCTTCTTCACTAAAGGGCCATAGTTATGCTTCCATGATTCACAGAACTTTCTCTTACCGACAATTCGAGTCATCAACTTAACTCTAATATCCTTTAGCATTATTATTATACTCTTGTACCTCACCTCCAAAATGCTAGAGTTGAAAGCTTCGCAAATATTATTGTCGACCATGTCACACTTACTATGACACCCAAAGAAGGCCTTGATCCAATGCTTAGGGGACTTCGACTTCAAATCCTTTGCAACTAGCTCATCTTTTTGGGTAAGAGCTTCAATTTTAACTTCCCATTCTCTCTCAGTTGTGGCCTTCACAATCTCCCAGAAATCAAATTCATACGACTTCGCTTTCTTCTGTCCAATCCAATTCGCAAAAACATGTCGTGTACAATTTCTATGCTCTACTCTAGGAAGAATATCATTAATTGCAATCTCTAAACCCTGTGAAGATAAAAAAAAATTACATAATTAGAATGTTACAAAATATAATATAAAACAAATAATATAATTACAATGTTATTGCCTTTTGTTGGTCGCTAATTATGGTAAATTCAAAGCCATCATCTGAATCTATATCAGATGCAAGTAGATTCACAAACCATACCCATGAATGGCCCTTTCAAAAAACAACCAGCCAACCCAAGAATTGTCCTACATCTTTTTTTCCAACCTTTCTTCAAAGTATAAAAAAAAGACCTTTTAAAATGAGGAGGAGAATCTGGAGTAACCCAATGTACAAACCATCTTAATTATACTGCCTGGATTCTTCAGCCTCAACTTATCTGCATAATCCCATAACATAGCAAACTTTTCCTTGAAATTTCTAGACAACTTTCCATTGACTCTTTTTTTGCCCTTTTACAACGTGTAATATTAACATTAACATGTATCTTTGAAGCTACCCTTCGTTGAATCTCCTTCAATTTCATTTTTGGATGATCCCTTATTGCTGCTTTAAAATGATCAGGAATTGCAGCAACATTAACCATCTTATTTTGAAAACTCACACAACAATTACGCTCTTCTTGAAATCTTTTCACCTGCATGACAAGAATATTAAAAATATAAATATAAAATAAATGATATAATTATAATTAGAATGTAATAAAACATCTTCACATTCATACACCGTGTGGCCCTACTATAGCTTGAAAAGATTCTCCAAGGACATTTTGCAGAGGCAATACACTTAACTCTTATTTATTTTGGTTCATTCCTAACAATATTGTAAAACCTATGTTTGATTTTGATATAACAAAGTATTTTAAGGACCAAATTGTAAAACTTGAAATAAATTTTTAAGTCCCTCAAAAGGTTTCAAATCAACAAGGCTTTGCTCTAGTTTGAAAAATTAAAACTCCAAAATATTTTCTAAGTGTTCCAAGGCCAAACTGCTCAAAAACGTCTATGCGTATCGATACGCTTCTCATCATATCGATACCTTTTTTACAAACTTGGCTACTAGAGACAAACGTTTCAATACGCTCCTTACCGTATCGAAACAGGGTATCGAAACGGATTTCATCTATATCGATACGCTCTCTCTATAAAATCCAAGGAGTTTGAATTGAGTACCGATACGGTTTCACCCGTATCGATTCGATTTAATATGTTTGAAAAAATTCAGAGCTTTAAATATTTTGACTGTTGCCTTGTCAGTTGGTAGGTAACCAAATTTTAAAGTGGTAGTTAATGAGTATCGATACACTATAATCGTATCGATATGAATTCCTCCAGTGAGCTATGTTGGAAAAATTGCATCGATACAGTCTTGCCTGTATCAAAACGGTTCCCTAACCCGTACCGATACGCCTAAACGAGTATCAATACGCCTCTTTTATATTTGTGCAACGGCTCTTTCTTTTTTGAGACAAGTATCGATACGCTTCCTCAGGTATCGATACGATAGGCTGCAGAGGTGCATTTATGGTGGTAAGAGAGGGTTCCAATGGCTATAATCAATTCCCTAACCACCCAAACGGCTAGAATTTATGGAGAATGTATAAAAAGAAGCCGTTTGAAGACCAACAACAACTATTGCATCTAAGAGAAACATCTACACACAAAATCCAAGCTCAAGTGCCAAAAGTCTTATTCTTGTAAAATCTCAAATTGTCTTTGAGTGTAACTCTTATCTAGTATTTCAATTTGGGTTGAGTGCTTGTATTCAAAGGGGAAAATTTCTATTGAGAGACATTCTTATTACCTTCAATTTCTTCTTTGTAACCAAGTGAGGGTTTGGTCAATTTTGGGTAGAAAATTGACCAGTTTTGTAAAGGTTTCCTCCTAAGCCTAGAAAAGGGGAAGATCAATTAGTGGAGTTGTTAGAAAATCCTTAGTGGGAGCTAAGGTAGTGGATGTAGAGTTTATTTGGAACTTGAACCACTATAATTGCCTTGTTCTTCATTTTTATTCATTCCACTTCACTTCCAAAATTTTAAAAACCCAATTGACCCCCTCTTGGCTTTGATCAATCCTTTGATCCACTCAAAAATTGGTATCAGAGTCTATCTCTTTGAAGGATTAACAACCGAAAGAGGAGATTCTAGGAAGAGTGTGATCATCAACAAAGCAAGCCATGACATCTACCTCCGGCTCTTGGATGTACGAGTCTCAATCGATCACCAAATTGCCTTTCTTCAACGGTGACAACTATCCTTTTTGGAAGAACCAGATGCATCTCTTCATAAAGTCAAGTGATTACCTTGTTTGGGATGCTATAGAGGATGGTCACATCATTCCGATGAAGAGAGACAATGAAGGAAGACTTATGCCGAAAAGAAAAAAAGAAATGAGTGAAGATGATTGAAAGAAGCTTCAAATCAATGACAAGGCTCTTCACATGCTATTTTTTGCTTTTGGACCGGATATCTACTCCAAAGTTTCTTCCATCGAAAGTGCTAAAGAAGTGTGGGATACACTTGAGACAACCTATGAAGGGACAAGCGATGTGAAGGAAACAAAGATTAGAATTCTCAATCTTAGTTATGAGAATTTCAAGATGGAGCCCGACGAAACCGTATCGAAGATGTTTGATCGTTTTTCAACCATTGCCAATGGGCTAAAAGGTTTTAGAGAGATCATCCCGGAGGACAAGCTAGTCCGGAAGCTACTCTACTCTCTTCCCGAGTCTTGGGATGGGAAAAGAACCACTATCATCGAGGTAAAGAACTTGAAGACACTAAAGCTTGATGAGCTAGTTGGTTCTCTCCTAACTCATGAAATCATGAAGCAAGAAAGGGAAGATGAAAAGAAGAAAAAAGAAAGATGAGTGGAGAAGCTTGAGGTAGACAAGAAGAAGAAACTAGAAGTGGCTCTCAAAGCTTCTCTACATGAGGAGAGCACTTCTAGTGATGAGGAAGATCTTGAAGAATTGGCTATGATAGCCAAGAGATTCTCACGGTTTATGAGATCCAACCGAGGTAGAAAGTTTCAAAGAAAGATGGACTTCAAGACCAAGAACAAAGAAGAAGAAAAGGATCCGATCATATGCTATGAGTGCAAGAAACCGGGTCATGTCCGTCCGAGTGTCCTCAACTCAAGAAGAAGGGCTTTGAGAAGAAGAAGAAGATCAAAGCCAAGCTTGCTACTTGGAGTGATGAGGAATCATCCGAGGATGAGGAATAAGAAGTGGCCAACCTTTGCCTCATGGCTATTGAGGAGGATTCTAAGCTAACCTCTAACTCATCTACTTTTGATTTTACCTATGATGAATTGCATGAATTGTATGATGAGTTACAAGAGGTATATGATGAGTTAGTTGATAAGTATAAGAAGTCCGTTTTAAAAAATAAAAAAGTCATGTAACACCCGGGTTTGGGGGTCGGGTGAACTAAAATAATAAAATATTATTTTGGGCCTCGTGTTTTCAAAACAAATAAATTATGTTGGACTCATTTTAAATCAAGCCCATTTAGCCATTGATGTCATGCTCTTGTGGATATCTCATTTCATTAAGGGTAAACTGGTCTTTGGCTTTTAAATTAAAACAAAACATTAAAAACCACTTTTTCACTCATCTTAATCCCCCCCATTCACTTCCATTTTCACGACAACATCCCCTCCCCATTGTGGTTCACTATTCCATCACCCTTCTTCCTCATCCTTGAAGGTTTTTGAAAGGTAAACGTATTTTTGAGTTGTCCTCGTTATTCTCTACATATCTATACCTTTAGTTTTCATTAAAACCCATGATTTTTCATTTTTGGAGTTTTGAAGTTTTGGATTAAAAATGTGAACTTTGTTAGCTTTAACTCATGTTTTTGATTTGTTGATGTTAGATAAGTTGTTTGCTATCTAAAATGTCCAGCATACTTGATTTTTACTTGGTTTTATAATGATTCACGAATTTGGGTTTTAGGGAGGTTTTAGAGGGGTTTAAGGTTGGTTTTTGGGGCTGTTTTGGGTGAAATCTTGAGGGCTGATGGTTAGACTATGGTTGAGGGTTGTTTTGGAAGCTTTTTGGAGTGTTATAAGTGTTGGAATCAATGGTTTTAGGCTGTGCTTATGGGCTGCTCGAAAATGGCATTTTTGAGGTTGTCTTTAGCTTGAATTCGTGTGTTTTATGCTTGGATTGTGTTCCGGGTTTACTACAGTGGTTTGTGGACTGAAATGTGGTTGTTTTGTTTGTGTTGGGATGCTAAAAGCAAGGAATTGTGTTAGTGAAGCCTCGGGAACAAATCCGGATAGCTTGGTGGATTGATCGGCTAGAGTTGTTGAGCTTGGAATAGTCGGTGAGTGGTTCTATGTTTTTAAATTGGTTTTCAAACGTTGGTTCAAGCATGTGGACCTAGGTTGGGCTTGGTAAACCCACCTAGAGTTGGGATTAGAGTGGTAGCCTAATCTCAAGCTTAGTTTAGGAGACTTTTGGTTGAACTTCTAAATGTAAGATATGCCTCTTGTTTCATATTAATTGTGATTAATGTGGTTATGTATATTGTGATGTACATGTGTGTTGAGGCATGATATTTGATACATTGTTATATGCATGTGGTTATGAAATGTGGTTTGTGCATGATGGTAAATCATGGTGAGTACGTGCTAAGCACGAAAATTGGTAAGAAATTGTGTTGTGAAAGGTTGTGAAATGAATTAGTATTGGCACTAGTATGCTTGGGTACAATGATCGATCATTAGGATGTTTAGTGTGCACACGAGAGTCAAAATGCGCGCGTGGTCTTGATGATGGTAGTCATCAAGATGGAGTACGGGTACGCCCGGAAATCTACTTTTATATGTTAGTCGGTGATGAGTGGAATCCCATCGACGGGGTGTGAGGATAAGTGGAATCCCCTCCGCGTGAAACGGTGATGAGTGTAATCCCACTGTAAGGTAAATGTTGAGTTGTTGGATGTGCGTATTCGGGTCATAGCTAGGTGCCAATACGGATTGTGGAATGTGTTGCCAATACGTTTGATAAATGTGTTTCCATATGTTGTGTTTATGGGCTTGTAGAGCATGGCATGATATTGATATTATGTGCATGCATCATCTATATTTTGACGCATGTGGTTTCGGAGGTAAGAAAGCATGCATTCTTGATCGGTGGTGTTGCTCGTGCTTAGACCCTACATTGTCGAGGTTTGTTTTATGAGCTTACCCTCACTAAGCTTTATTCTTACGCTCTCTTTTGTTCGACAATGCAGATCCGTAGTTCGTGGGTTGCTTGTGCAAGGAGAGGGCCTCCAAGTGTTCTAGTTGAGCTTTTGATATCATCAAGTATGAATTTCTAAGTTATGGATGTAATAGACAAGCAATGGGATTTGAGTATTTTGGATTTATGTTGTTTTTGGTGTTAGGAGCATGTTAGACTCTTTAATATGTTGATGTTGGTATGGCTTGTTGATGCCATGTTTGAATTGTAAACCATGCTTTATTGCTTACCTTGAATGCTTATGTGTATGTTGGCTCTAAGGCATGAAACCTTAAATGCTATGCATGACTCTTTTGTAGTGAATGCATGAGCTTTTAAATGTATGCCCTTATCATGTATCTTTATGTGTTTTGAACATGTATGTAATAGGGTGTATGCCTCTCGAGTTTACGGGTGCATGTTATGTTTGATTCTTGAAGTCGTTAGGGGCGTTTGGGATCGTTTATAGATGTTTAAAACTGATTTTGGAAACTCACAGACTGCAGGTGTTTCAGAACGGGTTATGCTGTTTCGAAACGGGTGTGGTTCCAGGGCCACCCGTATCGGAACGCGTTCCGGTACGGTTTGGCTACTGTGAGCCCCTGTTTCGATACGAGTTTCGAAACACTTTGGCTACTGTGAATGCTTGTTCCGGAATGAGTTTCGGAACGTCTAGGCGAAATGGGACCCTGTTCTGAAACGGGGTGGATGCGTTTCGGTACGAGTGTCTGGCTTTTTAACTAGAGCCCGTGTTTCAAAACGGGCAAAACCTGTTTCGAAACACAGGCCTGAAAATGGGCTTTTGACATCTCTAAAGGGTCTCAAGGGTTGGGCTTAGGCCCTGTTTGCTGTTAGGCTTCTCGTGAGCCTTGTTTTCCGTTGTTGCTTCACACATAGGTTTAATTAACGCATCTAGACAAGATAATAAATGAAAATTTTTTCTCGGGTTGTTAACCGAAGTGGAGTCTTAACGGGTTTCACCTCGGTTATCCCCGTGTAGCCCACTCGGACCGGTCAGTCGCCCGGACCGGGACGAGGGGTTACAAGTCATTTTGGATTTTAATGCTAAAAATGATTTAATTTCTCAAGCTAACTTGGAATTTGAGAAAAAGATTTTATGTCTACAAGATGAACTTGAATACTTTCAAAAGGAAAATGTAAATTTAAATAATCTTATTTCTCAATGTAACATTGAACACCAAAAGGTGTTAGATGAGCTCAATGAGCTTAAAAAGTCTTTCAAGAGTGTTGGTACTTTGAAAAATAAAATGGGTGAATCATCTAGAACAAACCAACCTAAGAGACAGAATTTTAACTACAAACAAAGTGGCTCCTATAGGCATACTAAAACTAAAAGAATTAGAAGTGTATGAGTTCCTAAGGAACTTGTTAAATCTAATAATGTTGATGCCATGTCACCTTGGATTCCTAAGGGAACCAAGCTTTTGGGAGCAAACACTCGTGGACCCAAAATGATTTGGGTACTAAAAATCAAAGCCTAAATTCTTTGTTTGTAGGGGGAGCATTGCTACAAGGCCAAAGCACAAAGCTAAAACTCATGGTACCTTGATAGTGGATGCTCGAGGCACATGACCGAAGACAAGAGTCGATTCATGGAATTAAAGCAAAAAAGTGGAGGAGTAGTGACATTTGGTGATGACTCCAAAGGCCACATTGAAGGTATTGGCTCCATAGGTAATCACTCTACCATACTCATTGAAAATGTGTTGTATGTCAATGGTCTAAAACATAATTTGTTGATCATTAGTCAATTGTGTGATAAAGGGTTTAGTGTCTTATTTGATAAAAATGGGTGTAAAATTGTTGATATTAAATCTAATAGATTTAAATCCATTAATGATGTCTCTACTAGTAGATGTTTACAATTGATTCATATGGATCTCTTTAGGCCTATTAGAACTATGCGATTGGGTGGTAAATCATATGTTTTTGTACTTGTCGATGACTATTCTACTATTCTTAAGTACAAAAGATGAGGCTTTAGAAAAATTCATCACGTTTTCGAAATTAACTCAAAATGATCTTGACCTTAAGATTTCTCACATTAGAAGTGATCATGGAACTGAGTTTCAAAATCTAGGTTTTGAAGAGTTTTTAAATGAAAATGGTATTAGCCACAATTTTTCGGCACCTCGAACTCTTCAACAAAATGGGGTAGTTGAGAGGGAAAATAGGACTTTACAAGAAATGTCTAGAACCATGCTTTGTGAAAACAATTTACCTAAATATTTTGGGCGGAAGCCACAAATACCGCTTGCTACATTGTAAATCGAGAAATGATTAGGCCAATCTTAGAGAAAACACCATATGAGATTTTAAAATCTAAGATGCCTAACATTAGCTATTTTCATCCATTTGGTTGCAAGTGTTTTGTTTTAAACAATGGAAATGACAACTTAGGTAAATTTGATGCTAAAAGTGATGAAGCTATTTTCTTAGGGTATTCTTTAAACTCTAAAGCATGGCGTGTATTTAATAAAATAACTGATACATGCATGGGAGGGCTAAAGCAATGCATATTGGACAAGAAGTTGAATCTGTTTGTGAAGTTTGGAAAGTCAGCCAACTTGCGACGACTTTTCGGATGGGATCCAGGTATTTCTGGGAAGAGTTGTCTTCTAACATATTGACCGTCATTCAGTTATCTTTCCAACTCATCTTGAAACGCATCAATCGGACATCGGGAACTCAAGATACATCCATTTTACTGAAGACTGCGCATGCAGAAAACTGGATACGGGATTATTACGGGATTTTGTAAAATTCAGCCCAAAAGCTATTATATAAGGCTTTTGGACGAATTAGACTTAGCCCAACTTAATTATTAACATTTAAATTATGTTTTTAGGGTTTTATATACTTTAGGAACCAGCCACCATTCTCCCAAGCAACTCTTATCAACTTATCACTTGCACTTATCAGCTTATCACTTGCAGCCCAAGCACAAGGAGTTTAAAGGTTGTTTTTCTTTTATTTTTTAATTAAATTAGGGTTTCCTTGTTTTAGTAGAAGTTAGATTACTTTGGCTATCCTTCACCTATAAAAGGATGAAGCCTCCACCATTGTAATAAAGATTATTCAGATTTTCTTGGATTAATAAAATATTTAGTGAGTTTATTTTTGCAAGTGCTGATTACTTGTGCCTTCGAAGTCTTCTTCAACATAAGTCCGACGAGTTCTTGTGAGGGAGATCATCTTCATACTCCTGCTTGCCTAGGTAATCGCGTCTAGGAGGGTGGGTTAGAGCCGCTTGAGGTTGCTTGCTTAGGTAATTGCGTCTAAGAGGGTGCCGAGGACAAAACCATCACAAATCCATCAAGCCATCTCCATCTTCAACTTCATGCCATCTCCATAGCCATAAACAAAGCTGAATTTTCAGATTTGTTTTATCTACCTCTCTTTCAATCTTTTTCAATCTTTTTGTTTTAATTCTTACTATTTATTCCTTAATCTTCTTTATTATCTTCGTTTCCTTAATTTTCCAGCCTTGAATCTGACTTTTTCAAGAAAAGCCCTTCTCTTTTCTCTTGAATTTTTAGATCTGCTCTTAATCTTATTGATTGAGTCTAGCGCCCCTAGTTCTTACAACAACTTGATTGAAGGCTTCCAAATCCAAGTTTGCGCTACTCTATCATTTGGTATCAGATTTGGGACGATTCTTGGCATGAATTTTGGCGTTTTGGGTGGAAATTCGGATAAAAGGGGAAAATTCGCAAAAATCAAATGAACGAATTTTGAGCTGAAAATTTCCAGATCAGATCTACACTATTGTAGGAGTCAGCCCAAAAAAATTCAGAATTTTTTTGACTTCGGGAACACCTCGAACAAAGTGGATCAAGTTGCTGCAAATTTTAGGGTTTTTTCGGGTTTTCTTATCTTCTTTCATTCTTAACAACTTGTTTTTCATTTGTTTTACCTTTTTATTGTCTTCTATACATTATCTAACACTTTCTTGCTTCTTGTGTTAGTAGGAAATTAAAAGTTGCATACTTTTATTTCTCCTTGCAACTAATTCAATTGGTGTCAAACTTTTCTTTGGATTCTTAAAGCCTTTAGGATTCATTTTTAGGATTGAACTCCGATTATAACTTTTTTGAACTTGTGGCAGGAAGGTCTTTAAAGAGCACAAGATCAACTTACTTGCCTCACTAAGTATTTCTTTCTTGGAGTGTTTAGTGAGATTCCTAGTTTTCTTTCTTTGATTTTTCACCTTTGTAAATTTGAGTGTTCCAGGATGTTTCACAGAGACAAGCCTCGTGCAAAACAACATGATACTTTGGGTTCTACTTATCGAAGAAAGCCTTCATTGACCAAGCCGAGGCATTCGTTCAATTTTTGTGAAGAAAGGCGAACTGAACCAAGGCGATCCGCACACACTTTGGCCATCCCAAAATTCAGAATACCTTCTTTTCAAGGAAGGTATGATCCTGATGGTTATTGTGATTGGGAAAATAGGGTTGATTTCCTGTTTGGTTGTTACGGATATCCCGAGGAAGATCAAGCTTCATTAGTGGCCCTAAAGTTCGAGGAATATGCAGTACTATGGTGGCGTTTATTACAACGAGATAGACGTCTCAATGGTGGAGCCAAAATAAGAACATGGGCTGAACTTAAAAAGGTCATGAGAGAGCGATTCGTTCCCAAACATTACCAACAAGAAGAATCCAAGACTTGTCGGAAGAAATACTCCTCTTCTGATAAAGGTACATCTCAACCTTCATCTTTTCATAGCCCTACTAATGCACTATTCGATTCTAGTAGTATGACACCGAAGGAAGAAGAATCATTGGTATTCCAAAAGGATAATGAACAACCATCGGTGAGTCATGTCGAAGAAGACCAAGGAAAGCAAGATGTCAAAGAAATTTGTTATCCTCGAGAACATGGGGAAGATGTCACTACTCAGAGTTTAACCATACCCAATAATGAGCAAATACTTTCAGAAGATGACGTTTCGGTAGAAGAAACACTTGAACCCATAAATCAAGACAATCTTTCATGCTTAGTAGTGAGTTCTCTTGATTCATCAACAACCTCCCAAGAAAGTAAGTATGATTCTAACCCTTTATTTGGTTCTCATCCTATCATTATGTTAGAAACACTTCATCCTCTACAGAAATTGTATTTCGATGATATTATTTGTGAGAGGAATTGGGTACGTGAGTTATCTTATTTGAAAAAGACCGAGAGTCAAGAGGCCGAGAGCAATAAAAGTCAAATTAATGGCCCAATTTTGGTGAGTGAAAAGAAACATGAGGTAAAAGTCGAACAATTTCTAAATGAAAAAGGCGAGAAAAAGATAAAGAGAGATTTTTTTCGACCTAACCATAACATCGTTGTTCCGAGTGGCTTTGAGTTCTTTTTTCAGGATTTTGTTGAACCATTGAGAGGAGCTCAATTGGATCACTCCACCTATGACAAAGATTCCTCTTTGATTGCCATTGTTAAACGTCCTTCTTTTGATGTTTTTGATTCGAGGACGAATCCTTTTGAGGAGAGGGGGAATGATACATGCATGGGAGGGCTAAAGCAATGCATATTGGACAAGAAGTTGAATCTGTTTGTGAA
The DNA here is from genome assembly GCA_958450335.1 of Hibiscus tridactylites. Lineage (NCBI taxonomy): Eukaryota > Viridiplantae > Streptophyta > Magnoliopsida > Malvales > Malvaceae > Hibiscus > Hibiscus tridactylites. The sequence continues at coordinate 40,720,582 of OY288282.1, forward strand.
GTTTGGAAAGTCAGCCAACTTGCGACGACTTTTCGGATGGGATCCAGGTATTTCTGGGAAGAGTTGTCTTCTAACATATTGACCGTCATTCAGTTATCTTTCCAACTCATCTTGAAACGCATCAATCGGACATCGGGAACTCAAGATACGTCCATTTTACTGAAGACTGCGCATGCAGAAAACTAGATACGGGATTATTACGGGATTTTGTAAAATTCAGCCCAAAAGCTATTATATAAGGCTTTTGGACGAATTAGACTTAGCCCAACTTAATTATTAACATTTAAATTATGTTTTTAGGGTTTTATATACTTTAGGAACCATCCACCATTCTCCCAAGCAACTCTTATCAACTTATCACTTGCACTTATCAGCTTATCCCTTGCAGCCCAAGCACAAGGAGTTTAAAGGCTGTTTTTCTTTTATTTTTTTATTTAAATTAGGGTTTCCTTGTTTTAGTAGAAGTTAGATTACTTTGGCTATCCTTCACCTATAAAAGGATGAAGCCTCCACCATTGTAATGAAGATTATTCAGATTTTCTTGGATTAATAAAATATTTAGTGAGTTTATTTTTGCAAGTGTTGATTACTTGTGCCTTCGAAGTCTTCTTCAACATAAGTCCGACGAGTTCTTGTGAGGGAGATCATCTTCATACTCCTGCTTGCCTAGGTAATCGCGTCTAGGAGGGTGGGTTAGAGCCGCTTGAGGTTGCTTGCTTAGGTAATTGCGTCTAAGAGGGTGCCGAGGACAAAACAATCACAAATCCATCAAGCCATCTCCATCTTCAACTTCATGCCATCTCCATAGCCATAAACAAAGCTGAATTTTCAGATTTGTTTTATCTACCTCTCTTTCAATCTTTTTCAATCTTTTTGTTTTAATTCTTACTATTTATTCCTTAATCTTCTTTATTGTCTTCGTTTCTTTAATTTTCCAGCCTTGAATCTGACTTTTTCAAGAAAAGCCCTTCTCTTTTCTCTTGAATTTTTAGATTTGCTCTTAATCTTATTGATTGAGTCTAGCGCCCCTAGTTCTTGCAACAACTTGATTGAAGGCTTCCAAATCCAAGTTTGCGCTACTCTATCATTAATGATACATGCATGAAAGGGCTAAAGCAATGCATATTGGACAAGAAGTTGAATATGTTTGTGAAGTTTGGAAAGTCAGCCAACTTGCGACGACTTCTCGGATGGGATCCAGGTATTTCTTGAAGAGTTGTCTTCTAACATATTGACCGTCATTCAGTTATCTTTCCAACTCATCTTGAAACGCATCAATCGGACATCGGGAACTCAAGATACGTCCATTTTACTGAAGACTGCGCATGCAGAAAACTGGATACGGGATTATTACGGGATTTTGTAAAATTCAGCCCAAAAGCTATTATATAAGGCTTTTGGACGAATTAGACTTAGCCCAACTTAAATTATTAACATTTAAATTATGTTTTTAGGGTTTTATATACTTTAGGAACCAACCACCATTCTCTCAAGCAACTCTTATCAACTTATCACTTGCACTTATCAGCATATCACTTGCAGCCCAAGCACAAGGAGTTTAAAGGCTGTTTTTCTTTTATTTTTTAATTAAATTAGGGTTTCCTTGTTTTAGTAGAAGTTAGATTACTTTGGCTATCCTTCACCTATAAAAGGATGAAGCCTCCACCATTGTAATGAAAATTATTCAGATTTTCTTGGATTAATAAAATATTTAGTGAGTTTATTTTTGCAAGTGCTGATTACTTGTGCCTTCGAAGTCTTCTTCAACATAAGTCCGACGAGTTCTTGTGAGGGAGATCATCTTCATACTCCTGCTTGCCTAGGTAATCGCGTCTAGGAGGGTGGGTTAGAGCCGCTTGAGGTTACATGCTTAGGTAATTGCGTCTAAGAGGGTGCCGAGGACAAAACCATCACAAATCCATCAAGTCATCTCCATCTTCAACTTCATGCCATCTCCATAGCCATAAACAAAGCTGAATTTTCAAATTTGTTTTATTTACCTTCTTCATCAATCTTTTTCAATCTTTTTGTTTTAATTCTTATTATTCATCCCCTAATCTTCTGTCTTATCTTTGTTTCTTTGATTTTCCAGCCCTAAATCTGAATTTTTCAAGAAAAATCCTTCTCTTTTCTCTTGAATTTTCAGATCTTCTCCTAATCTTCTTGATTGAGTCTAGAGCCCCTAGTTCTTGCAACAGCTTGATTGAAGGCTTCCAAGTCCACAATTGCGCTACTCTATCATTTGGTATCAGATTTGGGACGATTCTTGGCAAGAATCTTGGCGTTTTGGGTGAAAAAATCGAATAAAAGGGGAAAATTCGCAAAATTTAAACGAACGAATTTTGAGCTGAAAATTTCCAGATCAGATCTACACCATTGTAGGAGTCGCCACAAAAAATTTCAGAATTTTTTGACTTTGGGAACATCTCGAACAAAGTGGATCAAGTTGCTGTAAATTTCAGGGTTTTTTTCGGGTTTTCTGATCTTCTTTCATTCTCAACTACTTGTTTTTATTTGTTTTACCTTTTTATTGACTTCTATATATTATCTAACACCTTCTTGCTTCTTGTGTTAGTAGGAAATTAAAAGTTGCATACCTTTCTTTCTCCTTGCAACTAGAATTCAATTGGTGTCATACCTTTTATTGGACTCCTAGTACAAATAGGACTCATTGTTAGGATTAAACTCCGATTATAACTTGTTGACTTGTGGCAGGAAGGTCTTTAAAGAGTACAAGATCGGCTTACTTGCCCCGCTAAGTATTTCTTTCTTGGAGTGTTTAGTGAGATTTCTAGTTTTCTTTCTTTTGTTTTTCACCTTTGTAAATTTGAGTGTTCCAGGATGTTTCACAGAGACAAGACTCGTGCAAAACAACATGATACTTTGGGTTCTACTTATCGAAGAAAGCCTTCATTGACCAAGCCGAGGCATTCGTTCAATTTTTGTGAAGAAAGGCGAACTGAACCAAGGCGATCCGCACACACTTTGGCCATCCCAAAATTCAGAATACCTTCTTTTCAAGGAAGGTATGATCCTGATGGTTATTGTGATTGGGAAAAGAGGGTTGATTTCTTGTTTGGTTGTTACGGATATCCCAAGGAAGATCAAGCTTCATTAGTGGCCCTAAAGTTCGAGGAATATGCAGTACTATGGTGGCGTTTATTACAACGAGATAGACGTCTCAATGGTGAAGCCAAAATAAGAACATGGGATGAACTTAAAAAGGTCATGAGAGAGCGATTCGTTCCCAAACATTACCAACAACAAGAATCCAAGACTTGTCGGAAGAAATACTCCTCTTTTGATAAAGGTACATCTCAACCTTCATCTTTTCACAGCCCTACTAATGCACTATTCGACTCTAGTAGTACTACGCCGAAGGAAGAAGAATCATCGCTATTCCAAAAGGATAATAAACAACCGTCGGTGAGTCACGTCGAAGAAGACTGAGGAAAGCAAGATGTCGAAGAAATTTGTTATCCTCGAGAACATGGGGAAGATGTCACTACTGAGAGTTTAACCTTACCCAATAATGAGCAAATACCCCCAGAAGATGACGTTTCGGAAGAAGAAACACTTGAACCCATAAATCAAGACAATCTTTCGTGCTTAGTAGTCAGTTCTCTTGATTCATCAACAACCTCCCAAGAAAGTAAGTGTGATTCTAACCCTTTATTTGATTCTCGTCCTATCATTATGTTAGAAACACTTCATCCTCTACAGAAATTGTATTTCGATGATATTATTTGTGAGAGGAATTGGGTATGTGAGTTATCTTATTTGAAAAAGACCAAGAGTCAAGAGGCCGAGAGCAATAAAAGTCAAATTAATGGCCCACTTTTGGTGAGTGAAAATAAACATGAGGTAAAAGTCGAACAATGTCCAAATGAAAAAGACAAGAAAAAAATAAAGAGAGATTTTTTTCGACCTAACCATAACATCATTGTTTCGAGTGGCTTTGAGTTCTTTTTTCAGGATTTTGTTGAACCATTAAGAGGAGCTCAATTGGATCATTCCACCTATGACAAAGATTCTGTTTCGATTGCCATTGTTAAACGTCCTTCTTTAACTCTAAAGCATGGCGTGTATTTAATAAAATAACTTTAGTTGTAGAAGAGTCTATACATGTTGTTTTCGATGATAACCTCCTTCCAAGGAAGGATTCTTGTGATAATGATGATGTAGGGATCATTGAAGCGAATGATGGTGGAGAATCATCAAAGGTGAATGAGATTCCAACCAAAGAGGAAGAAGCACAAAAACCGCCTCTAGAAGCATTGCAAGACATGTCTCTTGAGGAAAAGAAAGTGAGCTGCCCAAGGGAGTACAACTATGTCAAAGGTGGTGAAATCTTGGGTGATCCATCCAAGGGGGTAACTACTCGCTCTTCTCTTAAAATGCTTAATCATGTTGCATTTATCTCATGCATTGAGCCTAAGAATGTTAAAGAAGCATTAAAAGATGATTTTTGGATTATGGCCATGTAAGATGAGTTAAATCAATTTGAGAGAAGTAAAGTGTGGACATTAGTTGAAAGGCCTGGAAATCAATCTACTATAGGAAATAAATGGGTATTTAGGAATAAACTGGATGAGAGTGGTAACATAGTGAGAAATAAAGCTAGGCTAGTTGCTCAAGGTTACACTCAAGAAGAGGGAATAGATTTTGATGAAACCTATGCACTCGTAGCTAGAATAGAAGCTATTAGGATGTTGCTTGCATATGCATGGTGTCATGATTTCAATCTTTTTCAAATGGATGTCAAAAGTGCATTTTTAAATGGTTTTATAAATGAAGAAGTGTATGTGGAACCACAACCGTGTTTTGAAGATCCAATTTTTCCAAACCATGTTTTTAAATTGTCAAAAGCTTTATATGGTTTAAAACAAGCTCTTAGAGCTTGGTATGAAAGACTTTCAAGTTTTGTAGTTGAAAAAGGTTTTGAGAAAGGAAAGGTGGATACAACACTTTTTATTAAAAACAATGACAAAGATATATTAGTAGTTCAAATTTATGTTGATGATATTATATTTGGTTCTACTAATGAATTGCTTTGTCAAGATTTTTCTAAGTTGATGCAAGGTGAATTTTAAATAAGCATGATGAGGGAGCTCTCAATCTTTTTGGGACTCCAAATCAAACAAATGAAGGATGACATCTTCATCAATCAAGCTAAGTACATCAAGGATATGCTCAAGAAGTTTGGCTTGGAGCAAGCAAAGCCTCAAGCTACACCAATGAGCTCATCTACAAAGCTTGACAAAGATGAAGGAGGTAAGTGTGTTGAGCTTTATCGCTCTATGATTGGATCATTTATTTACCTTACCGCAAGTAGACCAGATATATTGTTTAGTGTTTGCTTGTGTGCTAGGTTTCAAGTTAGTCCTAGAGAGTCTCACCTTATAGCCGTTAAAAGGATCTTTAGGTACCTTAGAGATACTCCTTGTTTAGGTCTTTGGTAGCCTAGATACTCAACCTTTAACCTTCATGCTTATTCGGATGCGGATTATGGGGGTTGTAAAATCGATAATAAAAGTACTTCCAGTACTTGCCAATTCCTAGGTAGTATGCTCATATCTTGGTTCTCTAAGAAACAAAATAGTGTAGCTTTATCTACCACCGAAGCCGAGGACATATCCTTAGGGAGTTGTTGTGCTCAAGTCCTTTGGATGAAACAACAACTCTTAGATTATGGAGTTAAAGTAGAAACCATACCCCTTAAGTGTGATAACACTAGTGCAATTTGTCTCACCAAAAATCCCATCCAACACTCTAGAACCAAACACATAGAGATAAGGCATCATTTCATTAGAGATCATGTCCTTAAACAAGATGTTGTTATAGAGTATTGTAGAACTAATGTTTTGATATAATAATTGAAAAATGTTTTGGACTAATTTGAAAAGAATTCAAAACTTGTCTTTAAGTCCAAACAACTTGAATTTATGTTTGAGGGATCTTAAAAGGTTTTTGGCAAAGTTTTTCATGATTTAAAACATCCAAACTTATGTTTTCAAGTTGCCCACACTGATACGGTCAAAACCGTATCGATAACTTTTTGCCTAGTTTGGTCACTACCAAAACCCGTATCGAAACAGGCTTGGCCGTTTCGATACGGTAAGGGATCGTTTCGATACGCCTAGTAAGCATACCGATCCCATTTTAACAACCCCAAAGGTCATATTTCCCAACAGTCTTTTAAATGTCATCCCGTACCGATACGCCCTCAAGCGTATTGATACGCCTAGGCTGGCAAGAGCCCAACGGCTAGTTTCTGATGAAGGTCGTACCGATACGGGTCTACGCATATCATTACGGAAGGCTGCAGAACAACATTAATGGTGGGAAATAAAGTCTCTAACGGCTCCAATTCATTCCCAACGTCTAATAACGGGTACAAACTCAAAGAGGAGTATAAAAGGGACCTCCAAGCATCAAGTAATGGTTAATGCTTCAATTGTCAATCAACAAATGATCAAGAATTGTCTTTGTACTTAAATTGTCATTTCTTTGTATAGACAAACACTAGTGAGCCAAAATTGTTAAATTTGCTCAAGTGTTTTAGGTTTTGGGTGAGAGCTAAATTGTACAAACAAATACCTATTAGAGGGATTTAAGTTTGCTTAAATTTTCTCTTGTAAAGAGGGTTTGATCAAGGCTTTGGGTAGAAAGCTTAATCGGCGTATAAGGGTTTCCTCCTAAGCCTAGAAAAGGGGACGAATCAATAGTGGATTGATTGGAAATCCTTAGTGGGAGGCTAAGGTAGTGGATGTAGACCTTGGTTAGAAGGTTGAACCACTATAAATCATTGTGTCAATTATCTTTTAAGCTTCCACACCACATCCACCCAAAATTCCACTTCTCCACCACTTAGCGAGCAAGAACGGTTGAAGGAATCGAGCACCGTACAACCCAACAATTGGTATCAGAGCTGGGCTTAATTGAAGAGGATTAACATCCTATTGAGAAGATCCGACAAGCTCAATCATCATTTCACACAACTGGCTCAATGGCGCAATCCATCAACAAACCGCCCTTCTTCGACGAAACTCACTATGCCCATTGGAAGACAAAGATGAAGTTCTTCATTAAGTCAAGAGACTACAAGCTATGGGACATAGTTGAAGATGGTCCGTTCGTGCCTCAATGAAGCAAAGCAGAATGGAGTGCCGAAGATCGTAAGAAGATGGAGCTTAATTGCAAAGGCTTGCACATCCTCTTTTGTGCATTTGGCCCAACCATCTATGAGAAGATGTCTTCTTGTGAGAGTGCCAAGGAGGTATGGGACAAGCTTGAAGTCACATACGAGGGGAAAAATGAAGTGAAGGAGACCAAGATCGGGCTCCTCAACCTAGAGTATGAGAACTTCAAGATGGATCCAGAAGAGAACATCGAGAAGATGTTTGATAGGTTCTCCACTATCACCAATGGTCTTAAAGGCTATGGAGAAGCCATTCCGAAGGAGAAACTTGTCCGAAAGCTCATCTACTCCCTTCCCAAGTCATGGGACTCAAAGAGGACCGTCATCATCGAAGCCAAGAATTTGAAGACCTTGAAGCTTGATAAACTCATGGGGTCACTCCTTACTCATCAAATAATGAAGAAAAACAAAGAAGATGAGAAGAAGAGGGAAGAAATTAGAGCTATGGGGGAGAAAAAGCTCAAAGGGCTTGGCATCAACACAAATGCCATTGCTCTCAAATCCTCCACATGCCATCATGTAGATTCAAGTGAGAAGGAAAGTGAAGATGAAGAGATGGTCTATCTCTTCAACAAATTTACCCGGTTCATAAAGAGCGAAATGGAAAAATCCAAGCATGAATCGAGGAAGAAGATGAAGGAATCTCACAAGTCCAACAAGAGGGGATCATCTTCAAAGCAAGCATATGTGGCCACATGGAGCGATGAAAACTCCACGGATGATGAAGTAGCCCACCTATGCTTGATGGCCCTCAATGAGGGGGAGGTAACTTCTAACTCATCTATTTCAAATTCATATACATTTGATGAGTTGCAAGATGCCTATGATGATTTGCTTTTGGAATTCAAGGCATCATTTTCCAAGAACAAAAGGTTGATTTCAAAAATAAAGAATGAAAATGATTTGCTTTCCAAAACAAATCTTGAACTTGAAGCAAGACTGAAGGATTTTGAACAAAAATGTTTTGATTTACAAAATTTGCTTCTTAAATTTCAAAAAGAAAAAGATTTGATTTCCAATGAACTTCAAAAGAAAAATGACTTTGGAAAATCAAATTTTTATATAAGACAATCTAGTGCCCCTAGATTTGTGGACGGTAAATGTTTTAGAAGTGTTTGGGTCCCAAAAGGACTAACCACTTAAACTAAAAATGATGAAATTGAAAAATGGATTCCAAAGGGGACTAAATTTTGTGCTACTAATGTCTATGGATCCAAAACAATTTGGATACCAAAAATTACTTGATTGTCTTTTGCTAGGTGTGATGGAGAGTGATCAACAAGTCAAACTTTGAGGGGGAGCTCCATGCACACAAGGAAGACACTTGAAGAAGGAAGGCTTCACATAGGGGTGTAAATGAACCGAGCTTGAACGAACAAGCCTCTGTTCGTGTTCGTTTGTTTAATTTTAAAGGTGTTCATGTTCAGTTCGTGTTCGTTTAAATTTTTAATATTGTGACTGTGTTTGTTTATTTATTTTTGAAGGTGTTCGTGTTCGTTTGTTTAGTGTTCACGAACATGTTCATTTAAGCGTTCATGAACATGTTCGTTTAAGTGTTCGTGAACGTGTTCATTTAAGTGTTCACGAACGAGTTCATTTAAGTGTTCGCGAACGTGTTCGTTTAAGTGTTCACGAACGTGCTCATTTATTCGTTCGCGAACATGTTTGTTTATATTTTAAGAAATGTTAACTAAATTAACAACAAATAAATAAATAAATAAATAAATAAATAGCAACAAATTAAAACTTACATTTAAACATGAACTTAATATAATATCCTTAGCAACAACAAAAAGTATTATTTAGATACATCCACAAACATTTTTATTCTATAAACGAGCTTATAAACAAGCATGTAAACGAGCCTATAAACAAGCTTATAAACGAGCTTATACATGAGCGTATAAACGAGCCTATAAACGAGCTTGTTCGTGAACATAAACGAGCCGAACACACCTTTGTCCGTGTTCGTTCGTTTATTAAACGAACATAATTTTTTTTTCATACTCGTTTATTTAGCTTAATAAACGAACATAAACGAACGTTATACGAACGGTTCGTCGAACGCTCTGTTCATTTACACCCCTAGCTTCACATCCTCCATTGGATTCAAGTGTGGTAAAATCTAGTTGTGTTTTACTTTTATTTGATTTATTTTTTTATTTAATTCAACTAGATGGTCATATATTGTTGGACTAACATTCTATTGATGCTTTGAGTAAGGGGGATCCATTTTAAAACCAAATTTTTAATTTTGTCAATTTTTTTACCTCTATTGTTATTTTAAACTTAAAAGTATTTTGAATTCTTTTTTATATAACAAAAAGGGGGAGAAATGGTTTGAAAAATTGAATTTTCAAATGAATAAGGGGGAGCTCAAATTGATTTTAAATTTTTCATCTCTTATTCACATTTTTAAACTTAAAGGGGGAGAATCCCAAACAATTTTTCAAGTTGGTTTTATTATAACAAAAAGAGGGAGATTGTAGAACTAATGTTTTGGTATAATAATTGAAAAATATTTTGGACTAATTTGAAAAGAATTCAAAACTTGTCTTTAAGTCCAAACAACTTGAATTTATGTTTGAGGGATCTTAAAAGGTTTTTGGCAAAGTTTTTCATGATTTAAAACAGCCAAACTTATGTTTTCAAGTTGCCCGTACCAATACGGTCAAAACCGTATCGATACCTTTTTGCTCAGTTTGGTCACTGCCAAAACCCGTATCGAAACGGTCAAGCCTGTTTCGATACGGTAAGGGATCGTTTCGATACGCCTAATAAGCGTACCGATCCCATTTTAACAACCCACGGTCATATTTCCCAACAGTCTTTTAAATGTCATACCGTACCGATACGCCCTCAAGCGTATCGATACGCCTAGGCTGGCAAGAGCCCAACGGCTAGTTTTTGATGAAGGTCGTACCGATACGAGTCTACGCGTATCGATACGGAAGGCTGCAGAACAACATTAATGGTGGGAAATAAAGTCTCTAACGGCTCCAATTCATCCCCAACGGCTAATAATGGGTACAAACTCAAAGAGGAGTATAAAAGGGACCTCCAAGCATCAAGTAATGATTAATGCTTCAATTGTCAATCAACAATTGATAAAGAATTGTCTTTGTACTTAAATTGTCATTTCTTTGTATAGACAAACACTAGTGAGCCAAAATTGTTAAATTTGCTCAAGTGTTTTAGGTTTTGGGTGAGAGCTAAATTGTGCAAACAAATACCTATTAGAGGGATTTAAGTTTGCTTATCTTTTCTCTTGTAAAGAGGGTTTGATCAAGGCTTTGGTTAGAAAGCTTGATCGGTGTATAAGGGTTTCCTCCTAATCCTAGAAAAGGGGGATGAATCAATAGTGGATTGATTGGAAATCCTTAGTGGGAAGCTAAGGTAGTGGATGTAGACCTTTGTTAGAAGGTTGAACCACTATAAATCATTGTGTCAATTATCTTTTAAGCTTCCACACCACATCCACCCAAAATTCCACTTCTCCACCACTTGGCGAGCAAGAACGGTTGAAGGAAATGAGCACCGTACAACCCAACAAGTATGTTGACACCTTAAATCAATTAGCGGACATCTTTATCAAGCCTCTAGACAAAGAGCATTTTTGGTTCCTTAGGAGAGAGTTAGGTCTAACTAGCCTATCATGACCCTTTAAGACTCTTCTGAGGTTAAATTTGCTTGATCTTGTGAAACTTCATGTTTATGTATTGTTAATTTTGATAGAAAACATGCTTGTAGCTATGGGAGTATGCTTCTATTAGAACATGCTTAGATCTGCTCATTCATCATTTGCATACTTTTAGGAGATGTTAAAGCCGAGCCTTTGGCTGTTCTAAAGACCAAAAATGCATTTCTGGACATAGGGTTTCGATACGGCCTTATGTGTATCGATATGAGTACTTCATTAGCTTTCCAGATTGCATTTTCTCTCTTGCGGGTATCGATACAGTTAAATCTGTTTTGATACAAGTTGTGAGCGTTTCGATACGAAAGTCTTCCATTTTGATACGGTTCCTTGATATGTGGTTCCAAGGAATTACATTGTACCCGTATCAATACTCGATCGCGCCGAAGCTTTAATTGGGAATTAAAAGACTTTCACTATTACCAAAAAAAATTCAAAACCCTAGCCGATTTTAATCTATAAAAGGGCCCTCAACCCTTCATATTTTCATCACAAAACTTAAATTTTCTTGAGGGTTTTTCAAAATCAAGCCAAGTCTAAGGCTCTCCATCAATTTGGTGCAAAATCATCATACATTCCTCCCCCTCTCAATATCAACGTATAAAAACTTCTTTTCTTTCTATTTTCTTTATTATTTTCATTTTAATTTTTTTTGTTATGTTTGTTCTTTCAAAAGATCTTATTAAAAGTGTTGAGTGTGTAAAAGTTCTATATTTTACCCCTTATATAACCCATATTTCTGCTGCATTCAAGCATAATTCATTGCATTTATGATAGATTTCATTCATACATCACAATTATATTAAAATGGCACAGTTGCTACTGAAATTGGTTACTTTTGCAGGTAGCTGCTATAGCAAATGCAGGGCAGTGGAGAAGTAGAGCTGGAACACGGGACTGCAGACGAGAAGAAGAATGCTGCCATGGCCGCTGCCGTGGTAGCCAATGACGACAGCAATGATGAAGGGAAGAAGTGAAGTGGAGCTCGACAGAAAGAGGAAATTAAGCCGGTCTGTCGTGGAGCACTCTTATATTTTTCCGAGCCCTAGATCAGAATGAAGGTCAAGCCCAAAGTTCAAGGAAGAAACTCCAAGAAAGAAGAGAGGACGAATTAAAGACATCTACTTTGAAGATTTAGTCTTTAATAGAGTTGTACTTTAATTTAAACTTGTATTCTTGCCATATTAGAAAACTTGAACCCAAGGACTATATAAAGGCATGTAATTCGACCTAGGGAAGAATATCTTATTCTCTAGCCGTCTTCCCCTAAACCCTAGTCGTTTTCCCCCTTGTCATCATGTTCTAACTTCCCTTAAGGCTAAGGGTTGGTTCTGTAAAGTAGTTGCAAGGATTGCATTGTTTTAGGATTTTTTCTGTTCAATAAAATAGACTTCGAGTTTGCTTATTCTGGTTTTTGACATCTTACAAGAGTATTGGGAGAGCATTGTGAGATTATACATTTACTTAATATCAGGAGAGTTAAGTATACGAAAGGAATAAGTACGGGTTCTCCAGTTTATGGTTGAACTATCTCGGACCTAGGGATAGGACGAGGTTAAGTGGCTAAGGAAGAATTCAACAACATCGATGTTCATCCTTCGATTCACGCCGGTAGGTATCATCAAAGACGTGTTCATCGACAGACTTGGACCTAGGGATAGGACAAGGCATAGCAGGGAGTCTTGCCAAGCTTGAAGTACTGAGTTGTGTGTTCGCTGTCGCGACAACAACAGACCGCTGTCGTAGCAGGTGCTGCCGCGACAGGCACTACAACAGAACAGAGAAGTCCTAGACAATGCAAACACCTGCACTACGGAGCAAATCAATACCAGCCTACTCTTTACTCTGAATATTTTCATCTCTTATTTTCAGTCTTCTTTATTATTTCGTGACAAACAATTAAACTCTTTCTTTTCCCTCTTGTGCAGCAATCCATGGTTAAAGTTATTAGCCCAGTCCCTGTGGAGACGATATCTGATACTTACATATCACTTTACTACTTGCGTTGTACACTTGCACTACATTGCGATAGACTCTTTTACACGCAACAAGTTTTTTGGCGTCGTTGCCGGGGACTGGCAACATATCCTTACCCTACTTTTAATGCACTTTTTAATTTTTATGTTTTTACTTGGATTGTTCACCCTGTGCTTTTCACAAGGTTTCCCGTTTGTTTATGCACAGATCGAGACGAGGAAAGGAACCTGAGTATCAGTTAGATCCTGAAATCAAACGCTCGTGCAATCTTAGGAACAGACTCCGACTCGTGTTAGCCAGAAACGAGTACCTTGAAGAACAGTTAGAGGCCATGAACAACCAAGGGAATCCTCGAGGTCCTAAAGATCCTATCGGAGATGGAGGAAAAGGACAGCCTGTCGCCCCTACTGCTGAGGCCGCACGCCGATCCTACCGTGACTACATGATCAACGATCATGTAGAACTGGAGACCACCCTGCCAGACATGGAAGCTGATAATTTTGAGCTGAAACCTGTGATGTTCAGCATGATCAATTCCGCTGGCCAATTTAGTGGTGCTGCTACAAAGGATGCTAGAGAACACTTAAAAACATTCCAAGAGATCTGTGGTTCGTTTAGACTACCAGGAGTAAATCTGGAGATACTGAGGCTTCGGTTATTTCCTCATTCATTGAGGGATACGGCAAAAACTTGGTGGAATAAACTAACGCCGGGTTCAATACGAACTTGGGCAGATCTTACTTGTGAATTTTTATCTCGTTTTAATCATTCTCATTTATCTGAGCGATTACGTAACGAAATTGCTACTTTTCAACAGGAAGATGACGAGCCAATGCACGAGGCATGGGACAGATTTACCACTCTTCTAAGAAACTGCCCGATGCATGGATTCCCAGTTTGGAATCAGGTCATCAAATTTTACAATGCTGCTAACCTACAGACTCGTATGAGAATTGATTCAGCAACGAATGGATTGCTGTTGGATAAAGATCCTGATGAAGCAATGGTGGTATTGAAAAATCTGGCTAAGAACGAGGAACAGTTTCCTACAGCAAGGAGAGAGGGTAAACGAGTGCTAGCTGTGAAAGACTATGAGGCCGATAATTCCCTAAAAACACAGGTCGCATATCTCACAAAGACAGTGGAAAAGCTATTAAAGAAAGATTCAAAACCTGTCTACTCTACGGAAGAGGTATGTGAAACTTGCGATGGGAATCACAGTTCGGAAGATTGTCCGTTACAGCTGGAGGAAGGGATGTACGTTGGAAACTATAACAAGCCAAGAAACTATGATTCCAACAATTACAATCCCAACTAGAGAAAGGACCCTAAGTTCTCATGGAGTAACCCAAACAACGCACTAAATCCTCAAGTGTAGAACACTCAAAACTAGGGGGCACCTAGATTACTGACACGACAGCAACCGCAACAGCAGTTGCAACAGCTACCAGCTGCCACACCTAGTATATTGGAGCAGACCTTGGCCACTTTTATGTCCCAGACAGGAACTTACATCGAAAACATGAATCACTTCGTCAAGAAGACTAAGTCGTTCATGGATAAAACAGAGATGCGAATGACTAACCATGAAGCTACTCTGAAATCACTAGAGACACAAATGGGTCAGGTTTCCCAGCATATTAAGCCAAGGCAGAATGGAGGATTCCCAAACGATACTGAGGTCGCTAGACAACCCACGCATGAGCAGTGTAAAGCCATCACAACTAGGAGTGGGAAGAAATTACCAGGGTCGGAGAAGAAAGCTGAACCAGTGAAGGAACCAGCCCTAGAATCGACTGCCGAGAATGCTGCCCCGTCAGACGACAAACAGCCTGCTGCCGCCACACCTGTCACGACAGCAGAAGAGACAGAGGAGAAGGATGAAGAACCTAAGCCTCCTCAAACCCGAATGAAGTGGGAAGGAAGCATTGAAGATTATCGTCCTCCACCTCCTTTCCATAATGGCTACAGAAACAGAAACAGGAGTTCCAGCTTAAGAAAATCTATGATATTTTTAGGCAGGTTCATATCAATATTCCGCTGTTAGATGCCATCAAGGAGATGCCCGGTTATGCCAAATTTCTCAAGGATGACATGTCAAAGAAATCCAGACTTGGGGAATTTGAGACGGTTAAACTGACAGAAGGATGCATGACTATTTTGCACAAGCATCCACCCTAGAAAAAGAAGGATCCTGGGAGCTTCATCATACCGTGCATAACCGGTGACAAATTTGTGGGTAAGGCACTTTGTGATCTTGGTGCTAGTATAAATTTAATGCCCAAATCTGTATTTCAGAAATTAGGTATTGGACAAGCACGGCCCACAACAGTCGTACTGCAGCTGGCAGACCGCTCTTACGTACATTCAGAAGGGAAGATAGAAGATATCCTGGTAAGAGTGGATAAGTTTATTTTTCATGTTGACTTTCTTGTCTTAGATTGTGAAGTAGATGAGAATGCACCGATCATCCTGGGGCGACCCTTCCAAGCCACAGGCAGAACTATGATTGATGTAGAGAAGGGAGAACTTACAATGAGAGTGAATGATCAAGAGATAAAGCTCGATGTTCTCCAGGAAATTAAACAAGCTGATGCAGAGGAGGAGTGCAAGGCCATCACTGAAATAATCTTTGACCAACCCTGCATCAGGTCGAGCTGCCATGACACAAGGTTTGGGCACTGCCCCAGCAGCCATTTAGAAGACTGACACGACAGCAACGACGACATCAGCTTCTCAGATTCTGATATATCTGACACTGAAGGTCGTAAGGAGGTAAACTTGATAGGCAATCGTCCAGGTAAGTTATTCGAGCCCTTAAACTATACCTCGAATGAACATATCATCCAAAAGCCATCAACTGTAGAACCACCTATTCTAGACCTTAAGCCCCTGCCAGGGCAGCTTAAATATGTTTTCCTTGGGATTAAATGATATGTTGCCCGTAATCATCTCTTCCAAGTTGATGCAGGAACAAGAACAGCAGCTGATAGGGATGCTAAAGCAGCATAAAAAGGCTATTGGATGGATGATAGCTGATATCCAGGGCATCAGTCTGGAACTATGCATGTACAAAATTCTCTTAGAGGATGATCATAAGCCGACAATTGATGCTTAGAGACGTCCAAAACGATGCTATGCGAGAGGTGGTTCGTAAAGAAATAATCAAATGGTTAGATGCTGGGATAATCTATGCCATCTCGAATAGCAAGTGGATGAGCCCGGTGCAATGCGTTCCTAAGAAAGGAGGAATAACTGTGGTGACCAATGAAGAAAATGAGTTAATCCCAACCAGGATTGTGACCGGTTGGAGGGTTTGTATGGACTACCGGAAGCTTAACAAAGCTACACGGAAAGACCACTTTCCCCTGCCTTTTATTGATCAAATGCTTGATAGATTAGCGGGAAAGCCTTATTACTGTTTTCTTGATGGTTACTCAATTTATAACCAAATAGCCATCGCACAAGAGGATCAAGAAAAAACGACTTTCACTTGCCCATACGGTACTTACGCTTTTAGGAGAATGCCATTTGGACTTTGCAACGCACCAGCAACCTTCTAGAGGTGTATGATGGCGATATTCTCCGACATGGTGGAGGATTTCCAGAAGATATTCATGGATGATTTTTCCGTCTTTGGAGACAGTTTTAAAAGTTGCTTAGGCAACCTACAAAAGGTACTCGAAAGATGCAAAAAAGCGAACTTGGTATTAAATTGGGAGAAATGTCATTTCATGGTGGATGAAGGGATAGTCCTAGGCCACAAAGTAAGCTGCCGCGGCATAGAAGTCGGCAGAGCTAAGATGGAGGTAATTGAAAAGCTACTTCCACCCACCACAGTCAAGGGAATCAGGAGTTTCTTAGGGCATGCTGGGTTTTATCGAAGGTTTATCGCAAACTTTTCGAAGATCACCAAGCCTTTGTGCCACCTACTGGAGCAGAACCGTCCTTTCGACTTCAATACTGAATGTACTGAGGCATTCAGAGTCCTAAAAGAAAAGCTGGTAACAGCCCCGATAGTACAGCCACCAGATTGGAAACTGCCATTCGAAATCATGTGTGATGCTAGCGACTATGCTGTTGGGGTAGCACTTCGGCAGAGGAAGGACAAGCTCTTCCATGTTATATATTATGCCAGCAAAACACTGAATGACGCCCAAGTGAACTACACCACAACAGAGAAGGAACTGTTAGCTGTGGTTTTTTCAATTGACAAGTTCCGATCCTACATACTTGGAACGAAAGTGGTGGTCCACACAGACCACTCTGCACTGAAATATATGTTTGCTAAGAAAGACGCAAAGCCAGATTGATTCGTTGGATTCTGCTGCTGCAAGAATTCGACCTTGAAATCAAGGATAAAAAGGGGACAGAGAACCAAGTTGCAGATCACTTGTCAAGACTAGAGAGGGGAAGGAATCTGTCGACAGACAAGACACACATATTGGAGACCTTCCCTGACGAGCAGCTGTTTGCTGTCACGAGCACTACCGCAACAGCCATGGCGGCAGGTAAGTTTTCTGAACTCTCTTGGTATGCTGATTTCGTTAATTATATAATTAGCAGAATATTTCCTCCTGAACTAAATTATCAAGCCAGGAAGAGGTTCCAAAATAATGTTAAGCATTATTATTGAGACGAACCTCTTCTTTTCAAATGTTGTGCAGATCAGGTTATCAGGAGATGCGTACCACGGGATGAGCAGGAAGTTGTGCTTCATCACTGCCATGCTTCACAATATGGAGGACACTTAGGTGGTAACAAAACTGCTGCCAAGGTTTTGCAGTCTGGTTTTTATTGGCCTTCACTGTTCAAGGATGCCCAGGCATTCTACAAAAGCTGTGATAAATGTCAACGGACTGGAAACATCTCAAGGAGATGCCGCTGCAAAACATTCTTGAAGTCGAAATCTTCGACGTTTGGGGGATTGATTTCATGGGACCGTTCCCAGCATCATGTGGGAATTTATATATCCTACTAGCAGTGGACTATGTGTCCAAATGGGTAGAAGCGATCGCCACATAGAAAAACGATGCCAAGACTGTTCAGAGGTTTTTGCACAAGAAAATTTTTCCATATTTGGCATCCCTAAGGCGATCATCAGTGATGAAGGGAGACATTTTGATAATAGGGTAATAGCTGTTGCCTTAAAGAAATATGGTGTCAAACATCGGATCGCAACAGCCTATCATCCTCAGACCAATGGACAGGCCGAAATATCCAACAGAGAGGTAAAGAACATTCTTGAGAAGATGGTTAAACCAACTCAAAAAGACGGGTCTCTACACCTAAATGATGCACTCTGGGACTACAAAACAGCATTTAAAACTCCATTGGGAATGTCACCCTACCGACTGATTTATGGGAAAACATGTCATCTACCTGTTGAGATTAAGCACAGAGCATACTGGGCCATCAAAGCAGTGAACATGGACTTGGAAAAGGCAGGACAGAAAAGGCTACTTGACTTGAATGAGATTGAAGAAATTCGAGCAATGACCTACGACAACGCAAGGATTTACAAAGATAAAACAAAGAAGTGGCATGACAAGAAGCTGCTGTCACGACAGTTCTGCCCAGGACAGCTTGTGTTGTTATTCAACTCTAGGTTGAAACTCTTCCCAGGGAAGCTGAAATCTAGATGGTCCGGCCCGTTTCAAGTGGTGCAAGTTTTTCCTCATGGTGCCATCACGATCAAATCCTTAAAAGACGGGCACCAATTTAAAGTCAACGGACAGAGATTGAAGCATTATCAGGGGACTGAAGCCCCAAGAATGCAGGAAGTGATTACTTTAGGAGATGCCCCTCCTGGCATCCCTAATTTAACTTAATTTTATCTTTATTATTTATTTATTTATTTATTTATTTATATTTATTAGGAAATTAGAATTGTTTTATTTTTAGGAAGTAAGTTTTTATTTTAATTATTTTTAGGAAATAAAAGAGACAAGGAGAGGAGAAGAAGTGAACTCATCCCACCATCTCACCATCAGCCCAAAATAGGAGCCTGTCGTTACAGCTGCCGTGACAGAAGCGGAAAATCCAGCCTGTCAACACGTTGTCGCGATAGACACAGAAACACGTAACAGACACGGAAACGCGTGACAAACGCGTTAGAAACCGCATAACAGCTGGCTCCGTTATTCGCGCTTGCCGTTACAGCTCCAACGGGCAGCAAACTCTTCATCTATATAAACCTCGTTTTACTATTCATTTTTCACTTCACTTTTACTCTCTCTACTTGTTTCCTCTTTAGATTTTCATTTCTTTTCGTTTTTCTATAGTCTATTGCAACTATGAGTACCAGAAACACCAGACGAAGTGCTGCCTCAAGCTTTGCCCCAGCAGCAGCAACTCCCAGCTCCTTCCAGAGCAGGGATATGTGGGAGGAGAAAGGTTTCATCTACAGCAAACGAACGGAGAATCTCGGGCTCAAACCATTTATAGCCCGTAAGATCAGAGCACTACATTGGCAGATGTTTGCTGAGAAACCTGAGGAGATGAACGTCACCCTGGTCAGAGAATTTTATGCTGTCGTCGACAGTAGTGACAGTTCGTGGTAAGGAAGTCCCCTTTGAGCCAGAGTACATTAACACCCTTTACGGACTCTACGTCGGCAGAAAGGAAGACGGGCATAAGAGGTTTGTGGAGAGCCTGGAGACAGCAGATTATGATGTTGTCATGGCAGAACTCACTGAGGAAGGAACCCAATGGAATACAGACCCCAAACACCCACGGACGGTGAAACGAGTTCAACTCACTCCCGAGGCGAAACTGTTGAATGCCTTCGTGAAAAAGAGGATCATGTCGTCCTTACACAATAGCACAGTGGATCAACTCAGGTTAGCTCTTGTTCATTCTATTTTAAATGAGAGACCCATTAACGTTGGCAGCTATATTCGGGAGGGGATTTTGGATTGTGCATTTCGGCCATCGGGACCCCTTGTCTTCCCCAACCTCATCACAGCACTTTGTCGTGGCCACAATGTCCCTGAAGTTGCTGAGGATTTGAGAATCCGGGGAAAAGGATGGACGGAGAGAAACACCCTCAGTTTGATGGAGCTGAAAGCCACAACACCAATCTCCAGCTTCAACCCGTCTGCCGCGGCAGGTGAGCCGACAGAGCCCACCCAGACAGAACCTGCCGCCACAGAACAAAGGCAGCCCACAGCAACAGCTCCCCCAGCCGACTCCTTCATCTAAATCCTTGCCACCCTGCATAAAATAGAGGAACGACAGCTAGGCCTGATGCGCTTTATCCGGGATTTCACAACAACAACGATACATTTCATTAAAAGCAATTTAAATTTTCCAGATGTAATGTTTCCTGCTTTCCCCGATCAATATTTTACTGCCCCCACACCTGCCCATACCCCTACCCCTACTGCCACACCGAGAACACCTTATGATGCGTCCACTTCAACCCCGGCCACGACAGCTCCAGGTGGCAGCCCCGCCGTCACTGCCTCTGCCAGGGGAGAAAAGAGAAAAGATCTCATGTCCGACCTTGACGAGTTCATTGTCGGTTTCTCCTCTTCCTCAATTTGGGAGGAATTCGATGGCGAGCCCTTTGTCAAGAGGAACCTGTCCAAAAAATTCACTCAGATGAAGTGGCAGAAACCCAACACTAGAGACGGACCATCCGACCAAGGGAAGTCCGGCAGCAGCAGCAGCAGCTCTTCCGAGGAGGTTCAAGTATTGGAGAAACTACCCCAGATCTCCCCTACTCGCATCCAGCCTCCGAGGGAAGCCAATAAAAAGACCGCCTCTGCCTCTCCAGGCCATCTGCCGGCACCGACAATGAAGGTCACTGCCCGCCGGCAGATACAGATCAACAGCAGCAGCAGCGACGATAACACTTAAAATTTAAGTTTTTATCTTATCTTTGTTGTCTGCTATTTTGTTATAATTGTGATGTTTTTATTTTCTATTTTGTTTTTATCTGTCATCATACATTGAGGGAATGCAACCCTTGAGTTTGGGGGTGGCATCCCTCAATTAATGAAGTGTCTTTATGTTTAGAAATTGTGTCTAAGTGTTAGTTTATTTTTGCTTAAAAATTTTTGGCTTAAGTCCTTGAACTTAACTTACCTGCCGCGACATATGCTGTCGTGACAGTACCTTTAGGAAATTTTAGGATTTGTTTAGAGCCTTGCTATGATTCTACCCTGTAAAACACTTTTTGGGACTCTTATGCTTTCTAGATTACTTTAGTACACTGGAATAGGAATGTTTACCCACTTGAAACTGCCCCTAGAGGTGCCTATCACTGGCTCTAGAAAAACAAGGAAAGAAAAAAAATTCAGACTCAATAGCTTGCAAAACTGCCTTGCACTTATTTTAGGAGATTTCTTTTTAAGCTAAGTTAGAAAAAAACTAAAGGAGCCCAAGAATTGCCTCCAGAAAAGATGCAGAGTTAGAAAAAACTAAAGGAGCCCAAGAATTACCTCCAGAAAAGATGCAGTTAAATAAAGAGTCAGAAAAAACTAAAGGAGCCTAAGAATTGCCTCTAGAAAAAATTGAATTGGCATAACCTCAAGTTTGTAGGCATAACTATTCTGGTATACTAAGGTAGTCTACATGCATAAGTGTTCACAAATCTGCACACGCTGCACAAGAATTATAGCATGGTTCCGGATGAATTCAGAAATGCCCGACAAGGTACTGCTCTTGATAGAATACAAGTGGTAGGTAATGTAGAGTTCGCTGATTTAAGCCAAAACAAAAAATATTTCATTTTAAGTTAGGTAATATTTTCTTGAGGGCAAGCAAGAACTTGAGTTTGGGGGTGTGTTGAGTGTGTAAAAGTTCTATACTTTACCCCCTATTTAACCCATATTTCTGCTGCATTCAAGCATAATTCATTGCATTTAGGATAGATTTCATTCATACATCACAATTATATTAAAATGGCACAGTTGCTACTGAAATTGGTTACTTTTGCAGGTAGCTGCTATAGCAGACGCAGGGCAATGGAGAAGCAGAGTTGGAACACGGGACTGCAGACGAGAAGAAGGATGCTGCCATGGCCGTTGCCGTGGCAGCCAATGACGAAAGCAATGGTGAAGGGAAGAAGTGAAGTGGAGCTCGACAGAAAGAGGAAATTAAGCCGGTCTGTCGTGGAGCACTCTTATATTTTTCCGAGCCCTAGATTAGAATGAAGGTCAAGCCCAAAGTTCAAGGAAGAAACTCCAAGCAAGAAGAGAGGAAGAATTAAAGACATCTACTTTGAATATTTAGTCTTTAATAGAGTTGTACTTTAATTTAAACTTGTATTCTTGCCATATTAGAAAACTTGAACCCAAGGCCTATATAAAGGCGCTACAACAGAACAGAGAAGTCCTAGACAGTGCAAACACCTGCACTACGGAGCAAATCAATACCGGCCTACTCTTTACTCTGAATATTTTCATCTCTTATTTTCAGTCTTCTTTATTATTTCGTGACAAACAATTAAACTATTTCTTTTCCCTCTTGTGCAGCAATCCAAGGTTAAAGTTATTAGCCCAGTCCCTGTGGAGACGATATCTGATACTTACGTATCACTTTACTACTTGCGTCGTGTACACTTGCACTACATTGCGATAGACTCTTTTACACGCAACAAAAAGTTTTCTTTTGTTTTGTTTTTCAAAAAAAATTCTCTACCTTGATTATTGATTTATCCATGGGGTTGAATGTGAACATTAACGCATACACACATTGTTTTATTTTTCTAAACTGTGGCACCTAAAAAGAGTGCACGTACTACAAGAGAAGTTGGTGAAGGATCAAATCCCGGCGATGACACTCGTCCGAATTTGACTCTAATCTATCAAAGGTGCTTTCGAACTCCCGGTGAACTCAACTATTTTCGATATTTTCAAAACTACAAGATTCGACCGGAGAGGGTAATTTCCATTCTATTTCTCAATTCGGAGCGTTTCAAGTTTGCTTATTTACCATTGCTTCAAGAATGGAAGTTTATGGATTTTCTTCAAATCCTGGGGTTTTTCTTTCGAAATTTGGTTTTGATCTTTTATGCTAATGCCAAATGTGTTTCCAATGCCGAGGGTAATGTCATTGTCGTTAATTCCTATCTTATGAGCAAGAAGATTATTGTTGATGTCAAGACCCTTTGTGATGTTTTTGGTTTTGAGGATGAGGGTATTGATGATGAGGGTGCTCTTGGACATGTTTTGGGGGGATCCATTACCGTTCTCAATGCTCATGACCGCATCTTGCATTTGATGATCACTTGGTGGTTTAGGCCTTTCGGAGGAAAATACTCAACCATCCGCCAAGTTGATGATTTTTGGATTAGATGCTTTCACGAGAGGAAACGTCCTAACCTTGCTCACATTATGTTTGCGGAGATTGTCTTCCTCGTTCAACATCGTCACACCACTCTTGTTACTTCATTCACATATGGCACCGCTTTGAGCTACTTTTTTCACTAAGAAGGAGATTGATTGTTCTCATGATTATCCGAAGAATCTCACCGATCCGATTGATGAGAGGTCTCTCACTCGGGGCAAGCTTCATTATTTCAATGGTAATTGGCTTCGCCTTTTCGAGCTTCCTAGTGATGCTATACCCGAAGAGATTGCAAATCCTACCGTAGCTCCTCAAGCACCTCCTCCATCCATGGATTCTCTCATGACCTATCTTAATGAATCAATTCACAAGCTTACGCACGGGAATTGGTTCTATTGATCAAGTCATGAATTCCGGGTTTTCCACTATTGATACTCGCTTCACAAGCTTAGAAGATCACATGACTAATGTAGAGAAGCGTATCTCTTCTATTGAGGTCGAGCACAATTCGATGAATATCTCTCTTACGGCCTTTCATGATGAATGGCGTCAATGAAGGAAGAACGATGATGCCAATGAAGATGAAGATGAAGATAATGAAGATGGTGATGGAGACGAGTAATAGATTGGTCTTTGCATCTCATTCATGTCATCTTAGGATTTACTTTCATGCACTTTGATTTATGTTTTTAGGATTAAGTTTGTCATTTAAAACTTATGCTTTGATTTCTGTTGTTTGGATTTTATTTTGATGTTTCTTTAATCTATAAACTTTATGATTATCTATTAAATGTTGCTTGGTTTATTGTTATGCCTTTATAGCCTATGTCTCTTACTTTGATCTAACAAAAAGGGGGAGAGGGAAGTTCACAAGCTCACTTAAAACTTAAACTTAAAATTTACCTAGCTAACATTAAGGGGGAGTTGTTTTCCAAAGTTTTTCAAAAGACTTAAAAATTTTAAGCTTTGGTTTTGTTATATCAAAAAGGGGGAGATTGTAAAACTTATGTTTGATTTTGATATAACAAAGTATTTTAAGGACCAAATTATAAAACTTGAAATGAATTTTTAAGTCCCTCAATAGGTTTCAAATCAACAAGGCTTTGCTCTAGTTTGAAAAAACTCAAACTCCAAAATATTTTCTAAGTGTTTCAAGGCCAAATTGCTTAAAAACATCTATACGTATTGATACGCTTCTCATCATATCGATACTTTTTTTACAAACTTGGCTACTAGAGACAAACGTTTCGATACGCTCCTTACCGTATCGAAACAGGGTATCGAAACAGATTCCATCTGTATCGATACGCTCTCTCTATAAAATCTAAGGAGTTTGAATCGAGTACCTATACGGTTTCATCCTTATCGATACGGTTTAATATGTTTTAAAAAAAATCAGAGCTTTAAATATTTCGACCGTTTCCTTGTCAGTTGGTAGGTAACCAAATTTTAAAGTGGTAGTTAATGAGTATCGATACGCTATAACTCGTATCGATACGAATTCCTCTAGTGAGCTATGTTGGAAAAATTGCATCGACACGGTCTTGCACGTGTCGAAACGGTTCCCTAACTCGTACCGATACGCCTGAACGTGTATCGATACGCCTCTCTTATATTTGTGCAACGGCTCTTTCTTTTTTGAGACAAGTATCGATACGCTTCCTCGAGTACCGATACGGTAGGCTACAGAGGTGCATTTATGGTGGTAAGAGAGGGTTCCAATTGCTATAATCAATTTCCTAACCACCCAAACGGCTAGAATTTATGAAGAATGTATAAAGAGAAGCCATTTGAAAACCAGCAACAACTATTGCATCGAAGAGAAACATCTACACACAAAATCCAAGCTCAAGTGCCAAAAGTCTTATTCTTGTAAAATCCCAAATTGTCTTTGAGTGCAACTCTTATCTAGTATTTAAATTTGGGTTGAGTGCTTGCATTCAAAGGGGCAAATTTGTATTGAGAGATATTCTTATTGCCTTCAATTTCTTCTTTGTAACCAAGTGAGGATTTGGTCAATTTTGGGTAGAAAATTGACCGGTTTTGTAAAGGTTTCCTCCTAAGCCTAAAAAATGGAAGATCAATTAGTAGAATTGTTGGAAAATCCTTAGTGGGAGCTAAGGTAGTAGATGTAGGGTTCATTTGGAACTTGAACCACTATAATTGCCTTGTTCTTCATTTTTATTCATTCCACTTCACTTCCAAAATTTTAAAAACCCAATTCACCCCCCCCCCCCCCTCTTAGCTTTGATCAATACTTTGATCCACTCAACAAATCTTCAACTCCCTTCTTGAAAGTATTGAATATTTTCTAATAGCATCTTTAAACTCTTTTCCATCTTTAAAGAGCATTCTTATGCAAAATTCTAGATTTTCATCATTTGAATTGTACATCGAAAATATGCCTCTCATCCTTGCACAATTTTCATCTTCCTCCTCTAAGAAAGATTCAGTTATGTGACCATGGTTGTCAGAATCGTAATTTTTTGTCTCATGACTATAGAAAAGCAATTTTCTAGCTTTAAGAAAAACATAAGGAGTTCTAGCTTTAAGAAAAAACAAAGCAAAATTTAAGTTTCTGCGAGAAGGAAGTAAAACAGAATTGATTTTCTGTTATTGAATACATATATTTAAAATTACATCCCTTTACAGTAAATTTATAGACTCAACTATAGGACTTTAGTTACAATTAGGAGTCCTAAGTACAAAAAACATCTAACTCTATCTTTTAGGAAGTAAACTTTAATTTAAACTATTATTTACATAAGGACTCTATCTCTATCGAATAATCTAACAATGACCACATTCAATTATTGCACCTTCTTCACGCTCATCTTCAAGTTCTGCATTCTCCTGGACATCTTTTGATCTTCCTAAATTTTTCCTACCAGCTTGTAACTCCTCATCATCATCTCCATCTAACAAATATCTCACTTTAACAAAATACACATCATCTCCATCGTTTCCCTCACCATCCCCTTCACTATCTCCCTCAACAATCTCATGATCAGCCTCTTCAATCCCCTTATCAAACCCTTCAACAACCCTCTGACCAACACCTTGAGTAGCCCCCTCAATAGCCCCTTGACCAACACCCCCAATTAGGGGTGAACAAAACTCGACTCGACTCGAAAAAACTGAATAACTCGATTCGAGATAAAAATACTCGACTCGTCTTGACTCGACTCGAAATTTCATAAACTCGAATAACTCAAAAAAATTTCAAATAAAGTTTGAGTTGTAAAATAGAAATTCGAATAACTCGAAATTTTTAGTAATTAGTGGATTTATTTTTAAGTTCGAGACGAGTCCCTCTATTTTTTATGATATATACATACTGATATATAAAAATATGAAGAAATATTGTCACATGTGAAAATATATATATGTGCATATCTTATATGATTAGAGAAAGAAGTTTAAATTGGAATCAAACCCTACTATAACATGATAAATAATTATAGTTAAATTTTTATAGGAACTCGAAAACTCGACTCGACTGGAATTTCTTAAACTCGACTCGAATCGGAAAAAATTTAAATAAAGTTTGAGTTGTAAAATATGACTCGTCAACTCAAAATTTTTTGACTCGACTCGATCGAACGCTCATCCCTACCCCAACCCCTTTAAAAACACCTACATTTGATAATAAATGTCCATACTCTATTGTGTCGAGAGTCTCTGTTTTATGCTCCGCAAATAAATCAATCTCAAAGTGTTTATACCAATAATTAATCATATTTATGGTGTTGTTATCATCCCATAGTACTCTAAGTCCATCATATAGACTCTTACCATTAGACACATAAAAGTAGATAATTTGAATAGTACTAAATGAAAGATCCTCTTGTACTATTTTACATAATTCAAAGTATGAAATTGTGTCAGGATCATCTTTTGGGAGGTTCTGCGGTACGGCGCCTAATATGCGGCTAATATACGGCGTAACCGGCTAGGGAGGTGACCGGTTAAAGATAATGTTTCCGGTAAAAGTTACCGATTATGTTGATCCGAATATCAATATATTCGGTAGCGCCGAATTTGTTGTTATGTTGGAGCTGATGGGGACTCGGACATTTGGACTATAACAAAACCGGTAAAATTACCGGTTTTGTTGATCCGAATTTCAATATATTCGGTAGCGCCTAATTTGTTGTTTATTTCGAAAGTATCCATACTTTATAAATCATTATCGATACTTTTTTAACACCAATGTAACCGCGGTTGGAAAAAAATGTCGAAAATATCGATATTTTTTTAAGAGCGTGCGCAAAAGAATCGGTACAATAAAAAAATTCTACATAATCGGTTACATTATTAATTCATATAATCTAACCGGTAAATCTTATCGGATATATTGTTTGGTTTCGAAACGTTTTTTAAGAACGTGTGCAAAAGAATCGGTACAATAGAAAATATGAAAACATAACCGCGGTTGGAAAAAAATGTCGAAAATATCGATATTTTTTTAAGAGCGTGCGCAAAAGAATCGGTACAATAAAAAAATTCTACATAACCGGTTACATTATTAATTCATATAATCTAACCGGTAAATCTTACCGGATTTATTGTTTAGTGTCGAAAGAATCGACACAATTCAAAAACGTATCCATAATTTTTATAAAGTATCCATACTTTTCCGAAAGTATCCCTACCTGTCATAGAAGTATCCAAACTGTTGGGATGTGTGGGGCTCGATTCGTTCAACCGATTTTTCTCACCAAGTGGTGGAGAGGTGGATATTTGGGTGGAAGGGTTGTGGAAGCTAGAAAGAATATTGACACAAAGATTTATAGTGATTCGGCCTTCTAACAAGCACCTACATCCACTACCTTAGCTCCCCACTAAGGATTTCACAACCAATCCACTAATTGATTCGTCCCCTTTTCTAGGATTAGGAGGAAACCCTTACAACCGATCAAGCTTCTACCCAAGCCTTGATCAAAACCCTCTTTTACAAAGAGATAAAGAAAGCAAACTTAAACCCTCTAATAGGTATTTGTTTGCACAATGAAGCACTCACCCAAAACCTAAAACACTTGAGCAAATTTGACAATTTTGGCTCACTAGTGTTTGTCTATACAAGAAATGACAAATTAAGCACTAAGACAATTTCTTGATCATTTGTTGATTGACAATTGAAGCATTAGTCTTCTCTTGATGCTTGAAGGTCCCTTTTATACTCCTAATTAAGTTTATAGCCGTTTAGGACCGTTGGGGTTGAAATAGAGTCGTTGGAGCCTTTAATTCCCTTCATAAATGCAATTCTGCAGCTCCCCGTTTCGAAACGCTCGAAGCCGTTTCGAAACGCCCTTAATATAGAAAGAGCCGTTGCAGTCTGTCAGGGCACCCGTTTCGGAACACCCCCTTGCCGTTTCGGAACGCGTATCGGAACGCTATAAGCCCGTATCGAAACGACCTGCATTCAAAAGTTAGTTGGGAAAGAGTCGTTGGGGTTTATGACCGTTGTGGTCAGTGCCACGTGGGCGTATCGGAACGGCCTAGCCCGTTTCGAAATGCTAAGGCCCGTTTCGATACGTGTATCGAAACGTTTTAGCCACTGGAGGCACCTGTTTCGAAACGCCCTAAAGTGTTTCGAAACACTTGGTCAGTTTTGTGAAAAATGGCCTTTGAAAACATGAAAAACCTTTTTTTAAAGACATCCCTAAACATGTTTGGACTTTGGAAATGTTTTAAATCCTTTTTAAATCAGTCCAAATTATTTTTCAATTATTATATCAAAACATTAGTTCTACAATCTCCCCCTTTTTGATATAATAAAACCACTTGAAAAATTGTTTGGGATTCTCCCCCTTTAACTTTAAAAATGTGAATAAGAGATTAAAAGTTTTAATTCAAATAAAGCTCCCCCTTATTCATTTGAAAAATCAATTTTTCAAACCATTTCTCCCCCTTTTTGTTATATCAAAAAGAATTTAAAACATGAAGTTCAAAAATAACAATAGAGGTAAAAATTTTGATAAAAATGAAAATTTGGTTTTAAAATGGCTCCCCCTTACTCAAAGCATCATTGAAATGTTAGTCCAACATATATGATCATCTAGTTGAATTAAATAGAAAATAAGACAAATAAATCCAAAAACAACTAGAAATTTTACCAACACTTGAACCCAAGGGAGGATGTGAAGCCTTCCTTCTTCAAGTGTTCTTCCTTGTGTGTATGGAGCTCCCCCCCAATGTTTGACTTGTTGAACATCTCCATCACACCTACAATAGACAATCAAGTAACTTTTGGTATCCAAATTGCTTTGGATCCATAAACGTTAGTTGCACAAAATTTAGTCCCCTTAGGAATCCATTTTTCAATTTCATCATTTTTAATTGAAGTATTAAGTCCTTTTGGGACCCAAACACTTCTAAAACATTTACCATTTATAAATCTAGGGGCACTAGATTGTCTAACATAAAAATTTGATTTTCCAAAATTGTTTTTCTTTTCAAGCTCTTTGGAAATCAAATCTTTTTCTACTTGAACATTTTGAAGCAATTTTTGTAAATCAAGACATTTTAACTCAAACTCTTCAAGTTTTGCTTCAAGTTCAAGTTTGGTTTTAGAAAGCAAATCATTTTGAATTTTTAACTTTGAAATCAATTTATTGTTTTTCAAAATGTGGATTTTAAAATCTAAAACCGAAATCATCATAGGCATCTTGTAATTCATCAAAGGAATAAGAACATGAAGTAGATGAATTAGAAGTTACCCTTGAATCTTCTTCGATGGCCATAAGGCAAAGGTTGGCTTGTTCATCGTCGGTGGAGTCTTCATCACTCCAAGTAGCCAATTGTGCCTTCTTCTTATGGCTTGAAGTGCTTGCCCTCTCCTTTCTTTTAGGTTCTCGTTCAAGCTCTCTCAAGGCTTTCTTCATGAAAGGGGCACACTTCTTGAAGAGATGAACTATCTCTTCATCTTCATCCTCCTCTTCACTTGAGTAGACATGATGGCAAGTGGATGACTTGAGAGCCATGGCACTAGCATTAATGCCAAGCCCTTTGATTTTCTTCTCTCCCATAGCTCTAATTTCTTCCCTCTTCTTCTCATCCTCTTTGTTCTTCTTCATGATTTGATGAGTAAGAAGTGACCCCATTAGTTCATCAAGCTTAAAAGTCTTCAAATTTTTGGCTTCGATGATGGCGGTCCTCTTTGAGTCCCAAGACTCGGGAAGTGAGTAGATGAGCTTTCGAACAAGCTTCTCCTCCGAGATGGCTTCTCCATAACCTTTGAGACCATTGGTGATGGTGGAGAACCGATCAAACATCTTTTCGATGTTCTCTTCCGGATCCATTTTGAAGTTCTCATACTCCAAGGTTAGGAGCCCAATCTTGGTCTCCTTGACTTCATTTGTCCCCTCGTATGTGACTTCAAGCTTGTCCCATACCTCCTTGGCACTCTCACAAGAAGACATCTTCTCATAGATGGATGGACCAAATGCACAAAATAGAATGTGCAAGGCTTTGCAATTTAGCTCCATCTTCTTGCGATCGTCGGCACTCCACTCCGCTTTACTTCTTTGAGGCACGAACGGGCCATCTTCAACTACATCCCATAGCTTGTAATCTTTTGATTTGATGAAGAACTTCATCTTTGTCTTCCAATGGGCATAGTGAGCTCCATCAAAGAAGGGCGGTTTATCTATGGATTGCGCCATTTGAGCCGGTTGATGAAATAGTGATCGAGCTTGCCGGATCTTCTCAATAGGATGTTAATCCCCTTCGATTGAGCCAAGCTCTGATACCAATTGTTGGGATGTGTGGGGCTCGATTTGTTCAACCGATTTTGCTCACCAAGTGGTGGAGAGGTGGATATTTGGGTGGAAGGGTTGTGGAAGCTAGAAAGAATATTGACACAAAGATTTATAGTGGTTCGGCCTTCTAACAAGTACCTACATCCACTACCTTAGCTCCCCACTAAGGATTTCACAATCAATCCACTAATTGATTCGTCCCCTTTTCTAGGATTAGGAGGAAACCCTTACAACCGATCAAGCTTCTACCCAAGCCTTGATCAAAACCCTCTTTTACAAAGAGATAAAGAAAGCAAACTTAAACCCTCTAATAGGTATTTGTTTGCACAATGAAGCACTCACCCAAAACCTAAAACACTTGAGCAAATTTGACAATTTTGGCTCACTAGTGTTTGTTTATACAAGAAATGACAAATTAAGCACTAAGACAATTTCTTGATCATTTGTTGATTGACAATTGAAGCATTAGTCTTCTCTTGATGCTTGAAGGTCCCTTTTATACTCCCAATTGAGTTTATAGCCGTTTAGGACCGTTGGGGTTGAAATAGAGTCGTTGGAGCCTTTAATTCCCTCCATAAATGCAGTTCTGCAGCTCCCCGTTTCGAAACGCTCGAAGTCGTTTCGAAACGCCCTTAATATAGAAAGAGCCGTTGCAGTCTGTCAGGGCACCCGTTTCGGAACACCCCCTTGCCGTTTCGGAACGCGTATCGGAACGCTATAAGCCCGTATCGAAACGACCTGCATTCAAAAGTTAGTTGGGAAAGAGCCGTTGGGGTTTATGACCGTTGTGGTCAGTGCCACGTGGGCGTATCGGAACGGCCTAGCCCGTTTCGAAACGCTAAGGCCTGTTTCGATACGTGTATTGAAACATTTTAGCCACTGGAGGCACCTATTTCGAAACGCCCTAAGGTGTTTCGAAACACTTGGTCAGTTTTGTGAAAAATGGCCTTTGAAAACATGAAAAACCTTTTTTTAAAGACATCCCTAAACATGTTTGGACTTTGGAAATGTTTTAAATCCTTTTTAAATCAGTCCAAATTATTTTTCAATTATTATATCAAAACATTAGTTCTACACAAACATTTAATATAAGTATCCATATGTTTCATTTAAGTATCCATACTATCGACTCACAATTGAACCAGTTGCAATGTTTTTATTAAAATATCGATAATATTGTATAAGGTATCGATTCTTATTGGCTACTTATTACGTTATCCTAGTACAACATATATTGATAAAAAGTATCGATATACTTTTCAAAAGTATGGATACTTTCGAAATCAACATATCCGGTATCGTTTTACCGAATACATTATATACCTTATAACAAATTAGACGCTACCGGTTTTGTTATGTCTGACCGTTTACTTAAATTTGTCGGTTACCATTATTTTTTCATTTTTTTAGTGTTTTTTACCGGATACATCATTTCATATCAACATATCCGGTACCGTTTTACCGGTTACATTATATACCGAATCATGTTTCCGGTAACGCCGTATATTAGCCGCATATTAGGCGGCCGCATGGTAGAAAACTCCATCTTTTATCCTAATCTTAGTTCTATTCACATACCTAAGATGCGGGTCACGCACAAATTACCCACCCACATGAAAGTTTAGGTAATATTTATCAGTACACATCTGCATTAAAATAGAAAATAAAATTAACGAGTAAATAATGTAATGAGAAATTAAAATATAATTAAGCAATAAAAAACATATGCTATTAGAAAACAAAGGCTTAAAGGTCTGCCCCTAATGAAAAATTAAAAAATCAATTAATCTTTTAAGAAAATTTTGCACTCAATTTAGCCCTTCCGTTAGTTTGACTGTGTTGACCGTCAATGCCCTCTAACAGTCAAAATATAGACGGACACGTCATCAGAATCGATTTTTTTATAAAAAAAACTTAGAAATATACAAAATTATAAAAATAATTATAAAAAATTGTAAAAATTAAAAATGTTAAATTAATTTAATATTTTCTTATTTTCCTTTATTTTTTAATAAAAATATAAAATAATATTTTTTTCTAAAAAACCCCCAAAGTTTCATTTCTTTCAAAAAAAAACATCATAAATCCTTAAATCAAGCATTAGCACCGATTCAACAACCGACCACTCCCCTTCATAGGAAAGTTTCCGTTCTCCCTCAATATTTCTTCTCACCAACACCGTCGTCTGACACAGTACCAATAATTTTCACCGTGAGGAAATGAGAATGTAGGGCTAGGATTTACGGTTAGGGATTTGAAAATTTTAGGCATTTTGAAATTTTTTGAAATTTTGGGATTTTATAATTCAGAATATATTTTTGAAAAAAATTATGCAAATTTTAAATATTATTTCATTATAAATATTTATATATTTTTTAAAAATTATTAGAATTATTTATATATTTTTTGATTTTAAGTAAAAAAAATATTCTTTATGATTTTATACATAATTTTAATTTTTTATACATTTAAATATTTTTTAGATTTTTTAAAATATTTTTTATTTTTTATTTTAATTTATTTTATATAATTTTAAATATTTTTTCAGGTTTTTTAATATTCTTTAATTTTAAATATATTATTTATAATTTTAATTTTTTTAAAATTTTTAAATGATTATTTATGGTTTTGATGACGTGACACGTCTAGAGTGTGTCACGTTTCACCATCATAATAACTACTTTTGAGTTAACGGTTAACTTAACGGAATGGCTAAATTGATTGTAATTTGAATTTTGAGGGCCTGATTGATCGTAATTTAAATTTTGAGAGTTCAACTGGGTGTAAAATTTTATAAGAACTTAATTAATTTTTTATTAAGAACCAATTTGATCTTTTAAGCTGAAAACAAAATTATTTAGACATAATAATATCTAGAGGTGACCAATCCTTTAGGTAGATCATTTGCCTCTCAAAAAAATTCATGTTTCTACTAATCTGCTATCTTATTGGACACTCAAATATGATATTTAACACTCTCAATAAAATCACTTAGACACAACTCACAAGATATGTTGTATAAGAATACAAAAATATACATCCAATAATAATTCTTTAGAAGAAAAATGAAACAGAAAAATTAACATAAATCATCCATCATAGATCAAAACAAAGGGATAGTTATAGTTTGTTGTATCTGCAGCATCAATGGGTCATTATTTTTATCCACAAAGAGTCAAAAATCTTATTCTATGCTGCAATCAACATTTTTTTTCTGCACAAGAGAGCAAAAGTAATGTTATTGATCTCTTTTACAAGTAAACACCCTTTCCACATTAAAATGTTTAAGGATTTTCCCTCAAATTTGTATCATCAATAGCAACAGTTCATAAATTTTTCTTACACAAAAATGAACTTCTCAAATATAAAAAAGAAGTTTAAAATTTTATATATGTTCAAGCAGACAACTATAGAATCATTATTCTTTAAAAAATTATTTTAGATGAAAAATATAAATTTTACAGTGTTCAGGAAAAATATAGCTTTGAAAATCCTTAACCAGTTTAAGTTTTTGAAACCTTTAAACATAGTGTGCTACAGACTATGTTTTTTTTAGTATTTTGAGTTTGTTTTTTAATTTCACAAAAAAATCATATGATAATATTTTTGAAATTTATGTACAAATCCTACATGTCTAAATAAAAAATTCAAACTCTCTAAACTAAATTAACACCAAAATTCTTAAACCCTAAACTAAAATTATAAAAACCCGATTGATTAGTAACAAAAGCTCGTACTTTTGATTCAATAATAAAGGATATCTACGAAGCTCAATAATCACTTCTTTTCACGACAATCCTTCCTCTGTTTGTCGATTCAAGCTTTAAAAAACAAGGTTAGATTCAAAGTGAATTCAAGTTTCAGAGGGAAAATTCATATTTATTTGTACGATAGTGATGTTGGGTTTTAGAATAAATTTTATTTTCAGATCTTTTAGGCTAATTTCAAGTGTTAGCTAGGGTTTTAGATTCGACAACCATTTATGATTAAGAGATTTCTTTCTACGACTGTTTTTAATTTTAATTGTCTTAAATGTTTTATTTTAAATTTAATTGTTTCCTATATTTTATATTAAAATAAGATTATATTCCACATGTGAACATAATGTGATAAGTTAGATGTCATGTCATTTAAAATATATTAATACATGTATATGTCATGTCATTACCGTTAAAATTTTAACTACCTAATCACCATGCTAGTTAAAAAAATGTGTAATTTGACAAAAAAAAAAATATAGGTTGAGGACTACATTTATTCCAAAAAAAATAAAGACTAAAATGACTAATGTTATAAACGTTAAGGGCTAAAATTATCATTATGCCTTAGTATTATTGACCTCAAGCTTTTATTAGATATTTTTAACATTCTATTAAAAATATATAGTATTTATATTCGGTCCCAAATATGAAAAATATGTTCATTTATATACTAAATACTCAAATTCAAAAAAAATTTGAATAAAAACCCAACAAGTCTACCGATGGAAAAGTGGATGATGTTCACTCTAGAAGACACGAGTTCAAATTGTTTAGTCTACAAGGTATTTGTGCATTGTCAAAGGGTTAAAAATATGTATGAACAGATAATTTAATAAAAGTATCGATGGTCGACAATCAACACCGAAATTAATGTCGGCGGCAGCAGCCAAGCAAAGTGAAACAAGAAGAATGCGGCTAAACCTAGAGAAAACCAATAAATTTAGTCTATGGATTATTATTTGTATCCATAATCAAGATTTAAATTTAGTCTATGGATTATTATTTGTATCCATAATCAAGATTTTAAAGATTTTATGACAACTTAGAGATTGATAATCAATAAATATTGGGTACATTGATAAATTATATTGTACTCTTAGGGAGAGAACACGAGTTTAAATATTGAAGATGATATTATTAGGATGGTCAGGCTCGTACCTCTAATATAAATCGGAAAAAAATTAATCCAATGAATCTTGACAGATGATTTCTCATCCAGGTTAAGATTAATCGATTAATATTTCAAACCGTTGTTATTTTATTAGAAGAAATAACAATGGCCAAACGGATGGCATGACCCAGGACTACAATTGAACCGAGATTTTATTGTGCTCTGCCTGCTGCTTTGCTTCAAGCTTCAAGCTTCTTCCATCTCCACCAATGTGTCGAGAAATATTTTCACCTGCAACCATTTCATTTCCATTTTTCAATTAATACTACTAAGAGGAGAATTATTGAGTGGGATTTTGTACCTCTGATGGGTCCCTAACAGAAAAAATTGCATTGCTTTCTTTAGGAACTGAAGATACCAAGATCCCACAACCCCGGTCTCCTTCCCTTAAAACCTGGATTTCGATGTCAAGTATCAGGATCTAAATGCCAATTGTCAACCCTTCATAAACACCTCTGCACACACTTACCTTGAATGCATCTTCATCGGTTTTGTCGTCTCCGATATAGATTGGGAGAACATCATCTGTTTCACTTAATCCAAGGGATTCCAGCACAAATTCGACTGCCTTCCCTTTATTCCACTCAATCACAGGACGAATCTCTAAAACCTGAACAACAATGACAAACGAGCTTGATTAGTAGGAGAAATGATAGGCTGAAAACAAGAGAATTTCAAAGCCGACGATATGAACATACCTTCCGTCCATGCGTTAATCGCAAACGAGGATAGTCTTTCATAATATCATGAACGCATTGCGCGATCGTTGGCCAGTTCTGGAAACATAAACAAAGTGGACTTAGTCCAAGAACATGTTGCCCAATGTCCGCTTTAAGTTCTTACTTACCTTTTCTTCCACGTTACGGTAATGTACAGAGGCACAAAACTTGTGATTCTCGACTTTTGCACCATTAATATCTTTAGTGTTCTCGACAAGGGTTTTAAAAACCTGCAAGATTAAGCAACAATGTTCACTGTTCTGCACTAATTACAACATTCTCCAGAAAAGCAATGAACAAAGAACGC
This sequence comes from Hibiscus tridactylites, assembly GCA_958450335.1. NCBI lineage: Eukaryota > Viridiplantae > Streptophyta > Magnoliopsida > Malvales > Malvaceae > Hibiscus > Hibiscus tridactylites. The sequence goes on from OY288282.1 coordinate 40,757,474, forward strand.
ACCTCGTCAATCATAGGTATGAATTCTCTAGCAGGATTGAAAAGGCTCACCTCCTTGCCCTGTCATACGAAATTAAGATTCGAGAGCAACAGCGGTATTGTGGTTATACTTTCCATATATAACTGATTCAACGAAATATTTGGAACCTTATGAATTCGTACCTGTTGGTCATTTGATCTAATAGAATTTGGATGGACATCAGACTCTGTATGATTCACAGGGCCTATAATGTCCATCCCATGACTACCAGCATAAAAAAGTTCAGTTAGTCCTACCAAATCATAAACCTGAAATAAAAAAAGTAAAATATGCTGTAAACCAGATCCTATTGATGCTCAGATGATAACTATATACTAGGATAAAACTATCGTCTACCTTATCGCGACTTCTGCCGCTAATAATCGCTGTCGGGAAACACTTTGCAACATTGCTGACAGCAGAACGCATCTGAAAAGGAAGCAAGACATAACTTTAATCAAAGAAAAAAAGAAGAGAACCAAGGAATTAATATCATATACATGCACTGAAATGGAGCGCCATACTTACATCATCAGACATAAAGGCTTGATCCGGGTCATCTACGATAGGTGAAAGGGTACCATCATAATCCAGAAACACAACTATCTTCTTATTCTTGGCTCTTTTGGAGATTTGCTCGAAAGATTTAAGTGCAGATGGATATTTAATCTGTGTATATCAGCGGAGGAGCAGAGCTAAGCACAAGCAAGCTTATATAGGAAATGTAAGCAGTCGAATGTTAATTATATGCCCACTTACCATCCATGAGTTATAAGCATTGTCTATATCATCCGCAGAAAACTCGACATTGAAGCCCTTGATTAACTTCTTTCGAGGGGGCGATGAAGATTTCATGGCATCCAACCAACCATTGGACCGAACATCATCAAACTTTGCAGGTTTCTTTCTAGGGGTCATCTTATACTTGCCAGAGGACAAAGATCCACCCGATTGTGGATACGAAAACATATTCGAATGGATGCCTAATCTTGACTTGCTTATCGGAATAGGATCGGTGAGAACAGGAGACGTATTATTGGACTTCAAATCCATTAAGCTTCAGAGTTCAGATCAATGTTGTTTAAGAAAAAGACCTCAATTCCTTCAATCCTAGAAACTCATTAGCCAACCCTTTTGTCTATGAAAAACCACCTCTTCAATGTTTTCTTATCACTGCTGCTGGGTGATAAGCAGTCCATCAATCGCAGGCTTCCTGAAAACTGATAATCACAAAAGCAAAGCATCAAACCAAACGTAAATACTTAAGATTTCAAAGACTTTCCTTAGGTTGAAATACACATTATAGACATATACCTTTTCATCTCCAAAGCTCACGTAACAGATTCTCAAGATCGACAGTAGTATGGATTCAAAACTTGATCAGAATGTGCTTTAAATCTGCATGAAAGTACAGTAGAAACATAAATTATAATTCGAGGAGAAATGACATTAAAAACATTGCTTTCTAGACCCCCAAAAAAAGAAACAAGATCACCAATGTGACACCTTGTTTTCAAAGTTTCAACATATTGACAAAAAAATAGGAAGAAATTTCAGTACTTTGTAAACAGAAGTTTGTTGCGTAATGATTTATGCTCATGAAGAATCTTGATAACATACAAAATATAAAGCAAAAATCATACCCCATTGCAAATTTATAAAATAATAATAATAATAATAAACACAACTACTATTAATTATGTAAGCCGACCTAATCTATGGTGTCAACTCATTTTTCATTTCTTTGTCTAGATTCATAAATCCATAATTAAGAAATACTCATTCTACAGAAAAAGAACTTAAATGAAATGGCAAATACATAATTGTAGGACTTAACAGTTTGTATCCAACTACAATACACGTATTGCATACGTATAAAAATGCTTTTATATATAGATACACAAATATTGTATGTAAGTGGGCCATTGATAGAGAAATGATGTGATGAAAATTGCAGATTTAAATGTATACATCAACATCACGGTTTAATAAACAAAAGAGAGATAGCATTAAAATACATAAAGAAAACAAAGATTAAGGAAGAAAAATGTGGTAATACTGTTCAGGGAAAAGCTTAAAATGCGGCTAACATAAATTCTTACCATTTTAAAATTCTTACTAATTAAGTAAAAAAATTATATTATAATTTAAATTCTTATCGATTAGGTAAGAATTTAGATTTAATTTTACCTTAAATAAGAATTTGTGCTACTACACAAATTTTTACCAACCGAGTAAGAATTCGCCTCATTTTAACCGCAGTACCTCGAGGTAGAACAACCCTACTATTAAGTTGTTAACTCCCTTTGCAATGACAAGACACCGCAACTACCAAAACGACTATTTGGCATTTACTTTAAACCCCCCACCAGAAAAATACTAGTAAAATTAATAGCATAAAAGTATGAGGTAATATATTAACACCATTCATTAAACATGAAAAGAAAACTCAAATACTAAGCAATATTGTGGGCACAATAATCTCGTAGAAAAACTAACAGCTTGTCAAGTTTTTTTTATATTTTCTTCTCCTATATAAACAAGAACATGTCATACGTCGTTTAAGTGGACAAAGGAAACCCCACAAATTTTCATCCGTAAAACCATGCTTTTACTGAAGAAAACTGGCTGACAATGTAAAAATGAAACAAGCCCAGAAGAATAAATCTAGGATTTTATGTATTTATTTACTGTATTTTCGTTTCGTTTTCATATGCAGGTCTCACCAAAAAAGAGAGATTAAAATCGTACGTTGACAAAGGGATTTTAATCTTTAAAGTATGAAAAAAGAAACAACACATCAACAATAGAAGAAAGGGGGAAAAAAGAAGCAAATCTTTGACGTAACGAACCTGATTGATGAGGTAAACCCAGGCAAGAACCGATCTTTTATAAAAAAAAAAAGCAATTGTTATGAGAGTCGACAAAAGGAAAACCAGTTGAAACCGAAAGGGGGAAAACAACACAAGGAAGGACAGATGTTTGATGAAATGCAACAGAGAAACCCCTAAAACTCGTATGAAAAAGAGGGAGCTTTTTAGAGGAAAAACGAAATGCTGAAATATAACAAAAAAGAGATAGAGAACAGCAACTCATTTAAACGTGTTTATCAAGGTAACCTAATGCAAGGGACATGGATGGATTTTACCATTTTCTCCTTTTTATTATATACGAGTAATATTTTTATATATACAAATATTTAAAGTATATAAAAGTTTCAATCGGAAAATAAAGTTTTGTCATTCTTAATATATAACCGTTTATTTGTACAGTGTGTGTATTTTTAAAGAATTAAAAAGTAAAAATTAAATATTATCATATAAATTATAATCGCATCAAAATATTATAAAAAATATAAAAATTCTTTATATAATATTTAAATCATATAAAAAATCAAATTTAAATGAAAATAATTATGTTTAAATTTAGTATATTTAAAATATATTAATCGAGTTAAGACTCGGTCTATTTGATCGAGTGCTTCTTCTATTAATTAATTATTACAAAATTATAAAACTAAGACTTTTTTGATGATTTTTATTTTTATAAATTAAATATTATTTCGTTTTTGTCTTTCCGGTTCTTGAAGACTTTGACCTAACTAATCGAGATTAATCCGTGTCACACATCTTGTTTTGATGGGTGATTCTCTTAGCAAAGATTTTCTGCATACACAAGGCCTTAAAATCAAAACATGCTTAAGCAATACTAAGCTGCTTATCACTTAGATGAACCATGTTCACGTAATTTATTTCTATAAATAAATATTATTATTATATTTTAAAATGAAAATTAAAACCAATTGTTGCAATAATATATGTGCTCATCAAGAAAAATATATGTGTAGTAGTATTGAGTTGACGTGGCGATGTGTCAGATTGGGCCCATAGCCAGTCCCTTTCTTGCACAGCTGGCAGTCGTCGGTGACTGTAATTGGTTTTTATAACTAAAAATAGTTATAAAATGAAAATCTTGAGGGTAAATAAGTGCTAAACTATTTTTTTAGATAAATGCCCAAGTTATATTATGGGTAAAATAAATGTTTAATATTTTATTTTGTGACACATTTAAGATTTTTTCGTGTCAGATGTTATTTTTTCCGTTATCCAATGAAATTTAAACATGTGGTATGATTTCTCATTTTCTGAAATTAAAATCCGAAAATGAGAAAAATAAAATATATTAATTAACCCAACAATATTTGATTTCTCTAAAAACCACAAATCCAAAAATTAAACCCTAAATCCTGAAATTCCTCCACCCGATCACAGATTCAACCGCCACCAGCCACCCTTATCTTTATCAAACCTCATCTACAAAAAAACGCTATCATCTCATCGTAAAAAATCAACGAATGAACCGCCAATTGCACTATCAACGAACACCCAATAATGAAGAAAAAAAGAGGTCGATTGGGTTCCCACCGACAGGTAGATGATTGTTGAGTTGATCACACAATTGCAAATGGCCAAGAGGGGGGTGAATTGACAATTAAAAATTTGGTGGGAGGTATGAGTGAAAAATAAAAGTGACACAAGTGGTTAGAGTGATTCAAGTTCTCCAAATGAACTCTACATCCACTACCTTAGTTCCCACTAAGGATTTTCAACCAATTCACTACTTGAATTCTTCCCATTTTCTTGGATAAGGAGGTAACCTTACAAATTGATTAAGCTTTCTACCCAAAGTTTAATCCACTCACTTTTACAAAGATAAGGATTTGGTAAACTCAAACAATTCCTCTCAAAGGATAAATGTTTACCCAAATACAATTTCAAACTCCCCAAACTCACAATACAAGATAACAATAAAATCACTAGAGTTGGGTACAAGAATTTGACTTTGAAGAGCACTAGGGTTTGGATTTTTGCTTTGATGTTGCTTGTAGGTTCAATAGTTGTTGCTTGGTCAATTGAAGCTTGTTTTTATATCCTTGCATTGGATTCTAGCCGTTTGGGTAGTTGAGATCATCAATAGAGCCGCTGGGAGCAGTTTTCCCGCATTAAATGCAGCTCTGCAGCATACCGTATCGGTACTCGGGAAGGGCGTATCGATACCTGTATCAAAGAGGAAAGAGTTGTTGTGTCTGAAAACAAAGCGTATCGATACGCATAGAAGGCGTACTGGTACGATTTTAAGGGGCATATCGGTACGGAAGGCCGTATCGATACGGTCTTTGCTCACTAGAATCCCAAGTCAAGTTTTCATAAAAAGCGTATCGATACGCATACCAAGCGTATCGGTACGGTATAACGGTCTTTTAAAAATTGGGAAACCAATCAACTGACAAGTAACGGTCGAAAAGTTAAATGCTGAGATTTTTCAAAGATGTGCTTATCGTATCGATACGGTTGCATAGCGTATCGGTACAGTTTCATGAAAAGAGTTGTTCAGATGAATATCGTATCGATACGGTTGCAAAGTGTATCGGTACGGTAAGTCCATTAAAATTCCAGTGGCAAAAGCCCGTATCGATACGCATAAGGGTATCGATACGCCTGGGCGTTCTTGTATACTTTGGTTTGGAAATCAAAATTCCAGTAGCAAAAGAGGGTATCGATACGCCTAAGGGTATCGATACGCCTGGGCGTTTTTGCATAGTTAGGCTTGAAAAACATAGGAAAAGACTTAGAAAATTTTCATATATTTAAGAGCTTGTCTTGAGATATTATTTTGTTTAAAATACTTGTCAATTGTGAGACTTTAAAGAGTACATAAAAATTTATTGTTTTGCAAATTGGTCCTTAAGTTTATATGTTATATCAAAATCAATTTTGGTTTCACAATCTCCCCTTTTTGATATAACAAAACCACAAATAAATTTTTAAGTTTTTGAAACTTTGAAAAGCTTTCTCCCCCTTACTTTAAGATAGATTTTCAAAAAATAAAACATAGACTCTATGAACCTTCTCCCCCTTTTTGTTAGATCAAACATAGATACAAGGATAATAGCAACAATAATTCATTAAACTTAAAGCAATCATAAGAGTTCAAATGCATGAACTTCAAATTAAACATGATAGTTCAAATGCATAAACTTCAAAGCAAACATCATAATCCAAACTTTAAAATCCTAAAACATAGATAATAGGCATAGACTTAGATCCTAAAAAATGCAATAACAGAATATAAAACTAAATGCCATAAGATGAGATGCATGAACTACTCGTCCCTCTCTTCATCATCATCGTCCTCGTCCTCTTCTTCTTCATCATCTTGAGGGGGTTGATTCCTTCGGTTTTGGTTAAGCCAAGCACCATGGAAGGCGGTAAGAGAAATATCCATGGAGTTTTGGCGAGAAGCCATGGTATCCATCTTCTTCTCCATACCTTTGACGCGATCTTCTAAGGATGTGAATCGAGTATCCATCGCGGTAAATCCGGCTTCCATGGAAGTGAACTTCTCATTGAGGAAAGTCATAAGAGTGCCCATGGAAGAGGAATCAAGCGGAGCGCGGTGAGAGCTCGAAGAAGCACGAGAAGCATCGACCGAAGCATCTTGTGGAGGATCTTGAGTGGTACGAACCCATTCATTATCAATATAAGAAAAACCGGAACGAGCTAGAGAACGCTCATCTATGGGTAGGCCAAGGGTTTCGGGATAGTCATGTGAACAATCAACGTCAAGGGAATGAAAGAGATGACTCAAAGCCGTAGAGTAGTAAAAGGATGAGACTTGTTTGGTGTGACGCTGTTGGACTAAAAAGACAAGGTCGGCAAACATAATTTGACAAAGATTTGGACGTTTACCTTCTCTAAAACACCTAAGCCAAAAATCATCTGTTTGACGAATAGTTGAATATTTCCCACCCGATGGACGAAAAAACCAAGAGACAAGAAGATGAAGGATACGATCATGAGCATTTAAAACTTTTGTTGAGCCTAAAGGACTCGTACCCAAGGATTGTTCATCATCAATACCAACGTTTTCAAAACCAAAGATATTACATAAAAGTTTTTGATCAATTGTAAAGGTTTTGCCCATAATAGAGGATTCAATAGCAATGACATTCTCCCTAGCTTCATCATGAACACATATGGCATTGGAAAAGAATACGATGACTAGATTCCTATAGAGAATAGGGGGAATGCTTAAAAAAGTCATAAATTTCCATTGCTAAATAAAGGAAGGTATTGAAATTTGAACCGGGCAGAATTTAAAAACGGGATTGACACAACACGTTCTTCCCTAAGATTCATACCTTGAAAAAGTTTATATCGTTCTATATCGTCGGCATCGGGAAAACTTAATTGGATGATATAAGGAAGATTAGGTGTAGGGTTACCCTCGATATCCTCATTAGGACTGGAAGTAGAACGATGACGCTTAGTTCCCTTTTTTTGATGGTGCCATAACCCTGAAAACACATCAAAAACTGATTCGAATATGCATACAATTAACATCCTATTCAATCCAATATATTCTAATAATTCAAGGTAATTGTAAAGAGAAATTTAATTTTAAAAAGACATTTACAATTCTGAAAAAAATAATAAAAAAACAGATTTTAAAAAATATGAATAGAAAAATATATTCGAATGAAAAATTTTGATTTTTTGAGAAAATTTTTATGAAAAAGTTGAAACCCATATAATAAAAACATGTTTTGTACAAAAATTAAATTGAAACAATTATAAAAATCAAACGAAAATCAAAGAAAAAAAAGAGTTTTATACCTTGAATCTTAGATTGGCTGAATGAGGTGATGTGAATGCACAAGATTTGTTGACAAAGCTTAGCCTTGATGTGGAGATTAAAAACCCTCAAAGAATTTTTAAGATTAATTGTAAAAAATTGAAGGATGGAGGGGGTTTTTATAGGGTATTGCGGCTAGGGTTTTGGAGAGAAAAGAGGGGTTTTTGTTTTTAAGGCTTTTAACAATTGCAACCCTAAATAGCCTCTCTGTCGAGACCGTATCGATATGCAATTCACGCGTATCGATACCCTTTAACCCTAATTTTTTATTCATCGTTACTACCGTATCGATACGCGGGACCGTATCGGTACGCTTTGGCTTTGACTATTTCCCTTGACTTTAACCGTATCGATACGCGGGGTCGTATCGATACTCGTTTAGCTTCAAAGTTTCCAGTTATCAACCCGTATCGATACGCTTCAGTCGTATCGATACGACTTTACCAGATTAGGCATTTTTGACAGATTTAAGTGCAAAAATCCAAATTGAAACGTCCCTAAATGCATGTACATGTCCTATGAACAAGTTTTCAGGGTTAAACTTAATGCATACTCCCCCTAGCAACATGCATAGAAGCAAAAAGAACAAAATTAACACAAGCATGAATCACAAACAATTTCAAGTAAATTTTTTTGACATTTTGGGACCTAAAAGGGGTCAACAAAGGCTAGTTAAACCTAACTCTCTCCTAAGGGTCCAAAAGCGCTTTTTATCTAAAGGCTTTGTGAATATATCCGCTAATTGGTTCAAGGTGTCAACAAACTCTATAACAACATCATTTTTCAAAACATGATCTCTAATGAAATGATGTCTAATTTCTATGTGTTTAGTTCTAGAGTGTTGGATGGGATTCTTAGTGAGACAAATGGCACTAGTGTTGTCACACCTAATGGGTATGGTTTCTATTTCAACACCATAATCTAAGAGTTGTTGCTTCATCCAAAGGACTTGAGCAAAACAACTCCCTAAGGATATGTACTCTGCTTCGGTGGTAGATAAGGCTACGCTATTTTGTTTCTTAGAGAAACAAGATACGAGCATACTACCTAAGAATTGGCATGTCCCGGAAGTACTTTTCCTATCTATCTTACATCCCTCATAATCCGCATCCGAATAAGCATGAAGGCTAAAGGAAGAATCTTTAGGATACCAAAGGCCTAAGGTAGGTGTGTCTCTAAGGTATCTAAAAATTCTCTTAATGGTAACTAAGTGTGATTCTCTAGGACTAGCTTGAAACCTAGCACACAAGCAAACACTAAACATAATATCCGGTCTACTTGCGGTAAGGTAAAGCAAAGAACCTATCATGGATCTATAAAGCTTAGAATCAACACGCTTACCTCCTTCATCTTTGTCAAGCTTTATGGAAGAACTCATGGGTGTGGCTTGAGGTTTTGCATTCTCCAAGCCGAAATTTTTGAGCATATCATTCACGTACTTAGCTTGATTTATAAAGGTGTCATCTTTCCTTTGTTTGATTTGGAGTCCCAAAAAGAATGAGAGCTCCCCCATCATGCTCATCTCGAACTCACCTTGCATTAGCTTAGAAAATTCTTTACAATAACACTCATTAGTAGAACCAAAAATGATATCATCAACATAGATTTGTACTACTAAGATGTCATTGTTATATCTTTTTATGAAGAGTGTAGTATCCACCTTTCCTTTTTCAAAACCCTTTTCAATTAAGAAATTTAAAAGTCTATCATACCAAGCTCTAGGAGCTTGTTTTAAACCATAAAGAGCTTTTGTTAGTTTAAACACATGGTTTGGAAATTTAGAATCCTCAAAACCCGGTGGTTGTTCAACATACACTTCTTCATTTATAAATCCATTTAAAAAGGCACTTTTCACATCCATTTGAAAAAGCTTGAAATTATTATAACATGCAAATGCTAAAAGCATCCTAATGGCTTCCATCCTAGCTACGGGTGCATATGTCTCATCAAAATCAATTCCCTCTTCTTAGGTATAGCCTTGAGCAACAAGCATAGCCTTGTTTCTCACTATATTACCACTTTCATCTAATTTATTCCTAAATACCCATTTAGTTCCTATAGTAGATTGATTACTAGGCCTTTCAACTAATGTCCAAACTTTACTTCTCTCAAATTGATTTAATTCCCCTTGCATGGCCAAAATCTAAAAATCATCTTTTAAAGCTTCTTTAATATTTTTAGGCTCAATGCATGAAAGAAATGCAACATGGTTCATTAATTTGAGAGAGGCTCTAGTAGTTACCCCCTTGGATGGATCACCCAAGATTTCACCACTTTTGACATAGTTGAACTCCTTTGGGTAAGACACCTCCTTTTCCTCAAGAGCCAAGTCCTTCAAGGCTTCAAGAGATGGATCTTGTGTTTCCTCATCTTTAGTTGGAACCTCATCCACCTTTGACGTTTGTCCTCCATCAATGGCATCAAGGATTCCTACATCATCATCATCACAAGATTCCTTCCTCGGAAGGAGGTTATAATCGAAAACAACATGTATAGACTCTTCAACTACTAGAGTTCTTTTATTAAATACACGACAGGCTTTAGAGTTTGAAGAGTACCCTAAGAAAATAGCTTCATCACTTTTAGCATCAAATTTACCTAAGTTTTCTTTATCATTATTCAAAACAAAACACTTGCAACCAAAAGGATGAAAATAGCTAATGTTAGGCTTCTTAGATTTTAAAATATCATAAGGTGTTTTCTTCAAAATTGGCCTAATCATTACTCGATTTATAATATAGCAAGCGGTATTTGTGGCTTCCGCCCAAAAATATTTAGGTAAATTATTTTCGCAAAGCATGGTTCTAGCCATTTCTTCTAAAGTTCGATTTTTCCTCTCAACTACTCCATTTTGTTGAGGAGTGCAAGGTGCGGAAAAATTGTGGCTAATCCCATTTTCATTTAAAAACTCATCAAAACCTAGATTTTCAAATTCAGTTCCATGATCACTTCTAATGTGAGAAATTTTAAGTTCAAGATCATTTTTAGTTATTTTAGAAAATGTGATGAATTTTTCTAAAGCCTCATCTTTTGTACTTAGGAATAGAACCCAAGTAAACCTAGAATAGTCATCTACAAGCACAAAAGCATATGATTTATCACCCAAGCTCATTGTTCTAATAGGCTAAAAAAGATCCATATGAATCAATTGTAAACATCTACTAGTAGAGACATCATTAATGGATTTAAATGAAGTTCTATGTTGTTTACCCTTTGAACATGCATCACAAATTTTATCATTTGAAAATTTAAGTTTGGGTAAACCTCTAACTAGATCAAGGGAAATTAATTTCTCTAAGACACTCATGCTAGCATGTCCTAATTTTCTATGCCAAAGCCATGAGTCATGTTCATCATGTGCAACTAAGCATGTATGGGATGAATGAATGTCATCTAAATGCACCATGTATATATTGCCTATTCTATGTCCTATGAGCATTAGTTGATTTGTTTTAATGTTTACAATTTTGCAACCACTTTTATCAAATAAAACATTAAAACCCTTATCACATAATTGACTAATGCTCAATAAATTATGTTTAAGACCGTTGACATACAAAACATTTTCAATGAAAATAGAAGAGTGATTACCAATGGATCCTATTCAGTGTGGCCTTTGGAGTTGTCACCGAAAGTTTCCACTCCACCACTCTTTGGCTTTAGTTCCACGAACCTACTCTTATCACCGGTTATATGTCTTGAGCATCCACTATCAAGGTACCATGAGTTTTGGCTTGAAGCGTTGGCCTTGTAGCAATGCTCCCCCTACAAACAAAGAAATCAAGCCTTGATTTTTGGTACCCAAATCATTTTGGGTCCATATGTGTTAGCCTTCAAAATTTTGGTTCCCTTAGGAATCCAAGAAGCAATAACATTCATATTATTAGAAATAATGAGTTCCTTAGAAACCCAAACACTTCTAACCTTTTGACCTCTAGATTGCTTATAAAAATTTTTTGTTTAGGAATAAAAGGTTTTCTTTTTACATATTGGGATTTAAAAGAGTTTTCTTTTTCAAAATTGTTTTTCCCAATAGCAATTGATGTTTTAAGATTATCCACTTCCTTTGTGTGATAATCTTGAAAATTGGAAAGAAGTTTTTCAAGTTCAAGATTTTTCGTTTTAAGATCATTTGAAAGATTTACTAAAAACAAAACTTTCTTTTCCAATTCGGAGTTAGTTTTTGAAAATGTCACATTTTGATTTTTCAAATTGGAAATGGTTTTCTTGTTTCTCAAAATGGATTCTTTATATTTTCCTACTAACTCATCGTAAACCTCTTGCAATACATCATAAGCATCTTGAAGCTCATCAAAAGTAAAATCAAAATTAGATAAGTTATAATTTACCTTTGGTTCATCATCAATGGCCATGAGACATATATTAGCCACTTCCTCCTCTTCCTCGGATGACTCATCGTCACTCCAAGTTGCTATTTGAGCTTTGAGCTTGTTCTTCTTCCCAAAGCTCTTCCTCTTCAATTGAGGACATTCGGAACGGATGTGGCCGAGCTTTTTGCATTCATAGCAAGTGATTTGGTCCTTCTCCTCTTCCTTACTCTTGCTCTTGAAGTCTCCTTTTCTAATAAACTTTCTCCCACGATTGGACTTCATGAAGCGAGTGAACCGTTTGGCCAACATGGCCATCTCCTCATCTTCATCTTCACTTGAATCGCTTTCTTAATATGAAGCTTTTAGAGCGATTCCAACCTTCTTCTTCTCAACCATTTTCTTTTCTTCTTCTCTTCCCTTCCTCATGATCTCATGGGTGAGTAGAGATCCAACAAGAGCATCAAGCTTGAGAGTCTTCAAATCTCGAGCTTCAATAATATCCGTTCTCTTGCTATCCCATGACTCCAGAAGAGAGTACAACAATTTCCTCACTAGTTTGTCTTCAGGGATGATCTCACCGAACCCCTTCAATCCGTTGACAATGACCGAGAATCGATCAAACATCTTGGAGACACTTTCATCGGGATCCATCTTGAAATTTTCATAGCTTAGATTGAGTAGCCCAATTTTTGTCCCCTTGACATCACTAGTTCCCTCATATGTTGTCTCGAGGGTATCCCAAACCTCCTTGGCATTTTCGATCGAAGACACCTTGGAGTAGATATCCGGACCAAGTGCACAAAATATGACATGAAGAGCTTTGCCATTCACTTGTATCCTTCTTCGTTCATCATCCGTCATTTCAGCTTTTACTTTTGGGACAAGTCTTGCTTCTTCATCTCTCTTCATGGGAATGCATGGATCTTCTTCAACCACATCCCACACCATGTAGTCGATGGACTTCATGAAGAGACACATCCTATTCTTCTAATATGGGTAGTTATCCTCATTGAAGAATGGTGGCTTGGAGGTAGATTGGGACTCATAGAGGTTGGAGTTGGAGGCCACTGCTTGACTAGTTGTTGATCAAACTCTCATAGAATCGACTCAAGAGGGTTGTAATCCTTCCAATGAGTGTAGCTCTGATACCAATTGTTGAGTTGATCACACAATTGCAAATGGCCAAGAGAGGGTGAATTGGCAATTAAAAAATTGGTGGGAGGTATGAGTGAAAAATAAAAGTGACACAAGTGGTTAGAGTGGTTCAAGTTCTCCAAATGAACTCTACATCCACTACCTTAGTTTCCACTAAGGATTTTCAACCAATTCACTACTTAAATTCTTCCCCTTTTCTTGGATGAGGAGGTAACTTTACAAATTGATTAAGCTTTCTACCCAAAGCTTAATCCACTCACTTTTACAAAGATAAGGATTTGGTAAACTCAAACAATTCCTCTCAAAGGATAAATGTTTACCCAAATACAATTTCAAACTCCCCAAACTCACAATACAAGATAACAATAAAATCACTAGAGTTGGGTACAAGAATTTGAATTTGAAGAGCACTAGGGTTTGGATTTTTGCTTTGATGTTGCTTGTAGGTTCAATAGTTGTTGCTTGGTCAATTGAAGCTTGTTTTTATACCCTTGCATTGAATTCTAGCGGTTTGGGTAGTTAGGATCATCAATAGAGCCGTTGGAAGGAATTTTCCCGCATTAAATGCAGCTCTGCAGCATACCGTATCGGTACTCGGGAAGGGCGTATCGATTCTTGCATCAAAGAGGAAAGAGTCGTTGTGTCTGAAAACAAAGCGTATCGATACGCATAGAAGGCGTACCGGTACGGTTTTAAGGGGCGTATCGGTACAGAAGGCCGTATCGATACGGTCTTTGCTCACTGGAATCCCAAGTCAAGTTTTCATAAAAAGCGTATCGATACGCATACCAAGCGTATCGGTACGGTATAACGGTCTTTTAAAAATTGGGAAACCAAACAACTGACAAGTAACGGTCGAAAAATTAAATGCTGAAAATTTTCAAAGATGTGCTTATCGTATCGATACGGTTGCATAGCGTATCGATACGGTTTCATGAAAAGAGTTGCTCAGATGAATATCGTATCGATACGGTTGCAAAGCATATTGGTACGGTAAGTCCATTAAAATTCCAGTGGCAAAAGCCCGTATCGATAGGTATCGATACGCCTGAGCATTCTTGTATACTTTGGTTTGAAAATCAAAATTCCAGTAGCAAAAGAGGGTATCGATACGCCTGGGCGTTTTTGCATAGTTAGGCTTGAAAAACATAGGAAAAGACTTAGAAAATTTTCATATATTTAAGAGCTTGTCTTGAGATATTATTTTGTTTAAAATACTTGTCAATTGTGAGACTTTAAAGAGTACTTAAAAATTTATTGTTTTGCAAATTGGTCCTTAAGTTTATATGTTATATCAAAATCAATTTTGGTTTCACAAGGATGACAGATGTCGAATGGTGAGGTACACAATGCTTGGGCGGTGGTGAACGATGAACCACCAACTTGTGGGGATGCCAGACGGTGAGGAAGATGTGATTTGGGGGTTTGATTGAAAGAAATTAAAACTTTAGAGTTTTTAACGAAATTTAGATTTTTAAAGAATTTCAGAAATTTAGATTTGTTTGAAGGAATTGTTTTAACGGTTGATGAAGAAACAAACTTTAAATGGGTCACGGAATGAAATATTATGCGCCTCTTTAGATCAAAATATAATTCAGATACTTATGTAGAAAAAAAATATAGTTTTAACCCTTATTTAATTGTTTAGGCAAATGAGAAAAAAAGGAAGAAATTTTAATTTCGTTAATATTAAGAAACGGAAGCAGCCGTGGGTTTTTGCAAATTCAGGGTTGATGGAATCGGGTAGCACAAATCTCGTGAGAAAATTCACGTGGATTTGCCATTTAAGCTGCCAAGCCGACTTTCCATTTTTATTGTTGAACTTCAACAAGAAATGTTGTTAACAAAAACTTGAACAAGAAAAATCAAAATATAATATTTTTTTAGTTAATGATACATTTTCAACAATATTCACGACAATAAGGCCTAAAAAGGTTGTAGCATGCACAATGGGGATAGCACCTAGGAATAGGATTGCATTCTGACAATTTATATGGTTTGAATTGAAGCAAGTTTCTTGATAGAGTGTTACACTTAGGTCTAACCATTATAAACATTTGCGGTAAGATTAATGTAAATCATGCCATTTGTTAAAAAAAAATTATCCGAGTCTTTCGGAATTCTGAAGAATATTATGTTTTTAAGGTAATTGTACGATTTTAGTTTTGTGATTTGGTTTCTCATCTATTAAAAAATGTTGAGAAAATTTAAGTGGTAAGCAATTAGATATCGCTTAAATAAGTCTAGAGTTTGAAACGTTGTGTATTCAAAAAAAAATCGCCGAAAAATTCATTCACAAATATTAGGTGTGTGACGCGAGTCGAATTAGTCAGAACAAAGTACTAATACCATGAGGGAAAAAGGTGTTAGGGAACATGTGGGAGATGATTCACATTGTTAAGGATATCACATCCAGAATGATAGGGATGTTTCACACGATTTAGTTATGGGAAAAAAACTGTTGGTGTAGTATGCACACACCACTTGTTGGGTTCTTTACTTTCAAATTTTTAACTCTTCAATAATTCGAATGGTTATTATGAACTTTTCTAAGCGATTCTAAGAGATCTGATGCGATTTGAATGGTTATTATGAATTTTTAATATTGAGTAAACTACTGGAATGGTTACTTATGTTTAAGGTTTGTACATTTTTTGTCACTGATTTTTAAATTCGACCGTTATGGTCACTTGCGTTTTCGATTTGTAAACTTATGGTCACTGAGACGTTTGTTGCTGTCAAACGTTAACGGGAGGCTGATCTGGCACAACAAAAAAAGATAAATTACCTAAATAGTCCCTAAACTATTACTTCACTCTTATTTTGACCACCGAAATAATTTTTTTTGTATAATTTCACATTTAATCCTCCATATTTATAATTTTTTATTTCTTCTCCCCTCCAAGATCTTCCACATTCTTCTTCATCTAACTCAATCCCTAATTTTCTATTATATTAATCTTCAATTCAAACCATATATTTTGGACTAGATGGTAAATACGGTAAATAGTAATCTCCATTCTTATTTGATTGAATATTATTTATTGCTTTAACTTCCGCCTTGTAATTTCATTTTCTTTTAATTTAGTCCTATTTTGCTTTGTTATCTAATTTTATATACTTTTAATTACACCTTTAAATTTTGATTTATTTCAATTCTGTCATTATTTTAAATCTAACTCTACTTTAATTTGTGCTATTAATTTACATCCATTTATAGTTTCATCCTTAGTTTAGATAATTTGTTTCCAATCACGCATTGTAATTTTACGTTTACAATTAGATCATTGCGATTACTTTAAACTATTTAAATACACTATTTATAAGGCCTGATTCACTGCTCAATAACACATGGTAATTTTCTTTATTTCGGAAATTAAAGGGGTAGTGGTCCTAACCGATTGGATCACGATTTCTACATTGATTCGAAATAAATGAATATCCTTCATTATTGAATAAAATTAAGGGTAAACTACTGGAATGGTGTGAATTGGGGATTAATATAGTAGAAAATTAGGGATTGGGTTAGATGAAGAAGAATATGGAAGATGGTGGAGGGGAGAAGAAATAAAAAAAATTGTAAATATGAAGGATTAAATGTGTAATTATGCAAATTATTTTTATTTCGGTGGTCAAAATATGAGTGAAGTAATAGTTTATGGACTATCTAAGTAATTTATCCTTCTTTTTTATGCCAGATCAGCCTTTAACGACAACAAACGTCCCAGTGACCATAAGTTTACAAATCGAAAACGTAATTGACCATAACGGTCGAATTTGAAAATCAAGTGACCAAAAGTGTACAAACCCTAAACATAAGTGACCATTCTAGTAGTTTTCCCTTTAGCATTTCATTTTGACCTAAAATAAAATGTTAGAATTAAATTGGTTCAGAAAAATATGGCCAAAATAACTTTTCAGTCAAGCATGGGAAGCATTTTTTATTTTATATTTTTTTATTAATTTATTTGTCATTAGTATCTAATTATTTAAAAAACAAAACAAAGCCCTAATGTTTGTTTATCTAGACAGTAGAAAACATGAGTTATTTATGTTTGAATTATTAATTTTTGTATTTCTTTGCTTGTTTTCTCTAGCTTAGAAATACCTTAATTTTATTCATACTTTTAAATTTGCTTAATTAGCTGTCTGCCACGTACTTAATAGTTTATTTTATTTGTTTCATATGTGATAGTATATAGCAAAGATTTATTGGTTCATCTACTAATGTTGAAAAATAAAATAAAAAGAATGTAACATATATATCCGACATGGTCACCATCTTACCTATTAGATGTTTGAACATATTGATATAATCGAAGCACCAGATAATAGTAAAACTACGTACGAACACACACATATATATATATATATATATATATATATATATATATATTAATTGATAATGAAGTTTTTAACCTCAAAAATAAAGTTAAAAAAACACCACATATTTAACTCATTAAGTTTATATTTTTTTAAACATCAATTAACTATTTTTAATATCGTTTGTGAACTAAGAATGTATAAAACAATTATCCATATTTAAAACTTATTAATCATTTTTTAGATGTATTTGAAAGTGAAGTTCAAAAATCGAAACAAAGACCTAATTAAAATAAAGGAATATAAAACCAATAATGTCATCTTCCAAGTGTTTACAATCCTTAAATTCCTCACAACATTAAAAAAAAAACCCTAAAAATATCTTCAACTGATGACAAAACTTTAACCTCCTTTTTTTTCGTTATATACAATGTATAAATAAATAAGGCCTGGAAACAAGAAAATGACAGAGTGAAATTGGGAGTATGGTTTCGCTGCCGTTACGTGCAGCCACCTCGGATACACGAAGGCGAATCCCTGTCCCTACCCTAAAAGACAAAAGTGGTCCCCACAACTCCAATACCCAATCATTGATGCCCATTTCATCCCTATTAGTTTTAGAAGTAGTCAAACTAAGCTCTAGCCACCCATTTTTTGTTTAAATAATTTTGAAATTAGAAAAAATTTAAGTCACGATCCTTGTTTTTCATTTTAAATATTTCTTAGGTTATTGTGAATTTTGAAATAAGACAGATTAGATTCTAAATCCCATTTTTAACTTTTAAATCATGGCTTAAAAAATTAGACCATGCACCCCCAAATTCATTACTATTTGTAACTGATCATCAACATTTCATATCGGCTCCTTTTCTTGTCCGAACGTGTTTAAAATTTGACACACATATTTAAATATATTTCTGTTGAGATCAGTAATGGGTTTAGTAGCAAAGGATGTTGATATTGCATCATCTTATATAAGTTCGAATTTTACATTTATATTAAAAATATAATACATTTTTATTTAATCAGAAAATATATTTTCGTTCAAATTCAAATTCAATCAGAAATATAAGCCATTCCCCACCCATATATAGTTTCGTCCCTAATTATGGTCTCAACCAATAAAAATTACTCACCTCATTTTTCTTTCTCGTCATCTTTTTAACCAGTAAATCTTCATTAATTTTTTACATATAATTTGAAGAACAATTTTTTTAGAACTTATATAATTGAATTAATGACATAGAAAAAATGATAAATTGAGTAATTTTTTACTTGAAATCATAAATGATGTAATAAGTCTGATTCATGATAATTTCTCGACAGTTAAGGGATTCACGAATTACGAGGAAACTAGTGGGCGACGTGGCTGTGATGCAATGAGGAGGGAGACCTGACGTGGCTGTGTTGGTGAATTCAACATCTTCACTCAAATCCTAACTAACTTTTATAAAATTCAACAACATAATTTTCATGTTTTTTTACTTGAGCTACAAGAAAAGTAAAATCACTTAAAGAACTCGTGTAGGAGAATGGGTCGTGCTACCATAATTTATGCAATTCAATTACATCTTTTCGAAGAGAATTCTTCCCTAAGTTGTGAGTAAACACATCTAGCTGGTTGGTTAAACTACTAATCTTTGTTCTCTTTTATTCTCTTAAGTTATGAGTTCTAGACCCGTTAGTAACACTTTATTTTTTTCCTTCTAAAATTTTCTCTTCCCTCCCGTAGAATTAGAATTAAAATTAAATTTATCAAAAAAAAATTCTTCACCAACTTGTACAAGCAAAGGTAAAAATTTATTAATTACATTGAAGTTGATGTCACCATTATAAAATTACTTGGAGAATCTTCACAAGAATATTCTTGCATTGTTCATCATTCTTACATCATTAGACAAAACTTGTAAGATTAGTTTTTGTAAAAAAAAGTAACCTAACTAATTATCTATTGGTCTAGCGGGATAAAACATCAGGTCTCTAAAATAAGGTTAAAGGTTTGAATCAAGATGTTGTGAATAGAATAAAATGAGTTGATAAGATTACCATCATAATGAACCTCTACAGTACTTGATCCGGATCAATCGACTAACGAATCAAATACGAATGGAAGTAAGTGCATGCAAGGAAATCCAATCTACCAAATAATGTAGAATCTATGAGTGGATTCTAGAAAGATGGTGCAAGTTTATGGGTTGAAATGGTTGATTGTTTCAATCACGAGACTTTTTGTACCATGCTTTTCATTTAAAAGTCTGTGTTACATGTCTACGCCAATGGATGAGATACTATAGCATATTTACATGAATAGTGTAATAATATGTTTGTTAACAAAACAAGAATTGTACAATGACCACCATTGTAATGATTTAATATATGAATCTTGTCGATTTGTACCATATGTTTCGTCTAATGATGCAGCACTAATCAAAGGATCTAGAAGGAGAAAAAGAAGAAGGTACGATTGGTTTTTGTCTCCAACCAAAAAACGACAAGGGAAACAAAAGGGTCCACCGCGCCCATATCATACATGAGGAAGTATTCAGCTTGGTTCCAAAATCAACCCTAAAAGTCGTTTCCTCTTACATATAATGTCCTTTTCCCCAATTGCCACCACCGATGTGGAGTTGCGCTTGAAAGATATAAAATGACAGCTGGTTCTGTAGCCTCTGCTACCCAACAAATTCCAATTCAATTATTTGGACACCATGCTGTCGGCTGTCGGCCACACAAGGGTGATCCATTAAAACCAATCAATATTAGTTAGTAAGATGTAAACTGGGTACTAGAATGAGTTTCAGGTTGTATTAAATCAAGTCGGATCTTAGTTCATGTCGGGTTAAGTCTACGGTTCGGCTCAAGTCAGGTCAGATTCGAGTCGTTGTTGAGTTAGTCTCAACTAAAATTTGGCTCAGGGTCGGGTCGGGTCAATACCAGGTTCATATCTAAACAATTCGGGCCCGAGTAGTTAATTTAGGTTCGGATAGACTTTATGTCTAGTCATTCTACATATCAGGTTAATTTCAAGTTAGGTCATGTCGGATGGACTGCTTGATTAATTTATTTTAGAGTTTGTTCACTCAAATGTAATTTAATACATATTATTATGTACAATAAATTTAGAAATTTTGATAGTTTCTGTTGTAATTTTGGTACTTTCATAATTTGTAAAATGGAAGTTTTGATAGTTTCTCAAACCAAAAAAGTAATATTTCTACTTATAATAATGACACTAACAACAATAACAAATTAACAGGTAAACAAGAACAAATATATTTATTTTTTAAATAATAATAAATTAATAACAACAAAAATTTTAGTTTCAATAATAATAACAATGATGTTGATTATAATAAATTTTAGGAGTATATAGTTTAGGGTTTAATGTTTAGAGTATAAGGTTTAACGTTATAAAGTTTAGAATTTGCGATCGTAGGGTTTGATGATATAAAAATGAATTTTGGTTTGAGTGAGTAATTTCTTCCCAAACAATTAAGAGTTTTGGTAAATGAAAAAAAATAAATTTTGGATTGTGCGTGTAATTTCACTCGCAAACAATTAAGAGTTTTTGGGTTAAACTTAATACAAAAGGTACCACTTACTCTACTCATTTACAGGTTGTGTCAACAAGTCGGATTGATAACAAGTCGAGTAAAATTGGATATCGGATCGTTTCAAGTCAGGTTATATCAGATATTTATCAGATTAAATTCAAATTTGATTATCACATCATCGAGTTCAGTTTATTCTCAAGTCAAGTGCAAATCGAGTTTGAATCCAAAATCATCAAATCCAATTCGAGTTCGAATCAACATCAAACTTGAGTCTCATTATTTTATAAAACTTGAGTGAGAAATTCATATCAGCATCAAGTCAGACTCAATTAAATGAGTCTCATTATTTTATGAAATTTGTAGGATACATATATATTTTTTTTTCATAAAAAACGTTATGTAACGCGTTTTTATTGACTATTTTGTAATATCTATTAACTCAAGTCGACAAAATTATTTAATAGAGGACAATTAAGGGACAAAATGCTGAGCTGCACAGTGGAGAAAAGGAGAAATTATATACGAGTCCTTCCCACTATGTCATTCATGAAACCAATTAATAAAATGTGTTTATTTTATTAATTTTTCACGTCATCTTTTTACCAAGTGATTTACAGTAAATATGAGTGAAGATTCACTTGGTAAAAATGATAAAATAGAAAAAATTAATAAAATAAATGTATTTTATTAGTTTTTTTTTAAAAATTGTGGTTTTATTGAGATTCACTCGAAAGAATCAAAAGTTAAAGCCTCATTAAAAAACTTCCCTAGCCCTATATGGAGAAAAAAGAGTGCAAAGAACTCTGGTTGTCATAGTCCCTTTACACTGAGTTGCGAACACTTATATTTGAAAGAAAATCACAGCCTTTAGAAGTAGAAACGAAATTGCCTACTTTAGCCAGTTCTAATCAGATCAGAAACACCAGGCCTTGGGCACACTTCAATGTAGACAACAGCCTCCTGTTACCATGCAGTTCGTTGACCACTGCTACCCAAATGATCCTCCTATTACGAGCAAGCCAGGACCCCCACAATTCGATGCGCGTCTCAACTCTGTTTAGCATACCAAATAGCGTCCTCTCGTCTATCAATTCCTTTTTTTACAAGGAGATCAGCGAAAGTATTTCCTTCCCGTGGAGCGTGTTGAATTCTCCAGTCGACACCTTGTCCCAGATTCAAGCAAACTGATATCAGGTTTTTGAAAGAAACCGGGCACTTCCAAGGGTTAGCCATCCACTCGACCCCCAATAAGCAATCAGATTCGATAACCAATTTCTCCGAATTTCCCCACTGTGATTCTTTGAATAGCTTTAAGGCTTCTGCAATCGCTCTTAACTCAGCCGATGTTGCGTCTGTTACACCAATCGCTTTTGAGAAACTAATCAGGACGTCGCCTTTTGAATTTCGCAACACTCCCCCGATTTCGGCCTTCCCAAAACTACCACACACCGCACCGTCTGTGTTGAATTTCAGACAGCCAACGTTTGGGGGGGGACCACTTTCCTCTCGGGATTTCTTGTTGTTTCTTAGCAAAGCATTGCAATTTACTTGGGCAGTTCAAGATATCGTTAATATCACCAACCTGTTCTGGCCATAGAGCTTTGCTCCACCAACACAACCTAAGGATGCCCATCTGAAATATACAGCTGGTCGTGACCACTTTATTTTTAAAGATGACTTCGTTCCGGGCAAGCCAGATACTTCAGACGATGCTAAAAAATCCAAGAATCCAAACTTGTAACTGAAATCCACGAGGTGCTAGCTCGCACCATACTGCAAATAATTCGAAGAAAGACTTTGGATGTACAAAATTAATTTTCCACAGACTAAACCACTGTTGCCATACTTCCCATGCCATGTTTCATTGACTCAACACATGATCCGCAGATTCTAGTTCAATTTTACACATTTGGCATAAAGGTGAGGAAAGTGAGATACATCGTGGGAAGGACCTATGATATAATTTTTCGGAGAAAAGAGTATAATTCAAAAAGACAAATTGTGTATTAGGCCAAATATTTTTAGCAAAAACAATGAAAATAACCTTTTATTATTTTCTAATTTCAATGCATTTACATTTTCGTTTTTCAAAATTCATATTTAAAATTTCCAACTAAATATATTTTAGTGATTTCTAATTTATAACAAAATGAAAATAAATAAATAAAAAACGACTTCCATTTTCTAAGACTAAAAGGAATCTATACTAGTTCCTCAATATAAAAATTTCATAACCATTAGTGATTTCTATTTTCTCATCACTCACATAGGTGATTAAGGGATGAAGTTGATTGGTTAATTTTTTAAACCGAAATAATTATTTGGTCTCTAGTATGCAGATAGTTAAAGCTCTCAGTTGGCACTATTCTCTTTCTTTAAGTTATGGGTTCAAAATTTATTAGGAGCAAAATTTCCATTCCTCACCTCTAAATAAAAATTATTCAAAAAAATTTGATTAATGTTGTAATAATAAGTTTGTTTTCGATTAATTTGGGATTTAAAAAAGAGATTAACAACCAACAACCAGTTGGTCTAGTGGAGAGAGGTACTAGATCTCTTAAGTAAGATCAGATGTTTGAATTCTGATGTTGTGAATGGAGCAATAGAATTAAAGGATCACCCTATAATAGATCTCTACAGTACCTAATTAGAATTAGTCGGTCAATAAATTAGATATAGGTGGATATAAAAAAAATAACAATAACGTGAGATTCACATTTTGGATAGTTTAATTCTCTAATTAGAGTCCATCAACCACCACATTCACCGACTTATATATAATTATTTATTCTGTAATTGTGTTCAACTGTTTCAATCTAAAAGATTTCTCCTGCAATCTGTATATAGCTTAGTTTTTAATGTATTAAATTTTCTAATTTTTTTAAACAATGAAATCTGAATTTTATTAATCACCATAAAAGATAATACAATACAATGCATAAAAAAGTGACAAATCCACTAAAAGTTTCTTACAATGGTAAAAAGAAAAGCACACTTCCATCGAGATTAGCATACAAAAATCTAAAAATCTTCTTGAATCTCCTAGTCTCTATCCAAACGAGACGCTTTACGGGGTGAAAAGGAGTGATGAGTGAACCAAGCTATCAGGCAGATTGCTCCGATACTCATGACTAATTACACCGGCAACCAACCATCAACCGAGTGGGGATCCATCTTTCTAAGACCACCGACAGAACCATAGTAAAAGATTAGTGTTGTGAAGATCTCTGTACAAGCACCAACCGACCACTAAGGTATGCTGAAAATCATGCCAAAAGAACATATGAAACCACAAAAAAATAAAAAAATATCACAAGGATAGAGGAAACACGTGCCACAAAGGCAGAGATTCTTATTAAAACATAAAAAAATAAAAAAATAATAAATTCGATGATCGACAACCAATATTAAAATTGACTGCTGACCACCAATCAATGGAAGAAATTAAAGTTGCGGGTGACAGGGATTTAAGTGAGAGTGACTAGGTTAAAAAACCTTAAAAATGTTCTCATTCTTGATTTTTCTATTTTTTAACATGTATCCATTTTTAAATTACTTTTCTTTTTTCCAATGCGCCCTAGATGACATACTACAAAAAATTACATATACCGACAGAAAATAACACCGTCGATAAAAAATATTATTTTTACCGACGAATATATTATATGTCGGTGTAGACAAATGTTATACTGATGGAAATCAAGAAATCGTTGATATAGTATCTATTTTAGGATGGTAAGCTTTGCTGAATAGGGGTGTAGAGCCAAGATGTTTCATAAACTCTTTCCAAAATAGACTTGTGAAAATCTTGTCTCTGTCAAAGATACATATTTGTGGCCGGCCATGTAGTTTGTAGACATTATCTAGGTAAGTTTTTGCAATCCGAGGCACTGTGTAGGGGGAGAAAGGCCAATGAAGTGCCCATACTTAGTAAATTTGTCAATGACCACTAAGATATAGTTCAATTTGAAGGATGTAGGAAGGCCCCTAATGAAATCCATTGTGACAATTTTCCAAGCTTGTTTAGGGATAGGTAGTAGTTGCAAGAGGCCAGGTTTAAGGATATGTTCATCCTTAGTATGTTGGGAGATGTCACAGTGTTGAACATGGGTAGTGACTAATGATTTCATACCTGACCAGTAGAAGTAGGATCTCAAACGCTGGTAAGTTACTTGAATGTCTGAGTGCCCCCCTTGAGGTGAGTCATGTAGAGCTTGCAGCAACTGAGCTCGCAGGTTACTAGTAGACCCAATATAGACCCTCTATTGAAATCGAAGAATGCCTTGGTTGAAGGACCAATCGGGATGAGAATGACTGTTAACAATGATTGCTGGGATAAGTTTCTGAGCTAGGGGATCAGTAGAATATGTAGCTTCGATGTCTTCAACCCATTTAGGAGTGACTACAACTGTAGATAGGTGAAAAATTCAGAATCAGGGTCATAACCTCGAGAAAGTGCATTAGCCACTAAGTCACTTTTCCATTTTCTATATCGAATCACATAATCCAGGCCAAGTAGCTTTGTCAACCCTTTTTTTCTGCACCGCAGTGGTTAATTTCTGTTCAAGCAGCTGTTTGAGTGGCTCATGGTCAGTCTTAATAACAAATTGCTTGTATTCCAAGTAGTGTCTCCACTTTGTCACAACCATCAAGATTGCTAGGTATTTTTTTCATAGATAGAAAATCTAAGTGTTTAGAACCCAAGGTTTTACTTAAATAAGCAACTGGACGGCCTTCTTGTGTAACACCCGGGTTTAGGGGCCAGGTGAAAATAATATTTAAATAATAATTTGGGTCTCGGTTTCCTAATTTAAAATAATAATATATATTATTTGGACCTCGTGATTTTAAAGAAAACAATTTTTTGTGGGGGACTAAATTGAATTATTTTACATCTTCCATGGAAATTGTGGATAGTGGGATTTGCCATCTCATTAATGGCAAATCCGTAAATAGTTGGACTTTATTTTAAAACCCTTTTAATTAAAAGATGACATTGTCTTCTTCTTCCTTCTCCCATTTACATTTGAACGACAAAAGAAGCTTTCATCCCCCTTCACTATTCAATTCCATCCTCTCTTCATTTTAGCTCATTTTTGAAAGGTAACTACATTTCCGACTTGTCCTCATCTTCCTCTCTTCAAAAGTACAAGTAGTTTTCATTTTGGTTCAAGTTTTAGAAATTGACTTTTTGGAGGATTTGAATAAAAATGGTAACTTTATTGTTTTTAACTTGAGGTTTTGATTAAATAAAGTTAGATATGATGTTTGTGAATCAAATGGTCCAACATATATGATTTTTACATAGTTTTAAACACATTCCCGGATTTGGGTTTAATGGGGGGTTTTTGAAGGGTTATAGAATGGTTTTTGGGGTTGTTTTAGGTTGGAATTTTGGGGGTTGTCTATGGCTTGAATTGTTATGTTTGATGTTTGATTAGTATCCCAAGTTAGCTACTTTGATGTTTGAGTTGATTTGAGGTTGTTTGGATTATGTTGAGATTGTTTAGAGGCAAGAGCTTGTGTTGGTGAAGCATCAGGAGTGAATCCGGAAGCTTGAAGGTGTTGGTTGCTTGGTGTTGAGCTTGGAAGTGAAGGTGAGTGGTTTAATGTTTTCAAAATGGCTTTAAGTGTTTGGTTCAAGCATGTGGACTAGGTTGGGCTTGGTAGACCCACCTAGAGTTAGGATTAGAGTGGTAGCCTAATCCTAAGCTTTAGGTAGAGACATTGGTTGAACTCTTTGATTGATGTTTATGCCTCATGATGATTTGTGTGATGATGTTTATGTATGATGTGATATACATGTATGATGAGGCATTGTGGTGATGCATTGTGATATGCAAGTAGATTGTTCATGATTGTGATCATGGTGAGTACGTGCTAAGCACGAAAGTTGATATTAAATGATATTGAGGATTGAGTTAAATGTTGGCACTAGTATGCTTGGGTACAAATGATCGATCATTAGGATGTTAGTGTGCACACGAGAGTCAAATGCGCGCGTGGTCTTGATGATGGTAGTCATCAAGATGGAGTACGGGTTCGCCCGGAAATTCTTCTTATGTATATAATAGTCGGTGATGAGTGTATTCCCATCGATGGGGCGTGAGGATGAGTGGAATCCCCTCCGCGAGAACGATGATGAGTGTAATCCCACCGTGAGGTAAAGTTGTTGTTGGATGTGAGTTCCAACGTGTTTATCCGCGTATTCGAGTCATAGCTAGGTGCCAATATGAGTTGATATGTGTACCAATGTATTTCTTTTATGGATGGATATATGTGTTTACATATGATGTGGATTTGAGCTTGCTGAGCATGACATACTATTGAGTAATTGTTCATGCATCATGTACATTTTGGCTCTTGAGAATCGAAGGTAAGAAAATGCATTTACCTTTGTTGGGGTCGTGCTTGGACCCTGCATTGTCGAGGTTTGTTTTTAATGAGCTACCCTCACTAAGCTTTATGCTTACGCTCTCTTTGTTCGACAATGCAAATCCTTAGTTCGTGGGTTGCTGGTGCAAGAAGGGGTTTCCAAGTGTGTGTGCTTCGTGGTGCTAGCTTAGCTATCAAGTATGGTTATTTTTAGTTATGATGTAATGGTCAAGCAATGGGACATGTATTTGGGTTGTGATGCTTTTGAAGTATGTTGATGGTGTTTGTTAGGAGCATGCTAGACTCCTTTTATATGTTTTGTTGGTGTGGCTTTTGGATGTATGCCTAGCTTGTAAACCATGTTGGATTTGCCTATCTTATTTTGCCTAAGTGTTGGCCTTGTGGAAGCTTGGAATCTTGAATGTGCTACATGAAACCTTGATGTGATTATGGCTTCATCTAATGTTTGGCTTCTATATGTTGTTGTGTGATAAGCATGTGTTATTAGGGTGCTTTCCATCTAAGTTGGTTGTATGTTGAGTCTTGAGTGTTTTAGTGGAGTTTTGGGCCTGCCTTGTATCTAAAACCAGCAAAAACCTGTCTTTTCCAGCCTGTGTATCGAAACAGTTGGTCTCGTTTCGATACGGCCTCTTGTTTCAGGCCAGGCGTTTCGATACGCCTTGGGTCCGTTTCGATACAGATTTGCTACTGGAAATTTGAGAAATTGCCGATATTTTAGGGTATCGAAACGGGTCCAGGTGTTTCGAAACGGTCAATATGTCGTTGACCGATGGGGGTGTTTCGGAACGGTTGACCGCCGTTTCGATACAGCCTTCTCGTGTGGACTTGGGGCCGTTGACCAAGTCAAGGCGTTTCGATACACCTCTTGGGTGTTTCGAAACAGCCTGCTTATAAACCTAAAAATTGGCTGATTAACATGCTGTTTGGGCTTGGTTGCTTTAAACTTGTGTCGTTTTCCGCTGTCGTGATCACATAGGATTTAAACGTGCCTATAGAGAAGATATAATTAAAAGAAAATATTTAGGGTTACTAACCGAGGTGGAACCTTAATGGGTTTCGCATCGGTTTTCCCCGTGTAGCCCACTCGGACCGGTCAAACGTCCGGACCGGGACGAGGGGGTTACATCCTGAGAGAGAACTGCTCCCACTCCCTTAGAGCTTGCATCTGTTTCTAAAAAAAGTCTTGGAAAAATCAGGAAGTGCAAGTACATGTGCCTGTCACATAACTTGTTTTAATAGTTCAAAGGCTTCCTTAGCTTCCTATTCTAGCAAAAACTATCCCTTTTTAACATATTTGTGAGAGGTCTGCTAATAGCTCCATAGTTTCTAATAAATTTCCTATAATAACTGTAACCCCCTCGACCCGGTCTGGCTGGATGACCGGTCCGAGTGGGCCACACGGGGAAAACCGAAGCGAAATCCGTTAAGGTTCCCCCTCGGTTAGCAACCCTAAAAATTTTCTGTCGTTTTAATCTTGTCTAAAGGCATGCAATGTCCTAAGTGATCACGTCAGCGGATAACTTCAATAAAGGAACACATTCGATCCACAACCACACATCAAACAGTCCATTTTAAGCTTTCAGGCAGGCCATATCGATACACCAATCAAGGGTATCGATATGCCTTGACCAAGTCAACCCAGACAGTCAACTCAGGGAAGACCGTATCGATACAGCCCTTGAGCGTATTGATACGCCCTTCTCAGTCAACATCTCATGGTCAACGAGATAAAACCGTATCGATACGCCTCAACACCGTACCGATACGCCAAATACTCACCAATTTCTCAAAATTCTAGTGAGCCAAGATCGTACCGATACACCCCCGTGTATCGATACGCCCAGCCACAACTGAATTCCAGTGAGTAAAGACCGTATCGATACACCCCCGTGTATCGATACGCCCAGCCTAAACTGAGCTCTACAGGCAATACCGTATCGATACGACCCTTAGGCGTACCGATACGCCCTACTCTGCAATGCTCCAAAACCAACAAGGACTCACATGACTCTAAATCTAAATGCAAAACATGACTTCCCTAGCCACATACAATCATCCATACAACACACCACAACCAATAATTAACATGTAAAGCCATTAGAATGAACAATTATGCACATACATTAAGGCATTTGCACAAGAGATAGATTTTGCATATTTAGGCATACAGAAGAGTTCGAAAGGCCAAAAGGCACAAATTAACACATATGAGGTTTGCATATACAACCAAAGCAACCTAAACATCCAAGCATGGCTTCATCATCGCAAGCATTCATCAAGGCATAGCATGGTTTACAAAATCAAGCCAAGCATACACATCCAATAACACTTATGAGTCAAACAATGCTCATACAAAACACATAATTGCCCCATTGCTAGACTACCACATTAATTACTAATCATACTTGAGCAACTACACTTGGAAAGCCCCTTCGCCTTGCTCCTTGCTAACACCACGCTAATGATCTGCATTGTTGAAAATGAGAGCGTAAGCTAGAAGCTTAGTGAGGATGCTCTAAAATCCAAAAACAACAACAATGCAGGGTCCAAGCATGCAAATCCTCAACCTCACATACAACATACATAGATATCAACAAGTCAACTTAGCTAGTCTTTCAAGAGTCATAATATGGCATCTCACATCATACTAAGCTCAACAATATAAACCAACATCACAACATCACAATTATAAGAACAAGTTCATTGGCCACTATTAGTTTACCCGGATGTGCGGATTTACTCTCAACAACAACATTACCTCGGTGGGATTACACTCATCACCGGACCTTGCATGGGCGGGATTCCACTCATCACCACATGCCCTACGGATGAGATTCCACTCATCATCGCGTAGAATATAAATAAATTTCTGGTGGAATATTACATCACCGTACCCCTCCTTGATGACTCAACGCCATCAAGGCCACGCGCGTTTTGACTCAATTGTGTGCACACTAATCCTAATGATCGATCATTTACAACCGGTAAGTTAATTAGTGCAAATTTCTTTAACCACATCACACATCCACCAATTATATCACATATACGTCGCATACACATATCAAGGTATACACATACAAATCCATCCATATTTCACGAGATCAAATAGGCAATGGCATAATAAGCATCAATAGAAATCAAGGAGTTAAACTACCAACTTAACTCCCACCTAGGAATGGCCTACCAAGCTCATTCCAACACATCCACTACACACACTTGAACCAACTTTAAAACAAATTTAAAGTTTTACTCACCACCCTTCCTTAGCAACCCAAGCAAGCAAGAAAGCCTCCTAAATGCCCGGATTCGATCCCGATGCTTCTCCGATGTCTCCTCTTGTTTCTAGCCAATCAAAACACAACCATTACTCACCAAACTGATGCTAAAATTCAGTCACAACCCCACTTACAACACAAGCCAAACTTCACCCAAATTCAAACCCATTTTCTCACCGAACTTCCAATTTTCGTGCTCCCTTATTACCCAGCAGAAAACCATGTTTTCAAACACCCAAATGACATCCAAAAGGTCCAAAAACACTCCCCTAATATCCCTAAACCATCAGCCCTTCAACCCAACACTAAAACTCACCAAAAACTAAATTTTAGACACCTCAAAAATGGCCCTAAGGACCCATTTCGGGTTTTCACCCAAAATCCACCATTTCAAGATATTATGTGTATTATGATGAGATTAAACTAAAACCCAACTTAACAAACCAAAATCAAATGTAAAACCCATTAAAAATTCAAACTTTCTTTAAACTTGAAATTTCAAAAAGATGGTAGTTTTCAATTCTAAGACTAGGTAAAGGAAGAGGATGATGAGGAGAGTGTAAATATGTAATTACCTTTGAAAATACCCTTGAATCAATGGATAGATTTGATGGAATAGTGATTAGGGGTTTGGGAGGGTTTTGTTTGCTTTTCACGTTGAGGGGAAAGAAATGGGGAGGAAGACAACATTTTTTTGTTCCTTTTTGATTCAAAAAGGTGGTCTTCCACTTTTCCTTTTAATTACAAAAATGCCACCCATTTTATTTTAAATTCCAATTAAATCAAGACTAAGGTCAATTTAATTAAAATTGATTTTACTGACTCGAACCGACTCACATGACTAACTCCTAACCCCAAAACACGGGTGTTACAACTCTCTCCCACTTAAGGAATTTCGTCCCTGAAATTACCTGGCTGAAAGAGATACGGAAACTGCTTTTCCATATCCTCCTTCCTCTCCCAAGTGGCCTCGTCCACCCCTCAACGTTGCCACCGCACCTTTACTAACTCAATCAATCTACCCCGCAACACCTTACTGTCAGAAGCTAGGATCTCAACTGGTTCTTCCTCATAAGTCAAATCCGGATTCAATTCAATCTCCTCTACAGGCATAACATGTGATGGATCGGACCTATACTTACGGAGCATCGAAATATGAAATACATCGTGTATCTTCTCTAGCTCGAATGGCAACCGCAACTGATAAGCAACCGGACCAACCCTTTTCACAATCTCATACGGTCCTATGTACCTCGGACTCAACTTCCCCTTTCGGCCAAATCTCATTACTTTCTTCCACGAAAAAACTTTCAAGAATACATTCTCACCCATTGAGAACTCAACTCCCTTCCTATTCAAGTCGGCATAGGACTTCTGCCTATCCGAAGCAGCCTTCAATCGATCGCAAATCAATTTCACCTTGTCAGTGGTCCCCTTGAGCAAATCCGGCATAGGTAACAACTTCTGTCCCACTTCGGCCCAACAAACTGGAGTTCTACACTTCTGGCCATACAAGGCCTCATACGGAGCCATCTGAATACTCGACTGGAAGCTATTATTGTAAGCAAACTCAACTAGAGGCAAGTGCTTCTCCCAAGTACCCTGAAAATCAATGATGCAACAACGCAACATATCTTCTAAAATCTGTATAACTCTATCTAACTGACCATCTGACTGAGGATGATAAGACGTGCTGAAATTCAAACGGGTACCCAAAGCTGTATGCAGACACTCCCAAAATCGAGCTGTAAACCTCAGATCACTATCGGACACAATAGACTTCGGCACACCATGCAGTCTAACAATCTCACCAATGTACAAATCGGCCAACCTATCTAGAGTATAAGTCGTATTGACTGCTAAGAAGTGAGCACACTTCGTAAAACGATCTACTATAACCCAAACTGAGTTCTTCTTCGTAGGAGTCAAAGGCAAACCCGAAACAAAATCCATGGTGATATTCTCCCATTTCCATTCCAGAATTCTCAACGGTTGCAACAAACTTGAGGGAACTTGATGTTCCGCCTTCACCCTCTGACATACCAAACACTTGCTCACGCGATCAAATAGGCAATGGCATAATAAGCATCAATAGAAATCAAGGAGTTAAACTACCAACTTAACTCCCACCTAGGAATGGCCTACCAAGCTCATTCCAACACATCCACTACACACACTTGAACCAACTTTAAAACAAATTTAAAGTTTTACTCACCACCCTTCTTTAGCAACCCAAGCAAGCAAGCAAGCCTCCTAAATGCCCGGATTCGATCCCGATGCTTCTCTGATGTCTCCTCTTGTTTCTAGCCAATCAAAACACAACCATTACTCACCAAATAAATGCTAAAATTCAGTCACAACCCCACTTACAACACAAGCCAAACTTCACCCAAATTCAAACCCATTTTCTCACCAAACTTCCAATTTTCGTGCTCCCTTATTACCCGACAGAAAACCATGTTTTCAAACACCCAAATGACATCCAAATGGTCCCAAAACACTCCCCTAATATCCCTAAACCATCAGCCCTTCAACCCAACACTAAAACTCACCAAAAAATAAATTTTAGACACCTCAAAAATGGCCCCAAGGACCCATTTCGGGTTTTCACCCAAAATCCACCATTTCAAGATATTATGTGTATTATGATGAGATTAAACTAAAACCCAACTTAACAAACCAAAATCAAATTTAAAACCCATTAAAAATTCAAACTTTCTTTAAACTTGAAATTTCAAAAAGATGGTAGTTTTCAATTCTAAGACTAGGTAAAGGAAGAGGATGATGAGGAGAGTGTAAATATGTAATTACCTTTGAAAATACCCTTGAATCAATGGAGAGATTTGATGGAATAGTGATTAGGGGTTTGAGAGGGTTTTGTTTGCTTTTCACGTTGAGGGGAAAGAAATAGGGAGGAAGACAACATTTTTTGTTCCTTTTTGATTCAAAAAGGTGGTCTTCCACTTTTCCTTTTAATTACAAAAATACCACCCATTTTATTTTAAATTCCAATTAAATCAAGACTAAGGTCAATTTAATTAAAATTGATTTTACCGACTCGAACCGACTCACACGACCAACTCCTAACCCCAAAACTTGAGTTTTACAATAATCGATCAATCCCAAGAATCCTTGAAGGGATTTGATTGACTTAGGAAATTTCAAGTCCCTCATTGCTACAATTTTTGAAGGATCTGTGGATACCCTTGATGCAGAGATCACATGGCCCAAGTATTCAATTTGCAGCTACCCAAAGAAACATTTTTTCTTTCTAGTAAAAAGCTTATTTCTCTGTAAGACATCAAGGACCCGTTTGAGATGCTGAATATGTTCTTGTAATGTGGCATTGTAGACCAAAATATCATTAAAAAAATTCAAGAACAAATTTCCTTAAGAATTCTCCAAACACCTCATTTATTAGGGCCTGGAAGGTAGTAGGGGCAATAGTAAGGCTAAATGACATTACTTTAAATTCATTGTGCCCATGGTGAGTTCGAAATGCAGTTTGAGAAATGTCTTCAGGCTTGATTCGAATCTGCCAATACCCTGATCTGAGATCAATTTTAAAAAAAGTAGGTTGCCCCTAATAGCTCATCTAATAAATCATCAATAATTGGAATGAAAAATTTGTTTTTTTTACTGTAACACTATTCAGTTGTCTGTAATCCACACACAACCTCCAACTCTCATCCTTCTTCTTAACCAAAAGACAAGGAAAAACAAAAGGGCTTTTGCTGTTCTGGATTATTGAAGATGCCAACATTTCTGCAATTTGTCTTTCCACCTCTGCCTTTTGTTGAAAAGGAAACCTGTAGGGCCTTATATTGACAAGTTGTGACCCTTGATGTAATGTAATAGCATGGTCATGTGACCTTTGTGGAGGCAAGCCTTTAGGCTCTTCAAAAACAGCTGCATACTCATTAAGCAAGGTCTTCCACTCTTCTGAATCAGTGCTTAGAAAATACAACTCTCCCAGGACTTCAGGGTCTTTGGAAGTCAGTTTCTGCAATTTTTTTCCTGATATTAACTTAAAAGAAGGAACCTTTCTGCCCCCTTGTAAGACCACTTCCTGGCCCTCTTTCTTGAAAGACAAGTTCATCTCATTAAAGTTCATGATGATAGGGCTATATTTTCTCATCCAGTCCACTCCAAAGACCGTGTCACTTCCTTCCATTTGCAAAACTCTAAAGTCATGCTTAAAATAGCGGCCTTGCATCTTCCACCCCAATTGCTTGCTCTTAGCAGTGCTTTGTAGTTTTTCACCATTGGCTACAGTGATGAATATGGACTCAGTTTACACAAGTTTTAATTTCTCCTTGGCCCATCCAGCTGTGACAAAGTTGTGTGTACTTCCACTGTCCACTGTGATGCTCAGTAACCTCTCTTTAATGGATCCAGGTATTCTTATTATGCTAAATCCCACACATCATGTTAAAGCATTGATTGATATCTCTAGGGCAGCATCCACATCTTCTGGTTCATCCTTTGGTAGCTCTAGTGTGTTTCCTTCTTCTTCGAGCTGTGCATCCTCCTCCATCATGTTAAACTGTTTAGGCTTACACTGGTGCTCAGGTCCAAATTTCTCCCCACATTTGTAGCATAAGTTGTTTTCCCTAATATACTCCATCTATCCTTTCTTCTGTCCTCCCTCAGGTGTTAGCACCTTCTATTGAGAGGTTCCTGAGAATATTAAGCTTTTCTGGTTACTGGTTTGTGCCCCCAAGGAAGTAGACTTGTAGGAGTATTTAAATTTTTTGCTCTTTATTTTAGCAGAGAGTTCATACAGCTTAGCTTTTCTGCAAGCATCTGCCAAGCTCTTAGGCTCATGCACCTTAACCTTATGCTTGATGTCTTCCTTTAAGCCACTGATAAAGTTGGATACAAAGTACTTTTCTCCAAGCTGGGCATTAACTTGCAGCATGAAGGGTTTTAATTCCTCGAACCTTTCCTGGTAGTCTTCTACAGTAGACTTTTGAAGTAATTTGTTGAATTCCTCTATTACATCTCTGTGCATTTTATCACAGAACATGTGACATATATCAACAATAAACTCATGCCAGGTGACCCTATTCTTTTGCATCACATACCCATCAAACCATGTTTCAGCCTTACCAATCAGATACATTGAGGCAATTTCCAAATTTTCTGGAACTTCAAAGATTGAAAAAATATTTCTGACATTTTTTGATCCAGCACCTGGGAATACCCCCTCGAAAGTCTGCAACTCTATTTTTGGCCTTGAAATAAAGGAGTTCTGTCCACTGTTCCTAGCTCTACCCCATGCCTCATGATCTTTAAATGAAAAGGTATCTCTTTTTTTAGACTAGTTATCATCTTTTTTGGCTGACTTTTTCTTGTTTTTCTTTCCAGTTTCCAGTGTCAAACATAGGTTTAAATGCTAATATTCAAAGTTCTTCAGGATTGAAGGAATATTTTTCATGTTCACTAATGACAGTTACATGTAATGGTTTTTTTCCTTAACAATTTGAAGGTTGGGAGTTACCTGTGGGATATTTCCAGGTGACATCATCTGAAGTTTTTCTGCTCCTTTAGAGAGTAGGGCCAAGATTCTTTGCAAGTAGCCTCTATTTTTTTCATTGCTGCGTTCCAAGTTACGTATTCTTTCTTCCATTCTCACTTTTGTTTTTTTCTTTTTCAGTGGTTATTTTAGTGTTCCCTGGTGGTGGTGTTTTGCTAGAATCAGTCATTTGTCTTCCTTTCTTTGATTTCCTCAGTGTGAAAGGTGGATCAAGGACAAGGCTCTAGATACCAATTGTAACAACCATGTGGTGGCAAGGTTGAAAAGATGAAGAAATTATGAAGAAAGGGTTTTAGGAGTAGATGAGATAGGTAGAAGGAGAGAGAATTTCATTGTTTCATTGATAATTCTGCATAATTCTCTTAGTACATGTACCATGGCATATATGTAAGGTACTTGCTAATAGTTAGATGACATCTGAAAATAAAATGAAAATAACAACTATAGCAACTTGCTCTCTAAGTTCCTATTTTCCAGCATCAAGTGGGCTGTTAACATTAGGCCCGTTTAATCTGTTCCAATAGTCGGTTCAGACCCAATTTCCTCTTTTTCTCTAAACGACGTCGTTCCTTTGATGTGAGAATTAGTTTCAGCGATTTTCGATTCTTGTTCAAGAACAATCCCAGACCCTTTACGCTTCTTCATCTTCCTTGCCTTTCGATCAACAGGCCCCATTGTCATGACACTTCAACAGAAAGAAGTACGCCATCGAGATCTCCCGGTTCAAGGTTTGTTTTTTCTTCACTTCTCCCTAATTTTCACAATTTTAGTATGGAGTTCGGTGTTTAATCGAATATTTTATTATCTTCCATTTTGATTAGGAGAAAAAAGAAACTGAAAATAAAGTCAATTATTTGAGCTCGTTTGAACGTGCAAATCTTGATTCAGAGGAAACTTCGGTTTCTGCCAAAAAACGAAAGCGTAAACAAGCAGCTTCATGTATTTCTTTTCCTTTGATTTTTTTAAAATTATTAGCTGCTATATTGATTATCATATTCTGTTTCTTTTTTGTGCTTGATTGGAACGTAGAAGCGGTGGAAGGATTTGTTCGAATATCATCAATTTGAAAAGTTCAAGAAAGATGAGAAAGCATGGAGAATTTTAGCAGATTAGATATTAAGTGTGAGTTAGTAAGTTGAGTTAGTTTGTGGGCTGTTAGTTTGTTGAGATAATTGGACTTACTATATAAGCATACTAATTGTATTGTGTTGATTTACCCAGTTAAATTTACCCTTTTTAATAAAAGTCATATATTCATTTTCTCTGAAATTTTGCTATTTCTCTAACCTTAACCACCATTCCCCTTCTTCACTCACATTCATCGACGTTCATCACCATCCCCGGCCACCATGTCGTCTTTCTCACATGGTATCATTCGCCATCAACGGTCCTGAGTTCGTCCTTTTCGCTGCTCCTTCGAAGTTCTTGTTCGTCGCGCTTCACATATCCCTTCCACTACTGATTGTGATTTCAGATCTGATTCACCGAAGCTGTTGATGCTCTTTAAATTGGAGTTTTGTTCTTCGTTTTCTAGCGGTTGATTTGTTCTACGGTGAGATCTGATCTACATCTGATAAAAATTCTGATTTCGTTCTCAGATCAGAGTTATTTGCTTCGTCTTTTTCCCCGAATCTTCACACTACTTCTACTTTTGCTCTCAGATCGTACTCTAGTGCAGTGGAGATTTGTTTCCTCGTTATTTGTTGCATGCGAAGTTTCTCGTCAGATTTATTATTTTCTCCGTTTTCAGTTGGTATGGTGAGGTCTGTTCCAACTTGTTTTATATCTGCAAGTGTTTGGTTAATCTGAGATTTTTACCCGGTCTAGAATGATGGAATAATGCTATTGGTTCATCTTGAACCGTTTGCTTCGTTACAATTCATAGATTAGTTGTTCTCCAATTATGTCGTTGGATATAGTACTTTGCAATTTGTTGAGATACTTTGATGGATGGTAGTATGAGTTTTGTCGTTCACTCTGTAGTCTAATTTTTTGAGCAAATCATGTTGACAAATGGTGATTGGTTTTAGCATGTGTTCTTGCGTATATCAAGCTTCAGTTTTTCTTCACTATTAATTGTGATTTCTGTTTGGTTCTTATTGGCTGTTACCTGAAACGGATTAATGTAGTGTTTGGTTCAATATCTACATTTGTTGCGGCTGGAACTACTATGCTATAGCTAGATTTGCTGCTGCTGGAAATTGTTATACATCTATTTTGGTTGTTATTACTGGTGCTACAAGTTACAGATTGTTGTTGGAAGCTAGGGAATGTTGAAATTGTTTTCAAGAACAGTTTGAATTTTATTTCTTCATTGTTGGTTGTTGGGATAGTGCTTCTTGTTACTTGATTTTGGTTTTCAGTTGGTTGCTGCATCTCAAGTAATGGTTGCTTCTTTGCTGCTGATTTTTGATATGTGATTGATGCGGTCAAATGTCAATTACTATTGTTGATCTTGAAATTTGTTAATGATGTTCATTTGCTGTAAGTTGGTGATAATTTGTCGAATGCTGGTTGGATTTTTTTTAAAGTTGAAGTTGAAGTATTAGAATACAAATATGAAGTTGGAATGGATTTGAGCTATGGTCTTGGTTTGATGTGTTTGGTAATTTCTAGCGACTCTTCTCCACTTGCTTGGTTCATCTGGGTTGGTGAAGTTTTGGTTGTATACTAGTACACTGTTGAAACAACAAGATGTACCTTAACAGGTCAGACATTCAAGGAACGAAAGAAGAAATGAAAGAAAGCTAAAGAAGAAAGTTTCTTTTTAGTACACTGCCATTGATGCAGATGTACATGGCAGATCAAATGTTCAAGGAAAGCTAATTGCAGAGTATTAGTCGAGAAATAAAAGAAGAAGAAAAAGAAGAAGAAAGAAAGCTTCTTTCAAATACACTGCCACTGATGCAGATGTATATAGCAGATCATATGCTTAAGGAAAGCTAAAAGCAAAGTTATTGACCGAGAAGTAAAAGAAGAAGAAAGGAAAGGAAGCTGAAGAAAGCTTCTTTCAAGTACACTGAGAAAAAAAACAGATTGCAGGACATCAGATTAGTTGGTCAAGGATCAACTGCAAGAAAATTCAAAAGTGAAGGAAAAGAAGAAAACAAGGTGAATGTTCGAATATCATCAATTTGAAAAGTTCAAGAAAGTTGAGAAAGCAGGGAGAATGTTATCAGATTAGATATTAAGTGTGAGTTAGTAAGTTGAGTTAGTTTGTGGGCTGTTAGTTTGTTGAGATAATTGGACTTACTATATAAGCATACTAATTGTATTGTGTTGATTTACCCAATTAAATTTACCCTTTTTAATAAAAGTCATATATTCATTTTCTCTGAAATTTTGCTATTTCTCTAACCTTAACCACCATTCACCTTCTTCACTCACATTCATCGACGTTCATCACCATCCCCGGCCACCATGTCGCCTTTCTCACATGGTATCATTCGCCATCAACGGTCCTGAGTTCGTCCTTTTCGCTGCTCCTTCGAAGTTCTTGTTTGTCGCGCTTCACATATCCCTTCCACTACTGATTGTGATTTCAGATCTGATTTACCGAAGCTGTTGATGCTCTTTAAATTGGAGTTTTGTTCTTCGTTTTCTAGCGGTTGATTTGTTCTACGGTAAGATCTGATCTACATCTGATAAAAATTCTGATTTCGTTCTCAGATCAGAGTTATTTGCTTCGTCTTTTTCCCCGAATCTTCACACTACTTCTACTTTTGCTCCCAGATCGTACTCTAGTGCAGTGGAGATTTGTTTCCTCGTTATATGTTGCATGCGAAGTTTCTCGTCAGATTTATTATTTTCTCCGTTTTCAGTTGGTATGGTGAGGTCTGTTCCAACTTGTTTTACATCTGCAAGTCTTTGGTTAATCTGAGATTTTTACCCGGTCTAGAATGATGAAATAATGCTATTGGTTCATCTTGAACCATTTGCTTCGTTACAATTCATAGATTAGTTGTTCTCCAATTATGTCGTTGGATATAGTACTTTGCAATTTGTTGAGATACTTTGATGGATGGTAGTATGAGTTTTGTCGTTCACTCCGTAGTCTAATTTTTTGAGCTAATCATGTTGACAAATGGTGATTGGTTTTAGCATGTGTTCTTGCGTATATCAAGCTTCAGTTTTTCTTCACTATTAATTGTGATTTCTGTTTGGTTCTTATTGGCTGTTACCTGAAACGGATTAATGTAGTGTTTGGTTCAATATCTTGGATTTAAAGAGCCAACACCAATTCAACCAGATGCTATCCCGATTCTTCTATCCGTATGTTCTTTTATTTACCTACTACTACTACTCCCTACATTTTAACGTTTTTGTCGGCAATTAGGTTATGCAGTGAAAAGATCAGTATTTGGATGTTTTTGCTTTATATTGATTCAGTAAATTTTTTTATAGGCTGAAACCTGAAATGTTTTGCCCTTTTTTGTGAAGAGCCGAGAATGCTTTGTTTGTGCTCCAACTGGATCTGAAAAAACTTTGGATTTTGTATCGCCCATGCTTATGAAACTCAAGGTATCTTTCCTTTGAATACATGTCAATATTTTTTTGCAAAAAATATTGCCAAGTTTTAAGATCAGTTTCCTTCATCTATCAGCATGCATCAACTGAAGGCATTAGAGTTGTTATTTTGTGTCCTACTCATGAACTAGCTGTTATTTTCTAATCAGTTTCCTTCATCTATCAGCATGCATCAACATTTTACTTTAAGGTACAACTTATGTTAGCAATTTGAAATTTTCACATTGTGCTTTATTCAATATGGTAATTAGCATGTGACTTACACTCTCTTAACAGTTTCTCAAGGACAATGGAAGATATATTGATGAGAACAAGCTTAAGGTTGCCCTGACAAGCCCTCCGATTCCCCACTGTTATCACCAATTAATGGGACAATGAATCAAGGAATGTATATGATAGAGTTGGGATTATTGTATATACACATGCACTTTTATGTAAGGTTGTATTATCTTTTATAGGAAAACAATATTCTTTATATCCGAAAGGAATTTATTTTTCATACATGAGATTTAAAAAACAAATTTAAAGTAAATTGATGAAGCTTATTAAAATAATAATAATAATAATAATAATAGTATTAATAATTATTAATATTTAAATTAAAAAATACCAATTAAAAATATTCCGACGGACAAAATCATCGATATATGTATCTTATACAAATCTACATGATACGTATACTGACGAAGACAACCGTCGCTAAAAATAATAAATCGTCGGTAAATGTGCAACTTATAGCGACGGACGTATCATCAATAAAAATCTGTAGATATATATGTACAATATATACCGATGGAGTATGTTCGCCAGAATAGATACACTAATTTGCTGGGGTATGCCATACCTATACCTACGGATATGTCCGTCGGTATAGAGTCCCAAC
The DNA here is from genome assembly GCA_958450335.1 of Hibiscus tridactylites. NCBI lineage: Eukaryota > Viridiplantae > Streptophyta > Magnoliopsida > Malvales > Malvaceae > Hibiscus > Hibiscus tridactylites. The sequence continues at coordinate 40,799,170 of OY288282.1, forward strand.
ATTTATACCGACATATACAACCGTCGATATAGGCATATACCGACTAGCATATTACCGACGACTTTTTATCTATCAGTACAAAGTTTTAGAACACATACCGACGATTTTTAGGTGTTTTACTGACAATTTTTCGTCTGTTGGTATATGTCGTTTTTTTGTAGTGATGTGTACCACTTCTCTAATCTCACTTCTAAAAGCATTGAGTCGATTATTCATCCTCGTGACTTAGTTTGAAAGAGTGAAAAAAAGATGAGATAATTTATGGTTGTTCAAAAAATTTAACATTCTATATATATATAAATAAGTGGATTATATACTTTTCAACTACCAATAAATAATTTCACATGGTTTATTAGTAGTAACTCAAAATTATGATTCGATTAGTCTGAATTTAAATTTTATGAATTTGATTTAATTATAAAACGTAAATAACCTGGAACTAAAACTACCATATCCCATATTGATTCAAATTCAAATTCTATAAGAAAAAGCGCCTTTAGTCACAGTGTAAATGGTCACAAAAGTATTAAATTTTGACACTATAGTACATAGTAACATACTAATTTTGACACTAATAACTCCGTCACTATTACATTTGTGACATTATTCGTAATATTATCACAATTGTTCATTTTTTGTGTCTATTTATTCGACACTATTATCATTAATATTTGTGATAAAACAAATTGCCACAATAACTCTACTTATAGTGACGAATTTTTTTCGACACTAAAAACATATGTGATCAAAGAGATCATCACAAATGATGATTCCAACGAAGCAAGTCCTAATGTTAACATAAAAGTAAATGAAACTATCAATGTAAATACCAATGATCCAAATAATGAAGTTACAAAGTTTTACAAATTATTGTAAGAAGTATAACAAAATCTACATCTTCACAATTTACAAATTATCCTTTATTTGTAAATTATCCTTTATGGTTCAAATATTAAAATTCAAGTGTCTTTATAGTGTTAGTGCTAAAAGAATTGATGCTTTATTAAAAATATTAGTTAAAGCTTTCCTAAAGGTAACAAACTTTCTTCATCTTTTGCTGAGAGTAAGAAAATTACATAAGATTTAGGACTTTCAAATATGAAGATAGATGCTTGTATAAATAATTTCATCCTTCATAAAAAGAAATACGAGAATGCTTAATCTTGCCCAACTTGTGGTAAAGAATGATAAAAATACGACTAATCAACAACGCCGTAAGAAAATAGTTGCCCAAAAAATTTTACGATATTTTCCAGCAACCTCACGTTTGAAAAAGTTGTACGTATCATCGAAGATTACTAAAGAGGTGAGATGGCACAAACAAATCCTTGTAGTGATGGGTTTATGCGACATCCAACACATTCTGAGGTTTAATTTTTTTTAATTTATTGCATCTTTTTTCGCAGTAGATCCACGTAATATTCGACTTGATTTAAGAAGTGATGGTTTTAATTTATTTTACAATATGAGGTACTCATATAATATATGACCAATGATATTAATTGACGAGTTAAAATAATTGTGGGAGAAAAAATTAGAGACATATAATGCATCCTAAAAAAAATAACTTTTGGTTGCATACAACTCTATTATGGACTATAAATAATTTTCTTGCATATTCTAATTTATCAGGATTGATCATAAAAAGAAAATTAGCATGTCCTACTTGTAATCTGGACAAGTTATCTTACAAGTTTCGACAATGGTGTAATATATGTTATTTAGTTCATCGTCGTTTCTTGCCACTTAATCATTCATGGAAAAAATGCTAAATCCTTTAATGGAACAAAAGAAAAATGGTGTACATCTAAGCCAATTGTATGAGAATGATGTGATTGAGCAATATAAACAATTTCCACAAGTGAAGCTTTATTTATTTCATTTCATTTTAATTCATTATTATTTTAATACTTTTTTGGTGTATCTAATGCATTATTGATAATTTTTAGTATATAAAGGTGACCTTTGGTAAAAATTCAAGAAAAAGAAGGCAAGGTAAAATTCAATTACTTGGTAATTAGAAGAAATATATTTTTTTTGAATTACCTTATTGGAGAACGCTAAAATTGCGACACAATTTGGATGTTATATTCATTGAAAAAAATATTTGTAACAATGTGTTTGGACATTATTAAACATTGAGGGTAAAAAGAAAGAAATAAAATCAATGCCCGTTCTGATTTGGAGTGTATAGGTATACGATTTGAGCTTCAAGCTACTTTTACTGGTGGTGGTATGTGTTTCACCCTGCATGTTATACAATGTCAAAAGATAAAAAAAATGAGCTTTCTGTCATTTTCTAAAATATCTTAAAGTTCCAAATAGTTATTCTTCTAATGTCTCTCGTTGTCTGAATTTAAATGACTACAAAATTTCTAGAATGAAGTGTGATTATAATGTATTTTTTCATCGATATCTTCATTTAGCTTTACATGGTTTATTGTCTAAGGAGGTATTCAGAGTACTAATTGAGTTGAGTGCTTATTTAAGAGAGTTATGTGCCAACACATTACATGTCAAGGACATGGAGAGACTTGAACATTCAATTTCTTTAACCATGTGTAAGTTAAAAAGATATTTACTCTTTTTTTTAATATAATGGTACATTTAACAAATCATTTAGCGAGGCAAAACTTGCGGGACCAGTACAATTTTTAGTGAATGTATCCTATTGAACGATTCTTACGTAAGCTAAAATCTTATGTGAGAAATAAAGCTCGATCAGAAGGTTCAGTTGCTGAAGCATATATCATGCAAGAAGCGATCTATTTTTATTTTAGGTATTTATGTGAAACTGAAACTAGTTTGAATCGTGTTGGAAGAAATATTGAAGGAAGCGAAAGCCATTTACATCCAATGCTACTTGTTTTCTCTCAAGTTGGTAGCCATTTCATGAAAAACAATACAAAAAATTGAGTTTGGCCGAATGGGCTCAAGCTAGGATGTAGGTTTTAAAAAATTGTGAAGAAATCATAATCTTTTTTTTTTGAGTATGTAACATTTGTATGTTTATACAATTTGTTCTACATGTTATGCATAACTAATTTTTCTTACATTTAGTTTTTTATAAATTGTGTAACATGCACAAGGAAAAGCTTAAGAGGGAGGATACTAGAAATATAGAAAAAATGCATGTTGAAAAATTTTCTTATTGGTTTAAAAGACATGTAAGTATTATATACATTTTATTTAATTTTTAATATATATTTTATATAAATTTAATGATTACTAGTTGTAACATGTTTGTCAATTTTATGATGAAAGAAGTAAATTACTCAACAATCAACTATTTAATCTAGCTTGTAGACATGATGAACGAGTTTTTTGCTACACAATTTATCTTATCAATATTGGGGGTTGAACATGAAAAAAAAAACGTGACTTACAATTAAAATCACAAAATAGTAGAATTTTTGTCAAAAAGGATTAGAGTACAAGTAACTTAGATTATTTTGGTGTATTAACATACATTATACAATTAATTTTTTTTTGATCGATAAATGGCTTTATTGAAATGGGGAACCATACAAACTCTTTGTATGTGTGCCTCGTTAAAAAGTCTTTTAAAACTAGTCAGAGGAAAAGAGTACACAAACTAGTGCGAGGAAGAAAAAGCGAACAATACACGATGGACAAGAAAAGGGGCAAATGCAAAAGCGCATGAACCACACCCGTTATCAACCAACTTGCTCACGAATTCTGCCTCCAAATTGCAACATTTTGTTTGTTAAGACGCCATAATGTCGTGGACCAACGTTTATAGTCATGACCCTGTGCCATCTCCTTAACATCATCACTCATGTGAGAAGCAAACGCTGCTGTAGGCTTTTGATGAACAATCCCAAATTGTGGGTGATTAGAAAAAGTTCAGCTTTGTCTAAACAATATAATCATGTTGGGTTTCTTCATATATACATGTCTATTCCTCGCTAAATGTATCGACATGCTCACTGCTGGACTGTCTTTACAGACTTGCTCAAATAGATCGTAGAGAACCCGCGTCTCTTAGAGACAGTTTTCATGGTGGCGACATCACCTACCATGTAACGAAATCAAGAGCCCCACTTTTCATCCAAGAGACGCTGATTTTTTATCCATGTAGCCGCTCAATCACCCTCAAAATGTCAATCTTATTTGCTATCCCACAAAACTAAACCGTGATCCGTCGACCGCTCTCTTCATTGGGATGAAAGCATCAACAACTACTCTGTGTCAACCAAATGTTTGCCATAAGCCCTTCCATGGAATCGCGGTGGCATGTTACCCACAAAGCAGGTCCAAACCTGCCGGTGATGAGCATCTCCATTCTCTCTCGCCAATTTTAAATATTGGAATAAAAATAAGCCCCTAATATCATCAATATGAAATATTCTTATTAAGTAAATATTGTTGTAAATAAAATAAAAAAGAACAAGAATAAGAACAAGAAGAACAGAGAGATGAGAGAAAGAGGGAGATTTGTATTATTCTCAAAATATAGAATTGTGTACAATGCCTTCAATGAATCATCTATTTATAGGCATAAGAAGTATATAATACATTAAACTCTAATTAATAGAGATAATATTCCTAATAATAAATAAATCAAACTCCTTAGATAAAGTTCTAATCATGATAGACATCCACATAGATAAATATTCATAACACTCCCCCTTGGATGTCTATGAAGATAATGTGCCTCGTTAAAACCTTACTAAGATAAAAACCCAGTGGGAAAAAAATTCATTAGTGAAGGAAAAAGAGTACACACATATTTAATACGCATAACATGTTGCCTCATTAAAAACCTTACCAGGAAAACCCATTGGGACAAAACCGGGAAAAAGAGTGCAACACGTATTTACTCCCCCTCATAAAAATATCACATAAGATCTTTGAATCTTCATAATTCAATCTTGAATATAATCTTCAAATGTTGAAATAGAGTATGCACTAGTGGATAAATCTTTCAAATTATTGCTTGAAATGATCCATCAAATATTATTCTTCTAAAGATCATGAGGGATGAAACTTTAAAGAGATATGTTTCGTTTTATCACATTTGATGTATCCACCTAGAGATATAAATTCTGCATTATCTCTACATAAGATAGCTTGCATCTTATCTTGTGAAAGCAATTCACATATCTTCTGGATATGTTTAGCCAAACACATATTTCGGCTTTGCCTCATGTATAGCAATTATTTAAAGGCAATGGTCTCGTAGCACTTAGATAGTATTTCTGGACCAGCTAAGATACGATGCTTTCAGATCAATTAACGTATATATGGTGCTTTTATACCAAGAATATCATCACCTTTTTCTCGAGGGCGGAATGGATCTTTGTTTACATTAAGAGACCTAACAACCAAATAGTGATCAACGAATATGCATTATGCATGTAAAGTCTCTTTAAACATTTTTCTGTGAATGTCAATTGCTGCACAAGAATTTCATTGTTAAGGAGATCTCTTCATGAGTCTCAATGAATCGCCAACATACAGAATAAAAACAAAGACAAATCCAGAGCTAAACATCTTAATAAAATGCTCCGAAAAATAAATTATTCTTATGGCCTTCCGCTAATAAGTATTCAATGGGGTGATTATACCAAATGTGCCTAAAATGTTTTAATTCATAAAAGATATATTCAATATAATTGAATAATGTTCTCGAGAACTTGAATTAACTACTTCTGGCAGTCTAAATCCTTCCAGAAGCTTCATGTAAATGTTGTTATCAAGAGGCTTATACAAATAAGATGTAACAACATCCATTAGGCGGAAACTGAGTTATTTTATTTATTGTCAGACTATCTAAAAGTAACTGCATCCACCACCGAGAAATATATTTTCTTTATAATCAATTTCATGTCTTTGTGAGAATCTTTGCAACCAAACGAGCATATATCTCGTGATTTCTCCTTTTGATTTCTCTTTCTCACAAAGGCTCATTAATATCCACGAGCTTTACACATTTCAATATACGGGCTATAGGCCCAAATACTTCTCTTTTCGAAAGAGATCTTAGTTTCGCCTCAATTTCCTCTTTCCATATTGACCAATCATTTCTTGTTTACATTGTCCAATTGACAATGATTCATGATCCACATCATCAAATAAAATCTTTAGTGCTATATTGCATGCAAATGTATTATCGACGTCGATTTGATTTCAGTTCCATTTATTACCAGACATGACATAATTTATTGAGATCTCTTTATTATCAGGTACCTGAGTCATGTTAATGCCTCTATTGGAGACCTTTTAATCTCTTCTTGAGATTTTCATAATTCATTGATTCCTCGATCAGACCATCATAACTATAGCTCCCTTCCTTTTTTTTTGAGGATTTTTATCTTTGGAACCTACTTGTCTACCACGCTACAGACGTAAGTTAGACTCATTAACAACTAGAATTTGTCCTTCTGGGACATCAAATTTAAACGGAGCATTCATAGCTGGTATATGTGACTTAGTCACTCTATTAGGGTCAGCAAAATCATCTGACAATTGATTTGCTAAATGAATTATCCTTTGAACTTATAGTTCACATTGTTGAGTACGTGGATCAAACTAAGATAATGATAATTCATTCCAATTTATTTCTTTTCCCAGCTATTTTATTTTCTCCCCCTAACGTTGGGAAAACTGACACATTAAAATGATAGTCAGTAAATCGAGTTGTAAATAAATTCCCTATGAGAAGCTCAAGATATTTAATTATCAAGGGAAATTTGAATCTGACATATATTCTCAACCTCCTTTAAGAACTCATCTTTGTGCGTTGTGGGGAGCAATCAGAATATATACCGCACACTAAAAAAATCTAAGATGAGAAATATTTGGTTCCTGACCAAAAACCATTTATAATGGGGAGAACTTATTATAATTTGTTGGCTTGATGCGAATTAGTAATAATACATATAAAATGACATGTCATCAGCATTATCAAGACCAATTGCCTTTATAAGGAATCTGAAAATGTGCTCATGGTTTTATCAACTGAGCAAGTAGCCTCGCAAATACCAAGTTGCGGATTAGTAACAAGGATACATATGACCATCTAGTCGATGCATCAATTAAAATCGTAAAATATCTAGATGGACTGTAAGAAAGGTGTATGGGCCCACATATATCACCTTTGTATCCGTTCCAGAAAAAATTAATAGATTTGCAATCTATCATAGCTGATGATGATTGAATAATCGATTTGCTTTGATAGCAAGTATCACATGAAAACATTACTTTGAAGAAAATTTCAACTCTTCAATAAATTACCACATGAAAGTGTCAACAAATTTTCGCATCATAATTGAACCGGGATGGTCTAACCGGTCATTGCCAAATAATAAAGTTATCAGTAAACTTCTGATTCACAATAGTATGAGCTTCAATTTGTACTAATTCTATACTAATTCTATTGTAGTACATTATGGATAACAGTGCATATAACTTTTTCAAGTTTTTATTATTGCCTTGATTTATACTCATAATATTGAGATAGTCAACATCCCATCGACTAATGGTCTCAATATGATATCCATTACCGTGAATATCTTTAAAATTAAATAAGTCTCTTTATGACTTTGACGAGTATAACACACTATGAATATGGAATAAAGTTCCATTTGACAATAACATATTTGCTCAACCAGAGCCTTTTGTGATATTAGTACTTCCGGATATAGTACTCACATTATTCCCTTGCATTTTAATCCAGAAATGCATAATTATGCACCTTTCAAAATGTGCTTTGTTTCATTTACTTCGGGTAATGAAAATATGTACTTTGTATCATTCACTTCGAGGAATGAAAAATATAAAATATAACACATCATATCAAGTCGATTATCTATCAGAGATAAACTTTCAAGTGCTCTTCCGAAGCATTGATATTTTAGTACTTTGAGAAATATTACGCATATTTCCCCTTGCATTTAAATGGGAAAAATATTTCTTATGCTTAAGTACAATATGAGTACTTGTATTATCTGCTAGGCATAAATAGCCACAATTCTAGGCATAAATAGCCACAATTCATTGTATATTTTATTCCAGAAGTAATCATATTCTTCAAATAATAAATTAACATAAAGCGTAAATAAATAATATGTGAAATAAATAAACATAAAGCAAACTAACATAAATAAGTAATAAATAAAATGAATTAACATAAAATAAATAAAATAAATAAAAAAATCAATTATTCCTTTTAGAGGTTATAAGGGAAATAAAATAAATGGTAAATTATTCCCTTCAAGGGTTATGAGAAAATTAACAATATCCAATTGAGTTGGACCAATAACGCCATAATTATTTTCGCCATAAACGAATTTTGTTTATATTTTATTTCATTTATCATTCATGATTATGGATAAAGTCCATAGTACTTTGGCGTTTAACAAGTACGAAACCAATGGTTTATAACATCACATTGGTAAAAGAATTTCATTTCCTTAGAATGATCTTTATCACTCTTGTCATCCTTATAACTTCGCTACCAGCGGGTAGAAGTATTCTTAAAACGACTATATTTTTCATGTGTATATTCATAGCCTCGACCACGACCACAACTTTTAATGTGGTTTTTTGTTCCTTCCATAATATAATCTCGCATTCACTTTAGGGAATGGAGTAGAGCCAGTGGGCCTTTGAAACCTTTTTCACATATCCTTATCACAGAGAACAAAGATTTAATCCTCGTACGCGGCATTGTTAAACTTGTCCACAAGGTCCTTTAAAAACCTCCTTTGAGACAAGTAGCCTCGCAGAACGGGATGCCCAACCAATATACTTGAATTATATCGAAATTATGTCTCTAATTGAATAATGATTTACCATGTTTGCATTCACTTTAGGGAATGAAACAATTCCAATAATCGCATGGAATAAACATCATGCTTGCATTCACTTCAGGGAATGCCCTATCATTGATAATCGCATGGAATAAATATCATGCTTGCATTCACTTCAGGGAATGCCTCCCATAAAACTATTTGGTTCAAGACGAATTTTCGTAACTTGAAATTGGGAGAAGTGTATGGTCGAGTTTTTCGACAAACAAAGAAATATTACTTTCGAGTAAATATAGACTTTATAATAATCTTCTTGTAAATTCAAAATCATCATGATTTATCGTACTTTAAAATAATAATATAAAGAAAAAATAAAATTAAAATTTACCGATATTGATTTTTTCTCTCGTGGACAATGGAGACATAGCATATGACCGAGATAGCTTCTCATAGTCCCTTTATATCACATCTCTTTCTAAGTCATTTAAGCATATCATGTAAAACTCAAAACACGATTAAAAATAGTAACTTTTACCAAATAAAATAACATAAACAATAATATGAAAAATATCAAATATAATCATATAAGTAAAAGTATGAATAAGCATACCGCTAATTAACCCTTTTAGGAACAAGAGAAAAATACACGTAATTTAGACCAAACGCAACCTCTTTGTCTCTTTCGATCCGTCTTTTGGTTTGTGAGAAGCCACAAATTTGTCTCTTTCCAATGTTCGAATAAAATCAAACATACTTCCAAACTTTTCAAAAAAAGTTAAAATATAAAGAAAAAGACAACCGGTAATTTAAAAAAATGAAGAGAGAAAAAAAAACTTATCTTTGGTTTATCCTAGAACCGGATTCTTTCTGATAACTTATTTTGTGTAACACCCGTGTCTTGGGCCTAGGAGTTAACCGAGTTTTAGTTCGGGTCAAATAAAAAGTTAATTAAAACAATTCAACTTCAAATAATGACCAACTTGAGCTTTAAAATGAAGGGAGGGACCTATGTTGTATTTTACCCAAATTTTGAATAAAGCAAGACAACTTTAAGGAAAAAGTTGTCATCTTCTTTCTCATCCTCTCTTTCCCAACTTCAAACCCCTCTCCCCCATTTTCAAACTCTCCCAAAACCCTAGTTACTATTCCATTGATTTTGCTACTTGATTTCAACACTAAATTAAAAGGTAAATATATTTTCTTAACCTCCTCTCTATTCTCTACTTATCTATTGTCTTAGATTTCAAAAATATAGAGTTTTGGAAATTAGGGTTTATATTAAAGTTTGGATTTTTAAGGGGGTTTTTCAATTTGTTTTGATAAATTGTATTGGGGTTTTGTTTAAGCATAATGAAATACACAATATATATTAATTTGGTTGATTTTGGATGAAATTTCGTAGTGGGTCCTTAGGGCAAATTTTAGAGTATGAAAACTTGGGTTTTTGGGAGGTTTAATGTTGAAATTGAAGGGCTGATGGTCTACCTATGTTAGGAGGGTGATTTGGGAAGTTTAGGAAGTCATTTGGATGCTTGGAAATGAGTATTTCAGCCAATGGTTGTTGGAGTACGAAAATTGGGTTTTGAGACGTTATGTGGTTTGGGAATTTGTGGAAATTGGGTTGTGTTGCAAAGTAAGTTGGTGGTTGAGTTTAGCATTGATCTTGGAAGTAACGTATGTGTTTTGTTTGACTAGAAGCAAGAGGAACGTTGAGGAAGCTTTGGGACCGAATCCGGGTTCGTAGGAGGATTGGTTCGAATTGCTAAGGAAGGGCGGTGAGTGGTCTTAACTTGTTTTAAAGTTTGGTTCGAGCATGGGAAGTGTGTGTGTGTAAAGTGTGCTTGGTAGGCCACTTCCTTATAATCCAAGTAGTTAGTTTAGTCTTGTTTTCCTTAAATGCTAATGTGCTTGATGGCTATGCTCTTGTACTTGTGATTATATGGTGCATGTATATATATCATGATGTGGATATATGTGATGAGCATGAGTATGTTGATGATATGTGATTGATGATGATAATTGGCACTAAAAAATTACCGACTGTAAATGATCGATCATTAGGATAATGTGCACACAAATTGAGTCAAAACGTACGTGGCCTTGATGGCGTTAAGTCATCAAGGAGGAGTGCGGTGATGTAACATTCCACCGGAAGCTTTTATTTATTTCTACGGGATGATGAGTGGAATCTCATCCGTAGGGCATGTGGCGTTGAGTGGAATCCTGCACATGCAAGGTCCGGTGATGAGTGAAATCCCACCGAGGTAAAGTGTTGTTAAGGTTTATATCCGCACAATCGGGGTAATTAAAGTGGCCAATTAAACTTGTTCATGTATTGTGATATATGATGGTAATATATGGTTGTGTTATACGTGTTGCTACATGAGATTGATATTGATGTTTGAGCTTGATAGGATTGAGAGACCATATATGCCACTTGAAAGACTAGCTAGGTCTACTTGTTTTTTTTATGCCTATGCTTGATGTATGTAAGACTAGGATTAACATGCTTGAACCCTGCATTGTTGATGTTTTTCGTTTTAGAGCACCCTCACTAAGCTTATAGCTTACGCTCTCTATGTTCAACAATGCAGATCATTAGTGTGATGTTAGCTCGAGGCAAGGCAAGAAGGGCTTTCCAAGTTGTTGCTCAAGTATGGTTAATTTTGTATTAGTTAGCAATGTGGCAAGGGTTGTGTATGAGCTTGTATGACTCATTTATATGTGTTGATGTTAAATTGACTATGTTTTGTAAGCATGACATGCTATGATGAACATTGTGTGTGTTAGCATGTCTATCAATGTTAGGTTGCCTTGATGTGGGTGTAAACCTCTATATGCTTGTCTTGTGCCTTAAAGGCTTTGAGTACCTTGTATGACCTTAAATGTTGAAATGCCTTTGTTGGAACGCTATGCTTGAAAGCTTATGTTGCTTGTATGATTGAATCATCACCATGTGTTGAAATGTGCCTTTAGTTTCAAGTTTAAGCATGCCTATACTCTTGGATTGACATAGGATACATGTTAGTGTGTTGGTTGAGGTTTGAGAGGGATTTAGGGGCCACATTGTGCCTTAAACCAGCTCAAACCTGTGATTTCGTAGCAGGGGTATCGATACGGTTGGTCCCGTATCGATACGTCCTTTATGTTTCAGGCCCCGTGTTTCGATACGCGAGGGGGCGTACCGATACTATTTTGGCCACTGGAGTTACTGTCCAGTTCGGTATCGGTACGGGCCTTCATGCGTATCGATACGGTCACCTTAGCGTTGACCTTGGGAAGTCAACAGTTGGGGAGGGTATCGATACACTCCTAGGGTGTATCGATACGGTCTCCACGGGTTGACTTTGACCAGTTGACCTGGTCAAGGGGTATCGATACACCCCTTAGGTGTATCGATACCGCCTGCAGATCAAGTTAAAAATTGGACTGTGAAATGTTAGGTTGAGTTCGGATGTTTGTCTCGTGAATGTTGTTCCGCTGTATGACCACATAGGATTAAGTACTCATCTAGACAAGTTTTAAAATGAAAAAAATGTAGGGTTGCTAACCGAGGGGGAATCCTTTAGGGGTTTTCACTCGGTTTTCCCCGTGTAGCTCACTCGGACCGGTCATCCGACCAGACCGGGACGAGGGGGTTACATTTGTTGGTATCAGAGCCTGAGGTTACGGAGACCTCGGGCATGTAAGTGAGGTAAGCTTGATGTATTAAATGATTGTGTTGTTCGATGCATGTCTTGCCATGAATTCTTGAATAATTGACAGCTCGTATGATGTTTTGAAGCATGAATTATCGTGTCTGGTGTGAGTGTGTGCCCATTGCTACTACTACTTAATTTAAAGAGATTTTTGGAAAAAGGAGTACTTGAGCACTATTGGACCCTTGCTTTGACTAACATAATCCTTATTTGTTTCTTGTTGTAGTTTTTACCTTGCTAGCCATAGCATGAGACCACGTGGGAGGCCTAGGATGGTTCGACCGGAACCACGGGCAGAGGCACCGAGAGTTGAGCCAGTTGTGAGAGTTGAGGCTCAAGTGGGAGAGCCAGTGGTTGGAGTTGGAGCTCCTCCACCACCTCCACCACCACCACCTCCTCCACCGGGAGTGGGAGGCGAGGCTGGGCCCGAAGGAGTGGGACCACAAGGAGGCCAAGGTGGTCAGGGTGGCCAAGGACCGGCTGGGATAGACTTAGCTTCGTTGGTTCAGGCAATAGCCGGGGCGTTTCAGGCTGCAGTAGCCGGGGGTCAGGCAGCTCATCATCAGGGTGAGGGCACCGGATTGCCATTAGAGAGACTTCGGGGCCTTGGGGCCGAAGAGTTTAGAGGTGCTACTCTGGAGAGGTCAGAGTTGTGGTTTGAGAAGACCGTCCGTATTCTTGCTCAGATGGGATGTACTGGGAAGCGCAAGTTGGGATGCGTTGAGTCTTTGCTTCAGGAAGATGCCTACACTTGGTGGGTCACCGTTACTTCGGGGATGGGTGAGACCGAGATCACTTGGGAGTTCTTTGAGACAGCTTTCCGTAAGAAGTATCTGGGACCGCGATACCTCGATGAGAGGAAGAGGGAGTTTATGGCATTGCTTCAGGAGAGTATGTCCGTGACTGATTATGAGATCCGGTTTGTCAGATTGAGTCAGTATGCACCCGAGCTTGTACCTACTGAGGTGGAGCGTTGTAACCGCTTCCGATATGGGCTGAGTGAGGAGATCAAGACTTATACTCTAGCTTCAGATTACACTGATTTTGATGTCTTGGTCGTGAGGGCCAAGGAATTAGAGCACATTTTGAGTTTGACCAGGCGGTCAGGTGGATCTAGTTCGGGTAAGAGGTCCAGCAACTTTGATAGAGGTGATGCCAAGAGGCATCGGGACAACAGGCATCAGTATGATCATAGGCGTGGTGGCGGTAACCACAGTAAGGGCCATAAGGGTCAGAGAGCTGGTGGGAAGTTGCCCACATGTGCTACTTGCGGGAGGAACCACACCGGTGAGTGTTGGGGGAATTACCATTCTTGTTGGAGTTGTGGTGCTAGAGACCACATTAGACGTGACTGTCCACATCAGGTGGGGCAGGCACCAGCTCAGGCTCCTGCTCGAGCCAATGACTTCCAGAGAGGCCGCAGGCGCGGTAGAGGAAACTTCCAGCCGAGGAATGATGGTCAGAGGAACATAGCACATGTAGTTGCAGTTCAGCCAGAGGGCGGAGGTCAGGCCAGAGTTTATGCTCAGCGGGGAGATCAGCATGACACCGATGTGATCGCAGGTAACTTCTCGATACAGTCTTTGGGTTTGCTTTCTTTGATTGACTCTGGGTCTACACATTCCTACATATTGAGTGAGCATGCACGGTCTTTGAATTTGCCTTGTGAAATGTTAGAGGTAGGAGTTAGTGTTACTAGTTCCTTTGGGGACACGGTAGTGGTTAGGAAGATGTACCGAAGGTGTCCGTTGATGGTTCAGGGGTATGTGTTTCCAGTGGATATGATGGAACTTCCCTTCTATGGTTTTGATGTGATTCTGTGTATGGATTGGCTCACGGAGCATAGAGCTAGGATAGATTTTGAAACTAAGCGGATCTCTTTGAAGCTCACAGATGACTATGAGATTGTAGTGGTGGGCGAGAACGTGAAGTTCTTGTCTAATGTGGTTTCAGTGTTAGAGGCTAAGAGGTTAGTTGAGTTGGGGTGTGAAGCATACTTAGCGTATGTGATGAACCCTAACATGAGTGAGGTTAGACTTCAGGACATCCGGACAGTATGTGATTTTCCTAGTGTGTTTCCGGAAGAATTGCCAGGATTACCACCGGACAGAGAGGTAGAGTTCAGCATTGAGACTTATTCTGATTCAGCTCCTGTTTCGATTGCTCCGTATCGAATGGCACCGAAAGAATTGAAAGAGTTGAAGACTCAGTTGCAAGAATTGACAGATAGAGGTTTTATTCGACCTAGTTCTTCACCTTGGGGTGCACCAGTGTTGTTTGTGAAGAAGAAAGATGGAAGTATGAGAATGTGCATAGATTATAGACAGTTAAATCAGTTGACAGTGAAAAACAAATATTCATTACCTAGAATCGATGACTTGTTCGATCAGTTGAGAGGAGCATCTGTCTTTTCGAAGATTGATTTGAGATTAGGTTACTACCAGCTAAAGGTAAGAGAGGTTGATGTACCGAAGACAGCCTTTAAGACTAGATACGATCACTATGAGTTTTTAGTCATGCCATTTGGGTTGACTAATGCACCAGCAGCTTTCATGGACATGATGAATAGGATTTTTCATCAGTATCTAGATCAGTTTGTAGTTGTGTTTATTGATGACATCTTGGTGTATTCGCGAACTGAAGAAGACCATGACCGACACTTGAGACTTGTTTTGAAGACTTTGTTAGATCATCAGTTATATGCGAAGCTCAGCAAGTGTGAATTCTGGATTCGTGAGGTAGTCTTCCTAGGACATGTAGTGTCAGCTGAAGGCATTAGAGTTGATCCGAAGAAGATTGAAGCCATTGTTGAGTGGAAACAACCGAAGTCTGTGACAGAGGTACGTAGCTTCCTAGGCTTAGCCGGATACTATAGGAGGTTTGTAGAGGGCTTCTCTAAATTAGCTGCTCCATTGACACAATTACTTCAGAAGAGTGTGCAGTTTGAGTGGACAGATGCAAGACAGAGAGCCTTTGAGAAATTGAAAGAAGCTTTGACCCAAGCTCCGATTTTGATCCAGCCTGAGTCCGGGAAGGACTATGTGATTTATAGTGATGCATCGTATGTAGGGCTAGGATGTGTTCTTATGCAAGACCGAAGAGTAGTGGCTTATGCCTCAAGACAATTGAAGACTCATGAGCGCAACTATCCGACCCATGACATAGAGTTAGTTGCAGTTGTGTTTGCTTTGAAGATTTGGAGACATTATTTGTATGGTGAGAAATGCACAGTATACACCGACCACAAGAGTTTAAAGTACATTACGACTCAGCGAGATTTGAATCTCAGACAACGTAGGTGGTTAGAGCTACTAAAAGACTATGATCTTACTATTGAGTACCATCCGGGTAAGGCCAATGTAGTGGCCGATGCTTTGAGTAGGAAGGTGGCTGTAGACTTGAGAGCTATGTTTGCTAGATTGAGTTTGTCCGGAGATGGTGGCTTGGTAGCCGAGCTTCAGGTTAGACCTACTCTAGGTCAGTTGATTCGAGAGAAACAGCTCTTAGATAGATCTTTGGCACCTCACGTGCAAGATATAGCCGAAGGTAGATCTTCAGACTACAGTTTCAGCACTGATGGGGTTTTGTGTTTCAAGGACAGAATAGTTGTGCCAGAAGACAGTGATTTGCGATGTACGATATTGACTGAAGCCCACAGTAGTTCGTTTGCTATGCATCCTGAAAGTACGAAGATGTACCGTGACTTGAAGAATGAGTACTTTTGGGTTGGCTTGAAGAGAGATGTAGCCAACTTTGTGAGTAAGTGCTTAGTGTGTCAGAGAGTGAAGGCGGAACATCAGGTTCCCTCAGGTTTGTTACAGCCGTTGAGGATTCCGGAATGGAAGTGGGAGAACATCACCATGGATTTTGTTTCAGGTTTGCCTTTGACTCCTACGAAGAAGAACTCAGTTTGGGTGATAGTGGATCGATTTACGAAGTGTGCTCACTTCTTGGCAGTCAACACTACTTACACCTTAGATAGATTGGCCGACTTGTACATTGGTGAGATAGTTAGGCTGCATGGTGTGCCGAAGTCCATTGTATCAGATAGAGATCCGCGGTTTACTTCTAGATTTTGGGAGTGTCTGCATACAGCTTTGGGTACCCGTTTGAACTTTAGCACTTCTTATCATCCTCAGTCAGATGGTCAGTCAGAGAGAGTTATTCAGATCTTAGAGGATATGCTGCATTGTTGTATCATTGACTTTCAGGGTACTTGGGAGAAGCATTTGCCTCTAGTAGAGTTTGCGTACAATAACAGTTTTCAGTCGAGCATTCAGATGGCTCCGTATGAGGCCTTGTATGGCCGGAAATGTAGAACTCCAGTATGTTGGGCCGAGGTAGGACAGAAATTGTTACCTATGCCGGATTTGCTCAAAGGGACAACAGACAAGGTAAAATTGATTTGTGATCGTTTGAAGGCTGCTTCGGATAGGCAGAAGTCCTATGCTGATTTGAAGAGGAAGGAAGTTGAGTTCTCAGTGGGTGAGAAGGTGTTCTTGAAGGTGTCTTCGTGGAAGAAAGTGATGAGGTTTGGCCGAAAAGGGAAGTTGAGTCCTAGGTACATAGGACCGTATGAGATTGTGAAGAGGGTTGGTCCCGTTGCTTATCAGTTGCGCTTGCCATCCGAGCTTGAGAAGATACACGATGTGTTCCATGTTTCGATGCTTCGCAAGTATAGGTCTGATCCGTCACATGTTATGCCCGTAGAGGAAATCGAATTGAATCCGGATCTGACTTATGAAGAAGAGCCCGTTGAGATCTTAGCTTCTGACAGTAAGGTGTTGAGAGGTAGATCGATTGAGTTAGTGAAGGTACGGTGGCAACGTAGAGGCATGGACGAGGCCACTTGGGAGAGGAAGGAGGATATGGAAAAGCAGTTTCCGTATCTCTTTCAGTCAGGTAATTTCGGGGACGAAATTCCTTAAGTGGGAGAGAGTTGTAACACCCGTGTCTTGGGCCTAGGAGTTAACCGGGTTTTAGTTCGGGTCAAATAAAAAGTTAATTAAAACAATTCAACTTCAGCTAATGACCAACTTGAGCTTTAAAATGAAGGGAGGGACCTATGTTGTATTTTACCCAAATTTTAAATAAAGCAAGACAACTTTAAGGAAAAAGTTGTCATCTTCTTTCTCATCCTCCCTTTCCCAACTTCAAACCCCTCTCCCCCATTTCCAAACTCTCCCAAAACCCTAGTTACTATTCCATTGATTTTGCTACTCGATTTCAACACCAAATTAAAAGGTAAATATATTTTCTTAACCTCCTCTCTATTCTCTACTTATCTATTGTCTTAGATTTCAGAAATATAGAGTTTTGGAAATTAGGGTTTATATTAAAGTTTGGATTTTTAAGGGGGTTTTTCAATTTGTTTTGATAAATTGTATTGGGGTTTTGTTTAAGCATAATGAAATACACAATATATATTAATTTGGTTGATTTTGGATGAAATTTCGTAGTGGGTCCTTAGGGCAAATTTTAGAGTATGAAAACTTGGGTTTTTGGGAGGTTTAATGTTGAAATTGAAGGGATGATGGTCTACCTATGTTAGGAGGGTGATTTGGGATGTTTAGGAAGTCATTTGGATGCTTGGAAATGGGTATTTCAGCCAATGGTTGTTGGAGTACGAAAATTGGGTTTTGAGATGTTATGTGGTTTGGGAATTTGTGGAAATTGGGTTGTGTTGCAAAGTAAGTTGGTGGTTGAGTTTAGCATTGATCTTGGAAGTAACGTATGTGTTTTGTTTGACTAGAAGCAAGAGGAAACGTTGAGGAAGCTTTGGGACCGAATCCGGGTTCGTAGGAGGATTGGTTCGAATTGCTAAGGAAGGGCGGTGAGTGGTCTTAACTTGTTTTAAAGTTTGGTTCGAGCATGGGAAGTGCGTGTGTGTAAAGTGTGCTTGGTAGGCCACTTCCTTATAATCAAGGTAGTTAGTTTAGTCTTGTTTTTCTTAAATGCTAATGTGCTTGATGGCTATGCTCTTGTACTTGTGATTATATGGTGCATGTATATATATCATGATGTGGATATATGTGATGAGCATGAGTGTGTTGATGATATGTGATTGATGATGATAATTGGCACTAAATAATTACCGGTTGTAAAGGATCGATCATTAGGATAGTGTGCACACAAATTGAGTCAAAACGTACGTGGCCTTGATGGTGTTAAGTCATCAAGGAGGAGTACGGTGATGTAACATTCCACCAGAAGCTTTTATTTATTTCTACGGGATGATGAGTGGAATCCCATCCGTAGGGCATGTGGCGATGAGTGGAATCCCGCACATGCAAGGTCCGTTGATGAGTGAAATCCCACCGAGGTAAAGTGTTGTTAAGATTTATATCCGCACAATCGGGGTAATTAAAGTGGCCAATTAAACTTGTTCATGTATTGTGATATATGATGGTAATATATGGTTGTGTTATACGTGTTGCTATATGAGATTGATATTGATGTTTGAGCTTGATAGGATTGAGAGACCATATATGCCACTTGAAAGACTAGCTAGGTCTACTTGTTTTTTTTATGCCTATGCTTGATGTATGTAAGACTAGGATTAACATGCTTGAACCCTGCATTGTTGATGTTTTTCGTTTTAGAGCACCGTCACTAAGCTTATATCTTACGCTCTCTATGTTCAACAATGCAGATCATTAGTGTGGTGTTAGCTCGAGGCAAGGCAAGAAGGGCTTTCCAAGTTGTTGCTCAAGTATGGTTAATTTTGTATTATTTAGCAATGTGGCAAGGGTTGTGTATGAGCTTGTATGACTCATTTATATGTGTTGATGTTAAATTGACTATGTTTTGTAAGCATGACATGCTATGATGAACATTGTGTGTGTTAGCATGTCTATCAATGTTAGGTTGCCTTGATGTGGGTGTAAACCTCTATATGCTTGTCTTGTGCCTTAAAGGCTTTGAGTACCTTGTATGACCTTAAATGTTGATTGCCTTTGTTGGAATGCCATGCTTGAAAGCTTATGTTGCTTGTATGATTGAATCATCACCATGTGTTGAAATGTGCCTTTAGTTTCAAGTTTAAGCATGCCTATACTCTTGGATTGACATAGAATACATGTTAGTGTGTTGGTTGAGGTTTGAGAGGGATTTAGGGGCCACCTTGTGCCTTAAACCAGCTCAAACCTGTGATTTCGTAGCAGGGGTATCGATACGGTTGGTCCCGTATCGATACGGCCTTCATGTTTCAGGCCTCGTGTTTCGATACGCGAGGGGGCGTACCGATACTATTTTGGCCACTGGAGTTACTGTCCAGTTCGGTATCGGTACGGGCCTTCATGCGTATCGATACGGTCACCTTAGCGTTGACCTTGGGAAGTCAACAGTTGGGGAGGGTATCGATACACTACTAGGGTGTATCGATACGGTCTCCACGGGTTGACTTTGACCAGTTGACCTGGTCAAGGGGTATCGATACACCCCTTAGGTGTATCGATACCGCCTGCAGATCAAGTTAAAAATTGGACTGTGAAATGTTAGGTTGAGTTCGGATGTTTGTCTCGTGAATGTTGTTCCGCTGTATGACCACATAGGATTAAGTACTCATCTAGACAAGTTTTAAAATGAAAAAAATATATAGGGTTGCTAACCGAGGGGGAATCCTTTAGTGGTTTTCACTCGGTTTTCCCCGTGTAGCTCACTCGGACCGGTCATCTGACCAGACCGGGACGGGGGGTTACATTTTGGATTCAAACAATGAAGACCTCAGTTGATTAGAGCATCGTGCTGATAACGTGTTGTAAATAAAATAAAGAAGAACAAGAATAAGAACAAGAAGAACAGAGAGATGAGAGAAAGAGAGAGATTTGTATTATTCTCAAAATATATAATTGTGTACAATGACTTCAATGAATCATCTATTTATAGGCATAAGAAGTATATAATACATTAAACTCTAATTAATAGAGATAATATTCCTAATAATAAATAAATCAAACTCCTTAGATAAAGTTTTAATCATGATAGACATCCACATAGATAAATATTCATAACAAATATCATATTATTGTGATTATTGTTTTTAATAATTATATAAAATTTATTATTTTAAATATAATATTAAATTAATTAATATACTTATTTGAAACAACAACTACAAGAATATGACGTTTACTCATCGACAGAGGAGAAGAAGAAAATCTCAATGGAGCCTTGACCCCATGAATATGGAAAATTCATAATAAACCCTTTAATTTTATTTTTGGAAAATTGAATTCGACCCCCAACACATTTTTAGAAATTCATATTGAATATTAGAATTCCTTTTAAGTATTTTTAATTAACTCATCTAATTTTTTAATTGGCCCCTTTAAACTTTTTTGTCTAATGACGATTTAGGTATATGTAAATTTAATTATCAAATAAATTAAGTCTTACCCCCAATTTTTAGTTTAAATATATAATATATCCTAATATTTTTAAAATACAATAATTTGATCCTCTCTCGATATTCATTCATGGCTCCATCCATGCATTTACTTAATAATAATATTTCAAAATGATAGTAAAAAGAATTGATTCAAACCACAATGTTTTGATTGTTTATGATTTATAAGATTTATAAAATTTATTTTATTTTTAATATTTAGTTTTACCTTTATAATGTAAAAATGTGTTCAATATTTGTTTTTAAATGAAAACAACTTAAACATACAATTCGAAAGAAAAAAATAAATTAAACATATTATTTAAGAATTATTAATTGTTTTTTATTTAGTCAAAAATTAATTATTTTATAAATATTTATGAAAAGCTTTGAAATTTTATAAACATTTATGAAAAACTTTGAAATTTTATAAAATAAAGTTCATGTCATAAACTAAATCTATTTTTGTCAAAAATAAAATCTTAAAAATTAAAATCTAAAATGAAAATGAAAAACGAGAAATAAGTAAAACGAACTAAATTATTATGAACATTTCAAAAAATCTTTAATTGTAAATAAAGTGGATAATTTAGAGAGAAATAGATAAATCAAATAAAACAATTCACTAAAATTGACAGAATATTATAATTTTTCAAAAGTAAAAAATATTGCCAAACCGACGTGACTCGTTTTTAAAAAGAAAAATAAAAGTACTAAAGATAATAACAAACTTCCATTGGTTTTTATGGTAAATTATAATACACGTGTTCTAATATGAGTGGCAGGACACATATAAGGGCGGGAGAATTATATTCGTCTTGTGGGCTTAATTTTATTAATAAAAATTTTATATTGTTTAGAAAAAAGGTTACGATGAGGATATCAACCAAAAGAATAGTATCCCTGAGAAAACCAAAAACAAAATCGAAGATCACCATACAAATCGAACTCGACAGCACTTAACTTGGCACACCTACCCAAACCTAAGATAAAATATATTTTAACATGATAACACCAAGACCCACTCAACATAAAATTCGAAGATAACAAAAAATCATATTTTTTAACACCTTCAAATCTCAAAAAGTATAAGATTATATATTCGCACCAGCATATTCAAAAAAAAAAATTATATACCAAAACCGAGCCGGTCTAAATTAATTGCTTAGCGAAAAAAAAAGATTTTGCCTCCTTTAATTTTTAATATTAAATAATTAATGAATCTTTATTATTTTAAGTTAAAATAAATTTTCGCTCTCAATATTTGATTTTAATTTTGTTTTTAGTCAGATGAAGAATTCATATGTATTTTGGTGGTGCATCGTTTATTATAGGGGTGAGCAAAACTCGACCCGAAAGAATCAATTTTTTTAACTCGATTCGACGCGAAAAAATTCGACTCGAAATTTCATAAACTTGATTTTAAAAAAATTCATGAAGAATATATATATATATATATATATATATATATATATGTGTGTGTGTGTGTGTGCGCGCGCATTGTATAATACAAAAAGTCGTTTAAATTTGAATCAATATGAATTATAATATTGTAAATAATTATAATTAAATTTGTACAGAAACTCGACTCGAATTGAAAAAATTTCAAATAGCGTTTGAGTTATAAAATATGAGTCGTAAACTCAATTAACTCGAACTTTTTTACTCGACTCGATCGTACACTTACTCTAATTCATTTGTTTGATTTTGGATGAAAGCATTTTGCATCACCTTCTTCCACGGCGAATGTAAGCCTTGGTCTACCTAGGCCCTGACCCACCCCATGCCAAAAATTTTTCTTCTTATTTCATTTAAAAACGATATATGTTGTGTTATTTAAAAAATATATAATATATTTATGAGTTTTGTGTAAATAAAAATATGATTGATATAAAAGTCTAATTTAATTTTTAAACATAGAATTTTTTAGTAAACATTGGAAAAAATGAGATTGTATATATGGTCTTTACATTTTACAAATAATATATCATTATTTTTAATAAAATAATTTTAAAAATACAGTTTGTTACTATTTAATTAAATATATTTTAAAAAATTGAATTCTCTAAATGTTGTTAGAGTTTCATTCTAATATATAATGATGATAAAATACAAATAACAAAAAAAAGTTAAAATTAAATCAAAATTTTAAAACATTTTTAGTAAAAGCATATACCTCATCTCCATATCTTAACTTAAGAGAGGATAATAATGAAATATATTTTTTTCTATTATTTTATTTGAACTTAGGGAGAAACTAATATTTAAATAAATAAATTCAAATTCATATTTTTATGACTTACTTTACAGAAATATTTCGATTTTATTTAAAGAAATATTTAGATAGTGAAAGAAAAATTAAAATTATTGAACAATGAATTTTTAGAGTTTCAAAACTATATATATATATATATATATATATATATATATATATATATATATATGAGTTATGTTAGATAAATTTTTTATTCTATTTAGGGTAAACATTCGATTAAATAAAGTCAAGTCAAAATATTTTGAGTGATTTAAGTTGATGAGTCATATTTTATAACTTAAACTTTATTTAATTTTTTTAGTCCAGATGTTCGAGTTTATGTTTAAATTTAATTGTAAATATTTACAATAATATGATGCTAATTGGGGCCAATTTAAACTACTTTCTACAACCATATATGCTATAACTATATATATACATATATCATATAGAGTCGAAGGACTCGACTTGAACATGAAAATCGATCTACTAATTACTAAAATATTGAGTTATTCAAGTCTATTTTTTTGAGTTATTAAAAATAAAATAAAAATTTCAACTAAAAAATTCCAATTTTTTCGAGTCCTTATCTTATCTTATCTTATCTCGACTATAGAAGTAATCACGAGAGTTAAACAATTAGTCCTTTAACTCCAAGAATATAGTAACTGTTATCTTTTTTTTTCATTTGCTTTGTTATTACTTTTTTTTGTGTTTGGTATTTGGGTGTTTTCGGTTGTTACCAAAAGCAGAAAGTCCAACTACAACGACTTGGAGGTTAAGTAAACTTTAAAAATTAAAACGAAATTGAAACCCTAAAAATGTAAACATGAAAACAATGTCAAAGGTACGAGCGGGTAGGAAATATTAGTGTTGTTAATAAAAATAGAACTGGTATATCGTATCCAACATTTTGAAAAATCAAGCAAAATGGTTGGTAATTGGTCTGAAAAAATTTGGTCAGAATGGTATGATAATTGTACTGATAAAATTAGCAGTTAAACGAGACGATTACATTTACGTTTTTTTTTTGTGAAACGACAATCGAAAAAACTTATAAAAAATCTAAAATTAAGTTTTGTGGTTATTTACTAAGTTACGAAGTACACAAAGTTACCGACATCTTTTATTACTAATTATGTGTTACTTCATATCTAATATTATAAATATTGAAGACTTTAATTGAATTTCTTTGGTTGACATTTTCTAATATAAAACGATTCATGGTCAATAATCGTACCGAATATATCAGTTTTTTTATCAGCAAATGAGTTGAGATTTTATTAAGAGTTAAATAAACCGTGAATATAGTATTTAGGTGTTTTCGGTTGTCACCAAAAGCAGAAACTCCAACTATAACAACTTGAGGGTTAAGTAAACTTGAAAAACTAAAATTGAATTTAAAACCTAAAAATGTAAACAGGCAAACGACGTCAAAGGTACGAGCGGGTAGGGAATATTAGCGCCGTTAATAAAAACTGAACTGCTATTTCGAATCGAAAAATCTGAAAAAAATCAAACAAAATTGTTGGTAATTGGTCCGAGAAAATTTGTTCAAAATGGTATGATAATTGCATCGGTAAATTTAGCAGTTAAACGAGACAATTACATTTACGATTTTTGGTGAAACGGTGATCGAAAAAACTGATAAAAAATTTAAAATTAATTTTTTGTGATTATTTACTAAGTTACGAAGTACACATAGTTACTAACTTGTATTTTTTTTATCAAAGAAAACTTCAAACAACATTAACAAACAAACCATGGGCCAACAGACCGAGAAACAAACACGCATGGATCCCATCCCATGCAAAACCATGCAGAAGCAAAGAACAGACGAAGGGGACAGAACAAAATAATGGCCAAAACAGGCAGGCCAGGAGGGACCATAGCATGACACATAAAGCCAGTAGCTGCGAACAAAAACAAGACAAAAAAAAAAAGAAAAAACACAGGGGTTAACAAGGCCAGCAAAAAGGAAACAATAATGAAACTCCATGCGATAGCAGATGAAACCACATAGTCTACCTCCTTCAAGCGAGAGATCCTTTCGGAGGCAGGCTCCCTTGGTCGAACGACTCAAGGGTCTTGTCATCTTGAGGGTGGTGGAAAAGGAATAAGTCTGCAGCATGTAGAGGCAAGCTTTACCAAAATCCTTGGTAAGTCACGATCTTCGATGAAAGTAGACACCGACCATGAACGAAAAACTCCACTCTGAAAATAACCATAGATCATAAACGAGAGGACACCTATGTGTTATGTCATATCTAATATTATAAATGTAGTAGTAGTAGCAGTAGAAGTAATAGCAGCAGGAGCAGTAGCAGGAATAGCAGCAGCAACAACAACATTAACAGCAATAGCAACAATAGCAGTAGCAATAGCAGTAGGAGTAACAGTAGGAGTAGTAGTAGTAGTAGTAGTAGTAGTAGCAGCAGCAACAGTAGCAGTAGTAGAAGTAGCAGTAGAAGTAGCAGCAGCAACAGTAGCAGTAGCAGCAGTAGTCGTAGCAACAACAGCAGTAGAAGTAGCAGCAGCAACAATAGCAGTAGTAGCAGCAGCAGTAGAAGTAGTAGTAGCAGGTAGCAGTAGCAGCAGCAGTAGTAGCAGCATCAGTAGTAGAAGTAGCAGTAGCAGTAGCAGCAGTAGTAGTAGTAGTAGTAGCAGTAGTAGTAGAAGTAGCAGCAGTAACAGCAGTAGGAGTAGCAGCAACAGTAGCAACAATAGTAGTTGTAGTTAGTAGTTAGTAATAGTAGTAGTAGCAACATCAGTAGTAGTAGTAGCAGAAGCAGTAGCAGCTGTAGTAGCAGCAGGAGTAACAACAACAGCAACAGTAGCAGCAGCAGTAGTAGTAACAGTAGCGGTAGCAGTAGTAATAGCAGTAGCAGTAGTGGTTAGTTGTAGTAGTAGTAGTAGTTAGTAGTAGTAGTAGTAGTAGTAGTAGTAGTAGTAGCAGTAGCAGTAGTAGTAGTTAGTAGTAGTAGTAGTAGCAGCAGCAGCAACATGTGTATTACATATATTATGCATATATCCCACATTCATATTTTTAATTAATTTTTTAATCAAAATGATTTTCCTTGTTAGAGATTTTCATGAAAAATGTGCCTCGAACTTAAAGGGGTGCCGCTTTCTCGTTAATCTCTAATAAAAAAATTTCCTTTTTAACCTTAAATTATAATATTTAAAATGGCTTTCCTTTAGTCGGGGGTCTCCCGAAAATTATGTCCCGAACTTAAAGGGGCGTAAGCTTCTCGTTGTCTCGTATAAAGGAATATTATTTTAGATATATTTTGCGACAAATTTTTGTATTCAAGGATAATATTTTCTAAATTAAATTCGAATTCATAATTTCCATCATTAAAACAATCTGTAATCGGCTAGGTGCCAATTTTTAGGCGTCGTGGGGGTGCTCACCCTTCCCCACATGTAATCGACTCCCGAACCTATTTTTCTAGTTTTGTAGACCAAAACTCGTTGTTTTAATACAAATGGCAAAAACAAGTTTTATAAAAAATAACCGGGTTTTCAGGTGATCTAATCTCACCTAAATTAAAAAGGTTGGTGGCGACTCCCCGTTATTATAGCTTGGCGACTCCATTGGAGACTTTTTTTTTCTAGAGAGTCAAGCCGCAAGTTGATTATTTTTTGTCTTAATGGATAGAAATTATGACTTCAATCTAATTTAGTTTTGTGATCCCTACTCTTTTATTTTCGATCTTTTTACAACTATTTTTTATAAAATCTGCTAAGTTTTCATATCACGAGCTTTACACTTGAATTCCGTCCCTTTTAAGTGGGAGCGAGAAGCTACTTCTTCGCGAGGTACCCCCTCCGTGCATGATAGTGGATTGCTTCCGGGATATAGGTTCCTTTATCTTCGTGAGACCTTCGTCTCCGTGCAGACTTAGAGAAACGTATCCCCCTGAATTGAACTTTGCTAGCCTTAACAGGCGACAACAAGGAAAATTCGGGTACTTTTGTTAGAACCGAACCACATATAGTAAACCATAAGAGCCTACCTTGTTAGAGCCATACCGAACCTTTGCTCATTTAGAGAGTCACCCGATAGGTGCATTATAAAGAAAGAGATGGGGGGTTAATTTCGTTCAATTATGCTCTTTAATTTCAGTTATGTTTATTTATTTATTTTCTTTTCACAATACGATATGCTAGATACCATGCCTATATTTATGCAAAACAAGCATGCGGGTAGATATCATGATGGGGTAGGATTTTGTTTCTCTAAAAGCATGTGGGGGTAGAAAAGCATGTTCTAGGTTTGTTTTAATTCAGCTATTATTTCGACTTTATTTATTCACTTATATCGAGAATAACATGTTTGCTTTGTCTTTGTTTTATGTTTTTCTTTCTTTCTTTCTTTACCCTTGCATTTCATTTGTTAAAAATTAAAAGGTGTTGAGGCAAGTTCAACCGTTATAAAGGATCAGCTATGGAGAATCAATTTCTTGATAAGGGGGAAGGAAACCTAGGCGTACGAAGATGGTCAGAGAAAACTCAGCACCAAAAAGAAGACAGTCTGAAAGAAGGCGAAGAGTCACAATTGTGGGAACTCACTAGTATCAGAGTGACACAGAACCAGTTGCGAGAATTGAAAGAGAGTTGGGACCAGTAGGACAAGGAGAACAAGCGTATGTTCTATGACCAGTACGATGATTTGCCTTATCTGTTAGATGTCAGTATCGACAAGACTTTGTTCCAAGCCCTGGTTCAGTTTTGGAATCCTGCCTACTGCTGCTTTACTCTTGGACAAGTCGATTTGGTACCTACCATCGAAGAATACATTGCCTGATCCGGTGTCCAAAAATCCATGCTACTAAAGCTTATTTCAAATCTACTAATTCTCCGGCGTTCTAGTAGAAACTGCTAAAGGTGATCGATATGGATGACTAGTGGGCTACAGCTAGGATAAAAACCAAAGGGGAAACCTAGTGCATCACCTGGAGATTCATACGAGACCTGATCCAGAGTCAGCCCAAACGAGACAAACAGGTCAACATGTTTGCTTTAAGCCTGTACGGTTTGGTTATCTTTCCTATGGCTTTGGGATACATTGATGATGCTACCATGGAATTGTTCAACCGTCTTGAGAAGGGTGTTATCTCTGTTCCAGCAATCTTAGATGAAAATTTTAGGTCCCTCAGTGCATGCAAAAGAAGCGGTGATAAAAGGTTCATCGGTTCTGCACAACTACTACTAGTTTGGTTCTATAACCACTTCTGGAAGCTGGAAAGACTCTCTTATCAAGCATGCTTCGAAGGTTATTCACCACTAAGGGATCTAGCATCTACACCAAGACAAGAAAATGTCACTCATGACAAATGGATGGCTATTTTCTAGATTTTTCAGGAAAACGATATCTTCTAGAAAGCGCACTGGTTCTTCCCTGACAACATCTTGTACAGGTGTGGGGACTATGATTGGGTTCCTTTGCTAGGAATATGGGGTGGAACTGGATATGCCCCCTTGCTAGTATCCAGGCAATACTGGTCCAGACAGTTCATCCCGGTGACGAGAGGCTTGCTACATTTGAGTTCCCATACAAGAGCAAGGACTACAAAAGACCATTTCTTTGGTCTCTAAGGTGTGGAGTCACACTTTCAAGATGGAACCATTCGCTAAAAAGCCCAGAGTCACGTCAAAATATCGATGTTGGAGGAATTGGAGAATCAATGATAATATCCCTGCACCAGATCCAAAAAAATGGTGTATCAGCAGAGGAGCATTTACTAGTGGATCCCTCGAAAATGGAAATGGCAAAACATGATTTCGAAGAAGAAATGCACCAGGATAGAAAGGCAAATATCAAGGCTAGAAAATGAAAAGAAGCATCTAAAGTTTGGCATGCAATCATAGGAAAAGGAAGTTGAAAGACCAAGGAAAGGTAAAAACAAAGCTGAAGAAGATCTGAGCGATCTATAGAGTGACTACAAGAAGCTCTGCGCATCAGCAAAATATGTCGGGCTTGGAAAAATATTCGTAAAGTAGAAGCTCAAAATTCGATAAGAAAAGGAGAGAGCCGACCTCTGGGAAAGGAAATTCCAAGATGCTCAAATACAACGAGTTGCCATAGAGAAAGAGTTATCTGGAAGCTGAATCGAGAACATTGATCTAAGAGGCCATATTTTTAAATTAGAAGACCTCTGTAGAGGCACCGTAACCGAAACCCTCTAGCTAAATTAAAAGCAAGTAAGGAGAAGAACGAGACTCTGAAGAAACAAGTTGAGGAATTAGAAGTAGCTTTGCAGACCTTCCAAGGGTAAATACAATTTTTTGAAAAAAATCCAAATGCGGAATGATCAGCATTGGCAGGCACAGCTGCTGCAATCTCGGGATCAAGTCCGCGGTAGAGATCGTATCATGATTGAAGCTCTCGTCCAGGTATGAGAAGTGGTGGAACACCTACAGACTCTAGCCATTCAAGTCGATGTTCTAAGCCTGCAAACTGAGTCAAAATCTAATAGGGGCAAGAAAATGGCATCGCTCTTCAAGAAGATCTAGATTCTGGGTGTTAAAGCCAAGCAATATATGTGAAATAAGCTTACCTTATGTAAAGAAACTTGTTCTGATGCGAGTTTTCTTTTGAAAGTTTTACTGAAATCGACACCTTTTGTGTAAAATATGTTATGATATTAATATAATATGTGTTTTGCATGTGCATCACATTTGTTTATTTGCATCCGCATCATATTGCGTCATACAACATCATTTTACTAAGGTTTTAATTCTTAAAGAATTATTATCGCAATAAGTTCTAGGGCCTACGAAACCACAGATTCAACACCCTTACTTTACAAGAAGTGAAGCTAGAGACATGGAAGAAAGATTGGCAAAAGTTGAACAAGCATGCGAAGGCATCAAGAAGTATATTGAAAGCAAGTTAGAGAAAATGCAGTCGGAAACTTGTGACCACATCTCGCAGTCGCAAGAAGACATGTTCACCAGGATAGACACAATGTTAGCCGGAAAGGGTTCTGGGTAGAAAAAAATGAGTTTTTATAAATCCCAGTGCACTGACTGAAGACCCAAGCTATCCTCTTAAGGCCCACATGTCAATAGAGACTTTAACGGCAAAGCAGCTGGTCATTCACGCTGAGTCTTCCTTGTAAGGGGGAATGAAAGTTCACGATAACCCTAGCGAGTATGTTGTTCCTAATTTCAATGAGATTGACAAACTAAAAGTCAAACTACCCAAATAGTTCGAGGATCAATGCAAATAGTTGGAAGAAAAGTTCAAGGCCATGGAAAGTGTCGATCAATTTTCGAGAATGGATGCAAGAGAGTTAAGCCCGATTCTCGATTTATTGTTTCCTCTAAAGTTCAAGATTCCTGATTTTAAAAAGTATAATGGGACCACTTGTCCTGAAGCTCACCTTACGATGTTCATCAGGAGGATGACAGGATACATCGACAACGACCCCCTCTTAATTCACTACTTTCAAGATAGCCTGATGGGGTCCGTTGCAAAATGGTACAACCAATTAAGTCATGACAGAACCAACTCCTAGAAGGACTTAGCTCAGGCATTTGTAAAACAATACAGACATGTTATTGATATAACGCCTGAATGGGTTATGCTACAAAACATGGAGAAGAGGCATGATGAGAGTTTCAGGCAATATGTACAGAAATGGAGAGACGTTGTAGCCCAAGTACAACCACCACTGTTAGAAAAAGAAATGGTGATGCTCTTCTTAAGAACGCTAAAGAAACCCTTCCTCGACCGTATAATAGGGGTTGCCACAAAGGACTTCTTTGAATAATGAATGGAGAAATGATTGAAAAAACAATCCGAAATGGAGAAATTGAAAATGAAGAAAACAAAAAGACGTCAAACTATAGGAGAAAGATAACGAGGCCAGTAATACACGTGTCAATAATGTCGGCTATACAAAGCAACTGGCAGTCGGACAACCCAAAGTTGCAACCTCGAATATCCAAAATTACCAGAAACAAGGATCAAATCAAAAAGAGAAAGTAGAAGATATAGAATTTACTCTCATCCCAATATCTTATGGTGAGTTATACAAAAACCTATACAATGCACATGTGGTATCTCCATACTACACCAAGCCAATACAACCCCTTAACCAAAATGGTACGATCCCAATGCTCAATGTTACTATCACACCAGGGTTATAGGACACTCTATCAAAAACTACATCACTTTTAAAAAAAAATTGTTGAAAGTTCATAAAGATGGGGGGTCGTGAGATTCGATGACTCCGCAGGATCAAGTACCACTGGGAATCTATTACCAATCATGTCGAGTCAAGGGTGAATGCAATTGTCGGCGATGGGAATAGAAGAATCAAAACCAGCGTCGAAGAGGTAAAATCCCTGTTAAGGTGGGTTTGGAGAAAGATGGTCGAGATGGTCCTGGTGCAACAAATCTTAGGAAACATGAAAAAAAGCCTCCAACCCTTTTCAATACCATGGTGAAGGGAATCATGATATCCAAGACTGTGTAGAGTTCAAAGCTCTCGTCTAGAAATTGATCAACAATAAATAGTTAGAATTTTTTGAAGAAAGAAAAGTGGAGGAGGCAGACGTCTTTGCTTCAGAACAAGAAGCCCTTAAGAATAGTTATGGGTGCAATTTTCCCATGATATTTTTATCTCAGGACCAAGGAAATGCGAAGGAGGTGAGAGTTCGAAAGCAAAAGTCACGATTCAAAAACCAAGACCTTTTCTTTACAATGATAGCAGGAAAGTCCCATGGAAATATGATTGCGAAGTAATAATTCAGGATACGACATTCCAAAGACTGCTTCAAAAGAGGTGAATGACATCGGTTTCTTCACCAGGAGTGGGAGACGATATGTTCCCAAGGAAGTAGAAGATCCAAAAAGGAAAGCCTTGATAAATGAGCCAGTTAAAGAGGAAGAGATGAAAGAATTCTTGAAATTTCTGAAACACAGTGAATACAATGTCGTTGAACACCTCCGTAAACTGCCTGCCCGTATATCAATATTATCCTTGCTGCTGAGTTTGGAAGCACACCGTAATGTGCTGCTAAAAGTTTTGAACGAGACTTTTGTTCCTAACGACATTTCGGTGAAAAAATTGGACAGGTTGGCAAACATTCTGAAGGCTGATAACTTCATCTATTTCAATAATGATGAGATACCCTCATGTGGTATAGGATCCACTAAAGCCCTGCACATTAGTACTCGATGCAAAGGCTATACGTTGCCAGAAGTCCTGATTAACAATGGATCCGCTTTAAATGTCCTACCATTGGCTACTTTGAATAGGCTTCCAATAGATAGTTCTCACATGAAGGCTTTCAACACCCTCGTTCGAGCTTTTGACAATACTGAGAGAAAAGTGATGGGAAGAATCAAAGTGATGTTACTTGTGGGCCCAAACACATACGATGTAAAATTCCTGGTGATGGATATCAAACCCACATATAATCGTCTATTGGGAAGACATTGGATCCATTCAGTCGGAGCAGTTCCATCATCACTCTACGAGAAATTAAAGTTCGTCTTTGAGGAACGTTTGGTCAGCGTGAATGCTGAAAAAGACATCATAGCTTCCATCACTAGTGATGCCCCTTATATAGAGGCTGATGAGAAGGCTGTAGAGTGCTCATTCCGATCATTCAATTTTGTCAATGCAACCTTCATAGTCGAAGGGAGTCAGATTCCCACTCCTAGATTGTCTAAAGCCACAAAAATGGGAATCAAACTGACAATGGGAAAAAAAGCCCGAGTCGGTCGTACACTAGGGAAATATCTACAAGGCTGGGTCAGTTCGCCGTTCATGATCAATAAAAAAGATCGTTTTTTCATCGGATAAAAGCTAGATGCCAAGCAAAGAATGAACGAGATTGTGAAGAAGCGAGAAAAGAGGAAAACCCGTCAGAAAGGAGAAGAGGTCAACTAGGAACCTATGACTTTTCCTTGCCTGTCTGAAACTTTTGTGTCAAGGGGATTCATCCACCCCAAGTAGATTAAGAAAGATAAAGAAGACGAGCCAGGAAAAATGTTAGAAACTTTGGATATCAATGTTGTGATTGAAGAAGGGAGTGAATGAATATACCTAATGGGGATCCGTCCTTATACCCCGGGAACTACTATGAATAATTGGATTGCTGAAGAACTCCTCGTAGTGTTTAGGAGTGTTTCAGAGTAATGTCCATAACACACTTGTTACTCTTGCCCAAGAGCAACAAAGATCTTTTTGTAAAGGGCATATGCTTATGGTCCTTATGTCAGTGAAATAATACTTTTTATGTGTATCATTAAGCAAACATTTCTTTTACTTTTACTCTTGTCCATATACTTATACTATTGACCACTCTCAATTCCTTTGTTCCAGTGGACATCATTATTTTGTGTCAGGTCCTATAATATCAAAGTATCGAGCGACACCGAAATTGATATGGAACCCATTTTTGAGCGAGACATGTGTCTAGATGGACCTCGAGACTTTGAAGAAGATCCAGATTGTGATCTATCTCTTGATCTATTAAGAATGGTTGAACAAAAGGAAAAACAAATCTTGCCTCACAAAGAGTCAGTAGAGATGGTGAACCTGGGAGTTGAAAATGAGAAGAAAGAAGTGAAGGTTAGGACATGCATTATTGTGAAAACACGAACGCGATCTCGTTGAGCTGCTCCTGGAATTCAGAGATATCTTTGCATGGTCCTACCAAGATATGCCTGGGTTGATCACGAATGTGGTTGTACATAAACTCCCTATAAAAGAAGGTTACAAGCCGGTCCAACAGAAACTTCGGAGAATGAGGACTGGTATACTTCTGAAAAATAAAAGAAGAAGTAAAGAAACAATATGTTGTTGGGTTTCTGTGGGAAGTCAAATATTTGGAGTAGGTGACTAATATAGTTCTCGTTCCAAAGAAAGAAGGCAAGGTCTGCGTATATGTTGACTATCGGGATCTAAACAAAGCCAGCCCGAAATATAACTTCCCACTTCCTTACATCGACACCCTGGTCGATAATACAATAAAACACTCGTTGTTCTCCTTTATGGGAGATTATTTAGGCTATAACCAAATAAAGATGTATCCAGATAATATGGACAAGACTACGTTCGTGACACAGTAAGGAACCTTTTGTTACAAGATAATACCTTCCGGACTTAAAAATGCAGGGGCAACATACCAACGAGCCATGGTCACTCTGTTCCATGATATGATGCAAAAAGAGATTGAAGTGTATGTTGAAAACATGATTACGAGATCCCAAATGGAAGAGGAGCATGTGGTAGTCTTGAGAAAACTTTTATTGACACTAAGAAAGTACCATTTAAAGCTGAATCCATCCAAATGTACCTTTAGGGTTGTATCAGGAAAATTATTAGGTTTCATAGTCATCGAAAGGGGCATTGAAGTTGATCCAAATAAGGTCAAGGCCATTCAAGATCGTCCACCCCCACGCACTCAGAAAGAAGTAAGAGGTTTCTTGGGAAGATTAAATTACATTGCTCGGTTCATTTCATAATTAACCAAAAAATGTGATCCGATCTTTCGTCTCCTAAAAAAGCATAACCCAGGGGAATAGAATAATGAATGTTAAGAAGCTTTTGACAAGATCAAGCACTACTTGTCGAGCGCCCCGGTTTTAATGTCGCCTATCCCAAATAAGCCATTGATTCTGCATTTAACTGTCTCTTAGAATTCTATGGGATGCATACTCGGACAACATGACGAGTCGAGAAAGAAAGAAATGGCAATCTATTATCTCAACAAGAAGTTCACAGAATGCGAAGTGAGTTATTTGTCAATCGAGAAATTGTGTTGTGCCTTGGTTTGGACTACTAGGAGACTAAGACAATACATGTTGTATCATACAACCTGGCTAATCTCAAAGCTCGATCCTCTTAAATATTTGATGGAGTCAACTGCACTAACAAGAAGAATGGCGAAATGGTAGATTTTGTTATCGAATTCGATTTGGTTTATGTAAGCCAAAAATTCATAAAAGGGAGTGCAATAGCCGACTTCTTAGCTAGCCGAGCTCTAGAAGATTATGAAACTCTAAACTTTGATTTCTCAAATGAAGATCTAATGTGCATTATGACTATGGAGGAAGGATCCCTAGAAGTTAAATGTTGGAGAATGAACTTTGATGGCGCCTCAAATGCCATGGGCAAAGGAATCGGGGCAGTGTTAGTCTAGCCAGAGGGTGATCACTACCCTTTCGCTCTATCAAGCTCAATTTTGATTACATAAATAACATAGCATAATATGAAGCATGTGTTATGGGGATTCGAGTTGCTATTAAGCGTAAAGTTAAATCTTTGAAGGTATACAAAGACTATGCTCGTGATCTATCAGCTTCGAGGAGAATAGGGGATCAGAGATTCCAAATTAATGGATTATCAGAATCTCGTTCTGGATCTGTTCAAAGAGTTCTATGAGATTACCTTCCACTATCTTCCGTGAGAGGTGTTGCGTGTAAAAGTGTCTATCGCAATGTAGTGCAAGTGTACACGATGCAAGTAGTAAAGTGATACGCAAGTATTGGATATCATCTCCACAGGGACTGGGCTAATAGCTTCACCTTAGATTGCTGCACAAAAGAGAAGAGAAATATTTTAATTGTTGTCACGAGATAATAACGAATACTTAAATAAAAGAGTAATGAAATCAGGATAAAGAGAATGTGCCGGTATTGAATTGCTCAATAGTGTAGGTGTTGCAAAGTCTAGGAATCTTTGTTCTATCGTTGCGCCTGTCGCGGCAGCACCTGTCACGGCAGCGGTCTGTTGTTTGTCGCAGCAGCGATCACACAACTCTGTACTTCAAGCTTGGCAAGAATCCTTGTTGTTCCTTAGCCTATCCCTAGGTCCAAGTCTGTCGATGAACACGTCTTTGATGATACCTCCCGGCGTGAATCGAAGGATGAACACCGATATTGTTGAATTCTTCCTTAGCCACTTAACCTCGTCCTATCCCTAGGTCCGAGATAGTTCAACCATAAACTGGAGAACCCGTACTTATTCCTTTCGTATACTTAACTCTCCCGATATTAAGTAAATGTGTAATCTCACAATGCTCTCCTGATACTCTTGCAAGATGTTGAAAACCAGAATAAGCAAACTTGAAGTCTATTTTATTGAACAGAAAAATTCCTAAAACAAATGCAATCCTTGCAACTACTTTACAACTCAACCCTTAGCCCTAGGGGAAGTTTAGAACATGATGAGAAGGGGAAAACGGTTAGGGTTTTGGAAAGAAGGCTAGAGAGTAAGATCTTTTTCCCTAGGTCGAATTACATGCCTTT
Source organism: Hibiscus tridactylites (assembly GCA_958450335.1). Taxonomy (NCBI): domain Eukaryota; kingdom Viridiplantae; phylum Streptophyta; class Magnoliopsida; order Malvales; family Malvaceae; genus Hibiscus; species Hibiscus tridactylites. Next base: position 40,835,561 of record OY288282.1, read on the forward strand.
ATATAGGCCTTGGGTTCAAGTTTTCTAATATGGCAAGAATACAAGTTTAAACTAAAGTACAACTCTATTAAAGACTAAATCTTCAGAGCATATATCTTTAATCCGTCCTTCCTTCTTGCTTGGAGTTTCTTCCTTGAACTTTGGGCTTGGCCTTCATTCTGATCTAGGGCTTGGAAAAATATAAGGGTGCTCCACGACAGACCGGCTTAATTTTCTCTCTCTGTCGAGGCCCACTTTACTTCTTTTCTTCACCTTTGTTGTCGTCCTTGGCTGCCACGACAACAGGCATGGCAGCATTGTCCTTCTCATCTGCACATCCAGTTCCAACTCTACTTCTTTACTGCCCAGCGTCTGCTTCTCCACTGCCCTCCATCTGCTACAGCAGCTACCTACAAAAGCAACCAATTTCAGCAGAAACTGTGCCTTTTGATATATTTGTGATGTATAAATGAAATCTAACCTAAATGCAATGAATTATGCTTGAATGCAGCAGAAATATGGGTTAAATAGGGGGTAAAATATAGAATTTTTACACACTCATCACACCCCCAAACTCAAGTTTTTGCTTGCCTTCAAGCAATTCAAACCTAAAAGAAAAATAAAAAAAAATTTGTTTGGCTTAAAACAGTGAACTTTTTCTTACCTACCATTCATTTCCTATTGTGAGCAACACCTTGTTGGACAATTCAGGATTCATCCGGAACCTTGCTATAATTCTCGTGTAGTGTGTGCATGCTTGTGAACAATTATATGCTAAGACTCCCTTAGTTTACTAGAATAGTTAAGCTTCTAACTTGAATTTTTATGCCAATTTTCATCTTTATGGAGGCAATTCTAAGGCTCCTTTAGTTTTTATGCAGACTCGATTCTATTTTCTCAAGCTTAAGTTTGACTAGAGCCGGTTTCGGGCACCTCTAGCTAACTTCCTAGAGCCAATTTCGGGCACCTCTAGGTGTATTGAGTCTATTTTTCTTAACTTCTTTAACTAGAGCCAGTGTTAGGCACCTCTAGGGGCAACTCAAGTGTTAAGCTTTCTATTCTAGTTTACTAGTAGAGTTCTAGGTAGTATAAAAGTCACAAATGGTGTTTAAGATTTAGAACTATAGTTAGGCTCTAAACTGTCCCTAAAACTATCCTAAAGGCACTGCCACGATAGAGGCTGTCACGGCAGGTAAGTTCAGTTCAAAGACTTAAGCCAAATTTTCATCATCATTTTTTTGAGCAAAAATAAACTAAGTGAAAGACACGATTTTTAAACTTAAAAAGACTCCATTAATGGAGGGATGCCACCCCCAAACTCGAGGGTTGCATTGCCCTCAATGCAAATGACATAGATGAAAAAGACAAATAAAAACAACATCACAAAATATAAAAAGGCAGACAACAATATAAGATAAGAAACTTAAAATTTCAAGCGCTGTCGTCGCCGCTGCTGCTGTTGCTGAGTTGAATCTGCTGACGGGCAGTGACTTTCTTTGCTGGTGCTGGCAGACGGATGGGAGAGGCAGAAGTGTTCTTGGTTTTGGCCTCTCGTGAAGGTTGAATATGGGTAGGGGAGATATGAGGTGGTTTCTCCACTACCTGAACTTCGGAGCTGTTGCTGCTCTCGCTACCGCTGCTACTGCTGCCGCCAGATTTTTCTTTATCGGCTCTTGTTTTCTGCCATTTCTCCGGGGTGAACTCCTTTGACAAGTTCCTCTTGACAGAGGGCTCGTTGTCGGATGCCGCCCAGATTTCAGAGGAAGAGAAACCAACAATATACCTATCGAGGTCAGACTCAAGCTCCTTTCTCTTGGTTCCCCGAGCAAATGTGTCGGTTGTGCGGGTATCGCTTGCAGCTGTTGTGGTAGGGGTTGGAGTGGACGCGACAGATGGTGTTTTTGGTGTGGCAGCAGGGGTAGGGGTATGGGCAGGGGTGGGGGCAGCTAAGTAATGATTGGGGAAAGTAGGGAATAGTACATCGGGGAAATTAAGAGAAGTGTAGATGAAGTGTACCGTGGCGGTGGTGAAGTCTCGGATGAAACTCATGAGGCCGAGCTGTCATTCCTCCATTTTCTATATGGCAGCGAGTATTTGTGTGGAGATGTCTGCTGGAGGAGCTGCTGCTGTAGGCTGTCTGGGTTCTGTGGCAGCAGGCTCGGTGTCGGTGGGCTCTGTTGGCTCAGCTGATGTGGCAGTAGGGTCAAAGGACGTCAGGGGTGTGGCAGCTTTGAGTTCCATCAGGCTGAGTATTCTCCTGTCGGTCCAGCCTTTCCCTCGAACTCTTAAGTCCTCGACAGCTTCCGGTACATGGTGGCCGCGGCAGAGGGCAGTGATGAGATAATGGTAAAACAGTGGTCCTGACGGCAGGTATGCACATTCCAGTATACCCTCCCGAACGTATCTGCCAACGTTAATTGGCCTCTCATTTAATATTGAATGGATGAGGGCTAACCTTGGTTGGTCGACTATTGTGTTGTGCGAGGAGGGCATAATCCGCTTTTTGATAAAAGCATTCCAAAGCTTTGCCTCCGGCGTTAGTTGAACTCTTTTCACCGTCCTCGAATTTTTCGGATCGGTATTCCACTCAGTGCCCTCATCTGTGAGTTCTGCCACCACATCATCGTAGTCGGCAGGCTCTAAACTCTCGAGAAATCTTTGGTGGCCATCTTCTTTTCTTCCCACATAGAACCCGTAGAGTGTATTGATGTATTCGGGCTCGAAAGGTACCACTTTCCCTCGGACTGTAACTGCTGTCGCGTTCCTGCTGCCACTGCAAGGCTCTGATTTTGCAGGCTATGAACGGCTGCAGCCCCAGGTTCCCCGTTCTGGAAGTGTAAATGAAACCTCTCTCCTCCCACATATCACAGATCTGGAAGGATCTTGGAGTGGATGCTGCTGGGGCAGATCCTGAGACAGAGCTTCGGCGGGTATTTTTAGTACTCATTTTTTTGCAAGGACTGTGAAAAAAAATGAAATCAAGTAAAATTCTAGAGTAAACAAGTAGAGAGAGTAAAAGTGAGAGAAAATGAATAGTAAAATAGGGTTTATATAGAGGGGGAGTTTGCTGCCCGTTAGAGCTGTAACGGCAGGCGCGAATAACGGGGCCAGTTGTTACGCGGTTTTTGATGCGTCTGTCACGCGTTTCTGTGTTTGCTGCACGTCTGTTACACGTTTGCGTGTCTGCCGCGACAACATGTTGATAGGCTGGATTTTCTGCGTCTGTCGCGGCAGTTGTAACGACAGGCTCCAAAGTTGGGCTTTTTGGGCTGATGGAAAGATGGTGGGATAAATTCACTTTTCCTCTTCTCCTTGTCTCCTTTATTTCCTGAAAATAATAAAAATAAAACTTTAGTTCCTAAAAATAAAATAATTCTAATTACCTAATATATGTAAATAATAAATAATAATAAAAAAATAATAATTAGGTTAAATTAGGGATGCCAGGAATGGCATCTCCTAAAGTAACCACTTCCTGCATTCTTGGGGCTTCAGTCCCCTAATAATGCTTCAATCTTTGTCTATTGACTTTGAATTGGTGCCCGTCTTTTAAAGATTTGATTGTGATGGCACCATGGGGAAAAACCTGCACCACTTGGAATGGGCCAGACCATCTAGATTTCAGCTTCCCTGGGAAGAGTTTCAACCTAGAGTTGAACAACAACAAAAACTGCCATGGGCAGAACTGTCGTGGCAACAACTTTTTGTCATGCCACTTCTTAGTCTTGTCCTTGTAAATCCTTGCGTTGTCATAGGCCATTGCTCGAATTTCTTCTATCTCGTTCAAATCAAGTAGCCTTTTCTGTCCTGCCTTCTCCAAGTCCATATTCACTGCCTTGATGGCCCAGTATGCTCTGTGCTCAACCTCAACAAGTAGATGACATGTTTTCCCATAAATCAACTGGTAGGGTTACATTCCCAATGGAGTTTTGAATGCTATTCTGTAGGCCCATAACGCATCATTGAGGTCTAGAGACCAGTCCTTCCGAGTTGGCTTAACCATCTTTTCAAGGATGTTCTTAACCTATATGTTGGAAATTTCAGCTTGTCCATTGGTCTGAGGGTGGTATGCTGTTGCGATCCGATGTTTGACACCATACTTTTTCAAGGCAGCAGCTATAACCCTGTTGTCAAAATGCCTCCCTTCATCACTGATGATCACCTTTTGGATGCCAAATCTGGAAAAAATGTTTTTATGCAAAAACCTCGTAACCGTCTTGGCATCGTTTTTCTGAGTAACAATCGCTTCAACCCATTTGGACACATAGTCCACTGCCAGGAGGATATATAAGTTCTCACATGAAGTTGGGAATGGTCCCATAAAATCAATCCCTTAAACGTCGAAGATCTGGACTTCAAGAATGTTTTGCAGCGGCATATCATGTCTCCTTGAGATGTTTCCAGTCTGTTGACATTTGTCACAATTTTTGTAGAATGTTTGGGCATCCTTGAACAGTGACGACCAATAAAATCCCGACTGCAAAACCTTGGCAGCAATTTTGTTACCTCCTAGATGTCCTCCATACTGTGAAGCATGACAGTGATGTAGTATAGCTTCCTATTCATCCTGTGGTACACATCTCCTAATAACCTGATTTGCCCAATATTTGAAAAGAAGAGGTTCGTCCCAATAATAATGCTTAAAATCATTTTGGAACCTCTTTCTAGCTTTATAATTAAGGTTAGGAGGAGTTATTCCGCTAACTAAACAATTAACAAAATCAGCATACTAGGGGAGTTCAGAAAACTTACTTGCCACCATGGCTGTCGCGACAGTGCTTGTGGCAGCGAACAACTGCTCGTCAGGAAAGGTCTCCAGTATGTGTGTCTCATCTGCTGGAAGACTCTTTCCCTTCTCTAACCTTGACAAGTGATCTGCAACTTGATTCTCTGTCCCGTTTTTGTCCTTGATCTCAAGGTCGAACTCTTGTAGTAGCAGAATCCAACGTAACTGTCTAGGCTTTGCATCCTTTTTGGTGAACAGATACTTCAATGCAGAGTGGTCTGTGTGGACTATGACCTTCGTTCCAAGTATATATGAACGAAACTTGTCAATCAAGAACATCACAACTAACAGTTCCTTCTCCGTTGTGGTGTAGTTTACTTGGGAGTCATTCAGTGTTTTGCTGGCATAGTATATAACATGAAAGAGCTTGTCTTTCCTCTGCCCAAGTGCTGCCCCGACAGCATAGTCACTAGCATCACACATAATATCAAATGGTAGTTTCCAATCTGGTGGTTGTACTATTGGGGTTGTTATCAGCTTTTCTTTCAGAACCTTGAATGCCTCAGTACATTCAGCGTTGAAGTCGAAGGGACGGTTCTGCTCCAAGAGATGGCATAAAGGTTTGGTGATCTTCGAAAGGTTTTCGATAAACCTCCGATAAAAACCAGCATGCCCTAAGAAACTCCTGATTCCCTTGACTGTGGTGGGTGGTGGCAGCTTTTCAATTACCTCAATTTTATCCCTGTCGACTTCTATGCCGCGACATCTTATTTTATGGCCTAGGACTATCCCTTCATCCACCATGAAGTGACATTTCTCCCAATTCAATACCAAGTTTGCTTTCTCACATCTTTCGAGCACCTTCTGTAGGTTGCCTAGGCAGCTTTCAAAATCGTCTCCAAAGACAGAAAAATCATCCATGAATATCTCCAGTAAATCCTCCACCATATCGGAGAATATTGCCATCATGCACCTTTGAAAGGTTGCTGGTGCATTACAAAGTCCAAATGGCATCCCCCGAAAAGCATAAGTACCGTATGGGCATGTGAACGTCGTCTTCTCTTGATCTTCTGGTGTGATGGCTATTTGATTATAACCTGAGTATCCATCAAGAAAACAATAGTAAGGCTTTCCCGCTAATCTATCAAGCATTTGATCAATAAAGGGTAGGGGAAAGTGGTCCTTCCGGGTAGCTTTGTTAAGCTTCCGGTAGTCCATACAAACCCTCCAACCGGTCACAGTCCTGGTTGGGATTAACTCGTTTTCTTCGTTGGTTACCACGGGTATTCCTCCTTTCTTAGGAACGCACTGCACCGAGCTCACCCACTTGCTATCCGAGATGGCATAGATTATTCCAGCATCTAGCCATTTTATGATCTCTTTACGCACCACCTCTCGCATAGCATCATTTAGACGTCTCTGTGTATCAATGGTCGGCTTATGATCATCCTCTAAGAGGATTTTATGCATGCATAGTGCCGGACTGATGCCTTGGATATCAGCTATCGTCCATCCAATAGCCTTTTTGTGCTGCTGCAGTATCCCTATTAGCTGCTGTTCCTGTTCCTGCATCAACTTGGAAGAGATGATTACGGGCAACATATCATTTAAACCAAGGAAAACATATTTTAACTGCCCTGGCAGGGGCTTAAGATCTAGAACAAGGGGCTCTACAGTTGATGGCTTTTGGACTATATGTTCATCCGAGGTATAGTTTAAGGGCTCGAATAACTTACCTGGACGATTGCCTATCCAATTTACCTCCTCTTAATCTTCAGTATCAGATGTATCAGATTTGGAGGAGCTGCTGTTGTCGTCACTACCGTGACAGTCTTCTAAATGGCTATTGGGGCAGTGGCCAATTTTGATGTCGTGGTAGCCCGGCCTGATGCAGGGTTGGTCAAGGATAACTTCAGTGATAACCTTGTATTCTTCTTCTACATCAGCATGTTTTATTGCATGGAGAACATTCAGCTTGATCTCTTAATCGTTCACTCTCATAGTGAGTTCTCCTTTTTCCACATCAATCAGTGATCTTCCTGTGGCTAAGAAGGGTCGCCCCAAGATGATTGGTGCATTTTCATCTGCTTCACAATCTAAAACAAGAAAGTTAGTAGGAAAAATAAATTTATCCACCCTTACCAGAATATCTTCAATTTTCCCTTCTGGATGAACGTAAGAGCGGTCTGCCAGCTACAGTACTACTGTTGTGGGCCGAGCTTTTTCAATACCTAATTTCTGAAAAACAGATTTGGGCATTAAGTTTATACTAGCACCAAGATCACAAAGTGCCTTGCCCACAAATTTATCTCCGATTATGCATGGTATGATGAAGCTCCCAAGATCCTTCTTCTTCTAGGGTGGATGCTTGTGCAGAATACTCATGCATCCTTCTGTCATTTTAACCATTTCAAATTCCCCAAGTTTGGATTTCTTTGACCTGGCATCCTTGAGAAATTCGGCATAACCAGGCATCTCCTTTATAGCATCTAATAGTGGAATATTGATATAGACCTGCTTAAAAATATCATAGATCTTCTTAAGCTGGGATTCCTGTTTCAATTTATGTAATCGCTGAGGAAAAAAAGGTGGAGGACGGTAATCATCAATACGTCCTTCCCACTGCATTCGGATCTGAGGAGGTTTAGGTTCTTCATCTTTCTCCTCTGTCCCTTCTGCTGTTGTGACAGGCTCCTCGGCAGCAGGCTGTTTGTCGTCTGCCGGGGCAGCGTTCTCGGCAATTGACTCCAAGGCTGGTTCCTTAACTAATTCAGCTTCCTTCTCTGGCCCTGGTAATTTCTTCCCACTCCTAGTAGTGATGGCTTTACACTGCTCATGTGTGGGTTGTCTAGCGTTTTCAGTATCGCTAGGAAATCCTACATTCTGCCTTGGTTTAATATGCTGGGAAACCTGACCCATCTGTGTCTCCAATGATTTCAGAGTAGCTTCATGATTAGTCATCCACATCTTTGTTTTATCCATGAATGACTTAGTTTTCTTGACAAAGTGATTCATATTCTCAATGTAAGTTCCTGTTTGAGACATAAACGTAGCCAAGGTCTGCTCCAGTATACTAGGCGTGGCAGCTGTTGGTTGTTGTTGTTGCTGCTGCGGTTGCTGCTGAGTCAATAATCTAGGTCCCCCTGATTCTGTGTGTTCTGTGCTTGAGGATTCAAGGCATTATTAGGGTTGCTCCAAGAGAACTTGAGATCCTTTCTCCAGTTGGGATTGTAGTTGTTGGAATTGTAGTTCTGTTTATTGTAGTTTCCAACATATATCCCTTCCTCTAACTGTATCAGACAATCTTCTGAACTGTGATTCCCATCACAAGTTTCGCATACCTCTTCAGCAGAGTAGGCAGGTTGTGAATCTTCTTTCAAGAGCTATTTCATTGCCTTAGTGAGATATGCCACCTGTGTTTTTAGAGAACTGTCGGCCTCATAGTCTTTCACAGCTAGTACTCTTTTACCCCCTCTTCTTACTGTAGGAAACTGTTCCTTGTTCTTCGTCAGATTTTTCAATACTGCCATTGCCTCATCTGGATCTTTGTCCAACAACAATCCATTTGCTGCTGAATCAATTCTCATACGCGTCTGTAAGTTGGCAGCATTATAAAATTTAGTTACCTGGTTCCAAACGGGGAATCCATGCATAGGGCAGTTTCTCAGAAGAGTGGTAAATCTGTCACAGGCCTCGTGCATTGACTCGTCATCTTCCTGTTGAAAAGTAGCAATTTTGTTACGTAATCGCTCAGAAAAGTGTGGAGGATTAAAACGAGACAAGAATTCACGAGTTAAATCTGCCCAAGTTCGTATTGAACCCGACGTTAGTTTATTCCGCTAAGTTTTCGCCCTGTCCCTCAATGAATAAGGAAATAACCGAAGCCTTAGTATCTCCGAATTAACTCCTGGTAGTCTAAACGAACCACAGATTTCCTGGAACGTTTTCAGATGCTCCCTAGCATCCTCTGTAGCAGCACCACTAAATTGGCCAGCGTTGTTAATCAGGCTGAACATAACATGTTTCAGCTCAAAGTTGTCAACTTCTACATCTCACAGGGTTGTTTCTAGTTCCACATGATCATTGAGCATGTAGTCTCGACATGACCGGCGCACGGCAACGACAGGAGGATCGGCAGGTGGACCGTTCCTTCCATCTCCGGCAGGATCTTCAGCATCCTGTGGATTCCTTTGGTTGTTCATGGCCTCTAACTGTTCTTCAAGGTATTCGTTTCTGGCTAATACGAGTCGGAGTCGGTTCCTAAGATTGCACGAGTGTTCGATTTTAGGATCTATTTGGTACTCAGGTTCCTTTCCTCGTCTCGATCTGCGCATAAACAGGAAACCTTGTGAAAAGCACAAGTTTAACAACTCAAGAAAAATAAAACAGAAAAATAAAAGAAGTGCAGTAAAAGATAGGGTAAAGATATGTTGCCAGTCCCCGGCAACGACACCAAAAACTTGTTGCGTGTAAAAGTGGCTATCGCAATGTAGTGCAAGTGTACACGGCGCAAGTAGTAAAGTGATACGCAAGTATCAGATATCGTCTCCACAGGGACTGGGCTAATAGCTTCACCTAAGATTGCTGCACAAAAGAGAAGAATTTGAATTGCTGTCATGAGATAATAACGAATACTTAAATAAAAGAGTAATGAAATCATGATAAAGAGAATGGGCCGGTATTGAATTGCTCAGTAGTGTAGGTGTTGCAAAGTCTAGGAATCTTTGTTCTGTCGTTGCGCCTGTCGCGGAAGCACCTGTCGCGGCAGCGGTCTGTTGTTTGTCGCAACAACGATCACACAACTCTGTACTTCAAGCTTGGCAAGAATCCCTGCTGTGCCTTGGCCTATCCCTAGGTCCAAGTCTGTCGATGAACACGTCTTTGATGATACCACCCGGTGTGAATCGAAGGATGAACACCGATGTTATTGAATTCTTCCTTAGCCACTTAACCTCGTCCTATCCCTAGGTCCGAGATAGTTCAACCATAAATTGGAGAACCCGTACTTATTCCTTTCGTATACTTAACTCTCCCAATATTAAGTAAATGTGTAATCTCACAATGCTCTCCCGATACTCTTGCAAGATGTTGAAAACCAGAATAAGCAAACTTAAAGTCTATTTTATTGAACAGAAAAATTCCTAAAACAAATGCAATCTTTGCAACTACTTTACAACTCAACCCTTAGCCCTAGGGAAAGTTTAGAACATGATGAGAAAGGGAAAACGGCTAGGGTTTTGGGAAGAAGGCTAGAGAGTAAGATCTTCTTCCCTAGGTCGAATTACATGCCTTTATATAAGCCTTGGGTTCAAGTTTTCTAATATGGCAAGAATACAAGTTTAAACTAAAGTACAACTCTATTAAAGACTAAATCTTCAGAGCATATATCTTTAATTCATCCTTCCTTCTTGCTTGGAGTTTCTTCCTTGAACTTTGGGCTTGGCCTTCATTCTGATCTAGGGCTTGGAAAAATATAAGGGTGCTCCATGACAGACTAGCTTAATTTTCTCTCTCTGTCGAGGCCCACTTTACTTCTTCTCTTCACCTTTGCTGTCGTCCTTGGCTGCCACGACAGCGGCCATGGCAGCATCGTCCTTCTCTTCTGCACATCCAGTTCCAGCTCTGCTTCTTTACTGTCCAGCGTATACTTCTCCACTGCCCTCCATCTTCTACATCAGCTACCTGCAAAAGCAACCAATTTCAGTAGAAATTGTGCCTTTTGATATATTTGTGATGTATAAATGAAATCTAACCTAAATGCAATGAATTATGCTTGAATGCAACAAAAATATGGGTTAAATAGGGGGTAAAATATAGAACTTTTACACACTCAACAAGAGGATAACCAAATGGCGGACGCCTTGGGTACTCTGTCTTCGTTGATTAAAGTCAACAAGCATTCTGATTTGATGCCTATACAAATGAGTATATATCAAACTCCGGCCTACTGCTATAATATCGAGGAAGGTGGAAAAGACGAACATGCTTGGTATCATGACCTTTTGTAGTACATAAAAAGTCGTGACTATCCAGAACAAGCTACTGAGAATCAAAATAGGAGACTAGGAAGACTAGCAAGTGAGTATGTTCTGGATGGTGAAATCTTGTACAAAAGAAGGAAATATTCTCGAAGAAGTCTGTAACAGTCATGTTTTGGGGTTAGGAGTTCGGTGTGTGTTGGGTTCAAGTCGTCAAAACCGGTTTAAATTAATTAGGCCTTGGTTTTAAATTTAAATGAGATTAAAATTAAAGTAATGGAAATTTTGTAAATAAGTGGAAATAAAGAAGACAAGCTTTTTGAAACTAAAAGAAAAAAATGAGGTCTTCATCTTCATTCTCCATTTCACGTGGAAAAAAATCCCAAACCCCTCCCAAAGTCCTAAATCATTATTCTATTCCTTTTCTCCATCGATTCAAGAGCTCCTTTGAAGGTAATTTCGTTTTTGAACTCTCCCATTCATCCCAATCATTTCCATGGTCTTAGATTTCAAAACCATCACCATTTTAATTTTTCAAGTTTTCAAGATTGAAGAAAAGTATGAAGCTTTATTGGGCTTTTGACATGTTTTTGGGTTTTTTAGTTGATTTTTGAGTTCACCTGACTTTCATACACCTAATATCTTAAAATGGAGGGATTTTGACAAAAATCCCGAAATGGCTCTTGGGGGTGTTTTTAAAAGTGTCAAAACTTAAATTTTTGGTGTGTTTTTGTGTTGGGTTGAAGGGCTTATGGTATAGGGTTGTTAGGAATGTATTTTGGAAGTCTTTAGAGGTCATTTGGGTGTTGGAAATGATGGATTTCAGCTGAGTAAATGGGAGTACGAAAATGTGAGTTTTGTGGTTAGTTTGGGTTTGAAACTATGAAGTTTTGGCTTGTGTTTGTGGGTTGAGATTGTGGCTGAGTTTAGCATTGATTTGGTGAGTAATATCTTGTTTTTTGATTGGTTAGAAGCAAAAGGAAACATCGGAGAAGGTTCGGGATCGAATCCGAAAATTGTGGATGCTTGAGTAGCTTTGCTTGGTTTGCTAAGGAAGGGTGGTGAGTGAAACTTTCAAATTTGTTTAAATTGGTTCAGGTGTGTGTTGTTGAGGTTTAGGGATGTGCTTGGTAGGTCATTCCTAGGTAGAAGTTAAATTGGTAGTTTAACTTCTTGTGTGTTTACAAGCTTTAAATGTTTATGCTTATTCTATTCTTGTGAAGCATGAATTGTGTATGTATGAGTATACCTTGATGTGTGTGATGATGGATGCGTGCTATAAATGATGGTTGTTATGATGTGGTTTAAAGGTATAATTGGCACTAGTTAACTTACCGGGTATAAATGATCGATCATTAGGATTAGTGTGCACACGGTTGAGTCAAATTCGCGCGTGGCCTTGGTGGCGTTAAGTCATCAAGGAGGAGTATGGTGATGTAATATTCCACCGGAAATTGGTTATATTATACGTGATGATGAGTGGAATCCCATCCGTAGGGCATGTGATGATGAGTGGAATCCCATCCATGCGAGGTCCAGTTATGAGTGTAATCCCACTGAGGTAAAGTTGTTGTTGAGTGTAATCCGTGTATCCGAGTAAACTAATAGTGGCCAATATACTTGTTCTTGTGGTTATGATGCTTAGACAAATGCTTTATCTTGTTGAGCTTAATATGAAGTAAGATGCCATATTATTGTCTCTTGTGTTGTTAGCTAGATTGCTATGTTGATGCCTATGTATGTTTGTGTGTGATGCAAGGATTGTATGCTTGAACCTTGCATTGTCGTTGCTTTTGGTTTTAGAGCATCCTCACTAAGCTTCTAGCTTATGCTCTCATTTTCGACAATGCAAATCAGTAGCGTGGAGTTAGCAAAGAGCAAGGCGAAAGGGCATTCCAAGCTTTTGTAGTTGCTCAAGTATAGTTTAGTAAATAAAGTAGTAGTTTAGCAATGGGGATGCTATGTGTTTGTATGAGCGTTGTATGACTCATAAATGTTGAATGATGTTTATGTTATGCTTCGGTTTTTTAAACCATGTTATGTTTTGTTGAATGCTTGTGATGAATGGTTATGCTTTGGATGTTATATGATGTTTTTGGGTTGGCATGTAAACCTTGTGTGAAGACATGTGTCTTTTGGCTTTTAAGCATGCCTTGTTATGCAATATCTATCTTTTCGTGAATGCCAAGTTGTATATGCCTTGTTGATCATCTAAATTGTTCTCCATGCTAGTTCTTGGTTGTGAAATGTTGTATGAATGCTTGTATGTGGCTAGGGAAGTCTTAAAATGCATTTAGTGTTGAGTCTTGTGTTGTTTTGCTGCCAATTGGTGTCTTGCAGTGCAGGGCGTATCGATACGCCTAAGGGCCGTATCGATACGGTCCTACAGTTTGGGACACAATTTTGGCTAGGGGTACCGATACTCAGGGGTGTATCGATACGCCCAAAGCTCACTGGAATTCTGAGATTTTCACGAGTCTTTGGCGTATCGGTACGGGCTCTAAGCGTATCGATACGATTTTGTCTCGTTGACTGCGGGATGTTGACTGAGAAGGGTGTATCGATACGCTCAAGGGCTGTATCGATACGGTCTTCTTGAGTTGACTGAAGGCAGTTAACTTGGTCAAGGCGTATCGATACCCTTGACTGGTGTATCGATACGACCTGCTCTGTAACTTTAAAATGGACTGTTTAACATGTTGAATTGGTTTGGTTGCTTTTATCTCGTGATGTTTTCAGCTGTCGTGATCGCTTAGGAAATAATATGCCTTTAGACAAGATCTAATTAAAAGAAATTTTCTAGGGTTGCTAACTGAGGTGGGACCTTAACGGGTTTCACATCGGTTTTTCCCGTGTAGCCTACTCGGACCGGTTAGTCGACCAAATCGGGACGAGGGGGTTACATTTTTTGGTATCAGAGCCTGAGGTTGCCGAGACCTCGGGTAGGTAAATCAGGTAAGTTTGAAGTGTTAAGTAATTGTTATGTTTCGGTGTATGTTTTGCCATGTATGTTTGTTGTTTGTTCATTCGTATGGTGTTTGGAAGCATGATTGTTGTGTCTGGTGTATTATCGAGTTCCCATTGCTACTATTTCTTAATTTGAAAAAGTTTTGTAAAGGAAGATACTTGAGCACAGTTGGACCCTTGCCTTTGCTAACCTAATCCTTATATGTTCGTTTGTTGTAGTTGTTATCTTGCTAGCTGTAACATGAGACCACGAGGGAGGTCTAGGATGGTTCAACCGGAACCACAGGCACAAGCTCTGGGAGTTGAGCAAATTGGTAGGGCGCAGGCTCCTCAACCTCCTCCACCTCCTCCTCATCAAGAGGGAGGCGAGGCGGGAGCCGAGGGCGTAGAACCTCAAGTTGGCCAAGGACCAGCCAGAATAGATTTAGCTCCTCTAGTTTAGGCGATAGCCGGGGCTTTTCAGGCTGCAGTGGCTGGGAGTCAGGCAGTGGCACAACCCCAGGAAGAGGGTACTGGTTTACCATTAGAGAGGCTCCGCAGTTTGGGAGGTGAAGAGTTCAGAGGATCTACACCGGAGAGGTCTGAGATGTGGTTGGAGAAGACCGTCCGTATTCTGGCACATATGGGATGTACCGGGGAACGCAAGCTAGGGTGTGTTGTATCTCTGCTTCAGGGTGATGCCTACACTTGGTGGGTCACCATCACTACGGGTATGCCAGAGGCTAAGATCACTTGGGAGTTTTTCGAGTCAGCTTTCCGTAAGAAATATCTGGGTCCTCGTTATCTCGATGAGAAGAAGAGGGAATTTATGGCCTTGCTTCAGGGGAGTATGACTGTGACAGACTATGAGATCAGATTTATCAGGTTGAGTCAGTATGCATCTGAGCTTGTTCCTACTGAAGTGGAACGTTGTAACCGTTTCCGCTATAGGTTGAATGAAGAGATCAAGAGGTACACTTTAGCTTCTGACTGCACAGATTTTGATGTCTTGGTCGCTAGGGCCAAGGACTTAGAGCACAGTTTGGGCTTGACCAAACGATCTGGTCGTTCTAGTTCTGGGAAGAGATCTAGTGACTTTGATAGAGGTGATGCCAAGAGGCATCGTGACAACATGCATCAATATGATCATAGACATGGTGAAGGTAACCACGGTAGGGGCCATCAGGGCTAGAGGGCTGGTGGGCGGTTGCCCACGTGTGCTAGTTGCGAGAGGAATCACACCGGTGAGTGTTGGGGGAATTTCCACTCGTGTTAGAGCTGTGGAGCTAGGGACCATATTAGGCGTGACTGTCCACATTAGGTGGGGCAGGCACCAGTTCAGGCTTAGGCTCTTGCTAGAGCCAATGACTTTCAGAGAGGCCACGGGCGCGGTAGAGGTAACTTCCATCCGAGAAATGATGGCCAGAGGAACATAGCGCATGTAGTTGCAGTCCAGCCAGAGAGCGGAGGCCAGGCCAGAGTTTACGCTCAGCGTGAGGGTCAGCATGACACATATGTGATTTCAGGTAACTTCTCGATACAGTCTTTGGGTTTGCTTTCTTTGATTGACTCCGGGTCTACACATTCTTATATTCTGAGTGAGCATGCAAAGTTGTTGAAATTTCCTTGTGAAATATTAGAAGTAGGAGTTAGTGTTACTAGTTCCTTCGAGGATACAGTAATAGTTAGGAGGATGTACAGAAGGTGTCCGCTTATAGGTCAAGGGCATGTATTTCCAGTGGATATGATGGAGCTACCATTTTATGGCTTTGATGTGATTCTGGGTATGGACTGGCTCACTGAACATAGATCTAGGATAGACTTTGAGACCAAGAGGATTTCCTTGAGACTCGCGGATGATTATGAGATAGTGGTGGTAGGTGAGAACGTGAAGTTCTTATCGAATGTAATTTTAGTTTTAGAGGCTAAGAGGCTAGTTGAGTTGGGTTGCGAGGCGTATTTGGCCTATGTGATGAATCCAAACATGAGTGAGGTTAGACCTCAAGACATCCGAACAGTGTGTGACTTTCCTAGTGTGTTTCCGGAAGAATTGCCAGGTTTACCACCTGATAGAGAGGTAGAGTTTGCTATAGAGACTTATTCAGATTCAGCTCCTATTTCGATTGCTCCGTATCGTATGGCGCCGAAAGAACTGAAAGAGTTGAAGACTCAGTTGCAAGAATTGATAGATAGAGGCTTCATTCGACATAGTTCTTCGCCTTGGGGCACTCCAGTTTTGTTTGTAAAGAAGAAAGACGGAAGCATGAGAATGTGTATAGATTACAGACAGTTGAATCAGTTAACAGTGAAGAATAAGTATCCGTTGCCAAGAATTGATGATTTGTTTGACCAGTTGAGAGGGGCGTCAGTCTTTTCGAAGATCGACTTGAGATCCGGTTACTACCAACTGAAGGTAAGAGAGGTTGATGTACCGAAGACGACCTTTAGAACTAGATATGGTCAATATGAGTTTTTAGTCATGCCTTTTGGGTTGACTAACGCACTGGCTGCTTTCATGGATATGATGAATAGGATCTTCCATCAGTACCTAGATCAGTTTGTAGTTGTATTTATAGATGACATTTTTGTGTATTCGCATACCGAGGAAGACCACGACCGACACTTGAGGTTAGTTTTGAAGACTTTGTTAGAAAATCAGTTGTATGCAAAGTTGAGCAAGTGTGAGTTATGGATCCGAGAGGTAGTCTTCCTAGGGCATGTAGTGTCAGCCGATGGGATTAGGGTTGATTCGAAGAAAATAGAGGCTATTGTTGAGTGGAAGCAACCGAAGTCAGTAACAAAGGTTCCTAGCTTTCTAGGCTTAGATGGATACTATAGAAGGTTCGTAGAAGTTTTCTCGAAGTTAGCCGATCCATTGACACAGTTACTTCAAAAGAGTGTTCAGTTTGAGTGGACAGATGCAAGACAGAGAGCCTTTGAGAAGTTGAAAGAAGCTTTGACCCAAGCACCGATCTTGATTCAGCCAGAGTCAATGAAAGAATATGTAGTTTACAGTGATGCTTCCTATGTGGGCCTAGGTTGTGTTCTCATGCAAGACAAGAGAGTGGTGGCTTATGCCTCAAGATAGTTGAAGACTCGCGAGCGTAACTATCCGACCCACGACATAGAGTTAGTTGCAGTTGTGTTTGCTCTGAAGATTTGGAGGCATTATTTGTACGGTGAGAAATGCACAGTGTACACAGATCACAAGAGCTTGAAGTATATCATGACTCAGCGAGATTTGAATCTCAGACAGCGTAGGTGGTTAGAGTTGCTAAAGGACTATGATCTTACGATTGAGTACCATCCGGGTAAGGCCAATGTAGTGGTCGATGCTTTGAGTAGAAAGGTAGTTGTAGATTTGAGAGCCATGTTTGCTAGATTGAGCTTGTCTGGAGATGGTGGCTTGGTGGCCGAGCTTCAGGTTAGACCTACTCTAGGTCAGTTGATTAGGAAGAAACAACTCTTAGACAGATCTTTGGCACCTCACGTGCAAGACATAGCCGAGGGTAGACCTTCAGATTATAGTTTCAGTACTGATGGGGTCTTGTGTTTCAGAAATAGGATAGTTGTGCCAGAAGACAGTGACTTGAGACATACGATCTTGACTGAAGCGCACAGTAGTCCGTTTGATATGCATTCTGGAAGTACGAAGATGTACCGAGACTTGAAGAATGAGTACTTTTGGGTTGGTTTAAAGAGAGATGTAACCGACTTCGTGAGTAAGTGTATGGTGTGTCAGAGAGTGAAGGCGAAACATCAGGTTCCCTCAGGTTTGCTGCAATCGTTGAGAATTTCGGAATGGAAATTGGAGAATATCACCATGGATTTTGTTTCGGGTTTGCCTTTGACTCCTACAAAGAAGAACTCAGTTTGGGTGATAGTAGACCATTTCACGAACTGTGCTCACTTCTTAGCAGTCAATATGACTTACACTTTAGATAGATTGGCCGATCTATACATTGGTGAGATTGTTAGACTGCATGGTGTGCCGAAGTCCATTGTGTCCGATAGAGATCTGAGGTTTACAGCTCGATTTTGGGAGTGTCTGCATACACCTTTGGGTACCCGTTTGAATTTCAACACATCATATCATCCTCAGACAGATGGTGAGTCAGAGAGGGTCATACAGATTTTAGAGGATATGTTACGTTGTTGCATCATTGATTTTCAAGGTACTTGGGAGAAGCACTTGCCTCTAGTTGAGTTTGCTTACAATAACAGTTTTCAGGCGAGCATTCAGATGGCTCTGTATGAGGCCTTGTATGGTAGAAAGTGTAAAACTCCAGTTTGTTGGGCTGAAGTAGGACAGAAGTTGTTACCTATGCCAGATTTGCTTAAGGGAACGACCGATAAAGTGAGATTGATTTGCGACCGCTTGAAAGTAGCTTCGGATAGACAGAAGTCCTATGTCGGCTTGAAGAGAAAGGAAGTCGAGTTTTCAGTGGGTGAGACGGTATTCCTAAAAGTGTCTCCATGGAAGAAAGTGATGAGATTTAGCAGAAATGGGAAGTTGAGTCCGAGGTACATAGGACCGTATGAGATTGTGAAAAGGGTTGGTCCAGTTGCTTATCAGTCTCGTTTGCCATCCGAGCTAGAGAAGATACACGATGTGTTTTACGTTTCGATGCTCCGTAAGTAAAGGTCAAATCCATCACACGTTATGCCTGTAGAAGAGATTGAATTGAATCCAGATTTGACTTATGAAGAAGAACCAGTTGAGATCTTAGCTTCCGACAACAAGGTGTTACGGGGTAGATCGATTGAGTTAGTAAAAGTGCGGTGGCAATGTCGAGGGGTGGACGAGGCCACTTGGGAGAGGAAGGAGGATATGGAAAGGCAACATCAGGTTCCCTCATGTTTGTTGCAACCGTTGAGAATTCTAGAATGGAAATGGGAGAATATCACCATGGATTTTGTTTCGCGTTTGCCTTTGACTCCTACGAAGAAGAACTCAGTTTGGGTGATAGTAGACCGTTTCACGAAGTGTGCTCACTTTTTAGCAGTCAATACGACTTACACTTTAGATAGATTGGCTGATCTGTACATTGGTGAGATTGTTAGACTTCATGGTGTGCCGAAGTCCATTGTGTCCGATAGAGATCCGAGGTTTACAGGTCGATTTTGGGAGTGTCTACATATAACTTTTGGTACCTATTTGAATTTCAGCACATCATATCATCCTCAGACAGATGGTCAGTCAGAGAGGGTCATACAGATTTTAGAGGATATGTTGCGTTGTTACATCATTGATTTTCAGGGTACTTGGGAGAAGCACTTGCCTCTAGTTGAGTTTGCTTACAATAACAGTTTTCAATTGAGCATTCAGATGGCTCCGTATGAGACCTTGTATGGTAGAAAGTGTAGAACTCCAGTTTGTTGGGCTGAAGTGGGAGAGAAGTTGTTACCTATGCCAAATTTGCTTAAGGGAACGACCGATAAAGTGAGATTGATTTGCGACCACTTGAAGGCAGCTTCGGATAGACAGAAGTCCTATGCCGACTTGAAGAGGAAGGAAGTTGAGTATTCAGTGGGTGAGAAGGTATTCCTAAAAGTGTCTCTGTGAAAGAGAGTGATGAGATTTGGAAGAAAGGGGAAGTTGAGTCCGAGGTACATAGGACCGTATGAGATTGTGAAAAAGGTTGGTCCAGTTGCTTATCAGTTGCGTTTGCTATCTGAGCTAGAGAAGATACACGATGTGTTTCATGTTTTGATGCTCCGTAAGTATATGTCAGATCCATCACACGTTATGCATGTAGAAGAGATTGAATTGAATCCAGATTTGGCTTATGAAGAAGAACCAGTTGAGATCTTAGCTTCTGGCAACAAGGTGTTGCAGGGTAGATCGATTGAGTTAGTAAAAGTGCGGTGGCAACGTCGTGGGGTGGACGAGGCCACTTAGGAGAGGAAGGAGGATATAGAAAGATAGTTTCCTTATCTCTTTCAGTCAGGTAATTTCGGGGACGAAATTCCTTAAGTGGGGGAGAGTTGTAACACCCGTGTTTTGGGGTTAGGAGTTCGGTGTGTGTGTGTTGGGTTCAAGTCATCAAAACCGGTTTAAATTAATTAGGCCTTGGTTTTAAATTAAAATGAGATTAAAATTAAAGTAATGGTAATTTTGTAAATAAGTGGGAATAAGGACGATAAGCTTTTTGAAACTAAAAGAAAAAAAAAGGGTCTTCATCTTCATTCTCCATTTCACGTGGAAAAAAACCCCAAAGCCCTAAATCACTATTCCATTCCTTTTCTCCATCGATTCAAGAGCTCCTTTGAAGGTAATTTCGTTTTTGAACTCTCCTATTCATTCCAATCATTTACATGGTCTTAGATTTCAAAATCATCACCATTTTAATTTTTCAAGTTTTCAAGATTGAAGAAAAGTATGAAGCTTTATTGGGTTTTTGACGTGTTTTTGGTTTGTTTAGTTGATTTTTGAGTTCACCCTACTTTAATACACCTAATATCTTAAAATAGAGGGATTTTGACAAAAATCCCGAAATGGGTCTTGGGGGTGTTTTTGAAAGTCTCAAAACTTAAAATTTTGGTGTGTTTTTGTGTTGGGTTGAAGGGCTGGTGGTATAGGGTTGTTAGGAAGGTATTTTGGAAGTCTTTAGAGGTCATTTGGGTGTTGGAAATGATGGATTTCAGCTGGGTATTTGGGGAGTACGAAAATGTGAGTTTTGTGGTTAGTTTGGGTTTGAAACTATGAAGTTTTGGCTTGTGTTTGTGGGTTGAGATTGTGGCTGAGTTTAGCATTGATTTGGTGAGTAATATCTTGTTTTTTGATTGGTTAGAAGCAAGAGGAAACATCGGAGAAGGTTCGGGATCGAATCCGGAAATTGTGGAGGCTTGAGTAGCTTTGCTTGGTTTGCTAAGGAAGAGTGGTGAGTGAAACTTTCAAATTTGTTTAAATTGGTTCAAGTGTGTGTTGTTGAGGTTTAGGGATGTGCTTGGTAGGCCATTCCTAGGTAGAAGTTAAATTGGTAGTTTAACTTCTTGTGTGTTTACAAGCTTTAAATGTTTATGCCTATTCTATTCTTGTGAAGTGTGAATTGTGTATGTATGAGTATACCTTGATGTGTGTGATGATGGATGTGTGCTATGAATGATGGTTGTTATGATGTGGTTTAAAGGTATAATTGGCACTAGTTAACTTACCGGGTATAAATGATCGATCATTAGGATTAGTGTGCACACGATTGAGTCAAATTTGCGCATGGCATTGGTGGCGTTAAGTCATCGAGGAGGAGTACGGTGATGTAATATTCCACCGAAAATTGTTTATATTATACGTGATGATGAGTGGAATCCCATCAGTAGGGCATGTGATGATGAGTGGAATCCCATCCATGCGAGGTCCGGACATGAGTGTAATCCCACCGAGGTAAAGTTGTTGTTGAGTGTATTCCACGTATCCGAGTAAACTAATAGTGGCCAATATACTTGTTCTTGTGGTTATGATGCTTAGACAAATGCTTTATCTTGTTGAGCTTAATATGAAGTAAGATGTCATATTATTGTCTCTTGTGTTGCTAGCTAGATTGTTATGTTGATGCCTATGTATGTTTGTGTGTGATGTAAGGATTGTATGCTTGAACCTTGCACTGTTGTTGCTTTTGGTTTTAGAGCATCCTCACTAAGCTTCTAGCTTACGCTCTCATTTTCGGCAATGCAGAATAGTAGCGTGGAGTTAGCAAGGAGCAAGGCGAAAGGGCATTCCAAGCTTTTGTAGTTGCTCAAGTATGGTTTAGTAAATAAAGTCGTAGTTTAGCAATGAGGCTGCTATGTGTTTGTATGAGCGTTGTATGACTCATAAATGTTGAATGATGTTTATGTTATGCTTTGGCTTTGTAAACCATGTTATGTTTTGTTGAATGCTTGTGATGAATGGTTATGCTTTGGATGTTATATGATGTTTTTGGGTTGGCATGTAAACCTTGTGTGAAGACATGTGCCTTTTGGCTTTTAAGCATGCCTTGTTATGCAATATCTATCTTTTCGTGAATGCCAAGTTGTATATGCCTTGTTGATCATCTAAATCGTTCTCCATGCTAGTTCTTGGTTGTGAAATGTTGTATGAATGCTTGTATGTGGCTAGGGAAGTCTTAAAATGCATTTAGTGTTGAGTCTTATATTGTTTTGCTGCCAATTGGTGTCTTGCAGTGCAGGGCGTATTGATATGCCTAAGGGCCGTATCGATACGGTCCTACAGTTTGGGACACAGTTTTGGCTAGGGATACCGATACTCGGGGGTGTATCGATACGCCCAAAGCTCACTGGA
Source organism: Hibiscus tridactylites (assembly GCA_958450335.1). Taxonomy (NCBI): domain Eukaryota; kingdom Viridiplantae; phylum Streptophyta; class Magnoliopsida; order Malvales; family Malvaceae; genus Hibiscus; species Hibiscus tridactylites. The sequence continues at coordinate 40,857,471 of OY288282.1, forward strand.
ATTCTGAGATTTTCACGGGTCTTTGGCGTATCGGTACGGGCTCTAAGCGTATCGGTACAGTTTTGTCTCGTTGACCGTGAGATGTTGATCGAGAAGGGTGTATCAATACGCTCAAGGGCTGTATCGATACAGTCTTCTTCAGTTGACTGAAGGTAGTTGACTTGGTTAAGGCGTATCGATACCCTTGACTGGTGTATCGATACGGCCTGCTCTGTGACTTTAAAATGGACTGTTTAACATGTTGAATTGGTTTGGTTGCTTTCACCTCGTGATGTTTTCCGCTGTCGTGATCGCTTAGGAAATAATATGCCTTTAGACAAGATCTAATTAAAAGAAATTTTCTAGGGTTGCTAACCGAGGTGAGACCTTAACGGGTTTCACATCGGTTTTCCCCGTGTAGCCTACTCGGACCGGTCAGCCGACCAGACCGGGAAGAGGGGGTTACAAAGTCCATGAAGGCATATGCGGAACACACGCCAGTAGATTCATAATGGCAAGGAAAATTATGAGATTTGACTATTATTGGTAAATTATGGAAGAGGACTGCATCAACTACGACAAAAAATGCCATAAGTGTCAGATTTAGGCCGACAAAATTCATGTTCCTTCATCACCACTACATGTTATGAACTCTTTATAGTCGTTTTCCATGTGAGGCATAGATTTCATCGGTCTTATATCACCAAAGGCTTCTAATGGGCATCAGTTTATCTTTGTTGTTATTGATTACTTCACCAAGTGGGTAGAATCAGCCACTTACACCAATGTCACAAAATCGGCAGTGTGTAGATTCCTGAAGAAAGAGATCATATGTCGGTATGGGATTCTGGAAAGTATCATATCTGATAATGCATTGAATTTGAATAATAGGACCATTGAAGAAGTATGCAAATAGTTCAAGATACGACACCACAATTCCTCACCATATTGTCCTCAGATGAATAGAGCAATGGAAGCAGCTAACAAGAATATCAAGAACATTGTTGGAAATATGTTAGAAACGTATAAAGATTGGCATGAAAAGTTACCATTTACTTTGTATGCTTATCATACATCGGTCAGAACTTCTACTGGGGCAACCTTTTTTTCTCTAGTATATGGGATGAATGTTGTGCTACCCATCGAGGTCGAAATTCCTTCCCTCCAAATTTTGTCGGAAATGAAATTAGATGAAGCAGAATGGATTCAAGCCAGACATGACCAGCTTGCTTTGATTGAAGAAAAAGGACTGAAAACCATTCGACATGGTCAAATGTACCAAAAAAGAATGATAAGAGCCTATAAAAAGAAGGTTCGCCCAAGAGAATACAGGAGGGGGACATAGTGCTAAAAAGATCTTGCAGATTCAGAGAGATTCTCGAGGGAAATGGATGCCGAATTGGGAAGGCCCGTATGTCGTGAGAATAACCTTTTCCGGAAGAGCACTGTTTTTGGTTGAAATGGATGGTAAAGAGTTGCCTAGTTCTGTGAATTCAGATTCAGTCAAGAAATACTTCACTTGAAAAAGGGACAAAATCAAAGGAGGTTTTTTGAGTTCAAAACCCAAAAAGGACGGTACGAATTTTGATGGAAGGAAATGAATTTTGCAAGTTAAAATATCGACAAAGCACCCGAGGTCTCCTAGACACGTGAAGGCTCCCGACACGCAAATCTGGTGAAGCTCGTTCGTTTGATATCTGAGGCACCTAATTTTGTCTTTTTGCTTCATTCTCTTTTAATGTTTGCCACATAAATGTCATGAACTTTGTTTTTCAAATAAATCTTTCCTTTTATCTTATATCCTTGTTTACACAAGTATTATACATTGACATAATGATCAATAAGCTAAAAAAATACAAGAAGACCTCTCTACGTTGCCTTTGAGAGACTCTTAAAGATATAGGGACCAAAGGAAGCCCTGATTGAAAAGGGGCATGTCTATAGGTAAACAGATCAAGAGAAAAAAGAGACACTACTCGGATAGAATGTGGGGCAAATAGTTTCCTTGCGATTCGATCAGACATGAAGAAAAGAAAGTTTGATGACTCAAGCTAAATAGATTCCACGCAGTTTGTGATGACCGTTTCTGGGCAAATACGAATGCTTAAACCAACTTCGATATCCAATTTTTTTCTGAATGGCATTTTGCATTCATTAGATATACTTAAACCAGGATCATTTGGCTCATACTAACCATGGCATCGTGAATATATAAACAAAACATGTTTTACAGATTCTGTCTCTCCAACAAATGGTGGAACAAATCAACTCAACAACAATTTCATCTTCTTGAATTTGCAGCGAAATGAGCATGACAACAACTTCGTGTCCCTGAATTTGCATTGGAATGAATGCAATAGCAAGTCCGTCTCCCTGAATTTGCAGTGGAACAAATATAGCATGACAACAATTTCATCTCCCTGAATTTGTAGCAGAATGAGCATGGCAACAATTTCATCTCCCTGAATTTGCAACGGAATGGTGGAATAAACACGATTGCAAACCCGTCTACTTGAATTTGCAACGGAATGGTGGAATAAACATGATGGCAAACATGTCTACCTGAATTTGCAGTTGGAACAGGTAAAGCACAACAAGTATATCACTTTTCTCTAAGGGTACAATGGAACGAATCAAATCTAATTACCAGATCTCACCTCTCCGTTAGTGATGTAGCAAGATCAGACTTATTCTCGATCAGGCCTCGTTGTCAGTAGTGTAGCGGATCAAACTCTTTTCAGGTCTTGCCTCTTTGTCGGTGTTGCAGCTAGACCAAACTCTTCTCCTCGGATATCACCTCAGAATCATAGCTAGGTTCAAAAAAATCAAAATTAAAAAAAACAAAAGAAGCCAAAAAAATCCAAAAAAGAAAACCAAAGCTCTACTCAGATTAGGCCACTTCCTCAGAGTTGTAGTGGATAAAAACTCTCTTCAGATCACGCCATTTCGTCAAAGTTGTAGCGAATCGAAAACTCTTTAGATCATGCCACTTCGCCGGGGTTGTAGCTTGATCAAAATCAAACCCTCAGATCATACCTCTTTTTCAGAGTTGTAGCTTGATCAAAACAAACTCTCAGACCTTGCCTCTTCGTCAATGTTGCAGCTCGGTCAAATCTTGGTTTTGCCTCTTCGTCGGAGTTGTAGCTTGATCAGAACTTTTTCTCAAACTTTGCCTCTTCGTCAGTGTTGTAGCTAGACCAAATGTGCAAAAATCCCGATCATGCCCCTTCGTCAGTGTTGCAGTTGGATCAAAATGACTTCAGACCTTACTAATTCCTGGTCTTGCCTCTTCGTCAGTGTTGTAGCTAGACCACATTCACTAACTCTCGATCTTGCCTCTTCGTCGGTGTCGTAACTGGATCAACCTTAATAACTATAGACCTTGCCTCTTCGTCGGTGTTGTAGTTTGGTAAAAATTTACTCAATTTTAAATTCCTCTCTTTGTCTATGTCGTAGCAAAAAAACAAAAGAAAAACAATAAAAAAAGAAAAAGAAAAAAGAAAAGAAAGGAAAAAGAAGGAAAAAGAAAAGAAAAATTCTATTAGATCTTGTCTCTTCATTAGTATTGCAGCTGGATGAAACATCAGAGCCTTCATCATTCGATCATATCTTCTCATCGGTGTTGTAGACGAAACCTTCATCCCCCGATCCTATCTCTTCGTCACTGTTGCAGCTGGATCAAGTTTTGCAGACCTTGCCTCTTCGTTAGTGTTGCAGTTAGGTCAAATTTTCTCCATGTATTGCGTCATCGTCAGAGTCGTAGCAAGCCAAACTCGTTTTGGTCCCTTAACGGATGACCATATTCTGAAGATTTTATCTCCCCAACGGATCACTCCATTTTGAAGATTTTGCCAACAAAAGCAGCTAAGCAAATCAAGTGGAGCGAAGGGAGAAGAGCTAAGCCGAGAAAGAAGAAGCCCAACCAAACCGAACAAAATGTGTTCCTTTTTATCTTTGCTTCATTGTCGTTATACAACACTGAGCAAAAAGGGGGCAACTATAGTAATCCATTTAGTCTGGGCCACTTAGCCCAAAAATATTTACAATCCAGTAAACCCACCAGACCATTTTACATTTTAAACTCAAATACCCAAAACTCATTTACAACCAGGCTCAAATTAACCCTACATCATAGCCTAAATTAACCTAAACCTAAAAAACCTAACCCTAACAGCTACAACAATCGCCACTCATACAAGTCGCCACCGTCCAAGCTGCGCCGCCACTCGCCACGCCGCCGCCGCCAATATCATCTGCCGAAAACCATATTAACCAAGATGTAAAAAATAATAAATTCCCCAGATATATATCCCCTATGCTACCCTTTCCTCGTCACCATCTCCACCGCCCATACTCGCCTATATCCGGCCACCACCTGCCCTCCGCTTTACACCTCACCCTAGACCGAGCCCCTATAAAAGGGGACTCAACGTAAAAAAAGAATAGAGACCAGAAAAGACCAAAAAAAAAGAAAAAAAATGGAATACAAAAAGGAGATCGAATAACCAAAAAATCAAGAAAAAATAGATAAAAAATTATAACTAGTCGGTTTTCATTAGATCTAAGAAACTAGGAAAAGATTCAGGGAAAACAAACCTTAGATCTGGCTTTTGCACCCAAAAAACGAACCGAAACCAAACTTGACATGAAATCTGGTCATAAGGGAAACGACCAAACTTCGGCCGAGAGAGGGAGGGAAAGTTAGAGCATTTTGACTCTTTTTTTAATCAGATTATCTAAATGGGATTTTTGGTCATAAGGGGCGAATTTATATGGTAATCAAAACGAAGTCGTTTTGGGCATCCTTGTTCAACACCAAAACCACGTCGTTTTAGTTGTGTAACCCATGTATGAACCCGACCTGCCAGGAGGATCCGCGCGTTTTGCTTAATGGGAAAATCACGTAGCAACAGTAGCAGCAGTATGCGTAGTAGTAGTAGTAGCAGCAGTAGCAACAACAACAATAGCAACAGTAGTAGCATTAGTAATAGCAGTAGTAGCAATAGTAGCAGTAGTAGCAGTAGTTGCAGCAGTAGCAGCAGTAGCAGTAGTAGTAACAGTAGTAGTAGTGGTAGTGGTAGTAGTAGTAGCAGCAGTAATGATAGTAGTAGTAGTAGTATTAATTAGGCTTAATACACATTTCTCCCCCTAAACTTTACCTGTTTTCCCAACTTGCCCCATAAACTACGTTTTGCCCACTTTTCCCCTAAAGTATTCGTCGTTACCCATTTTACCCCATTCCGTTACCCTTTGTCGTTAAAAAAATTCAGCCAATAACATCCCGCCACGTCATCACCTCATTGACTAAGTCAATCTGTTTGGTTTTATTTAAAGGATAAATGACATGTCAAGTCTGTCAGGTTTGTTTTGTGTTCAATTTAGTCACTGAAAAGTCTACTTTTACCTTAAATTGACCCCTATTTGTTTCTAATTTTATAATTTAGTCCATTATTTGTTATTATTAATAATATTATTTTATTAAAATGTTAATATTTAATAAAAATAAATAAAATCAAATATTTTAATACTAAATTAGTGATTTTTTAGATAAATTAAATTCTTTTTTGAGAAAAATTCAAATCATATTCTGATTCTATTTGAATTTTGCTAAATTTGAATTGTATTTTTGAGCAAAATTCGAATTATATTCGAATTCCAATTATATTCTAATTATTATTCTAATTTCACTATATTTGAATTATAGTTTTTGAGTAAAATTCAAATTATATTCAAAACATGTTTGTATTATATTCGAATCATATTCAAATTATATTTGAATCATCTTCTAATTATACTCGAATTATTAATTCGAATTTTGCTATATTCGAAATATATTTTTTGCGCAAAACTTAAATTATATTAGAATTATATTTTAACCATGTCTATATTATATTCGAATCATATTCAAATTATTTTCGAAATATAATTTGAATATGATATTTCGAATGTAATTTGAATATGATTCGAATATAATATGAACATGATTCGAATATAATTTTAATATAATTACATGTTTTTCAACTATTATATTCGAATCATATTCAAATTATATTTGAATCATGTTTAACAGGTAATTATATTCGTGTCATGTTCGTATTATATTCAAATCATGCTCGTATTATATTCAAATCATATTTAGAATATAATTTGAATATGATTTAAATATAATATGAACATGATACGAATATAATTACCTGTTAAACATGATTCGAATATACTATGAACATGATTCGAATATAAAAGTTGAAAAAGCATGTAATTATATTAGAATTATATTCGAATCATGTTCATATTATATTCGAAACATATTCAAATTACATTCGAAACATCATATTCAAATTATATTTCGAAAATAATTTGAATATGATTCGAATATAATATAGATATGGTTCAAATATAATTCTAATATAATTTGAATTTTGCTCAAAAAATATATTTCGAATATAGCAAAATTCGAATTAATAATTCGAATATAATACGAACATGATTCAGATATAATTTGAATTTTACTCAAAAACTATAATTCAAATATAGTGAAATTAGAATTAATAATTAGAATATAATTGGAATTCGAATATAATTCGAATTTTGTTCAAAAATACAATTCAAATTTAACAAAATTCAAATAGAATCAGAATATGATTTGAATTTTTCTCAAAAAAGAATTTGATTTATCTAAAAAATCACTAATTTAGTATTAAAATATTTGATTTTATTTATTTTTATTAAATATTAACATTTTAATAAAATTATATTATTAATAATAACAAATAATGGACTAAATCATAAAAATTAGAAACAAATAGGGGTCAATTTAAGGTAAAAATAGACTTTTCAGTGACTAAATTGAACAAAAAACAAACCTGACAGACTTGACATGTCATTTACCCTTTAAATAGAACCAGACAGATTGACTTAGTCAATGAGTTGATGACGTGGCAAGATGTTATTGGCTGGAATTTTTTTAACAGCAAAGGGTAACAGAATGGGGCAAAATGGGCAACGACGGATACTTTAGGGGAAAAGTGGGCAAAACGTAGTTTAAGGGGCAAGTTGGGAAAATAGGTAAAGTTTAGGGGGAGAAATGTGTATTAAGCCTATTAATTAACATATGTATTACATATATTATGCATATATCCCACATTCACATTTTTAATTGAATTTTTAATCAAAATGATTTTCCTTGGTAGGGATGCGCATAAAAAAACGTGCATTAAATTTAATGGATGGAAATCATATGCCCCCAAAGTATGCCTCCATTTGTGCTCCCACTTTAAAATAGTGGATTTAGGGTTTAGGTTTTGGGGTTTAAGGTTGGGGCTTAGGGTTAGGGTGTAAGGAATTAGGGGTAGGGTGTATTTTTTTAGGGTTTAAGGTTTGGGGTTTAGGATATGAAAATTAGGGTTATGGGGTAATATTTAATTTTTAAGTATTTTTAAGCAGGGACATAGAAGGAGGCATGGTTAGGGGGCAGGAGATTTTTACTCAAATTTAATGAGGTGTCGCTTTCTCGTTAATCTTTAATACAAAAATTTTCGTTTTTAACCTTAAATTATAATATTTAAAATGATTTTCCTTTAGTCGGGGGTCTCGCGAAAATTATGTCCTGAACTTAACGTAAGCTTCTCGTTAGTCCTATATAAAGGAATATTATTTTAGATATATTTTGTGATAAATTCATGCATTCAGAGATCATATTTTCTAAATTGAATTCAAATTCATAATTTTCATCGTTAAAACAATATGTAATCGACTAGGTACCAATTTTTTGGCGTTGTGGGGGTGCTCACCTTTCCCACACGTAATCGACTCCCGAACCTATTTTTCTGGTTACCAAAACTCGTTGTTTTAATACAAATGGCAAAAACAAGTTTTATTAAAATAACCGAGTTTTCAGGTGTTCCAATATCACCTAAAGTAAAAAGGTTGGTGGCGACTCCTCGTTATTACAGGACCAATGTCAGTGATCCAAGGATCATACCAGAAATCTACCTCTGTACCAGACCCAATCGTCCATATCAAATTGGATCGAACATCGTTCCAAACAATGCTCAATCCCTTCCAAAGATAGGAACAATTCGTATTGCACAAGGACGCTGGAAACTCATCTAAACATTTATATTTTGCTCAGATGAAACGAGCCCAAAGATCATTGGGAAGCACAAGAAGATGAAATTTGAGTTTCATCAGGAAAACATCATCCAGAGTGGACATCTTACAAAATCCCAAGCCTCCAAGCGAAACAGGTTTGCTAACATCACTCCAATTAACTAATTGAACCCTTCCTTCTCCGACGTGATACCTCAAACAAACCGACGAATCAAATTCTCAGTATCCATACCTGTTTTCTTTGGCAAGACTGCAACCTGTAATGTATACGTAAGAATCGCGACAAGCACTATCTTGGCAAGGATTATCCGACCAGCAAGAGATAAACACCAGGATTTCCATCCGCTAAGCTTCCTCTAAATCATCTGAACTAAATACTGATAAGATGACGTGGTGACCCGCTGATGGAGCAAAGGAACTCCAAGGTTCTTACCAAGATCATCTACCTCAACAAAACCAAACCCCACACTAATCAACTGGCGAGTGGTACCATGGACGTTCTTGAAAAAAAACATCATTGTTTTGGAGATGCTCACTTTATGCCCAGATATCTTACAGAAATCACCCAATACCTCTTGTATAACGACCAATTGATCAAGGGAAACCTCAGCAAATAAGATCATGTTATCCGCGGAAAACAAATGAGATATTTATGGACCCCATGAATAGGTTTTGAATGGTTTCAAACGGCCACAACTAGTTGCTACATAGATGGACTGCGCAAGAAGCTCCATACATAAAACAAAAAGATACGGTGATAAGGGATCACCGTGTCGAATCACTCTGGATGGGTTGAAAGATTTCGTCACATCTTCATTCCACAATATTTGTGTTGAAACTATGGAAACACATTGAAAAATCAAACATCGTATTGTGTCCGGAAGACCAATATCCATACGAGTTTCATTTATAAAATCTCATTCAAGCCTATCATAAGACCATCGACTCTAGGAGCCTTAGAAGCCCCATAGTAAAAATAGCCCTGTGAATTTCATCATTGGTTACTGCAGCACTGAGACCTGCCCATGCAGATGCTGGAAATGGTTGAAAATGCTCACTACTAAGGAAAGGAGGTCGTGGCACATTGGATTTAGTGAACAGATTAGGATAAAAGTCGGTTGCAAGGTGGATTAACTCATCCCTGTCCGTGCACCATGTACCATCCGCACGCTTGAGAGCTGATATGCGATTTTTTCTATCTACAAGCCATAACTGAGGTATGGAAGAACTTAGTATTCTGATCCCCTTGCAACATCCATTGGGAACATGCTTTTTGCCGCCAAAAGCTTTCTTCTTGACCCATAATATTTTCAATATCTAACTTAAGTTGTGATGATAATGAAGCCAAAAAATTCGAATGATGGATAGAAAAAGCATGATCTATACCCCACAAGCGTGCTCGTGTACACTTTTTTCCAAGCCTAAGTGCCCAAAGACCTCTTTGTTCCAGGAACCCATATCCTCTTGGAACTTAGCAATCTCTGGACTAAACAGAGCTAAGGAAATATGCAAACTGAGGATGAGACTTCAAAGCGTCAATGAAACAAAATGGTCAATTACTCTGGTAAGTGGTAACCCTAATCTATCCAAATGATCAATATGAGAGTCAGGAAATGAAGATATCCAATTAGCAGTTACAACACACCGATCAAGCCTTTGATCAAGATCCCCCCTCAACCAAGTGAAAGAAGGACCGCATAAACCCAAATCTGATAATCATTGAGTAAAAAGACGACTCCCATTAATATGGACTGTTCCTCAGCAGATAGAATAGCATTGAAATCACCCCCAATATCCAAGGCATATTCTAACTCAAACTAATATTTGCAAGGCTATGCCACAAATGTTTTCGCTTCGAGATGGTAGGACTAGCATACACGGCTGTGAACTAATATTGCACATTCTCATTAACACCTCGCACCATACCGTTAATGAACTGATTCAAAATTTAGATAATATCCACCTTTACTGTATCATTCCAGAGTAACCATAAACCTCCACTGAACCCATGACACTCAACTCTGAAAGAATGAGGAAAACCCAATTTGGATATAACACCATCGACAATTCGACCACTAATGCATGGTTCAAATAGAGCCACCACAGACGGACGATGCTCTCTCATGAAAGACTTAAAATGGCTTTTAAACGTTAGGCTAGCAGCACCCTTACAATTCCAAAACATAAACGTCATCATAAATAAAAAGAAAAAGTATGAGCCTTACTACTCGATAACGAAGCCCTCAACCTCACGCAACACTCCCCCAAGCATGGCATTAGGAGGTGTATCGATCAGATAATAATCCTTATCATCCGTGGTCTGAACCATTGGAGAAGAACTTTCAGAGTCTGACGGTTGGTGCTGCTACATATGATCACCTCCCGTCATTAAACCATCCAACTCTTTCGTACTACATCGAACCAAATCCGATGGTTTCATCTTGGATGCAATACGTGATTCGTGTGGCTTGCAAACTTGTAACATGTGTCGAATGCTCTCCACCGTACCTCTATTCTGAGATAAACACCCCGATTGTCCTTTCTAAGCTAAACTAGCATCCACCGACTCCCCATGACTAACAATAGTGACAGCCTTGTGAACACCAGACCTTGCCAAAGATACACGATTAAAAACTTGGACATCTTAACTCGTACCAAGAGGAACCACCTCGACGACCTTATTACTCTTTTTTTTGTACTTTGCTTTTTTTCGGGGTTAGAAGCCATGTATGCGGCATTCTGCGGGACCTCACGCAGCACACTTGACTTCATATTACTCCTTCGACCGACATGAATGGCCTCAACTTCAAGGGACTCAAATCGGGAACCTGATCCATAAGCAGTTAAGCACTAGCTAAATTTGTCAATGTCTGACTCATCCCTATTTTTTACGCCTATTAGCAACAAGCATCCACGGTCCAAACAAGTTTGATTCCGAAACATCCTCTTTGCTAGCACTAGTGGCAGCTGCATGTTCGACATCAACAGTAGTCGAAGCATCTTTTGCAACCTTATGAGTAACACAAACCTCCTTTGAATGCACATACACCCCACAACTATAGTAGACCTGTTGAAGACCTTCATACTCAAGCTTTTGGAGCAAACCATCAATCCGGATGCATGACAACAATGGTTTATTAAGATAACAAGGATCACCAATCGAGCAAATTTCTCTCTCCCACCAACATCAATATTATAGTTCATCTTAACCGATCGTCCAATGAAAAAAGCAATATGCCTGAATAAAGCCTTTGTATAGTAACGATACGGTAACCCAGAAAACCGTACTCAAACAATCACATGCAGAGGGTGTTTCTCCAAGTTAGTAAAACCTCTACTCCCTAGCTGCACTGTCAACTAGCTTCTATAAATTGTCCAAGGCCCTTTAGTGAGAACTTTGGTATAATCGTTTTTATCTGAAAATCGAACAAGAAAGTAATTATTATTAATATCAATAATATGTAAATCACCAACGATTTCCATATGGCATGAGTGCGGGAAACTAGCGCTTTATAGCCTATCGAACTACCCAAGAGACACACGATAATCGCATTAAGCATGTTATTGTAAATTTGATCATGAACTCTATTGAAGAATTGGATGGAAGGTATGGCTCCGGATCGGTCCATAATAATATATTTTTCCATAATAGTTACATCATCCTTAATAAACCCAGGAACCTTAACAGTACCCTTCGCCTCATCACTCGAACTAGCAACTTTGCTTGCGTATGACGCTTTCACATCTTTTGCCGGAATGTCTGCATTAGCCACAGAGCCCTCATTCACCATAGCAACACCCAGACTACTACTATGTTCACCAACCAAACCCCCATCAGCATCCATCGTAGACGACTAGACTCCTCATGCTCCATGTCTGAACCATCGTTTCTTCCCTTTTTGGAAGAACGCTGCATGTCTAGTTGCGTCGGGGACGCCAGCCTCTCCCTATCCGGGACGATAGGGATGGAAGGAATGTGTTCCGGTGGCCGACCACCTGGGTTCTCATACACTTCCATGACTTCGGTGGCGTTGGGTTTTTCATTAGGGTTTCGATTATTAGGTTTGAATATCATATCTATGCTCTCTTTCTTTTAACTTTTTGAAGAAAATATATTATATAATAATTAAAATTATAATAATAAAAAATACAATAACCACCTAGAAAATAATAATGGTGTTTTTTAAAAAATAAAAATGTAATAATGATAATTATACAATGCAATAAAATGGATGAAAAAAATTAAAGAAAAAAAACCTGTTCAAAAGTCGAATAGAATAAAAAATTGAAAGAGTCAAAATAGTAAGTAATTATGTGAAATTAGACTAAAGTAACAAAAGGAAGGACCAATATAACAATTAACATAATAGAGCAAAAGACCTATTTTTCTTGATTTTTTAAGTAATTTGTAACTTAAAATATTATAATCCGTATACAATTTCATTATTTATTTTTTCTTCAAATATTATATTCAAATTATATAAAAATTACTAAGCGGATGAATATCTAAATTTTCACATGGGAGAAACGGATTAAACTGGTTGGGTGATATTCTTTTACACACTCCTAGTGTGAATCATGGCATCGCATGTGGTAGTGTGATTGTCATGCTTTGGTAGTTTTGTTTTGTTTTTTTTTTATTTCCCTCGGTTGTTTTGGAAAGGTTTGTAAGTTGTGTATCTTTTAGCGATTTTAATTTATTATTTAATGATTTAATGACTTTCTGGTACTAGTAATACTAAATCAATTTTGCTGTAAAAAACATGAATAAACAACAAGAAATAATATAATTAAAAGATATTTTTTAATTTATTGAATGGTTAAAAATTACCATCTATTATCCATATTGTGTGAGTTCAAATCTCGATATTTATATTGAGAATTTACATATCGTTTTATTGCAAAAACAAAAAACAATATAATTAAAATATAAGGAAAATAATTTGCGATGATGAAATGAAAGTTAGGGAAAGGAGATTACAACGATATTCGTAGCAATTAGGGTTTAAATAGTTGTTATTTAGTGGTAACGACACCAACTGCTATACCTGCATCAATTATTAAGAAAATCACGATTGTGATACTTACAGTGACCACAATAACAATGATTTCAAAAATAATAGGGTACATGTACGACAAATATAAAATAAATTTTAATTCTAGAAAAATATAAAAATAAAAAGTTATATAAAAATCATGTGAACATGACATCAAACATACTTACAATTGAATTATGTGAACAAGAGAAAGTTGAAAAACAAGAAAAAAAGGGATAAAAAAGTACGTGAATAAAAGAAAAAATAAGGCGAAAAAATACTTGCAGGTCTTCAAGCCGTACCCAATTCATTTTCGGTAAGAAGACGTATCACGTAGTACGACTTTAGACCGAAGCACTTGTGCTTCATAGACATCCATTATATCCTTAACCACGATAAATAAAACATGATCACAACCACAATTTAAATCTCTAATAACAACCACTACTACATCGTCTTCGTGCTATGTTTTTCACATTTTTTTTGCCAAGCAAATAATTTATTTTATTAATAGAAATTAAAGGCAAAAATGCCTACTTAAACTAAAGAACACAAACTATTCAACACCCAAAATCAGAATCAACCAGTTTTTAGAGTATATAATCTAACGCTAGAAGAAACAAACACATGATCGTAAATTAGGAACAAAAAACGAACAAAGTTACTCACAATGGCACTAGAAGTCAAAACTTGCAACAAATACAAACTCCATCTCTTCCATTGCTTAAACATCCATTGAAAAAAATTGAATATAACCTCACAATCATCACAGTTGTTGCGTGTAAAATAGTCTATCGCAATTGTAGTGCAAGTATACACGACGCAAGTAGTAAAGTGATACAAAGTATCGGATATCGTCTCCACAGGGATTGGGCTAATAGCTTCACCTAATTTCACTGCACGAAGTAAAGGTAATAGTTTGAGAAAATTGTCACGAATAATAAAGTAAAAACTTAAATAAAAGGAATTGAGATATCAAGATAGAGAGAATGGGCTGGTATTGAGTTGCTCAGTAGTGTAGGTATTGAATTGCTTAGGATCTCCAGTTCTGTCGTCGCACCCGTCGTCGACAGCACCTGTCGCGGCGTCTGTCCGTTAGCTGTCGCGGCAACGAACACTAACTCCGTACTTCAAGCTTGGCAAGAATCCCAGATCTGCCTTGCCCTATCCCTAGGCACAAGTCTGTCGATGATCACGTCTTTGACGATACCTCCCGGCGTGAATCGAAGGATGAACACCGATGTGTATGAATTCTTCCTTAGCCACTCAACCTCGCCTTATCCCTAAGCACGAGATGGTTCAACTATAAACTAGAGAACGCGCTTTTATCCCTTTCGTATACTTAACTCTCCCGATGCTAAGTAAATAGATAATCTCACAATGCTCTCCCGATGCTTTTGCAAGATATTAAAACCAAGATAAAAGAACTTGAAGTTTATTTTATTGAACTTGAAAAAATCCTAAAACAAAGCAACCCTTGCAACTACTTTACAAAAACAACCCGTAGCCCTAAGGGAAGTTTAGAACATGACGGTGACAGGTAATCGGCAGGTTTTGGTTTAGGTTATCGGGGGGTCGGCGCTTACCCTAGGTTTAATCTATGCCCTTTATATAAGCTTTGGGCTCAAGTTATCTAAGGTAACAAGGATTACACTTTAAATAAAAGTAAGACTTTAATGAGGATTAAATCTCTAAAGTATCCTACTTTCTAGCCGCCTCCTTGCTTTTAGGGATTTCCTTTCCTTTGAGCTTTGGCTTGACATATCTTTTGATCCGGGGCTTGGAAAATTATTTGGCTGCCGCACGACAGACGAGCAGATTTTTCTCTATCCATCGATATCCACTTCATTTTTTTCCTCTTCAATAATCTGCTGTCACCATGCTGTCGTGACGGGTTCATGACAGGTTCGTCTCCTTCAGCTGCTTGTTCAGTTCCGTCTTCCTGCCCATCTGTCCTGCACCTGCCTTCGACATCTTCTATGACAGATACCTGCGAAAATAGCCATCTTTCAGTAGAATCCGTGCCTTTTATATATTTGTGATGTTTTATTGAAAACTAACCTAAATGCAATGCAATGATGCTTGAATGCAGCAGAAATATGGGTTTAAAAAGGTGTAAATGATAGAACTTTTACACACTCAACACACCCCCAAACTCAAGTTTTTGCTTGCCCTCAAGCAATGAAGACTCAAAAGAAAACTGAAAACTGAAAATTTTTGTGTTGGCCTTCAAATAGTGAACTGTCCCTCATCTGTCGCTCATTCTCTATGGCGGCAGCAACCGGTCGGAAGGGTTAGGATCTGTCCAGAATCTCCCTATAGCTCTCGTGTAGTGTGTGCATGCTTGTGAACAGTTATATGCTAAGACATCTTTTAGTTTCACTAGAATATTCAACTCTTTAACTTGAATTTTTATGCCAAAGTTTACTTTCTTTTAGAAGGCACATTTTCATGCTTCTTTTTCTTCTATTTTCAAGCTAAGTTTTTCTAGAGCCTGTTTTGGGCACCTCTAGTTAGCTTCCTAGAGCCGGTTTCGGGCACCTCTAGGTTTATTTTTGCTAAACTTCTTTCCTAGAGCCAGTGTTAGGCACCTCTAGGGGCTTTTCAAGTTCTAAGCATCCTATTCTAGTTTGGCTAAAATAAGTCTAAGCAAGATAACAGTCACAAAAGTGTTTAAGTTTTCAGAACTATAGAAAGGCTCTAAACTTTTCCTTAACCTGTCCTAAGAATGCTGCCACGACAGAGCTGTCATGACAGGTAAGTTAACTTCACAGTTTTAAGCCAACAGTTTAAATTTTCTTAGTTTTCTGTTTTTTTTTTTTTTTTTTTTTTTTTAAAAGAACTTGAAAAACTAATTAGACAAAACACTTAAACAAAAGATGTGCTAAGGGCTCCATTAATATGGAGGGCTGCCACCCCCATACTCGAGGGTTGCATTGCCCTCAATGCAAGAAGACACTAAAAATAATTAAAGAAAAACATAAAAAAAAAAGTACATCACAGATATAGAGGCATGCAGCAATAATAGAGGAAAAAGAAATAAAAACTTAAATTTTAAGTGCTGTCCTCATCACTGCTGCTGACGCGGATCTTATGGTAGCGTCTGCGTTGGGGAGGTGGCTGGGCAGGTTCCTGGGCAGGTGGATCAACAGGTTCCTCGGCCTGTTGTGGTGCAAATTCTTCCTCCGGTTGGTGGACAGGGTCGTCGGCAGGCTGAAGGGCAGGTGGCTCCACTAGTCGAATGTCAGAACTGCCGCTGCTATCCCAGCTGTTACTCGTGATGGCCTTGGATAGCTTCCTCTTATTGGCCACATGCTTGATACGCTTCACCCGTGTGAAGGCGCTGTCCAAGTTTCTCCGGACAAGGGGGCTGTCTTCAGTGGCAGCTCGCTTTGTGCCTCGAGGGGAAATGTCCTCCGGTGCGCTGCCGGCTGCTGTCGGTGAAGGTGTGGAGGAGGCAGATTCTCCGTGGGGAGAGACAGGTGGTGTGGGAGTAGGGGACGGGATATTAAAGTAATGGGAGGGGAAGGTGGGGAAATTGACATCCGAAAAATGTAAAGTGTTGGTAATAAAGTTTACCGTGGCATTGGAGAAGTCTCGGATGAATGTCATTAAGCCCATCTGACGTTCCTCGATCTGCAAGATGGCAGCAAGGATGTGGGCGTTCTGATCTGCCGGTGCGTTGTTGGTGGCAGCGTCTGGGGCAGGTTCGTTGACAGGCTCAGTGGCAGGCTCATCATCGGATTCAGCAGGTGAGGCGTTTGGATCGAAAGCGTTGAGGGGCGATACGACGATAACCTCCATAAGGCTGGCGATGTTGCTGTCGGTCCAGCCGCTGACCTTCTTAATTTTGTCTGAAGGGTCCTCCGGTACGGCAGCGCAGCGGCAGAGGGCGGTGATGGTGGAGGGCAGGCATAGACGTGAGTCAGTTCTGAAAGCGCAGTCGAGAATGCTTTCTCGCATGTACCTGCCCACGTTGATCGGCCTGGCATGCATGATAGAGTGGATGAGGGCAAGCCGCTGCCTGTTGACTGTCGTGTGGTGGGAGGAGGGCAGGATACGCTTTTTAATAAAGGCGTTCCATAGTTTAGCCTCTGGGAGCAGCTGTGCCCGGTTGACAGAGTTGGGATTCTTTTTGCTGGTGCTCCATGTTGTGCCTCTTTCTGTCAATTCCCTCATGACAGCATCGTGGCTGGCGGCATCGAGGGAGTCCCAAAACTGTTGATGGGCATCGTCATTGGGGCCAAAGAAGAGGCCGAAGACATGGTTGATACTGCTGGCGGTAAAGGGAACTGTCACTCCTCGGACGACGACAGATGTCGCCGACTTGCTCTCGATCGCCGCATAGAACTCTCTGACTAGGGTGTCATTGAGTTCGGCCGGCTGCTCGGCGAAATCTTCCCATAATTGAGCGGCTATGGCCTGCATGATGAACGGCCGGAGTCCCAACAGAGGCGTATCTCTGTTGTAAATGAAACTTCGTTCCTCCCAGAGTTCCTTGTTGGCGAACGGAGATGCTGCTGCGGAGGAGGAAGCGGCGGCAGCGTTCTGTCGGGTTTGTCGTGAAGACATGTTTAGTTGCAAGGGCTGAAAAATGAAAGAAAAGAGTTTAAACTAGAAGAGAATAGCAAGAGAGAAAATCTGAGGTGAGGAAAAATGAAAAGGAGTAGGGGTTTATATAGCTGCCGGGGGCTGCCCATTTAATGCCGCAACGGCAGGCGAGAATAACGGAGCGGCAGATTGAATGTTGCGTCTGACGCGTCTGACGGACATTAATGCTGCGTCTGCCGCACGATTCTTCGTCTACTGTGCGTCAGTTGACAGCCTGTCAACTCCGTCTGCGCCGGCAGCTGAAACGACAGGTTATTATAAAAGGATTTTATTTGGGCTGATGGATGGGTGGTGGGCTTGGGCCACTTCTTCTTTCTCACTTGTCTCTTTTATTTCCTAAAAACTGAAATTAAAAACAAAGCATTATTAAAATAAATCTAATTCCTAATAAATAATAATTAAAATAAAAATAAAAATAAAAGAATTAGGTTAAATTAGGGATGCCTTGTGGGGCATCACCTAAAGTAACCACTTCCTGTATTCCTGGGGCTTCAGTCCCTTGATAGTGCTTGAGGCGTTGTCCATTGACTTTGAATTGATGCCCGTCTTTTAATGATTGAATTGTAATGGCACCATGGGGGAAAACTTGAATTACTTGGAACGGGCCAGACCATCTAGACTTGAGTTTCCCTGGAAAAAGTTTCAATCTCGAATTAAACAACAACACATGCTGCCCTGGGCAGAACTGTCGCGGCAGCAACTTCTTGTCATGCCACTTCTTTGTTTTTTCCTTGTATATTCTTGCATTGTCGTAGGCCATTGTTCGTATTTCCTCGATTTCATTCAAATCTAACAGCCTTTTCTGGCCTGCCTTGTCCAAGTCCATGTTCACTGCCTTGATTGCCCAATATGCCTTGTGTTCTATCTCGACAGGCAGGTGACAGGTTTTCCCATAGATCAATCGGAATGGAGACATGCCCAATGGAGTCTTGAAAGCTGTCCTGTATGCCCATAATGCATCATTCAGAAGTAAAGACCAATCTTTCCTAGTTGGTTTGACCATTTTTTCAAGAATGTTCTTCACTTCCCTATTAGAGATTTCAGCCTGTCCATTGGTCTGTGGATGGTATGCTGTCGCAATCTTGTGCTTGACACCATATTTTCTCAAGGCGGCAGCAATTACCCTGTTATCAAAATGTCTCCCTTCATCACTGATAATCGCCCTAGGGATGCCAAATCTAGAAAAAATGTTTTTGTGCAAAAACTTTTGGACTGTTTTGGCATCATTCTTTTGAGTTGCGATTGCTTCTACCCACTTGGAAACATAATCAACTGCTAGGAGGATGTAAAGATTTCCACATGAAGATGGAAACGGTCCCATAAAATCAATCCCCCATACGTCGAAGATTTCGACTTCTAGGATATTCTGCAGTGGCATCTCGTTTCTCCTTGAGATGTTACCTGTCCGCTGGCACCTGTCACAGTTTTTGTAAAATTCCTGTGCGTCCTTATATAGTGTCGGCCAATAGAAACCTGACTGCAGCACCTTGGCAGCAGTTTTGTTGCCCCCTAAGTGTCCTCCATATTGTGAAGCATGACAGTGATGGAGAATGTCCTTTTGTTCTTCTTGTGGTATACATCTCCTTATAACCTGATCTGCGCATAATTTGAAAAGAAGAGGTTCGTCCCAATAATAATGTTTAACATCATTTTGAAACCTCTTCCTGGCTTGATAAGTAAGGTCAGAAGGTAATATTCCGCTAACTATAAAATTAACGAAATCAGCATACCAGGGAAGGTTAGAAGACTTACCTGCCGCCATGGCTGTCGCGACAACTATTGCGGCAGCAAAGAGCTGTTCGTCTGGGAAGGTCTCCAGTATGTGAGTCTCGTCTACAGGTAGACTCTGTCCCAACTCCAACCTCGACAAGTGATCTGCCACCTGATTTTCTGTCCCCTTTTTGTCTTTTATCTCAAGGTCGAACTCTTGTAATAGTAATATCCATCGTATCAACCTAGGTTTTGCATCCTTTTTTGCAAATAGATACTTGAGGGCAGAGTGGTCGGTGTGGATTATGACCTTCGTTCCAAGTATGTAAGAACGAAACTTGTCGATGGAGAATACCACGGCTAACAGCTCCTTTTCCGTGGTTGTATAATTCACTTGGGCTTCATTCAATGTTTTGCTAGCATAATATATGACATGAAATAGCCTGTCCTTGCGCTGCCCAAGTGCTGCCCCGACAGCATAGTCACTAGCATCACACATAATTTCAAATGGCTGCGTCCAGTCTGGTGGCTGTACTATGGGGGCTGTCACTAGTTTTTCCTTTAGAACCTTGAATGCTTCAGTACATTCTTCATTAAAGTCAAAGGGTCGGTTCTGCTCTAGGAGATGACATAGGGGCTTTGTGATTTTTGAGAAATTTGCAATAAATCGCCTATAAAAACCAGCATGCCCTAAAAAACTCCTAATGCCCTTGACCGTGGTTGGCGGCGGCAGCTTCTCTATGACTTCAATCTTTGCCCTGTCGACTTCGATCCCACGGCAGCTAATCTTATGGCCTAAAACTATCCCTTCATCTACCATAAAATGGCATTTTTCCCAATTAAGAACAAGATTAGCCTTTTCACATCTTTCAAGTACCTTTTGAAGGTTGCCAAGGCAGCTCTCAAAATTGTCTCCAAAGACGGAAAAATCATCCATGAAGATTTCAAGGAAGTCTTCAACCATGTCGGAGAATATAGCCATCATGCACCTTTGGAAGGTGGCGGGTGCGTTACAGAGCCCAAACGGCATCCTCCTAAATGCGTATGTTCCATAAGGGCAGGTGAAAGTCGTTTTCTCTTGGTCCTCCGGTGCAATAGCAATTTGATTATATCCTGAATAACCATCAAGAAAACAATAATAAGGTTTACCCGCTAATCTGTCAAGCATTTGATCAATAAAGGGTAAAGGAAAATGGTCTTTTCGGGTAGCTTTGTTAAGCTTCCGATAGTCCATACAAACCCTCCAACCGGTCACAGTCCTGGTTGGGATTAACTCGTTGTTTTCATTGGTTATCACAGTCATGCCTCCTTTCTTGGGAACGCATTGCACCGGGCTTACCCATTTGCTATCGGAGATGGCGTAAATAATGCCAGCATCTAACCATTTAATTATTTCTTTACGCACTACCTCCTTCATTGCAAGGTTTAACCGCCTTTGGGCATCAATAGTCGGCTTATGATCTTCCTCGAGGAGGATTTTGTGCATACAGATTGCCGGACTAATGCCCTGAATGTCTGCTATAGTCCATCCTATCGCCCTTTTGTGCTGCCTCAGCATGTCGATCAGCTGTCGTTCCTGTTCCTGTGGCAGCTTAGCAGAGATGATTACGGGCAGTGTTTTATCACAACCAAGATAAGCATATTTGAGCTGCCCTGGCAGGGGCTTGAGTTCTAAGACAGGTGGTTCGACAGTGGATGGCTTTTGAATTAAATGGTTATCCGAAGTGTAATTTAAGGGTTCGAATAACTTACCTGGGCGATGGTCTAACCAGTCTACCTCCTCATGACCTTCAGTATCAGATGAATCGGATTCAGAGGAGTCGCTGTCGTCGATGCTGTCGTCGTTGCTGTCGTGACAGGCTTGTAGATGGCTGTCGCAGCAGTGACCAAATTTTGTATCTTGACAGCTCGACTTGATGCAGGGTTGATCAAAGGTCACCTCAATGATGGCCTTGCATTCTTCATCCACATCAGCATGTTTCATTGCTTGGAGAACGTTCAACTTAATTTCTTGGTCGTTAACACGCATGGTGAGTTCTCCTTTTTCCACATCAATCAATGATCTTCCCGTGGCTAAAAAAGGTCGCCCTAGGATGACTGGTGCGTTCTCATCTGCCTCACAATCTAAAATAAGAAAGTCAGCAGGAAAAATAAGTTTATCCACTCTTACCAAGATGTCTTCAATTTTTCCCTCGGGGTGAACGTAAGAGCGGTCGGCTAGCTGTAGGGTGACTGTCGTGGGCCGTGCCTTGCCAATACCTAATTTCTGAAAAACAGATTTAGGCATTAGATTAACACTAGCACCAAGATCACATAATGCCTTACCCACAAATTTATTTCCGATTACGCAAGGTATGAGGAAACTCCCTGGATCCTTCTTTTTCTGAGGAGGTTGTCGATGAAGAATACTCATGCAACCTTCTTGCATCCTTACCGTTTCAAATTCCCCAAGTTTAGATTTTTTAGACATGACATCCTTGAGAAATTTAGCATAACCGGGCATTTCCCTAACAGCATCTAGCAACGGAATGTTAATATGAACCTGTTTAAAAATATCATAAATCTTTTTGAGTTGAGATTCATGCTTAGCTTGCTGTATCCGTTGCGGAAAAGGTGGTGGAGGACGGTAATCAGCAATGCGCCCTTCCCACTGCATGCGAATCTGAGGACGATAATCTTCCTTTTTCTCCTCTGTCGCTTCTGCTGTCGTGACAGGCTCATCGGCAGCAGTCTGTTTGTCACCTGTCGGGACAGCTTCCTCGGCAGGTTTATCCAAGGCAGGTTCTTTTTCTTTTTCAGTTTCTTTTTCCGGCCCTGGTAACTTTTTCCCACTCCTAGTAGTAATTACCTTACATTGCTCATGAGGGGGAGTTCTAGCATTTTCAGTATTGCTAGGGAAACTTCCATTCTGCCGTGGCTTAATATGCTGTGACACCTGACCCATTTGTGTCTCTAGAGATTTTAAGGTAGCCTCATGGTTTGTCATCCTCATCTTAGTCTCATCCATAAAGTCTTCCGTTTTCCTGACAAACTTATTGATGTTATCCATATAAGTACCCGTCTGAGACATAAAGGTGGCCAGAGTCTGCTCTAATACACTACTCGTGGCAGGTGGTGGCTGCTGTTGTTGCTGAAGCGGCAGGTTTTGCGGCTGTGGCTGCTGTCGCGTCAACAATCTCGGACCCCCTTGATTCTGATTATAAGCTTGCGGATTTAAGGCATTATTGGGGTTACTCCAGGAAAATTTTGGGTCTTTCCTCCAATTAGGGTTGTAATTGTTGGAATTGTAGTTTGGTTTGTAATTTCCAACATATTTTCCTTCCTCTATATTTATGGGGCACTCATCCCTACTATGATTTCCCTCACATGTAACACAAGTTTCCTCGACAGCTAACCCTCGTACTTCCTCTTCACTCAATAAGTGTTTCATGGCTTTAGTGAGGAATGCTACCTGAGATTTCATAGTGCTGTCAGCCTCATAATCCTTGACAGCAAGTACCCGTTTACCTCCTCTTCTAGCAGTTGGAAACTGCTCCTCATTCTTAGCCAGGTGTTTCAGAACTTGCAAAGCCTCGTCTGGATCTTTGTCCAATAATAGTCCATTTGCTGCAGAATCAATTCGAATGCGAGTTTGTAAGTTAGCAACATTATAAAACTTAGTTACCTGATTCCAGACGGGGAATCCATGCATTGGGCAGTTTCGAAGAAGAGTTGTGAATCTGTCCCAGGCCTCATGCATTGGCTCGTCATCTTCCTGTTGAAAAGTAGCAATTTCATTACGTAATCGCTCAGCTAAATGAGAAGGATTAAAACGAGACAAAAATTCACGAGTTAGATCTGCCCAAGTCATAATAGAACCCGGTGTAAGTTTATTCCACCAAGATTTTGCTCTGTCCCTTAATGAATGAGGGAATAACCGAAGCCTTAGTATCTCCGGACTAATTCCTGGCAGTCTAAACGAACCACAGATCTCCTGGAATGTTTTGAGATGCTCCCTAGCATCTTCTGTCGCGGAACCACCAAACTGCCCGGCGTTGTTGATCATACTAAACATGACAGGTTTAAGTTCGAAGTTGTCAACGTCGATATCCGGCAGTGTGGTCTCCAGTTCTACATGATCGTTCAGCATGTAGTCACGACATGACCGTCGTACACCTGCCATGGGCGGGTCACCGACAGGCGGTATTTCTTCACCGGCAGGCTGATTACGGGCCATCTGCTCTAGCTGTTCTTCAAGGTAGTCGTTTCGGTCTAAAAGGTGGCGGATCTGTTTCTTGAGATTGAAGGAACGTTCGATCTCCGGATCTAATTTATACTCAGGATCTTCACCTCTTTTCGATCTGCGCATAAACAAGAAAACCTTGTGAAAAGCAAGAGTTTCAAACACGAAAGAAAAATAAAAATAAAAATAAACAAAGAAAAATAAAAACGAAAGTAAAAATAAAAAGTGCAAGGAAAGAAAGGTGTAGTTATGTTGCCAATCCCCGGCAACGGCGCCAAAAACTTGTTGCGTGTAAAATAGTCTATCGCAATTGTAGTGCAAGTATACACGACGCAAGTAGTAAAGTGATACAAAGTATCGGATATCGTCTCCACAGGGATTGGGCTAATAGCTTCACCTAATTTCACTGCACGAAGTAAAGGTAATAGTTTGAGAAAATTGTCACGAATAATAAAGTAAAAACTTAAATAAAAGGAATTGAGATATCAAGATAGAGAGAATGGGCTGGTATTGAGTTGCTCAGTAGTGTAGGTATTGAATTGCTTAGGATCTCCAGTTCTGTCGTCGCACCCGTCGTCGACAGCACCTGTCGCGGCGTCTGTCCGTTAGCTGTCGCGGCAGCGAACACTAACTCCGTACTTCAAGCTTGGCAAGAATCCCAGATCTGCCTTGCCCTATCCCTAGGCACAAGTCTGTCGATGATCACGTCTTTGACGATACCTCCCGGCGTGAATCGAAGGATGAACACCGATGTGTATGAATTCTTCCTTAGCCACTCAACCTCGCCTTATCCCTAAGCACGAGATGGTTCAACTATAAACTAGAGAACGCGCTTTTATCCCTTTCGTATACTTAACTCTCCCGATGCTAAGTAAATGGATAATCTCACAATGCTCTCCCGATGCTTTTGCAAGATATTAAAACCAAGATAAAAGAACTTGAAGTTTATTTTATTGAACTTGAAAAAATCCTAAAACAAAGCAACCCTTGCAACTACTTTACAAAAACAACCCGTAGCCCTAAGGGAAGTTTAGAACATGACGGTGACAGGTAATCGGCAGGTTTTGGTTTAGGTTATCGGGGGGTCGGCGCTTACCCTAGGTTTAATCTATGCCCTTTATATAAGCTTTGGGCTCAAGTTATCTAAGGTAACAAGGATTACACTTTAAATAAAAGTAAGACTTTAATGAGGATTAAATCTCTAAAGTATCCTACTTTCTAGCCGCCTCCTTGCTTTTAGGGATTTCCTTTCCTTTGAGCTTTGGCTTGACATATCTTTTGATCCGGGGCTTGGAAAATTATTTGGCTGCCGCACGACAGACGAGCAGATTTTTCTCTATCCATCGATATCCACTTCATTTTTTTCCTCTTCAATAATCTGCTGTCACCATGCTGTCGTGACGGGTTCATGACAGGTTCGTCTCCTTCAGCTGCTTGTTCAGTTCCGTCTTCCTGCCCATCTGTCCTGCACCTGCCTTCGACATCTTCTATGACAGATACCTGCGAAAATAGCCATCTTTCAGTAGAATCCGTGCCTTTTATATATTTGTGATGTTTTATTGAAAACTAACCTAAATGCAATGCAATGATGCTTGAATGCAGCAGAAATATGGGTTTAAAAAGGTGTAAATGATAGAACTTTTACACACTCAACAACAGTCATCAAACTTCCATTGATTTTACTATTGCACCTCATTTATATATTTTAATTATATAAAACAAATTGAATATTAACCTAAATCTACATCAATAATAAAAAAAATGAATAATTTGACTAGAATTATATTTAGTGTGACTTTAGTTTTCTAAAAGATGAAGCTTACATAACCAAACTTAGTACCTTACCGTTTTTATAAAAACCCTTATGTTCATCTAGATCCTCATTTTGGTTTGCACCACCAAAAATTTTCCTCTCTATTTTAATTTTCACCATCAAAAACCTTCATCTCCATTCTCCTTTGCACCACCAAAAACTTTTATCTTAATTCTAGTTTGCACTACCGTTAGGCTCCCAAAACATCCAACAAGCATGCCAGGTTATATTAATGTTGTACAAACAGTGGTTCCATTCACCGAAAGTTCTATTTTTACAAATTTTAATTTTCTTTTACTTGGTCCTTTTTGGAAGCTTTTGGATTTGGTTCTTACGTGATAAAATGAATTGTTTTATTCTTTTTTTGAGATAGGAGCTTGTCTATAATATGATGTTTTCAGTTTTGGGTGGATATGTTTATGATCCATTTTAAGATTGGTGTTGTGTTCGATTAGTTTAGGTGAAATAGTATCTTGTTTTGAGGATTAGACATGACTTATTGTTTTAGTTTATGTTTAGACCAATTTTTTTTTTAAAGAAATGTATAAATAAAGGGATAAAAATCCTCTGCCCTCAAACTATTCCTCCTTTGGTGCCCCACTTTAAAAAAAAATGGGTTTAAGGTTTAGGGATTGTGGTTATCCTCCTTTGGTGCCCCACTTTAAAAAAATGGGTTTAGGGTTTAGGGATTGTGGTTATAGTTTAGGAAATTAGGGGCAATGTATATTTTTAGGGTGTGAGTTTAGGGTTTATGATGTAGAAAATAGGGTTAGGGTTTAGAATTTCATTTTTAAGTGTTTTTTTGATGTGGAGCATAGAAGGGGACATGATTAGAGTCAAAAGATTTTTGTTCAAAATAAAGGGACTTAATTGCTATTTTTTTTTGACAAATACTAGTTCTACTTCTACGTAGAAAGAGATGTAAAATTCTAGGGGGAAAAATACTTCTGTTGAGTCTTGAACTCAAAATCTAAGGAAAGAAAAATGAAGCAGATGAGCAGCTATGACCAACCGGTCACTAACACTTGCTTACCAAAAATGTGTTTAAGTGAGACTGAAAATTTTAAAATTTTATCGAAAAACCTTACTTACTAAGTGCATTTCATTACTTTTGTTTGCTGACTAATAATTAAATCACAATTAGAAAAAAAGAAATTTTTTGGGTCAATCTTGTCCGTCCCTTGTACATGTAGGAATTTTTAATTCCCTTAGGAAAATTCCAGTACCCACCGAATGACCTTAATAACCTTTTCGAATTTGAAAATGAAAAAGGTTAAGAGCAAAGATCGTATTTGGCCAAAAATCCTTAGCAAATCTTTGACTGAAATGCAAGGATTCTTATGAAGGATTGAGAGTAAGGATTTATTGGGTCTTTCGGGAATAAAAAAGAAAAAGTGATGAATGATCATTAATCGGTTGGTCCGAGCAAATTTTGTAAAGCTAGAATTTAGGCAATGGGAAAAGAACTGTTCTTTTCAAAATTAAAAAGATTATAAAGGATTGAGGATGGATGAATTTTGTCGTAATGATATTTGGGGTCGAATATTAAATATTTGACCATTTATATTTATTGCATATACATGTTAAGACTAGACCTATTAAGATATTAAGAGATTCAACTAATTTTTAACCATAGAGCCTTTAAATAGTAGAAAAGAAAACTCAATTATTAAATATTTAAAAAGAAAAATTTATTAACTTGGAAAATACTCTAAAAAGTGTGCATAAAGTATGTGGATATTTAGAATTAGAATGCCTTGCCAAGTGACCAAAATCATCTATTTATAGATTTTTACCTCCTCAATGGATGGTGGAGATCAATCTAATCATACAATCAATATTTTACTTTTAGAGAAATTTTTACAAGCCTAACAATATCTCACATCTTCTAAAATTTTCTATACAATTCTAAAATAAACTAGTCTTGGAGAATTCTCTAGAATCATTTAGAACATTCCATAATCTTCCACAATATTTGTATGTAAAAGATGTCTTGGACCAAAGGGATGACATTTTGTAACAAAATAAAAATAGGTGAAAAAATAAAAGTTTTATTTTTTTGAATTCGTAGGAGAACATTTAAATTTAAACCGACGCATTAGATGTATCTTATCAGTTGAGGCACTGATTTTTTTGGTTTGCTTGGAAGAAGTCAACGAAAAAAAAATTATATTGGAGGAAGACACTACGACAGACAATGGTGGTTTCGAAAATGAAAGTGGTTTAAACAATGATAGTTAGAGAAGAAGGGAGATTAATAGACAAATATTTTGAAAAAAAAAGTATAACCTAGAATTTTGGTTTAGTAGGTGAAAAAAACCCATAAGAAAATAATTTATTTTTAAAAAATTGGTAATGCGCATGTCTGTTTTATGGATTGTAAAACTAAAACATTGATTTTGATATAACAAATATTTCATGGACTAATTTGAAAAGAAGATAAATTTTTAAGTCCTCAAACTTCCCAAAATGGACAAGCAAAATGTTTAAGTCAAAACTCAAGTTCCCATAATTTTTTTAAGTGTTTACCAAGCCAAAAAAATGATTTTCGACTAACTGTTTCGATACACCCCTTAGGTATTTCGAAACAATTTGAAACTGTAAAGTGTGGGCTCGAAACGAGAGAACTCGTATCGATACGGTAGTATCGAAACAGTCTCACTCGTTTTGGCATGAGTTTTGAAAGTTGGTTTGAAAATATGACCGTTGCTTTGTCATAAATATTTTATTGAAAATTAGTTAAGCGTATCAATACGCTTTAGGTGCGTTTCGATACTGGTTTTCACAGTTTCAAAATGTTTCGATACGACTTTGTCTCGTTTCAAAACGAGCTTTTTTAGTATCGGAACTACCACGATCGTTTTGATATGGTCTCTTAAATGCTCCCAATGGCTCTTTCTGTTTTTGCTCTGTTTCGATACAGATGATGCCGTTTCGGTACGGGTAGTTGCAGAACAGCATTAATGGTGGGAAGGTGAAGTCCCAACGGCTATAATTATGATGTCAACCACCCAAACGGCTAGAAATCAATGAGAAGATATAAAAGCAAGAATTTTGAGCACCAACAACAACTATTGAACCTACAAGAATCATCCAAGCATCAAATCCAAACCCTTGTACCTTTTATTGTCAAATCCTTGTACCCAACTCTATTTAGTATTTCATTCTTATTTGTATTGTGAGTTTAGGGAGTGGTAAATTGTATTTGGGTAAACAATTCATCCTTTGAGAGGAATTTGTAAGGTTTGCCATTTTCTCAAATTGTAAAGAGTGTTTCAAATTAAGCTTTGGGTAGAAAGCTTAATTTCTTTGTAAGGTTTCCTCCTCATCCAAGAAAAGGGGAAGAATCAATAGTGGATTGGTTGAAAATCCTTAATGGGAGCTAAGGTAGTGGATGTAGAGTTCATTGGAGAACTTGATCCACTATAAATATCTTGTGCAATTTTTTTATTCATCCATTTCTTTCCATTCAAAATTTTAATTGCCAATTCACCCCTCTTGGCCAATTGCATTGTTTGATCAACTCAACAATTGGTATCAGAGCCACACTCATTGGAAGAATTACAACCCTCTTGAGTCGATTCTAGGAGAGTTTTGATCAACAACAAGTCAAAGCAATGGCATCCACCTCCATTTCCAACCTCTATGAGTCTCAATCAACCACCAAACCACCATTCTTTAATGGGGATAACTACCCATATTAGAAGAATAGGATGCAACTCTTCATCAAATCCACCGACTACATGGTATGGGATGTAGTTGAAGAAGGGTCATACATTCCTATGAAGAGAGATGGTGAAGGAAGACTTGTCCCAAAGGTTAAAGCCGAAATGACCAAAGATGAAAGAAGAAGGATGCAAGTAAATGATAAAGCCTTGCATATCATCTTTTGTGCTCTAAGTCCGGATATCTACTCCAAAGTGTCTTCAATTGAGAGCGCCAAGGAAGTTTGAGATACTCTTGAGACAACATATGAGGTAACTAGCGATGTCAAAGAGAAAAAGATCGGGCTACTCAATCTAAGCTATGAAAACTTCAAGATGGATCCCGATGAAAGTGTTTCCAAGATGTTTGACCGATTCTCGGTCATCGTTAATGGATTAAAAGGTTTTAGTGAAATCATTCCCGAAGATAAGCTAGTGAGAAAGCTATTGTATTCTCTTCTGAAATCTTGGGATAGCAAGAGAATGATCATCATTGAAGCTAGAGATTTGAAGACTCTCAAGCTTGATGCTCTTGTTGGATCTCTACTTACCCATGAGATCATGAAGAAGGGAAGAGAAGAAGAAAAGAAGGCGGAGGAGAAGAAGGTTGAGAAGAATAAAATTGAGAAAAAGAATATTGGAATCGCACTTAAAGCTTCATACCACGATAGCGATTCTAGTGAGGATTAAGATGAGAAGATGGCCATGTTGGACAAAAGATTCACTCTTTTCACGAAGTCTAACCGAGGGAGAAAATTTAATAGAAAAGGGGACTTCAAGAACAAAAGTAAAGAAGAAGAGAAGGACCAAATCATTTGTTATGAGTGCAAGAAATCCAGTCACATCCGATCCGAGTGCCCTCAATTGAAAAAAAAGAGTTTTGGGAAGAAGAACAAGCTCAAATCTCAAGTGGCAACTTGGAGTGACGAGTAGTCATCCGAGGAGGAGGAAGAAGTGGCTAACCTTTTCCTCATGGCCATTGATGATGATCCAAAGGTAAACCTCAACTCATCTAATTTCGATTTTACCTATGATGAGCTTCATGATGCATGTGATGAGTTGCAAGAGGTATATGATGAGTTAGTTGAAAAATATAAAGAGTCAATTTTGAGAAATAAGAAAAATATTTCCGATTTGAAAAATCAAAATGAGTCTCTTTCAAAAACTAACTTCGAATTGGAAAAGAATGTTTTATATTTGATGAATCTTTCAAATGATCTCAAAAAGAAAAATGTTGATTTAGAAAAACTTCTTTCCGATTTTCAAGATTATCACACAAAGGAGGTGAATAATCTTAAAACTTCTATCACTATTGGGAGAAATAATTTTGAGAAAGAAATTTTTTCTAAAACCTAATATGTAAAAAGAAAACCTTTTTTTATCCTAAACAAAGAAATTTTTTAAAGCAATCTAAAAATAAAAGAATTAGGAGTGTTTGGTTCCAAAGGAACTCATTGTTTCTAATAATATGAATGCTATTGCTTCTTGGATTCCTAAGGGAACCAAGGTTTTAAGGGCTAACACACATGTACCCAAAATGATTTGGGTACCAAAAACCAAATCCTAATTTCTTTGTTTGTAGGGGGAGCATTGCTACAAGGGTAAAGCTTCATGTCAAAACTCATGGTACCTTGATAGTGGATGCTCAAGACACATGACCGGTGACAAGAGTAGATTCATGGAATTCAAGCTAAAGAGTGGTGGAGTAGTGACTTTCGGTGACAACTCCAAAGGCCGCATTGAAGGAATTGGCTCCATTGGTAATCACTCTTCTATTTTAATTGAAAATGTATTATATGTCAATAGTCTTAAGCATAATTTATTGAACATTAGTCAATTATGTGATAAAGATTCTAATGTTCTCTTTGATAAAAATGGTTGCAAAATAATGAACATTAAAACAAATCAATTGATGCTCATAGGGCATAGGATAGGAAATATCTACATGGTGAATTTAGATGACATACATTCATCCTATGCATATTTAGCTGCACATGATGAAAATGATGCATGGTTGTGGCATAGAAAACTTGGGCATGCTATCATAAGTGTTTTAGAAAAATTAGCCTCCCAAAATCTAGTTAGAGGTTTACCCAAACTAAAATTTTAATTAGATAAAATATGTGATGCTTGTGCTAAGGGAAAACAAAAGAGAAACTCATTTAAACCCATTAATGATGTTTCGACTAGTAGGGTATTACAACTAGTTCACATGGATTTATTTGGGCCTATTAGAACTATAAGCTTGGATGGTAAGTCATATGCTTTTGTTTTGGTAGATGACTTTTCTAGATACACTTAGGTTCTATTCTTAAGTACTAAGGATGAGGCTTTAGAGAATTTTATTACTTTTACAAAAATTACCCAAAATGATCGTGATCATAAAATTTCACACATTAGAAGTGGTCATGGAACCGAATTTCAAAATATGGGTTTTGAAGATTTTGTAACGAAAATGGTATTAGCCATAATTTTTTGGCTCCTCGTACTACTCAACAAAATAGGGTAGTTGAGAGGAAAAATAGAACTTTCAAAGAAATGGTTAGGACTATGCTTTGTGAAAATAACTTACCTAAGTATTTTTGGGCGGAAGCCACTAATACGGCTTGTTACATTATAAATAGAGTGATGATTAGACCTATTTTAAAGAAAACACCTTATGAAATTTTAAAATCCAAAAAGCCTAACATTAGTTATTTCCACCCTTTTGGTTGTAAATGTTTTGTTTTGAACAATGGAAAAGACAACTTAGGTAAATTTGCTGATAAAAGTGATGAAGCAATATTTTTAGGTTATTACCTAAACACTAAAGCCTACCGAGTATTTAATAAAAGAACTTTAGTTGTTGAAGAGTTTGTACATGTTATTTTCGATGATAACCTCCTTTCGAGGAAGGATTCTTGTGATGATGATGATATAGGGATCATTGAAGCCATTGATGGAGGACAAACATCAAAGGTGGATGAGATTCCAACCAAAGAAGAAGATGCACAAGATCCACCTCTTGAAGCCTTGAAGGACTTGGCTCTTGAGGAAAATGGGGTGACATACCCAATGGAGTTCAACTATGTCAAAGGTGTTGAAATCTTGGGTGATCCATCCAAGGGGGCAACTACTAGATCCTCTCTCAAATTAATGAATCATGTTGCATTTCTTTCATGCATTGAGCCTAAAAATATAAAAAAAGCATTAAAAGATAATTTTTGGATTTTGGCCATGCAAAAAGAACTTAATCAATTTGAGAGAAGTAAAGTATGGATATTAGTTGAAAGACCTAGTAATCAATCTACCATAGAAACTAAATGGGTTTTTAGGAATAAACTAGATGAGAGTGGTAACATAGTGAGAAATAAGGCTAGGCTTGTTGCTCAAGGTTACACTCAAGAAGAGGGAATTGATTTTGATGAAACTTATGCACCCGTTGCTAGAATGGAAGCTATTAGGATGCTTCTTGCATTTGCATGTTACCATGATTTCAAGCTTTTTCAAATGGATGTAAAAAGTACTTTTCTAAATGGTTTTATAAATGAAAAAGTGTATGTTGAACAACCACCAAGTTTTGATGATCCCAAATTTCCAAATCATGTTTTTAAACTAACCAAAGCTCTTTATGGTTTAAAACAAGCTCCTAGAGCTTGGTATGAAAGGCTTTCAAATTTTTTGATTGAAAAAGGCAAGATGGATACTACACTTTTCACAAAAATATATTGTAATGACATCTTAGTAGTACAAATTTATGTTGATGATATTATTTTTGGTTCTACTAATGAGTGTTATTGCAAAGAATTTTCTAAGCTAATGTAAGGTGAGTTCAAAATGAGCATGATGGGAGAGCTCTCATTCTTTTTGGGGCTTCAAATCAAACAAAGGAAGGACGACACCTTCATCAATCAAGAAAAGTACATGAATGACATGCTCAAGAAGTTTGGCTTAAAGAATGTGAAACCACAAGTCACTCCTATGAGTTCTTCTTTAAAGCTTGACAAAGATGAATGAGGTAAGTGTGTTGATTCTAAGCTTTATAGATCCATGATAGGTTCTTTGCTTTACCTTACCATAAGTAGACCGTATATTGTGTTTAATGTTTGCTTGTGTGCTAGGTTCTAAGCTAGTCCTAGAGAATCACACTTAGTAGCCATAAAGAGAATTTTTAGATACCTTAGAGACACGCCTAACTTAGGCCTTTGGTATCATAAGGATTCTTCCTTTAACCTTCATGCCTTTTCGGATGCGGATTATGGGGGATGCAAAATATATAGGAAAAGTACCTCCGAAACATGCCAATTTTTAGGTAGTATGCTCGTATCTTGGTTCTCTAAGAAACAAAATAGTGTAGTCTTATCTACCACTGAAGCAGAGTACATATCCTTAGGGAGTCGTTGTGCTCAAGTCCTTTGGATGAAACAACAACTCTTAGATTATGGTATCCAAGTAGACACCATACCCCTTAAGTGTGACAACACTAGTGCCATTTGTCTCATTAAGAATCTCATCCAACACTCTAGAACTAAACACATAGAAATTATACGTCATTTTATTAGAGAATATGTTGCGAAAAATGATGTAGTTCTAGAATATGTTGACACCTTAAACCAATTAGCGGATATTTTTACCAAACCTTTAGATAAAGAGAGTTTTTGGACCCTTATGTAACACCCCTCGCCCGGGTTAGGAGCGAGGAGCGTTACCGGAAGCAGAAAATAGAAAAAAGAACAGAATTTCACAAAACGGAACATAAATTCACATATCACAGGATATCGAACAAGAATTCATTTCCCAAATATTAAGCAAATCATATTAATGCGCATGCGGAAAGTGGGCTAACAAAAATTTTTCTAAACATAACAAGACTGATTGGAATTTCATCTAATTTAAACCTTAACCATTTACAAACCGAATTAAACTTTCTTAATAATATTATTAAAGATCCAATTTAACATTTCACTCATTACTCCATTCGATTACTAACCATTCATTCTATTAATTTATAGTAACCATATTATAATAATTACCAATTAAATTCAATTAGGGGATTTATTCAAGCATGTCGAATCACTTAGACCCTTTCATACCAAGCCATTCGAATGTCCTACCAAATATTCTAGGTTGATTCGAAACATACCAATAATTAAAGGTCATAATTAATATACAAACTATGCTTGAAAACATAAAATATCATAGCAACCTTCCATTAACATACTTGCATTACAAAACATTATATTACTAGATGCTCCTTAACCGAGGCCAAGCTAACATACTATATACAACAAAAAGAATTAATGCAAGACCACTAGCTTGACTTACATATTTACAACAAAAGAATGAGGCTTATAACTAAGTACAAAACATGATACGAGCCTCCTAACTAGACATCAAGGAGCATATAATAAGTTCATACACCAACGTAGGTTTAGACTACGACCAAACACAATAAGATGAACATCTAAGCAGACTTCAAAGCCACCACTAGGAATCTAAATACCAGACTAAGATCATACATTTCTTGACTTGTGATTTTCCCCGATCGGAAGTGCTAGCTTTAAATCCCAAGCTATCCTGCTAATTGGGAAGAAGGAAACAAAGGAGCGTTAAGTACAAATTGTACTTAGCGAGGTAATACTAAACCCAATCCATTCTTTAATTAGTTTGTGATCAAACATTAAGTTACTTAGCTAGGATTGATAGCATATAAATATTACCTAACTAAGATTAGCATAACTGAAACTCAAGTGATTTCATACATCACATATACAAACATTTATAGCATCCTGCTCATACACATTTCAATTAGCATCATATTTTCACCATTTTTCATATTCGAACAAGCAAGAACCATACATCCATTCAATTTCCAACATGCTTATACTCATGCTTCACAATCGAGTTAACCAAAAACATTCTAAACATAACATTGAATTATCAATTATTCATGAGCAAAATCATAAATTATCTTAGGCATGTCATTCGAATGGGTCACTATCCATTTTCCATGAGTCAAACATATTAAACATATCACTTTTCATTTCAATTTCATTCGAAAGGGCCATTTCCCACATTGCTCATATATCGAACCTCTCAAGCATATCACATGCATTTTAATCACATTCAAAAGGACCAATGTCCATAATACACATTTATCAAGTAAGAATCATATCATGCCATTTCAATTATTATTTCACTTATCCACTTCATAAGCTTCTATTAATTATGTGCTTTACATTTAATTACCCTAGGTAGAGTAGAAGGATTAGATAAGCAAGTCAATAGGAGTGTACCAAGTACCAAATAGGGGTTACCTCAACAACAAGTCAGGGGATGCTCAATAGCATCAATGTGTCTTGGACACCAAGCAACATCACATTCGATCAACAAGTTCGGAGAGTACACTAGGTACTAAACAGGGGTTGCACTAAGCAACAAGTCAAGAGAGCTCAGACTCTAGGCATGTTGTAATATCTAAGACCTCTAATCGACCAAGGGCTTATTAATCTTTTCAAATTATCACACACTTCATAAACTGCAATTATATCATCCATTACTTAATTCATCACATACATATTGCATGATTCGAATTTCATATTCACCAATTTAGGCCATTTCAAATTTATTTTTCCAGCAATCTAAGGCTTGTTCCTTATAGAATTTTCATTTCTCTTCAACTTTGTCCTAATAGAGATTTTCCAGTTTGGTCCCTAACCATCTCAATTTTACATTCTAATCAAGAACTCCTAATCTTTCCTCAAAATAGTCCCTTATTGCTCGGTTCACCATTTTACATATAACCATTTAAAAATTCCATCATTTCAACTCAACATAATCACCATAACTCTATCAATTTCATGCTTAAATCAACTTAAAATTTTCCATGCATAATTTGCTCCTATTCGAACAACAACAAGAAGAAACGAGGTACTTACTTCTTAACTTTGCTACCACTAGGTGACACTTCTTACTCCTAGCTCATATCCATCAAAATGCATGCAATTTCTTCCTCCATTAAAGCTTAAATTTCAGAAAATTTTCAAGCTTTTCTTTCTCTCCTTTTCGCTCTAGGTTCACGACAACAAGGTAAAAGAAGGAGAAGAAAGACGCATCCCTTAATTTGGGGGTTGTGTTGGGTTTTTGTTTTACTTAATTACCCTCCCCAATTAGTCTAATCTTGCCTTTTTACTAAGGACAACCCATAGAACATTATTATTTAGCATGCAAAATATATGTTTTATTTTTCTCTTTAATTTGATCATTAATTACATTCACACATAATTTCTTTCTTCTTTCAATTTGGTCCGGTTTCACTAGGGAATTATACACATTCTAATTACTTTTAATTCTCAAAACTTATTACTTTAATCATGTGACAATCCAATTAAGTTATCAACTCGACTCATTCAACTCAATTCTTTAATTCGAATGTCCAAGTTTTCTTTAGTTTCGAATTAATGCAATAATTGTCAAATAAAGGAAGTTTAAGGACTAAATTGAATCAATTACTTAATTGTGGACTTAATTCCTTTCAAATAATAATTTGATACTCTAATTCAATGAGTTAAATTCTAGGGCGGAAAAGCGGATGTTACACCTTAGGAAAGAGTTAGGTTTAACTAGCATTTCTTGACTCGTTTAGGTCCCAAATGGTAAAAATCTTGCTTGGAATTAGTTGTAATTCATGTCTATGTTAATTTGCATTATTTTGCTTCTATGCTTGTAGCTACGGGGAGTATGTAAATGTTTTTTCCTATAGTCTTTGCTCATTCATCTTAATCATGCATTTTGAATCGATTAAAAATCGAATTTTTTGCAACTTTGTGCCCAAATTGCACATTCTGGCATATGTGTATCAAAACGGGTACCCCTGTTTCGATACGGGCTACCTCAATGGAGATCATTGAACCAAAGTGTATCGAAACAGACATAGTGGTTTCGAAATGTTTTGGTTCTAGAACAATCTGTATCGAAACACCCGCCATCTATTTCGATACGGGCGTCTTTGTGAGAATCAAAACAGTCAAACTTGTATCGAAACGGTCATAAGGTTTCAGAATGGTCGAATTCATTTCGATACGCCTGTTTCGATACGACTCTACCTGTATCGAAACATGTATCCGGAAAAGCCTCTATTTAAAGGGTTCCCATCTTTAAAACATCTTTTTATCAAACCTAAACTTCTCAAAACCCTAACCCTAATTTTTCCTTTAAATAATCATCAACCATAAACGCTTTTCACTCAAATTTTGAGGGTTTTTAGTCTTCAACTCCAATCTAAGCAAGATTCATCAAGTTTGTGCATCTACATTCATCTATTCCTCCAAATCCCAAATCAAGGTATTTTTCTATTTTCTTTTTTTTTGAATTTTCGTTTGAATTCTTTGGTTTAAAATTAATTCTTTGGTTTAAAATTTTAACTGTATATTCTTTCATCTCAGTTTTTCAAATTATCTTCTATTTTTTTTATATATTGTATATATTTAAAACCTTGATTATAGGATATCCATTGGATTGAATGTGAATTTTAGTGCATACATTATTTGCTTGCTTAAAACGTTTTTAGGCTTTTTCAATGGCTCACAAGAAGCGAAAGATCGAAGAGACGGGCGAAGGATCTAAAGCTGCTTTTGATGATTCCTCTCGTCCTAACCTAGCTCTTCTTTTCACAAAGAGTCTCAAAAACAACGACGCTCAAACAAACTTGAAGCTCTACCAATACACCATCATTTGTCGTGAGCGTATGGTTGATATGACCTTCCTTGACTCTGAACGGTTTTATTTCAAATATCTACCTCTTTTACAACGTTGGGGATTTTTATTTTTCATGACTATACCCGGCATTCTTTACCGTAACCTTGTTTTACTATTTTATGCAAATGTCTGGTTAGTGAGTAACCAAGACCATTCCGAAGTCATTGCCATAGATTCCTATCTTATGGGGGGGAAAGGTCTGAATTGAGCTATCGACTTTGGTCAATTTCCTAGGCCTTGTTGATGAAGGAATTGAAGATGAGACCTCTTTGGGCTCTAGGACCAGCTCGGTTCTCTCCTTAGATGTTCATGATTGTTTCTTGCATCTCATAATCTATTGGTGGTTCCGTCCCTCCGGAGGCAAGTTTGCTCGCATCTGCCAAGTTGACAACTTTTGGCTAAAGTGCTTCCGTCAAGAAAAGCGACCGAACCTCATAAAGATCATGTTTGCCGAGATGGTGAATCTAGTTAGGCATCAAGGTTCCGACTCCATCCAATCCTTCACCTATGGGACTACATTGAGCTACATTTTCTTCAAGTTTGGGATTGATTGTTCTTGTGACTATCCGGAGTCTCTCAAGTAAAATCTCGATGAAAGCACCCTCTTAAGGTCCGGTTTTCGCTACGTTCTAGGTGAATGGGTTCGTGTGGATAGAGGTGCAAGAGATCCTTCGGTTGATCCTCCATCTCAAGCTCCTCAAGCTTCTATTGCTTCTCAAAACAATGATGCGCTTATGGCTTATCTCAATACGCAATTCACCGGCTTGCGAACCGACATCTCTTTCGGATTTGCTGCCATCAACACATGTTTCACTGCTTTGGAGGAACGTGTTCTTGATGTGGAAAATCGTCTCACTTCACTTGAGAATCAGCATGCTTCAATGGATCTCTCCTTCACCGGTTTCTATGGAGAATGGAAACACTTTAGGAGAAGTCAAGAAGAAGATAAAGATGGAAATGACGATCATGGAGATGATGAGGATGATGAGGATGGTGGCGATATGGATCCTTAGACTAGTTTGCATCTCATAGAATATCATATTATCTAGTTTTTCTTTTTATGCACCTATTTAGGTTTCTTGAACTATGTTTTTCCTATGTTATGCTTTTAGGAATTCATTTTGGATTTATGTTCTATGCTTTAGATTTATGAAATTAATATATTATGTTGTTTGCTTTGATTTAATTGCTCTTTTATTTCTCATTGAATTATGCCTATTTTGATCTAACGAAAAGGGGGAGAAGTAGAGCCAATTTTGAAACTTTGCAACTTAATTTTTAAAACCTATCTTAAATTGAGGGGAGTAAGTTTTATAAAGTTCTCAAAACTTAAAAATTTATATTTGGTTTTGTTATATCAAAAAGGGGGAGATTGTAAAATAAAAACTTTGATTTTGATATAACAAATATTTCAAGGACTAATTTGAAAAGAAGATAAAATTTTAAGTCCTCAAATTTCCCAAAATTGACAAGCAAAATGTTTAAGTCAAAACTCAAGTTCCCATAAAATTTTCTAAGTGTTTACCAAGCCAAAATAGTGATTTTCGACTAACCGTTTCGATACACCCCTTAGGTGTTTCGAAACGATTTGAAACTGTAAAGTAATTTTTGACTAAACGTTCCGATACACCCCTTAGGTGTTTCGAAACGATTTGAAACTGTAAAGTGTGGGCTCAAAATGAGAGAACTCGTATCGATACGGTAGTATCGAAACGGTCTCACTCGTTTTGGCACGAGTTTTGAAAGTTGGTTTGAAAATATGACTGTTGCTTTGTCATAACCGTTTTATTGAAAATTAGTTAAGCGTATCAATACGCTTTAAGTGTGTTTCGATACGAGTTTTCACAGTTTCAAAATGTTTCGATACGGCCTTTGTGAAACAAGTATTTTAATTTTGATATAACTAAAAACCTAAGGACTAAATTGAAAATGTCAAAACGAATTTTAAGTCCTCAAAATATCCCCATATAATTTTAAGATTATGCCCAAGTTAAAAACAAGTCTTTCAAATATTTTTCTAAGTGTTTCAAGTCAAAACAGTGAATTTTAAGTTCCTGTTTCGAAACGGCCCTCAGGCGTTTCGAAACGTTTCATCACTGTCGACCACCGTTCCGAAACGTGTATCGAAACACTTTACCTCGTTTCGAAACGGTATCACTCGTTCCGAAACTGTTCTTTATATTTGATTTAAAAAGAC
The DNA here is from genome assembly GCA_958450335.1 of Hibiscus tridactylites. Classification (NCBI taxonomy): domain Eukaryota; kingdom Viridiplantae; phylum Streptophyta; class Magnoliopsida; order Malvales; family Malvaceae; genus Hibiscus; species Hibiscus tridactylites. Next base: position 40,897,588 of record OY288282.1, read on the forward strand.
TACAACGGTTCAAATATATGTTGATTTTTTAAATATAAAAGGGGTGTTTCGAAACGGATCAAGGCCGTTCCGAAACGACCCTTGACAGTAGCAATTTCGTTTCGAAACGGATTCATATCATTTCGAAACAGGTCTTAAGTTGAATTTAAAAAATATGACCGTTATGTGTTTTTAACTGATTTTCTGAAAGTCGTTAAGGCGTTTCGAAACGGGTTAAGACCGTTCCGAAACGACCCTTGACAGTGGCAAAATTGTTCCGAAACGGCCCTATGGCGTTTCGAAACGAGCTCTTAAATGCACCCCAACAACTCTTTCTATTTTAGTCCGTTCCGAAACAGGTACCCCGTGTTCCGAAACGGGTTGGTGCAGACTACATTTATGGTGGCAAGAGAGGGTTCCAACGGCTCCATTTATGTTCCCAACCACCCAAACGGCTAGAAATCAATGAGAAGGTATAAAAGAGACATCCAAAAGCATCAGCAACAACTATTGATCCTAAAGAAAACATCCAAACATCAAATTCAAGCAATTGTGCAAAAATCCCACTTTGTCTAGAAATCCCAATTTGTGTTCTTCATTCTTACTTTGTAAAATTGGGTTGAGTGCTTGTATTGGGGCTATCATTTGTATTGAGAGATACCTTATTAGCCTTCAAATTTCTTTGTTCATTTGTGTGAGGATTGGGTTGATTTTTGGGTAGAAAAATCAACCGAAATTGTAAAGGGTTGCCTCTTTGTCCTAGAAAAGGGGAATAACGATTTAGTGGAATTGTTGCAAATCCTTAGTGAAGCTAAGGTAGTGGATGTAGAGTTCATTTGGAACTTGAACCACTCTAAATCTCTTGTCCATCAATTTTTAATTTGCCAATTTCCACCATAAACCTTTAAATTTCCAATTCACCCCCCCTCTTGGTTAATTTCGATCTTGCGATCCACTCAACAATTGGTATCAGAGCTTAACTCTTTGAGGATTAACAACCACAAGAGGAGATCCTTGGAAGAGTGTGATCATCAAAATATCAACAGATGGCTTCAACCTCCGGTTCCGGCATGTACGAGTCACAATCGACCACAAAGCCTCCTTTCTTCAATGGTGACAATTATTCTTTTTGGAAGAATAAAATGCGTCTATTCATCAAGTCTAGTGACTATCTTGTGTGGGATGTCATTGAGGATGGGCTATACATTCCATGGAAGCAAGACAGTGAAGGCAAGATGGTGTTGAAGAAGAAAGCCGAAATGAGTGAAGAGGAGAGGAAAAAGATTCAAGTTAATGATAAAGCTCTCCACATGCTATTTTGTGCTTTCGGTCCGGACATATACTCAAAGGTCTTATCAGTTGAAAGTGCCAAGGAAGTGTGGGACACTCTTGAGACCACTTATGAAGGCACCAATGATGTCAAAGAAACTAAGATTGGACTTCTCAACCTTAGTTATGAAAATTTCAAAATGGAGCCCGATGAGACGGTGTCAAAGATGTTTGATCGTTTCTCCACGATTGTCAATGGTCTAAAGGGTTATGGAGAGATCATACCGGAAGACAAGCTTGTCCGGAAGCTACTCTATTCACTTCCCGAATCTTGGGATGGGAAGAGAACCGCTATCATCGAAGTAAAGAACTTGAAGACATTAAAGCTTGATGAGCTTGTGGGTTCTCTCCTTACTCATGAGATCATGAAGCAAGGAAGGGAAGATGAGAAGAAGAAAGAAGAGAAAAGGGTAGAGAAGCTTGAGGTTGAGAAGAAAGAAGATGGGAATAGCTCTCAAGGCTAAAGCTTCACAACTTGATGAGAGCTCATCAAGTGATGAGGACGAACTTGAAGAATTGGCTATGATAGCCAAACGGTTCTCACGTTTCATGAGGTCCAACCGGGGAAGAAAAATCCAAAGAAAGATGGACTTCAAAGGGAAGAACAAAGAAGAAGGAAAGGATCCCATCATTTGCTATGAGTGCAAACAACCCGGCCACATCCGTTCGGAGTGCCCTCAACTCAAGAAGAAGGGCTTTGAGAAGAAGAAGAGACTCAAAGCCAAGCTTGCTACTTGGAGTGATGAGGAGTCATCGGAGGATGACGAACAAGAAGTGGCTAATCTTTGTCTCATGGAACTTGAGGAAGATTCCTCCTTGGTAACCTCTAACTCATCTACTTTAGATTTTTCATATGAAGAGTTAAATGATGCATATGATGAGTTACAAGAGGTATATGATGAATTAGTTGAGAAGTTTAAAGAGTCGGTCATTAAAAACAAGAAAATCATTTTAGAACTAAATGAGAAAAATGACTCACTCACTCAAGCTAATTCTAAACTTGAGAAAAAGATTTTAGGATTAAAAGATGAACTTAAATTTTTTCAAGATGAAAATGTTGATCTTAATAATCTTTTATCTCAATGTAATAGTGAACACCAAAAGGTGTTGGGTGAGCTAAATGAGCTCAAGAAGTCTTTAAAAAATTGTTGGTAGTGTTAAGCATGAAGTAGGAGAATCCTCTAGAACACACCAACCTAAGAAAAAGACTAATTACTACAAACAAGGTAGCTACCCTAGACATAGTAGAGCTAAAAGAATTAGAAGTGTATGGGTTCCTAAGGAACTTGTAAAATCTAATAATATTATTGCTATGTCATCTTGGATTCCTAAGGGAACCAAGGTTTTGGGAGCTAACACTCATGGACCCAAAATGATTTGGGTACCAAAAACCAAAGTTTAATATCTTTGTTTGTAGGGGGAGCATTGCTACAAGGCCAAGGCACAAAGTCAAAACTCATGGTACCTTGATAGTGGATGCTCGAGACACATGACCGGAGACAAGAGTCGATTCATGGATTTGAAGCCAAAAAGAGGAGGAGTAGTAACATTTGGTGACAACTCCAAAGGCCACATTAAAGGTATTGGCTCCATAGGTAATCACTCTACCATTCTTATTGAAAATGTCTTATATGTCGATGGTCTTAAACACAATTTATTGAGCATAAGTCAATTGTGTGATAAAGGATTTAATGTTTTATTTGATAAAAATGGATGCAAAATTGTAGACATTAAATCGAATAATATTATGCTCATAGGTCATCACATAGGAAACATATACATGGTGCATTTAGATGACATACATACATCTCATGCATGCTTAGTTGCTCAAAATGAAAATGATGCATGGTTGTGGCATAGGAAGCTAGGACATGCTAGCATAAGTGTTTTGGAAAAACTAGTCTCTCTAAATCTAGTTAGAGGTTTACCCAAAATAAAGTTCTCAAATGATAAAATTTGTGATGCATGCTCAAAGGGTAAACAACATAAGTCTTCCTTTAAATCCATTAATGATGTTTCTACTAGTAGATGCTTACAATTAATTCACATGGATTTATTTGGGCCAATTAGGACTATGAGCTTGGGTGGTAAGTCTTATGCTTTTGTGCTAGTTGATGATTTTTCTAGATTTACTTGGGTTCTCTTTTTAAGTACTAAAGATGAGGCTTTGGAAAAATTCATCACATTTTCAAAATTAACCCAAAATGATCTTGAACTTAGAATTTCACATATTAGAAGTGATCATGGAACCGAGTTTCAAAATTTAGGGTTTGAAGAATTTTTGAATGAAAATGGTATTAGCCATAATTTTTAGGCTCCTCGAACTCCTCAACAAAATGGGGTAGTTGAGAGGAAAAATAGAACTTTACAAGAAATGGCTAGAACTATGCTTTGTGAAAACAATTTACCTAAATATTTTTGGGCAGAAGCCACAAACACCGCTTGTTATATTGTAAATCGAGTAATGATTAGGCCAATTTTAAAGAAAACACCTTATGAGATTTTAAAGTCTAAAAAGCCTAACATTAGCTATTTTCACCCTTTTGGGTGCAAGTGTTTTGTTTTAAATAATGGAAAAGACAACTTAGGTAAATTTGATGCAAAAAGTGATGAAGCCATTTTTATAGGTTACTCTTTAACCTCTAAAGCCTATCGAGTATTTAACAAAAGAATTTTAGTAGTAGAAGAACCTATTCATGTTGTATTCGATGATAACCTCCTTCCTAGGAAGGATTCTTGTGATGATGATGATGTAGGGATCATAAATGCCTTTGATGGAGGTCAAACTTCAAAGGAGGATGAGATTCCAACAAAGGAAGAGGACTCACAAGATCCACCTCTTGAAGCCTTGAAGGACTTGGCCATTGAGGAAAAGGAAGTGAGCTACCCAAGGGAGTTGAACTATGTCAAAGATGGTGAAATCTTGGGTGATCCATCCAAGGGGGTAACCACTCGTTCTTCTCATAGATTAATGAACCATGTTGCATTTATCTCATGCATAGAGCCTAAAAACATAAAAGAAGCATTGAAAGATGACTTTTGGATTATGGCTATGCAAGAGGAGTTAAATCAATTTGATAGAAGTAATGTATGGAAATTAGTTGATAGGCCTAGTAATCAATCTACAATAGGAACTAAATGGGTCTTTAGGAACAAACTAGATGAGAGTGGTAACATTGTGAGAAATAAAGCTAGACTTGTAGCACAAGGTTACACTCAAGAAGAGGGAATAGATTTTGATGAAACCTATGCACCCGTAGCTAGAATGGAAGCCATTAGGATGTTGCTTGCATATGCATGTTATCATAATTTCAAGCTTTTTCAAATGGATGTTAAAAGCGCATTTTTAAATGGTTTTATAAATGAAGAAGTGTATGTGGAACAACCACCGGGTTTTGAAGATTCAAAATTTCTAAATCATGTTTTCAAACTTACCAAAGCTCTTTATGGTTTAAAACAAGCTCCTAGAGCTTGGTATGAAAGGCTTTCAAATTTTTTGATTGAAAAAGGATTTGAAAAAGGTAAGGTGGACACTACACATTTTATAAAAATGTATAAAAATGACATCTTAGTAGTTCAAGTTTATGTTGATGATATTATTTTCGGTTCTACTAATGAATGTCATTGTCAAGAGTTTGCTAAGTTAATGCAAGGTGAATTTGAGATGAGCATGATGGGGGAGCTCTCATTCTTTTTGGGACTTCAAATCAAGCAAAAGAAGGATGGCACCTTCATCAACCAAGCAAAATACATAAAGGATATGCTCAAGAAGTTTGGCTTGGAGAATGCAAAGCCTCAAGCCACTCCTATGAGCTCATCTACAAAGCTTGACAAAGATGAAGGAGGTAAGTGTGTTGACTCTAAGTTTTATCGTTCAATGATTGGATCTTTGATTTACCTTACCGCAAGTAGACCGGATATCTTGTTTAGTGTTTGCTTGTGTGCTAGGTTTCAAGCTAGTCCTAGAGAGTCTCACCTTATAGCCGTTAAGAGAATCTTTAGATACCTTAGAGACACTCCTTGTTTAGGCCTTTGGTATCTTAGAGACTCTACCTTCAACCTTCATGCTTACTCGGATGCGGATTATGGGGGTTGCAAAATTGATAGGAAAAGTACTTCGGGAACTTGCCAATTCTTATGTAGTATGCTCATATCTTGGTTCTCTGAGAAACAAAATAGTGTAGCCTTATCTACCACCGAAGCCGAGTACATATCCTTAGGGAGTTGTTGTGCTCAAGTCCTTTGGATGAAGCAACAACTCTTAGATTATGGAATTAAAGTTGAAACCATACCCCTAAAATGTGACAACGCTAGTGCAATATGTTTAACTAAAAATCCCATCCAACACTCTAGAACCAAACATATAGAAATAAGACATCATTTCATTAGAGATCATGTCCTTAAGGAAGATGTGGTTATAGAGTATGTAGACACCTTGAATCAATTAGCAGACATTTTTACAAAACCCTTAGACAAAGAGCGTTTTTGGTCCCTTAGGAGAGAGTTAGGTCTAGCTAGCCTATCTTGACCTTTTAGGACCTCTTTTGTGCTTAAATATGCTTGATCTTGTGAATTGCCATGTTGATGTGTTTAAACTCCTAATTTCATCCATGCTTATAGTTAGGGGGAGTATGTTTATGCTTAAATATGTTTTGCCTGCTCATTCATAACATTTATGCATGTTAGGCCTCTTAAAACTTCATTTTTCTGCATTTTTAGAGACTCTTCTGCACTTCCAGGCCCAGGTGTATCGAAACGGGTGAACCTGTTTCGATACGGATACCTTAAATCCAGCTCTGAGAGAAGGGCGTTTCGAAATGCCTCCAAGGCGTTCCGAAACGTTTTTGCTACTGCCAAGGAGTGTATCGAAACGTGTTTCGATACGGGTCAAACGGGTTTCGATACAGTCAACACTGTATCGAAACGGTCAGCTTATGGTCTTAAAACAGTCAAAACCCTAGCCGCCCGTTCCGAAACGGTCTTGACCGTTCCGAAACGGCATCGCGGATTGCTTTATTTAGGGCTTTTAATGATAAAGTTCTCTTTTTTTATCAAACTCTTAAAACCCTAACCGCCTCCCTCTCTATAAATACCCTCTCAAACTCTTTGATTTTCACAAAATTGTGAGGGGTTTTACTCTACAACTCAAGTCTAAGCAAGTTTCATCAATCTTGTGCAAGGATTTTTTTCAAATCATCCAAAATCCCAAACTAAGGTAATTTTTCTATTTTTCTTTTTCTTTCAATTTATGTTGGAATCTTAGGTTAGAAAATTTTATTTTTGTATAAATTATATGTTTTTGTTGTGGGTTTTCAATATCTTGTAAATTTTTTTCCAAATCTCAAATTTTTTTATTCGAATATAAAATTTTTCAGTCGTATTTTTTTACACTGTTTTTATTTTATTTTAATTTTGTTTTCAAAAACCTAAGTGGGATTTATTATTGGATTGATTTTAAATATCAATGCATACAATTTTAAAACACTTGCTTAATGTTTTTAGATGGCGGATCAAGCTAACAAAAAGCGCAAGGCCGTTCAATCCGGTGACTCGAGCATTCGTCCAAATCTTACCATGCTTTTTCAGAAATCCCTTAAAAATCCAGAGGCTCGTGCTCGATTCTCTTATGTCAAGGATTTCGAAATTCGCAAGGAACGTGTCATTGATGTTGATTTCCTCAATTCCGAGCGTTTCCTATTCCGTTATCTCGGCCGTTTGGATGAGTGGAATCTCATGTATTTCTTGAGCATTCCGGATGTTCGCTACAAAAACATGGTACTCATCTTTTACTCTAATGCTCGTTTTATTTATGATGAGACCAAAATCGAGATTATAGGAATTGAATCATCCTTATTGGGCAAAAAGTTTGTTGTTAATGTTGCTCTTTTGGAGTCTGCTCTTAAACTTAAGGATGAGGGTCTTGAGGATGAACGCCACTTTGGCACTTTCACCGATAAGGCACTTCATTTGGATGTGCACGATCGAGTTCTTCACTTGATGGTCTCTTGGTTTATTCGACCTTTCGGAGGTAAATACTACCACATCCGTCAAACCGATCATTTTTGGCTAGAGTGTTTCCGTAGGGGTGAGCGCCCAAATGTGCCTAAGATAATTTTTGCCGAGATAGTCAATAATATCAAGCTTATTGACACAAATGAGTTGAAGTCTTTTACTTATGGCATAGTCTTGAGCGCCTTATTTCATGATCTTGGCATTGATTGTTCCTACGACTCTCCGGAACCTCGCAAGACCAAGATTGGTGAGTCATCCCTTCGCAAGTCCGGGTTCACATATGCGAATGATGTTTGGGAAATAATTGATAGAGAAGCCGTTCCTCCTTCCGTTGCTCCTCCACCGCAAGTTCAAGTTGCAAACAATGATGCCCTCACGGCTTTCCTTACCAAGCGATTCAATGCTTTGGACTCTAGGTTCGATGCTTTGGACACTCGCCTTACTTCGGGCTTTGAATCTATGGGCAATCGGTTGAAGAATGTCGAGGATCGTCTTCATACTCTTGAGACTTCGCATTCCAACTTGGATCTTTCCTTCTCCACGCTTTATGGGCAATGGACGAAGTTTCACCGTTCTCAAGCCAAGAGCGATGATGATACTTCGGGTGATGATGACGAGGCTTAGGAACTCCATATCATATCATATCATATTATCTATGCTTTTTAGGATTAAGATTGCATCTTTATATTTTCTCATGTTTTAGGAACCTATGCTTATGGCTTTTTTATTTGGGATTTTATGTTGAACTTAATGTTTGAATTATGTTTTGGATATTTTGATTATGAATTAATATTATGGTTGCTTATTATTGCTTATTGGTATTAATCCTTTATCTTCTCTATGAGCTTTTATTGTTCTTTTTGATCTAACAAAAAGGGGGAGAAGAAATTTAAGAGCCACAACACTAAAATTCGTTTTAAATTTTAAAAGGTTTTTAAAGGTTTACAACCTGAATTTCTAATCAAAAATTTCTTTTATCTTTAAAAACCTATCTTAAATTAAGGGGGAGTTAGAATATTTTCAAAACTTTCAAAATTCTCAAAAAATTCTAACTTTGGTTTTGTTATATCAAAAAGGGGGAGATTGTGAAACAAGTATTTTAATTTTGATATAACTAAAAACCTAAGGACTAAATTGAAAATGTCAAAACGAATTTTAAGTCCTCAAAATATCCCCATATAATTTTAAGATTATGCCCAAGTTAAAAACAAGTCTTTCAAATATTTTTCTAAGTGTTTCAAGTCAAAACAGTGAATTTTAAGTTCCTGTTTCGAAACGGCCCTCAGGCGTTTCGAAACGTTTTCATCACTGTCGACCACCGTTCCGAAATGTGTATCGAAACACTTTACCTCGTTTCGAAACGGTATCACTCGTTTCAAAATTGTTCTTCATATTTGATTTAAAAAGACTACAACGGTTCAAATATATGCTGATTTTTTAAATATAAAAGGGGTGTTTCGAAACGGATCAAGGCCGTTCCGAAACGACCCTTGACAGTAGCAATTTCGTTTCGAAACGGATTCATATCGTTTCGAAACAGGTCTTAAGTTGAATTTAAAAAATATGACCGTTATGTGTTTTTAACTGATTTTCTGAAAGTCGTTAAGGCGTTTCGAAACGGGCTAAGACCGTTCCGAAACGACCCTTGACAGTGGCAAAATCGTTCCGAAACGGCCCTATGGCGTTTCGAAACAAGCTCTTAAATGCACCCCAACGGCTCTTTCTATTTTAGTCCGTTCCGAAACAGGTACCCCGTGTTCCGAAACGGGTTGGTGCAGACTGCATTTATGGTGGCAAGAGAGGGTTCCAACGGCTCCATTTATGTTCCCAACCACCCAAACGGCTAGAAATCAATGAGAAGGTATAAAAGAGACATCCAAAAGCATCAACAACAACTATTGATCCTAAAGCAAACATCCAAACATCAAATTCAAGCAATTGTGCAAAAATCCCACTTTGTCTAGAAATCCCAATTTGTGTTCTTCATTCTTACTTTGTAAAATTGGGTTGAGTGCTTGTATTGGGGCTATCATTTGTATTGAGAGATACCTTATTAGCCTTCAAATTTCTTTGTTCATTTGTGTGAGGATTGGGTTGATTTTTGGGTAGAAAAATCAACCGAAATTGTAAAGGGTTGCCTCCTTGTCCTAGAAAAGGGGAAGAACGATTTAGTGGAATTGTTGCAAATCCTTAGTGAAGCTAAGGTAGTGGATGTAGAGTTCATTTGGAACTTGAACCACTCTAAATCTCTTGTCCATCAATTTTTAATTTGCCAATTTCCACCACAAACCTTTAAATTTCCAATTCACCCCCCTCTTGGTTAATTTCGATCTTGCGATCCACTCAACAGCCTTGTCCCATTTCAAAACGGGCTCTTTCAGTATCGGAACTACCACGATCGTTTCGATACGGTCTCTTAAATGCTCCCAACGGCTCTTTCTGTTTTTGCTCCGTTTCGATACATGTGATGCCGTTTCGGCACGAGTAGTTGCAGAACAACATTAATGGTGGGAAAATGAAGTCCCAACGGATATATTTGTGATGTTAACAACCCAAACGTCTAGAATTCAATGAGAATGTATAAAAGCAAGAATTTTGAGCACCAACAACAACTATTGAACCTACAAGAATCATCAAAGCATCAAATCCAAACCCTTGTGCCTTTTATCGTCAAATCCTTGTACCCAACTCTATTTAGAGTTTCATTCTTATTTGTATTGTGAGTTTGAGGGTGATAAATTGTATTTGGGTAAACAATTCATCCTTTGAAAGGAATTTGTAAGGTTTACCATTTTCTCAAAATTGTAAAGAGTGTTTTAAATTAAGCTTTGGGTAGAAAGCTTAATTTCTTTGTAAGGTTCCCTTCTCATCCAAGAAAAGGGGAAGAATCAATAGTGGGAGCTAAGATAGTGAATGTAGAGTTCATTGGAGAACTTGAACCGCTCTAAATCTCTTGTGCAAATTTTTTTTATTCATCCATTTCTCCCATTCAAAATTTTAATTGCCAATTATATCTTAAGTAAAGCAAAATTTATTTTTGGAAAAATAAATACCACTGCCAATTTATGACTGGTCCAAGGGGTCCATATTAGATTCTGTTACAGAAATGGCCAAATGTATTAAGGATGAAAAATGTTCATATATGAAATCAGAATAAAAAACTAAATGTATGATATTAAGGAATCGAGTATAGTTCATGTACCAGAGGCGTATTTAACCCAAAAAAATTATAGGAAACTGTTGAGTGGATCGAAAGATCGATATGAACCAAGAGGGGGTGAATTGGAAATTTAAGGTTTGTGTGGTGGAAATTGCAAATTAAAAGGATTGACAAGGGATTTTTGAGTGGTTCAAGTTCCAAATGAACTCTACATCCACTACCTTAGCTTCACTAAGGATTTGCAACAATTCCACTAATTGCTCTTCCCCTTTTCTAGGCTAAGGAGGCAACCCTTACAATTTCGGTTAAATTTTCTACCCAAAATTTAACCCAATCCTCACAACAAGGTAACAAAGAATTTGATGGCTAATAGAGTATCTCTCAATACAAATTGTAGCCCAATTACAAGCACTCAACCCAATTGAACAAGATAAGAATGAAAATTACAATTGGGGTTTCTAGACAATATAAGATTTTTGCACAATTGCTTGGATTTGATGTATGGATGTTTTCTTGAGGATCAATAGTTGTTGCTGGAGCTTTTGGAGGTCTCTTTTATACCTTCTCATTGATTTCTAGCCGTTTGGGTGGTTGGGAACATAAATGGAGCCGTTGGAACCCTCTCTTACCACCATAAATGCACTTCTGCAGCTATCCGTATCGGTACACGAGGAGCCGTATCGATACCTGTCTCAGAAAAGAAAGAGTCGTTGTGTGCAATAAATAAGGGGTATCGATACACACATAAGCGTATCGGTACGGGGTATCGAAACGGTAAAGGCCGTATCAATACCTTTTTCTCAACTTAACTCAATGTCGATTTCCGTATCGGTACGAGGGTTTGGCGTATCGATACGGGTCAACGACTATTTAAAATTTGGTTACCAACCAACTGACACCAATGGTCAAAATATTTAAACCGACTTGAATTTAAAAATTCATTAAGTCTGTATCGATACGAGGGTTTGCTGTATCGGTACGCCATTCAAACTCTTTAGACTTTTACAAAGGGGTGTATCGATACAGGTGAAGAGCGTATCGATACGTGTTCCGACAGTAACCAACTTTGTAAATAAGGTATCGATACGGCTGGAAGCGTATCGATACGCCTGAACGATTTTCAATAGTTTGGCCTTGGAACACTTAGAAAATATTTTGAGTTTGAGTTTTTCAAATCAGTTTTAAAGTGTTGGTGATTTAAAACTTATTAAGGGACTTATAAAACAATTTTAAGTTTTTCAAATTGATCCTTAAAGATTTAATTATATCAAAATCAAACATAGGTTTTACAATCTCCCCTTTTTTGATATAACAAAACTAAAACTTAAAATTTTTGACACTTTGAAAAACTTTACAAAGTTAACTCCCCCTTAATATAAGCTTTGTAACTTTTGAGTTGAAATTAAAATTTTTGAAGTGTTGTGAGCTAGTTTCTCTCCCCCTTTTTGTTAGATCAAAAATATTGAGACAATAGATAAGTGCATAAACATAGGCAAAAGTATAAATAAGCAACATTAATATTATTAATCATAGAATCAAATTTAAAATCCAAACAAAAGCAGAAAATCAAAGCATAGGTTTAAAACATAAAGAAAACTTAGTCCTAAGAACATAAATCAAAGATGCATAAAATAGAAAATCCTAAATGATATGCATGAGATGCAAGAAGAAACGTCTAGGCATCATCTTCATTGTCTTCATCATCTTCATCATCAACTCCCATTGGATCATTGTCCCTCATGCTATTGCGTCACTCATCATGGAAAGAGGAGATGGAAATATTCAAGGAATTGTGACCGCTTTCAAGAGATGTGAGGCGATTCTCCATGCTCGTCATCCTTGTATCAAAAGTAGTTTCAAGGGCGCTAAGACGATTTCCCATGTCCGTGCGCAACCCGGTAAATTGCTCATTGAGGTAAGTCATGAGAGCATCCATGGAGGGTTGAGGAGCTTGATCTCCTTGAGGTTCTTCAAATACGGCGACGGCCTCGGGTGGTAGCTCGGCAAGACGTACCCATTCACCATTAAAATAATGGAACTTTCCCCGTGCAAGAGATCCTTCATCAATGGGATCGGTAAGGGGAGTTGGGTAGTCAAAAGAGCAATCAATATCCTTTTTAACAAAGAAATAACTTAAGGTCGTACCATATGTAAAGGAGGTGACGAGAGATCTGTGACAATTTTGCACAAGATAGACGATTTCCCCGAACATGATTCGAGCAAGATTTGGGCGCTTTCGCTCACAGAAGCAACGGATCCAAAAATCATCCACTTGACGGATGGTAGAATATTTTCCTCCGGAGGGCCTAAACCACCAAGACACAATCAAATGGAGGATCCGGTCTTGAGCATTTAGGACGGTGACGGATCCACTAAGAACATGCCTCAAAGCATCCTCATTATCAAGGCCTTCATCCTCTAATTTAAAAACTTCACAAATGGATTTGACATCAAGGATGATTTTCTTTCCCATGAGATAAGAGCTAATGGCGACAACTTCCCCATTGCGGGTAATACATTTGACATTAGTGTAGAAAATCAAAGCCAAAAGACGATAATAAAAACCGGGAATAGATATGAAATCCATGAAATTCCAACATCGAAGCAAAGGAAGATATTCAAATTTAAAGCGCTCTGAGTCGAGAAAAGGAATGGATATTACCCTTTCCGCACGAATCTTATAATTCTCAAATTGACGAAAATATGCTAGACTCGTGGGACCTTCAAAGGATTGTTCATAGATGGAAGTGTAGTTCGGACGTGCAATCGCTCCAAGAGTGGATGATTCACCGGTTTGAGAAACCCTTGATCGCTTCCTCGATTCCTTTGGTGCCATGATCTAAAAGAGAAATCATGCATAAAGATTTCTTCAATTTTGGGTAAGAACCAAGGTAAAAAAAATTTGAAAAGAAAATAAAGATTTGAAGAAAAAGAAATTTTGAAGAACAAAAGTTTTGATTAAAAAGAATGAATCAAAAGCAAAACAAAAAAATTGAAAAAGAAAAAGAAAGAGATTTTACCTTGATAGAAACTTGAGAGATTGAAGAAAAATTCTAGCACAATTGTGATGAGAGAGAGCTTAAAGCTTTGCTTGATAGTAAAACTCTTTTAGATTTTGAGTTGAGGTGTGAAAATATGAGGGAGGAAGAGCCCTTTTATAGGCAAAACGGCTAGGGTTTTTAGGTTTTGTAGAATTTTAATTTTGGTAAAAGTTGAACACTTTAAATGCCAAATTAAAAGCTGTCTGTGCAATCGAGTATCGATACGCCTGAGGGTGTATCGATACGGGGGTAGAAACGTCATTTTCTTAAAAATGCCCGTTGGGGAATCGTATCGAAACGGATGAGACCTGTATCGAAACGATTTGATGCTCGTATCGATACGGTTTTAATCGTATCGATACTCGTTTAAGCAAAATGAATTCTGGGAATCTGAATGAAGAACACGTATCGATACGCGTAGAACCGTATCGATACCCTATGCCCAGAAATGCATCTTTAGTCCTAAAGAACAACCATAGGCTCGAATTTAACATCTCCTAAGAGTATGCAAATGATGAATGAACAGTTCTAAGCATATTTTAATAGAAGCATACTCCCCCTAACTATAGGCATGGACGAAATTAGGAGTCTAAACACATAAACATGGCATTTCACAAGATCAAGCAAATTTAAGCACAAAAGAGGTCCTAAAAGGTCAAGATAGGCTAGCTAGACTTAACTCTCTCCTAAGGGACCAAAAACGCTCTTTATCTAAAGGTTTTGTAAATATGTCCGCTAATTGATTTAAGGTGTCTACATACTCTATAACCACATCTTCTTTAAGGACATGATCTCTAATGAAATGATGCCTTATTTCTATGTGTTTGGTTCTAGAGTGTTGGATGGGATTTTTTGTTAAACATATTGCACTAGTGTTGTCACATTTTAGGGGTATGGTTTCAACTTTAATTCCATAATCTAAGAGTCGTTGCTTCATCCAAAGGACTTGAGCACAACAACTTCCTAAGGATATGTACTCGGCTTCGGTGGTAGATAAGGCTACACTATTTTGTTTCTTAGAGAACCAAGATATGAGCATACTACCTAGGAATTGACAAGTTCCCGAAGTACTTTTCCTATCGATTTTGCAACCCCCATAATCCGCATCCGAATAAGCATGAAGGTTGAAGGTAGAGTCTCTAGGGTACCAAAGACCTAAACAAGGAGTATCTCTAAGGTACCTAAAGATTCTCTTAACGACTATAAGGTGAGACTCTCTAAGACTAGCTTGAAACCTAGCACACAAGCAAACACTAAACAAGATATCCGGTCTACTTGCGGTAAAGTAAAGCAATGTTCCAATCATAGAACGGTAAAGCTTAGAGTCAACACACTTACCTCCTTCATCTTTGTCAAGCTTTGTAGATGAGCTCATAGGTGTGGCTTGAGGCTTTGCATTCTCCAAGCCAAACTTCTTGAGCATATCCTTTACGTACTTTGCTTGATTGATGAAGGTGCCATCCTTCTTTTGCTTGATTTGGAGTCCCAAAAAGAATGAGAGCTCCCCCATCATGCTCATCTCAAATTCACCTTGCATTAACTTAGCAAACTCTTGACAATGACATTCATTAGTAGAACCAAAAATAATATCATCAACATAAATTTGAACTACTAAGATGTCATTTTTATACATTTTTATAAAAAATGTAGTGTCCACCTTACCTTTTTCAAATCCTTTTTCAATTAAAAAGTTTGAAAGTCTTTCATACCAAGCTCTAGGAGCTTGTTTTAAACCATAAAGAGCTTTGGTGAGTTTGAAAACATGATTTAGAAATTTTGAGTCTTCAAAACCCGGTGGTTGTTCCACATACACTTCTTAATTTATAAAACCATTTAAAAATGCGCTTTTAACATCCATTTGAAAAAGCTTGAAATTATGATAACATGCATATGCAAGCAACATCTTAATGGCTTCCATTCTAGCTACGGGTGCATAGGTTTCATCAAAATCTATTCCCTCTTCTTGAGTGTAACCTTGTGCTACTAGTCTAGCTTTATTTCTTACAATGTTACCACTCTCATCTAGCTTGTTCCTAAAGACCCATTTAGTTCCTATGGTAGATTGATTACTAGGCCTATCAACTAATGTCCAAACGTTACTTCTCTCAAATTGATTTAACTCTTCTTGCATAGCCATAATCCAAAAGTCATCTTTCAATGCTTCTTTAATATTCTTAGGCTCTATGCATGAGATAAATGCAACATGATTCATTAATCTAAGAGAAGATCGAGTGGTTACCCCCTTGGATGGATCACCCAAGATTTCACCATCTTTGACATAGTTCAACTCCCTTGGGTAGATCACTTCCTTTTCCTCAAGAGCAAAGTCCTTCAAGGCTTCAAGAGGTGGATCTTGTGTGTCCTCTTCTTTTGTTGGAATCTCATCCTCCTTTGAAGTTTGTCCTCCATCAAAGGTATTTATGATTCCTACATCATCATCATCACAAGAATCCTTCCTAGGAAGGAGGTTATCATCGAATACAACATGAATAGATTCTTCTACTGCTAAAGTTCTTTTGTTAAATACTCGATAGGCTTTAGAGGATAAAGAGTAACCTATGAAAATAACTTCATCACTTTTTGCATCAAATTTACCTAAGTTGTCTTTTCCATTATTTAAAACAAAACACTTGCACCCAAAAGGGTGAAAATAGCTAATGTTAGGCTTTTTAGATTTTAAAATCTCATAAGGTGTTTTCTTTAAAATTGGCCTAATCATTACTCGATTTACAATATAGCAAGCGGTGTTTGTGGCTTCCGCCCAAAAATATTTAGGTAAATTGTTTTCACAAAGCATAGTTCTAGCCATTTCTTGCAAAGTTCTATTTTTCCTCTCAACTACCCCATTTTGTTGAGGAGTTCGAGGAGCCGAAAAATTATGGCTAATACCATTTTTATTTAAAAAAACTTCAAACCCTAAATTTTGAAACTCGGTTCCATGATCACTTCTAATATGTGAAATTTTAAGTTCAAGATCATTTTGGGTTAGTGTTGAAAATGTGATGAATTTTTCCAAAGCCTCATCTTTAGTACTTAAAAATAGAACCCAAGTAAATCAAGAAAAATCATCAACAAGTAAAAAAGCATAAGACTTACCACCCAAGCTCATAGTCCTAATTGGCCCAAATAAATCCATGTTGATAAGTTGTAAACATCTACTAGTAGAAACATCATTAATGGATTTAAAGGAAGACTTATGTTGTTTACCCTTAGAGCATGCATCACAAATTTTATCATTTGAAAATTTTATCTTGGGTAAACCTCTAACTAGATTAAGGGAGACTAGTTTTTCTAAAACACTTATGCTAGCATGTCCTAGTTTCCTATGCCACAACCATGCATCATTTTCATTTTGTGCAACTAAGCATGCATGAGATGTATGAATGTCATCTAGATGCACCATGTATATGTTCCCTATGCGATGACCTATGAGCATAATATTATTAGATTTAATGTCTACAATTTTGCATCCATTTTTATCAAATAAAACATTAAATCATTTATCACACAATTGACTTATGCTCAATAAATTGTGTTTAAGACCATCGACATACAAGACATTTTCAATGAGATTAGTAGAGTGATTACCTATGGAGCCAATACCTTTAATGTGGCCTTTGGAATTGTCACCAAATGTCACTACTCCTCCACTTTTTGGCTTTAGATCCGTGAATCTACTCTTGTCTCCGGTCATATGCCTTGAGCATCCACTATCAAGGTACCATGAGTTTTGACTTTGTGCTTTGGCCTTGTAGCAATGCTCCCCCTACAAACAAAGATATTAAGCTTTTGTTTTTGGTACCCAAATCATTTAGGGTCCACGAGTGTTAGCTCCCGAAACCTTGGTTCCCTTAGTAATCCAAGATGACATAGCAATAATATTATTAGATTTTACGAGTTCCTTAGGAACCCATACACTTCTAATTCTTTTAGCTCTACTATGTCTAGGAAAGCTACCTTGTTTGTAGTAGTTAGTCCTTTTCTTAGGTTGGTTTGTTCTAGAGGATTCACCTATTTCATGCTTGACACTACCAACATTTTTAAAGGACTTTTTGAGCTCATTTAACTCATCCAACACCTTTTGGTGTTCACTATTACATTGAGACAAAAGATTATTAAGATCAACATTTTCATCTTGAAAGAATTTTAGTTCATCTTTTAACCCTAATATCTTTTTCTCAAATTTTGAATTAGCTTGAGTGAGTGAGTCATTTTTCTCATTTAGTTCCAAAATAATTTTCTTGTTTCTAATGACCGACTCTTTATATTTCTCAACTAATTCATCATAGACCTCTTGTAACTCATCATATGCATCATTCAATTCCTCATATGTAAAATCTAAAGTAGATGAGTTAGAGGTTACCATGGAGGAATCTTCCTCAAGTGCCATGAGGCAAAGATTAGCCACTTCTTGTTCGTCATCCTCCGATGACTCCTCATCACTCCAAGTAGCAAGCTTGGCTTTGAGCTTCTTCTTCTTCTCAAAGCCCTTCTTCTTGAGTTGAGGGCACTCCGAACGTATGTGGCCGGGTTGTTTGCCCTCAAAGTAAATGATTGGATCCCTTGCTTCTTCTTTGTTCTTGCTTTTGAAATCCATCTTTTTTTGGATTTTTCTTCCCCGGTTGGACCTCATAAAGCGTGAGAATCATTTGGCTATCATAGCCAATTTTTCTAGCTCATCCTCCTCACTAGAAGAGCTCTCTTCATGTAGTGAAGCTTTGAGAGCTATTCCCATCTTCTTCTTCTTCTCAACCTCAAGCTTTTCTACTCTTTTCTCTTATTTCTTCTTCCCTTCCTTGCTTCATAATTTCATGAGTAAGGAGAGAACCCATAAGCTCATCAAGCTTTAAAGTATTTAAATTCTTAGCTTCTATGATGGCGGTTCTCTTCCCATCCCAAGATTCGGGAAGTGAATAGAGTAGCTTCTGGACAAGCTTGTCTTCCGGTATGATTTCTCCAAAACCTTTGAGCCTATTGACAATAGTGGAGAACCGATCAAACATCTTGGACACCGTCTCATCGGGCTCCATCTTGAAATTCTCATAACTAAGATTGAGAATTCCAATTTTAGTTTCTTTAACATCGTTGGTGCCCTCGTAGGTAGTCTCAAGAGTGTCCCACACTTCTTTGGCACTATCGATGGATGAAACCTTAGAATAGATGTCCGGACCGAATGAACAAAAGAGCATGTGGAGAGCTTTGTCATTTACTTGAATCTTTTTCCTTTCTTCTTCACTCATCTCCATCTTTTTCTTCAAGACCATCTTGCCTTCACCATCTTGCTTCAACGGAATATAAGGGCCATCCTCAATGACATCCTACACTAAGTAGTCATTTGACTTGATGAAGAGACGCATTCTATTCTTCCAAAAAGAATAGTTATCACCATTAAAGAAGGGAGGCTTTGTAGTGGATTGAGACTCATACATGCCCGGACCGGAGGTTGAAGTTATCTCTTGATATTTGATGATCACACTCTTCCAACGAACTCCTCTAGTGGTTGTTAATCCTCAAAGAGGTAGGCTCTGATACCAATTGTTGAGTGGATCAAAAGATCGATATGAACCAAGAGGGGGTGAATTGGAAATTTAAGGTTTGTGTGGTGGAAATTGCAAATTAAAAGGATTGACAAGGGATTTTAGAGTGGTTCAAGTTCCAAATAAACTCTACATACACTATCTTAGCTTCACTAAGGATTTGCAACAATCCCACTAATTGCTCTTCCCCTTTTCTAGGCTAAGGAGGCAACCCTTACAATTTCGGTTAAATTTTCTACCCAAAATTTAACCCAATCCTCACAACAAGGTAACAAAGAATTTGATGGCTAATAGAGTATCTCTCAATACAAATTGTAGCCCAATTACAAGCACTCAACCCAATTGAACAAGATAATAATGAAAATTACAATTGGGGTTTCTAGACAATATAAGATTTTTGCACAATTGCTTGGATTTGATGTATGGATGTTTTCTTGAGGATCAATAGTTGTTGCTGGAGCTTTTGGAGGTCTCTTTTATACCTTCTCATTGATTTCTAGCCGTTTGGGTGGTTGGGAACATAAATGGAGCCGTTGGAACCCTCTCTTACCACCATAAATGCACTTCTGCAGCTATCCGTATCGGTACACAGGGAGCCGTATCGATACCTGTCTCAGAAAAGAAAGAGTCGTTGTGTGCAATATGTAACGCCCCAATTTTGGGCTTAGAAGTTTTGGGTTTGGACCGGGCCGGTCAGAGTGCGGTTCGAATATAAAAGGTGATTTTTAGGAAAGCCTAGTTCGGGTTGCATTAAAAATATGGAAAAATGTCTTAAAATCCTCTTTTATTATATACAAGAGAATGGTGGAATCAATTTTGCAAAATGAGGTTTGGAAGAGTGACATTTTGGGTTAGTGACCAAAATGTAATTTTTGAAAATTGTGTGACTGTTTTAAAAAGGATTGAAACTTTGAATCTTTAAGGAGCTATTTACCCAAAAAGTGTTTCTCCAGATTTTTCCTAAATATTAAAGGTTTAATTAATGGTTTTTAAATAAAAGAAAAAGGGAGGGAAGATATTTTGGCATTTTCCAACTAACTTTTCCAAATTCCCATTTTCCTTTTCTCTCATCTTTTTCTCTCAAACCAAACACTTTCTCCAGCACATTTTTCCTCTGATTTTGTCATCTAAATAACACATTTCAATCCTCTTTTGATCTCTAATCATCTCTTCAACAAAACCTTTGCATTTGCTATTTGGATTTTCAAGAATCTTGGTTCCAAAAAGGGAGAAACTCAAGTTTAGAGGTATGAACGTCCTTCTCCTCTAAATTCTCAGTTCTTTACTGAAATTCCCAAGTTCTCAATCCTTGAATTGTGTTTTGTTAAAGGTTTTGCAAAGGTATTCTTGATTTTGGCTTTAAAATGCAAGATTTGGTTAATTTTGATGAATTTTCGTATGATTTGATTGGGAATTGTTTTGAGATGTCTTTTTGATGTTAAATGAATGTATAATTGATGAGGAGTTGAGGTTTAATCGATGCAATCCCGGATAGGTTGATTTTCCTAAGTTTTGCTTGAGTTTTTGGTTGTTTTTGGAGTGATCTTGATGATCTGTTGTTGCTGGAGGTATAAGGACGTGGTTGGGATCATTTTGGATGTTAAGTGATGTTTATAAATGGTTAGAAGTGATGGATCATGGTTGGGTTAAGTTTTGGAAGTGTTTGGAGGTGATTTCGGTTGTGTTTGGTAGCCGAAATGTTGGATTTGCTAAGAGCAGCGAGTTTAGTTGTGTTGCTGGTGTTTTTAATGCATGATGATGCATTAATCCTCTGTTGTTATGTGCTTGAAACAGGGGAGATTGATCCGTGAACGATAGAGGAGGCGTTGAAGGTTTCGGATGCTTGGAAGGCTTGTTGGCTAGCCTTGTTTTGTGTATCGGTGAGTGAAGTTGGGTTTTCGGCTTTAAAACCAAGGTTTGAAGGTTTTGGGAGCTTAGTTTAAGTCTAAACAACTTAGCTAAGCTCAAGAGTAAGTAAATGGAATTTCTCTCTTGGTTGTGTTATGAAATGGTTTTTAAAGTACTTGAGTTCGTTAGATGCAATGCATGTGATTTGCATGTTTTAAATTCTGTTTTTGAAAGCATATTATAGCATTGTTTAATGCTGGTTTTGAAAGCCATGTGCGAAGGATGCTCAAGGTAAGAGATCCTTGGTCTTGTACATTGAAATTGTGGTATTGATGCATAGTGTTGCATGTTGTTTAATGGCTTTGTTTAATGCTTCAAAATAGTGAATTGATGATGGTAATTGGTGGTTTTGGCATTTTGGTTATGCTTGTAAAACATTGGATTAATGTGGTAAGAAGGTTATATTGGAAAGTGATGTAAGTGGTTCTTGGTTACGTTAATCGGATATAGTTAGCCGGCTATAGGATTGGGTGCACCGTGAATAAAGTCGCCTTGGATGTGGAGTGGTTGTGAGTGAACCGGTAACTCCATCCAAGTACACTAACGAGATGGTTAAGAACACCATGGTGGTTAAAATTCCATGGGTGGGTCTTGTGTTAAGGTCATAATGGTGGTTAAAATTCCATTTGTGGACCTTGTGTAAGAAAAGGTTATAATGGTGGTTAAAATTCCATTTGAGGACCTTGTGCTTGTTAAGATCACAATGGTGGTGTAAAGTCCATGTGTGGATCTTGTGGTGTATGTCCCGGATCTCGTTAGTGATGTTATACAACTACCAATGGGTGATGTTAATGTCATATGGTGGTTAAAATTCCATATGAGGATCTTGTGAATGTTAAGGTCATATGGTGGTTAAAATTCCATATGGGGACCTTGTGTATGGTAAGGTCAAATGGTGGTTAAAATTTCATTTGGGAGACCTTGAGATTGGTAGTGTGTATGAAGCGTGGGGACAATGCTTGTGATCCGCGTATCCGATTGGATGTTGAGTTGAAAAGTGGATATGGTTTATCACTTGGAAGCCAATATAAAGTTCTTGAATATAATGAAGCATGAGATGCTTGAAATGATGCATGATTGCATGAGAAGTGTGTAATGCTTAATGAATGCATGTATTACTTGTTAGCTTGTACAAGTGTTTATTATCTATTGAGAATGGTGCATGTGTGCATGAAACCTCTTTAGTGCATTGAAGTCTTGTGAAGGCTTGTTAAAATGGCATGTGATGCAAATGTTGAGTTTGTGGTTCATGTGTTGCATTTGCTTAATGCATGTGATTAATTGAGGAAGTAAGTGGTTTTCAAAGGTTTCTTGCTTTGAAATGATTTTCAATGTGTGAGAAAAGTATGATGTGAAGTGGAAGTGTTTTCCAAGGATCTTGTTTTTAACCTTGCTTATGATGTTCATGTATGGAATGGTTAAATTGATGGTCTTGCAAGTTTGTGCTTTGAAAAGGATTACTTAGCTTTCTAAGCTAAGGGTTGATTTTCATGTTTGAGCAATGCATGATTTTAAGCATGTTGTGAAAAAGGGTTTCCAAACATTGCTTTGGTTTATCGAATCGTGTTTGCTTTTAAAAGGGGTTTTATGATTCGCTACATTGATGGTGTTTTGGTTTTGAGCATTCCTCACTAAGCATTATGTGCTTACGCTCTTTTTTGTCCATCAATGCAGATATTTGAAGTTGGCACAGCAAGAAGCAAGGGATTCAAGGAGAGCTCCACTTGAGATGTATGTCTCGGTAATAGCTATAGATAATAAAGGCAATGGGGGAAGAACCTCTTATGTCGATGTTTAATGAGATTGTGTATGTTGGACAAGTTTGGTTTATGTTTTAGAATTATGTGGTTTAATGCTTGCAACCTTTGGATCTTCTTATTCATAAGTTGGTATGCTATGCTTCTTGTTTTAAAAGCATGAATGAATGTTGGATGTGTTGAATGAGTTGATGCACCTAGGGGTGGTTTGTATCTAGGTTTTTGATGCAATTATGTGCCTTGAGTGTTGAATGACTTGTTGCTATGTTTTGGTTGCCTTTGGAGCATGTTTGATGGGTCGGTTGTGTGTTAAACCAGCAAAATCTCTGCAATCTGGGCAGGTCGTATCGGAACGGGTGCTACCGTTTCGGAACAGGGGCCTGAAATGGTCTAGGCGTTCCGAAACGGGAGGAACCGTTCCGGAACGGAAAGGCTACTGCCAAGCCATGTTCCGATACCCGTTTCGGAACGGTCCCGCGTTTCGGAACAGGTCCTCCCTGTTTCGGAACACTCGACCGTTGGGCTCTGAATTTGATGGTTGTATGTTTTGGAATGTTTGCGTTTTAGTCCCGAACCTTGTTATTGCAATTGAGTGAGTTCGAGATGTCCGTTTGAGCTGAAATTTGGCAGTGAAGCATGAAAGACGATTAATTTCATATTGGTAACATTAATGTGGGTTAAGTCCTTATAATTTCCAGAATTTACAATTTGGTCCCTAAAGTTGTAATTTGTGCAATTGAGTCCCTGAATGATCTGTGATTGTTTTGATCTTTGAGTATGCTGTTCTTGTGAACATGCCCAGGGTTAATGTGCATCTAGATAAGATTAAAAAGAAAAAAAAAGGGTCGTTAATCAAGGTTGACTTTCGGGTTGACTTTGGTTTTCCCCGTGTAAACTTCTTAATTCGGTTCAACCATCTGGGCCGGGTTAAGGGGGTTACATTTGGTGGTATCAGAGCTGAGTTGTGAATGCTTTGGGAAATGGTAAGTTGTTGTAATATGTGTTTGATGTTTTTTCTGATGTGTGGTTGAAAGTTGGTTGGAATGCGTGTTTTTAAGCGAATTGTTGATGTTTTTAAGCATGCTTTTTGGTTATGAATCTTCATTGAGCTAATGTGGATTTGTGATGATGTTATGCTGGTGTTGTGAGTTGATTTTATGAATGATGAAGGTGTAATGGGCATGATATTGATGATGCTATGCTGTTGCGAGTGGATGTTGTTTAATGAGAGCATGATCGAATATGTTGTTTGATATGCTTGATGTTGTGATATCCATGTTTTTATTGACTGTTATGCCATGTATAAGGGGAGGATTCGGGATACCCATTGCCTTATTATTATAGCTATTGTGTTACGTTGTTAATGGAGTCTTGAATCCTTGCTTAAAGCTGGTCTGACCGATTTGTTTGTTTTGTTATGATTGTTTGTTGTTAATAGCATGGTGAAATCGATGAAAGAATGGCAGTTAGGTGAGATGGTTGTTGCTTTAGAGCAGGTTGTTAAGGCGTGGAATTCACCTTTTAATGGAGGTGTTTCGTCTCAGTCTTCTGTGCTTGGTGTTGAGGTAGTAAGGCAGGAGGAAGAAGTTGGTTCTGTGATGAATAGTTCATCACCTATTGTTCAAGAGGTGTTGGGAACATCTCAGGCTGTGGTAACAGTAAGGCCTGTAGACGTGCCGGTTGTGGGATGTGCGGGTTTGTCGAAACAACGTTTACATGATTTGGGAGCTGTGAAGTATCATGGTTCGACGTCTGAGACGTTCGAGGCCTGGTTGGCCGATGTAGTTCTGATTTTGGATCAGGAAGGTTGTGATTATGCCTGTAAGCTGGGAAGTGTTGTCTCGTTGATGTTGGAGGACGCTTGTGCCTGGTGGACATCTGTGGCGGTGGCATCGCACATCCAAGATATTGATTGGGACTTCTTTGTGTCTGCCTTTTATGAAAGGTACCTTGGAGGGAAATTCCCAAGGGGTAAGCAGTTTGAGGGTGTGGTTTCTGTATATGAAGGTGAGAAAAGTCTAAGCGAGGGAGTTGTGGGTACTGACCTCGGGAGCGGTCAGCGTAAGAGGCTACGTGATGGAAGGTTTTGCTTGAATCAAAGTCTGAGTGGTAGTGCAGATCTGGGGCAAGTGCTGCTTGATCAAGGAGTGGAAGCTCAGTTACCGGTGTGTGACCGTTGTGGAAGGCGCCATGTTGGAGGTTGTTGGGGCGCAGGTGCTTGTTGGAACTGTGGTTCTAAGGAGCATGTGAAGCGAGATTGTCCTCAAGTGGTGAGATCAGCTTCAGTGGTAGCAGAAGGGTCTCTGAAGGGTCGTGGGCACGGAGTTCGAAGGTGGCAGAAAGAGCAGAAAGTTGTGAGGAGCTTGGGAAATGAAATCTGCTGGAATTGTGGGTCTGTTGGACATATGAGGCGTAATTGTTTGAAGTTGGCTCGGGGTAGCCAGGGTTCTTTACCGCAGGGAGATGGTGATGACCTTAGGGTTTTAGCTGATACTGCAGCGGTGCGGCTGGAGAATGATGGTTCTGCGAGGAAGAGAACTCGTCTGTTGAAGCTCCGGGGTGGTGATGTGTTTTCAGGTAACCTTGTTAAGTAACCTTTGCTCTAGTATCCTAAGTTTGGTTTCAGTTGGTTTTCCTTGTGTAGTGGGTATGGACTCGTTGATAGCATGTTTGGGGTAGTAGTTGTTGTTGTTTGGAAACAACTTTAGCGTGAAGAGGGCATTAGTGAGTATTTTGTGGATAATGGGTTGTTAGGTTGATGGAGTTGGTCAAGTTAGAAGTGAGATAGGAGGTTGTTTTTGGGCGGACTCTGAGGATGTTATTGGTGGGTGTGAACCGTCATACATGCACAGTTAAAATCATTTGTTATATGTTATATTACATATGTACTGGTCCATGCATACATGTGACATGACATTAGAGGTTTTGCATACATGTACATCAGGCATTGGTAGGGCATATTGGTGATCATGCATACGAACGTTCACACTCGCTAATAGCTAGTCGGGTCCGTTAGTGTTGTAATAGTGTTAGGTTGGATGAAGGGTTTTAAAAGTTGTTTTGGTGCTGGGTGAATGTTAGAAGTAATGGAGGGTATTAAGCGAGTTGTCAGTAATAATGAGTGCGGTATAGCATGATGGTAGAAGGAAGGTGTTTGATGCTTAATGGGTTTAGCGGTGTGGTGGTAAGAAGATTGCCGATTGAAGTTAGAATCGGTCAATTGGTTGTGAATAGCTAGTAGAAGTGGTAGTTCCTTGGAAGTTAGGTGATGTTGCAGGTTAGTGGATGTGTTCCAAAGTGCTGAGGTAACTTGGCATTGGTGTTGTAGTAGAAGGGTTGTTTTTGTAAGTGAGGGTTCGTAGCAATCTTCGAAGAGTTGAGAAGATGTTGTGTTGTGGGTTGTAGAAAAGGGTTAGCCTGGGAGAATAGGAGTTTCGTAACCTAAATATGTATGTGTAGGTTGGGCGGTGTCCTGGTAAAGCAAGTGTTGCAGTCAATCTTGAAGTGGAAAGGCAATGTAAGATCAAAGGCCATTGTTGGTTGGTCGGGTTCTTGTGAGAAATGGTTGGCTGGTTGTGATTAAGTAAATTCCTTTTGAGGTCAGCGGGTGGTGTGTGGAACGGCTGGCGGAGTCAAGGTTGGGGTTTTGTGATGTGATTATCGGGTGATGGGTGAGTAGTCCTGGTTAATCGTTATGGTAATGGTAGCGGCAGATGTGAAGGAATGCCAGCAATGCGTTGAGAAGTTTGAGTAAGCAGTTGATGCTTAAGAATTCTTGCTTGGTATGGTAACCTTTGGAAGAGGTTGAGCAGTTGTGCAAGGGGTTTTAGAAGCAGTGAAGGTTGTGGGTTACATGGTGGTTGAATTGGTTTGGTTGGTGTCACCGTGTGTGCGAGTTTTGGGAATTATGAGTTAAGGTAGTGTATGCTGCAAAAAGGTTGGAGGTTCTTCAGGTTGTTGTTGGGGCTATGTGTAGTCCGGAAGTGTGAAAGGATAAGGTGTGGTTAGCATCTGAGTGTTTTGGGAATTCGTGAACAGTATGTGGTGGTGTTGGGTTTGGTGGAGTTTAGTCTGGAGAGTGTTCAGTGGTGGTTGAGTCTCCTGTGTTGTCTTGTGGGTTGCTTTGAGAAGGTTGGTTGTTCTCTTTTCGCCAGTGGAAATTTCGAGGATGAAATTTCTTAAGGGGGGAGAGTTGTAACGCCCCAATTTTGGGCTTAGAAATTTTGGGTTTGGACCGGGCCGGTCAGAGTGCGGTTCGAATATAAAAGGTGATTTTTAGGAAAGCCTAGTTCGGGTTGCATTAAAAATATGAAAAAATGTCTTAAAATCCTCTTTTATTATATACAAGAGAATGGTGGAATCAATTTTGCAAAATGAGGTTTGGAAGAGTGACATTTTGGGTTAGTGACCAAAATGTAATTTTTGAAAACTGTGTGACTGCTTTAAAAAGGATTGAAACTTTGAATCTTTAAGGAGCTATTTACCCAAAAAGAGTTTCTCCATATTTTTCCTAAATATTAAAGGTTTAATTAATGGTTTTTAAATAAAAGAAAAAGGGAGGGAAGATATTTTGGCATTTTCCAACTAACTTTTCCAAATTCCCATTTTCCTTTTCTCTCATCTTTTTCTCTCAAACCAAACACTTTCTCCAGCACATTTTTCCTCTGATTTTGTCATCTAAATAACACATTTCAATCCTCTTTTGATCTCTAATCATCTCTTCAACAAAACCTTTGCATTTGCTATTTGGATTTTCAAGAATCTTGGTTCCAAAAAGGGAGAAACTCAAGTTTAGAGGTATGAACGTCCTTCTTCTCTAAATTCTCAGTTCTTTACTGAAATTCCCAAGTTCTCAATCCTTGAATTGTGTTTTGTTAAAGGTTTTGCAAAGGTATTCTTGATTTTGGCTTTAAAATGCAAGATTTGGTTAATTTTGATGAATTTTCGTATGATCTGATTGGGAATTGTTTTGAGATGTCTTTTTGATGTTAAATGAATGTATAATTGATGAGGAGTTTAGGTTTAATCAATGCAATCCCGGATAGGTTGATTTTCCTAAGTTTTGCTTGAGTTTTTGGTTGTTTTTGGAGTGATCTTGATGATCTATTGTTGCTGGAGGTATAAGGACGTGGTTGGGATCATTTTGGATGTTAAGTGATGTTTATAAATGGTTAGAAGTGATGGATCTTGGCTGGGTTAAGTTTTGGAAGTGTTTGGAGGTGATTTAGGTTGTGTTTGGTAGCCGAAATGTTGGATTTGCTAAGAGCAGCGAGTTTAGTTGTGTTGCTGGTGTTTTTAATGCATGATGATGCATTAATCCTCTGTTGTTATGTGCTTGAAACAGGGGAGATTGATCCGTGAGCGATAGAGGAGGCGTTGAAGGTTTCGGATGCTTGGAAGGCTTGTTGGCTAGCCTTGTTTTGTGTATCGGTGAGTGAAGTTGGGTTTTTGGCTTTAAAACCAAGGTTTGAAGGTTTTGGGAGCTTAGTTTAAGTCTAAACAACTTAGCTAAGCTCAAGAGTAAGTAAATGGAATTTCTCTCTTGGTTGTGTTATGAAATGGTTTTTAAAGTACTTGAGTTCGTTGGATGCAATGCATGTGATTTGCATGTTTTAAATTCTGTTTTTGAAAGCATATTATAGCATTGTTTAATGCTGGTTTTGAAAGCCATGTGCGAAGGATGCTCAAGGTAAGAGGTCCTTGGTCTTGTACATTGAAATTGTGGTATTGATGCATAGTGTTGCATGTTGTTTAATGGCTTTGTTTAATGCTTCAAAACAGTGAATTGATGATGGTAATTGGTGGTTTTGGCATTTTGGTTATGCTTGTAAAACATTGGATTAATGTGGTAAGAAGGTTATATTGGCAAGTGATGTAAGTGGTACTTGGTTACGTTAATCGGATATAGTTAGCCGGCTATAGGATTGGGTGCACCGTGAATAAAGTCGCCTTGGATGTGGAGTGGTTGTGAGTGAACCGGTAACTCCATCCAAGTACACTAACGAGATGGTTAAGAACACCATGGTGGTTAAAATTCCATGGGTGGGTCTTGTGTTAAGGTCATAATGGTGGTTAAAATTCCATTTGAGGACCTTGTGTAAGAAAAGGTTATAATGGTGGTTAAAATTCCATTTGAGGACCTTGTGCTTGTTAAGATCACAATGGTGGTGTAAAGTCCATGTGTGGATCTTGTGGTGTATGTCCCGGATCTCGTTAGTGATGTTATACAACTACCAATGGGTGATGTTAATGTCATATGGTGGTTAAAATTCCATATGAGGATCTTGTGAATGTTAAGGTCATATGGTGGTTAAAATTCCATATGGGGACCTTGTGTATGGTAAGGTCAAATGGTGGTTAAAATTCCATTTGGGAGACCTTGAGATTGGTAGTGTGTATGAAGCGTGGGGACAACGCTTGTGATCCGCGTATCCGATTGGATGTTGAGTTGAAAAGTGGATATGGTTTATCACTTGGAAGCCAATATAAAGTTCTTGAATATAATGAAGCATGAGATGCTTGAAATGATGCATGGTTGCATGAGAAGTGTGTAATGCTTAATGAATGCATGTATTACTTGTTAGCTTGTACAAGTGTTTATTATCTATTGAGAATGGTGCATGTGTGCATGAAACCTCTTTAGTGCATTGAAGTCTTGTGAAGGCTTGTTAAAATGGCATGTGATGCAAATGTTGAGTTTGTGGTTCATGTGTTGCATTTGCTTAATGCATGTGATTAATTGAGGAAGTAAGTGGTTTTCAAAGGTTTCTTGCTTTGAAATGATTTTCAATGTGTGAGAAAAGTATGATGTGAAGTGGAAGTGTTTTCCAAGGATCTTGTTTTTAACCTTGCTTATGATGTTCATGTATGGAATGGTTAAATTGATGGTCTTGCAAGTTTGTGCTTTGAAAAGGATTACTTAGCTTTCTAAGCTAAGGGTTGATTTTCATGTTTGAGCAATGCATGATTTTAAGCATGTTGTGAAAAAGGGTTTCCAAACATTGCTTTGGTTTATCGAATCGTGTTTGCTTTTAAAAGGGGTTTTATGATTCGCTACATTGATGGTGTGAAACAAATATTTTAATTTTGATATAACTAAAAACCTAAGGACTAAATTGAAAAAGTTAAAACGAATTTTAAGTCCTTAAAATATCCCCATATAATTTTTATATTATGCCTAAGTTAAAAACATACTATTCCAAATATTTTTTTCTAAGTGTTTCAAGCCAAAGCAGTGTTTTTCAAGCACCCGTTTCGAAACGGCCCTAAGGCGTTTCGAAACAATTTCACCACTGTCGACCACCGTTCCGAAACGTGTATCGAAACACTTGGAAGCGTTTCGAAACGGCTCACCTCGTTTCGAAACTGTTCTTCATGTTGGATTTAAAAAGGGTTAAATTATTTCAAATATTTCAGATTTTTAAGTATATAAGGGGTGTTTCGAAACGGATCATGCCCGTTCCGAAACGACCCTTTGACAGTAGCCATTTCGTTTCGAAACGGATCAATACCGTTCCGAAATAGGGGCTAGGTTTCAGTTTGAAAAATATGATCGTTGTATGTTTTAACTGATTTTATCAAAACCGTTAAGGCGTTTCGATACGGTCTAGTACCATTCCGAAACGACCCTTTTCCAGTGGCAAAACCGTTCCGAAACGGCCCTAAGGCGTTTCGAAACGGGCTCTTAAATGCACCCCAACGGCTCTTTCTATTTTAGTCCGTTCCGAAACAGGTTTCCCGTGTTCCGAAACGGGTTGGTGCAGACAGCATTAATGGTGGCAAGAGAGGGTTCCAACGGCTCCATTTATGTTCCCAACCACCCAAACGGCTAGAAATCAATGAGAAGGTATAAAAGGGACATCCAAAAGCATCAGCAACAACGATTGAACTTCAAGCAAACATCCAAACATCAAATTCAAGCATTAGAGCAAAAATCCCAACTTGTGTAAAACCCCAATTTGTGTTCTTCATTCTTACTTTGTAAAATTGGGTTGAGTGCTTGTATTGGGGCTATCATTTGTATTGAGAGATACCTAATTAGCCTTCAAATTTCTTTGTTCTATTGAGTGGGGGTTGGGTTGATTTTTGGGTAGAAAAATCAACCGATATTGTAAAGGGTTGCCTCCTTGTCCTAGAAAAGGGGAAGATCAATTTAGTGAAATTGTTGCAAATCCTTAGTGAGACTAAGGTAGTGGATGTAGAGTTCATTTGGAACTTGAACCACTCTAAATCCCTTGTTCATCATTTTTAATTTGCCAATTTCCACTACAATCCTTTAAATTTCCAATTCACCCCCCCTCTTGGTAAATCTCGATCTTTCGATCCACTCAACAATTGGTATCAGAGCTTAACTCTTTGAGGATTAACAACCACAAGAGGAGATCCTTGGAAGAGTGTGATCATCAAATTATCAAGAGATGGCTTCAACCTCCGGTTCCGGCATGTATGAGTCACAATCAACCACCAAGCCTCCTTTCTTCAATGGTGACAACTACTCCTTTTGGAAGAACAAAATGAGGCTATTCATCAAGTCAAGTGACTACCTTGTATGGGATGTCATTGAGGATGGACCATACATTCCATTGAAGCAAGATGGTGAAGGCAAGATGGTGTTGAAGAAGAAAGCCGAAATGAGTGAAGAGGAGAGGAAGAAAATTCAAGTCAACGATAAAGCTCTCCACATGTTATTTTGTGCTTTCGGTCCGGACATCTACTCAAAGGTGTCATCTATTGAAAGTGCCAAGGAAGTGTGGGACACTCTTGAGACCACTTATGAAGGCACCAACGATGTCAAAGAAACTAAGATTGGACTTCTCAATCTTAGTTATGAAAACTTTAAGATGGAGCCCGATGAGACGGTGTCAAAGATGTTTGATCGATTCTCCACAATCGTCAACGGTCTAAAGGGATATGGAGAAATCATACCGGAAGACAAGCTTGTCCGGAAGCTACTCTATTCACTTCCCGAAGCTTGGGATGGGAAGAGAACCGCCATCATCGAAGCAAAGAACTTGAAGACATTAAAGCTTGATGAGCTTGTGGGTTCTCTCCTTACTCATGAGATCATGAAGCAAGGAAGGGAAGATGAGAAAAAGAAAGAAGAGAAAAGAGTAGAGAAACTTGAAGTTGAAAAGAAGAAGAAGATGGGAATAGCTCTCAAGGCAAAAGCTTCACAACATGATGAGAGCTCATCTTGTGAGGAGGATGAACTTGAAGAATTGGCTATGATAGCCAAACGATTCTCACGCTTCATAAGGTCCAACCGGGGAAGAAAAATCCAAAGAAAGATGGACTTCAAAGGAAGGAACAAAGAAGAAGGGAAGGATCCTATCATTTGCTATGAGTGCAAACAATCCGGTCACATCCGTTCGGAGTGCCCTCAACTCAAGAAGAAGGGCTTTGAGAAGAAGAAGAAACTCAAAGCCAAGCTTGCTACTTGGAGTGATGAGGAGTCATCGGAGGATGACGAACAAGAAGTGGCTAACCTTTGTCTCATGGCACTTGAGGAAGATTCCTCCTTGGTAACCTCTAACTCATCTACTTTAGATTTTTCATATGAAGAGTTAAATGATGCATATGATGAGTTACAAGAGGTATATGATGAATTAGTTGAGAAGTTTAAAGAGTCGGTCATTAAAAACAAGAAAATCATTTTAGAGCTAAATGAGAAAAATGACTCACTCACTCAAGCTAATTCTAAATTTGAGAAAAAGATTTTAGGATTAAAAGATGAACTTAAATTCTTTCAAGATGAAAATGTTGATCTTAATAATCTTTTGTCTCAATGCAATAGTGAACACCAAAAGGTGTTAGGTGAGCTAAATGAGCTCAAAAAGTCCTTAAAAAATGTTGGTAGTGTCAAACATGAAGTAGGAGAATCCTCTAGAACACACCAACCTAAGAAAAGGACTAATTACTACAAACAAGGTAGCTACCCTAGACATAGTAGAGCTAAAAGAATTAGAAGTGTATGGGTTCCTAAGGAACTTGTAAAATCTAATAATATTATTGCTATGTCATCTTGGATTCCTAAGGGAACCAAGGTTTTGGGAGCTAACACTCATGGACCCAAAATGATTTGGGTACCAAAAACCAAAGTTTAATATCTTTGTTTGTAGGGGGAGCATTGCTTCAAGGCCAAAGCACAAAGTCAAAACTCATGGTACCTTGATAGTGGATGCTCGAGACACATGACCGGAGACAAGAGTCGATTCATGGATTTAAAGCCAAAAAGTGGAGGAGTAGTAACATTTGGTGACAACTCCAAAGGCCACATTAAAGGTATTGGCTCCATAGGTAATCACTCTACCATTCTCATTGAAAATGTCTTATATGTCGATGGTCTTAAACATAATTTATTGAGCATAAGTCAATTGTGTGATAAAGGATTTAATGTTTTATTTGATAAAAATGGATGCAAAATTGTTGACATTAAATCTAATAATATTATGCTCATAGGTCATCGCATAGGAAACATATACATGGTGCATTTAGATGACATACATACATCTCATGCATGTTTAGTTGCTCAAAATGAAAATGATGCATGGTTGTGGCATAGGAAGCTAGGACATGCTAGCATTAGTGTTTTGGAAAAATTAGTCTCTCTAAATCTAGTTAGAGGTTTGCCCAAAATTAAATTCTCAAATGACAAAATTTGTGATGCATGCTCTAAGGGTAAACAACATAAGTCTTCCTTTAAATCCATTAATGATGTTTCTACTAGTAGATGCTTACAATTAATTCACATGGATTTATTTGGGCCAATTAGGACTATGAGCTTGGGTGGTAAATCTTATGCATTTGTGTTAGTTGATGATTTTTCTAGATTTACTTGGGTTCTCTTTTTAAGTACTAAAGATGAGGCTTTGGAAAAATTCATCACATTTTCAAAATTAACCAAAAATGATCTTGAACTTAGAATTTCACACATTAGAAGTATGATCATGGAACCGAGTTTCAAAATTTAGGGTTTGAAGAATTTTTGAATGAAAATGGTATTAGCCATAATTTTTCGGCTCCTCGAACTCCTCAACAAAATGGGGTAGTTGAGAGGAAAAATAGAACTTTACAAGAAATGGCTAGAACTATGCTTTGTGAAAATAATTTACCTAAATATTTTTGGGCGGAAGCCACAAACACCGCTTGTTATATTGTAAATCGAGTAATGATTAGGCCAATTTTAAAGAAAACACCTTATGAAATTTTAAAATCTAAAAAGCCTAACATTAGCTATTTTCACCCTTTTGGGTGCAAGTGTTTTGTTTTAAATAATGGAAAAGACAACTTAGGTAAATTTGATGCAAAAAGTGATGAAGTTATTTTTATAGGTTACTCTTTAACCTCTAAAGCCTATCAAGTATTTAACAAAAGAACTTTAGTAGTAGAAGAATCTATTCATGTTGTATTCGATGATAACCTCCTTCCTAGGAAGGATTCTTGTGATGATGATGATGTAGGAATCATAAATGCCTTTGATGGAGGTCAAACTTCAAAGGAGGATGAGAATCAACCAAAAGAAGAAGATACACAAGATCCACCTCTTGAAGCCTTGAAGGACTTGGCTATTGAGGAAAAGGAAGTGAGCTACCTAAGGGAGTTGAACTATGTCAAAGATGGTGAAATCTTGGGTGATCCATCCAAGGGGGTAACCACTCGTTCTTCTCTTAAATTAATGAACCATGTTGCATTTATCTCATGCATAGAGCCTAAAAACATAAAAGAAGCATTGAAAGATGACTTTTGGATTATGGCCATGCAAGAAGAGTTAAATCAATTTGAGAGAAGTAATGTATGGACATTAGTTGATAGGCCTAGTAATCAATCTACAATAGGAACTAAATGGGTCTTTAGGAACAAACTAGATGAGAGTGGTAACATTGTGAGAAATAAAGCTAGACTTGTAGCACAAGGTTACACTCAAGAAGAGGGAATAGATTTTGATGAAACCTATGCACCCGTAGCTAGAATGGAAGCCATTAGGATGTTGCTTGCATATGCATGTTATCATAATTTCAAGCTTTTTCAAATGGATGTTAAAAGCACATTTTTAAATGGTTTTATAAATGAAGAAGTGTATGTGGAACAACCACCGGGTTTTGAAGATTCAAAATTTCCAAATCATGTTTTTAAACTTACCAAAACCCTTTATGGTTTAAAACAAGCTCCTAGAGCTTGGTATGAAAGGCTTTCAAATTTTTTGATTGAAAAAGGATTTGAAAAAGGTAAGGTGGACACTACACTTTTCATAAAAATGTATAAAAAGGACATTTTAGTAGTTCAAATTTATGTTGATGATATAATTTTTGGTTCTACTAATGAATGTCATTGTCAAGAGTTTGCTAAGCTAATGCAAGGTGAATTTGAGATGAGCATGATGGGGGAGCTCTCATTCTTTTTGGGACTCCAAATCAAGCAAAAGAAGGATGGCACCTTCATCAACCAAGCAAAATACATAAAGGATATGCTCAAGAAGTTTGGCTTGGAGAATGCAAAGCCTCAAGCCACTCCTATGAGCTCATCTACAAAGCTTGACAAAGATGAAGGAGGTAAGTGTGTTGACTCTAAACTTTATCGTTCTATGATTGGATCTTTGCTTTACCTTACCGCAAGTAGACCGGATATCTTATTTAGTGTTTGTTTGTGTGCTAGGTTTCAAGCTAGTCCTAGAGAGTCTCACCTTATAGCCGTTAAGAGAATCTTTAGATACCTTAGAGACACTCCTTGTTTAGGCCTTTGGTATCCTAGAGACTCTACCTTCAACCTACATGCTTACTCGGATGCGGATTATGGGGGTTGCAAAATTGATAGGAAAAGTACTTCGGGAACTTGCCAATTCTTAGGTAGTATGCTCATATCTTGGTTCTCTAAGAAACAAAATAGTGTAGCCTTATCTACCACCGAAGCCGAGTACATATCCTTAGGGAGTTGTTGTGCTCATGTCCTTTGGATGAAGCAACAACTCTTAGATTATGGAATTAAAGTTGGAACCATACCCCTAAAATATGACAACACTAGTGCAATATGTCTAACTAAAAATCCCATCCAACACTCTAGAACCAAACATATAGAAATAAGGCATCATTTCATTAGAGATCATGTCCTTAAGGAAGATGTGGTTATAGAGTATGTAGACACCTTGAATCAATTAGCGGACATTTTTACAAAACCCTTAGACAAAGAGCGTTTTTGGTCCCTTAGGAGAGAGTTAGGTCTAGCTAGCCTATCTTGACCTTTTAGGACCTCTTTTGTGCTTAAATATGCTTGATTTTGTGAAATGCCATGTTGATGTGCTTAAACTCCTAATTTCATCCATGCCTATAGTTAGGGGGAGTATGTTTATGCCTAAATATGTTTTGTCTGCTCATTCATGACATTTATGCATGTTAGGCCTCTTAAAAGATCATTTTTCTGCATTTTTAGAGCCTCATCTGCCCTTCCAGGCCCAGGTGTATCGAAACGGGTGAACCTGTTTCGATACGGATACCTTAAATCCAGTTCTGAGAAGAGGGCGTTTCGAAACGCCTAATAGCGTTCCGAAACGTTTTTGATTCTGCCAAGGGGGTGTATCGGAACGCGTTCCGATACGGGTCAAAGGGAGTTTCGATACGGTCAACAGCGTATCGAAACGTTCTATTTATGGTTTTAAAATGGTCAAAACCCTAGTCGCCCGTTCCGAAACGGTCTTGACCGTTCCGAAACGGCATCGCGGATTGCTTTATCTAGGGCTTTTAATGATACAAATTCACTTTTTATCAAACTCTAAAACCCTAAACCGCCTCCCTCTCTATAAATACCCTCTAAAACTCCTTGATTTTCACAAAATTGTGAGGGGTTTTAATCTTCAACTCAAGTCTAAGCAAGTTTCATCAATCTTGTGCAAGGATTTCTTCAAAATCATCCAAAATCCCAAACTAAGGTAATTTTTCAATTTTTCTCTTTTCTTTCAATTCATGTTCGAATCTTAGGTTAGAAAATTTTATTTTTGTATAAATTATACGTTTTTGTTGTGGATTTTCAAAATCTTGTGAAATTTTTTCAAATCCCAAAATTTTTGATTCGAATATAAATTTTTTCAATCGTATTTTTTTAAACTGTTTTTATTTTAATTTTGTTTTCAAAAACCTAAGTGGGATTTCTTATTGGATTGATTTTAATTATCAATGCATACACTCAATTTTAAAACACTTGCTTAATGTTTTTAGATGGCGGATCAATCGAACAAAAAGCGCAAGGCCGTTCAATCCGGTGAATCGAGCATTCGTCCGAATATCACGATGCTTTTTCAGAAATCTTTCAAGACTCCGGATCAACGTGCTCGCTTTGCTTATGTCAAGGATTTCGCGGTTCGTAAGGAACGTGTTATCGATCTTGAATTCCTCAATTCCGAGCGATTCCTTTTTCGTTATCTTCCTCGTTTGGATGAGTGGAATCTCATGGATTTCTTGAGCCTTCCGGATGTTTGCTACAAAAATATGGTACTCATCTTTTACTCTAATGCTCACTTTCTTTATGATGAGTCCAAAACCGAGATCATAGGGGTTGAGTCATCCATGCTAGGCAAAAAGGTTGTCATAAATGTCAAACTTTTAGAGTCTGCTCTTAAACTTAAAAATGAGGGTCTTGAGGATGAACGTCACTTTGGCACTTTCACCGGTAAAGCACTTAATTTGGATGTGCATGATCGTGTTCTTCACTTGATGGTCTCTTGGTTTATTCGCCCTTCCGGCGGTAAATATTCCCATATCCGTCAAAGAGATCATTTTTGGTTAGAGTGTTTCCGTAGGGGTGAGCGCCCAAATGTGCCTAAGATCATCTTTGCCGAGATAGTCAATAATATCAAGCTTATTGACACAAATGAGTTGACGTCCTTTACTTATGGCATTGTCTTGAGCGCCCTATTTCACCATCTCGGTATTGATTGTACCTACGACTCTCCGGAACCTCGCAAGACCAAGATTGGTGAGTCATCCCTTCGCAAGTCCGGGTTCCATTATGTGAATGGTATTTGGGAAAGAATTGATAGAGAAGCGGATCCTCCTCTTGTTGCTCCTCCACCGCAAGTTCAAGCCGCGAACAATGATGCCCTCACGGCTTTCCTTACCGAGCGATTCAATGCCTTGGACTCTCGGTTCGATGCTTTGGACACTCGCATTACTTCGGGCTTTGAAACGATGGGCAATCGTTTGAAGAATGTCGAGGATCGTCTTATTTCTCTTGAAACTTCTCATTCCAACTTGGATCTTTCCTTCTCCACTCTATATGGGCAATGGACGAAGTTTCAACGTTCTCAAGCCAAGGACGATGACGATGAGGATGACGAGGATGATGATGACGAGGCTTAGGATCTTCATATCATATCATATTATTTATGCTTTTTAGGATTAAGATTGCATCTTTTGTTTTCTCATGTTTTTAGGAACCTATGCTTATGACTTTTTATTTGGGATTTTATTGTTTGAATTATGTTGAACTTAATGTTTTGAATTATGTTTTGGATAATTTGATTATGAATTTATAATATGGTTGCTTATTATTGCTTATTGGTACTAATCATTTATCTTCTCTATGAGCTTATGTCGTTCTTTTTGATCTAACAAAAAGGGGGAGAAGAAATTTAAGAGCCACAACACTAAAATTCATTTTTAAATTTTAAAAGGTTTTTAAATTTAAACTTCAAATCAAAATTTTTGTTAAAAACCTATCTTAAATTAAGGGGGAGTTAGAATATTTTTCAAAAC
Organism: Hibiscus tridactylites; assembly: GCA_958450335.1. Classification (NCBI taxonomy): domain Eukaryota; kingdom Viridiplantae; phylum Streptophyta; class Magnoliopsida; order Malvales; family Malvaceae; genus Hibiscus; species Hibiscus tridactylites. Next base: position 40,936,051 of record OY288282.1, read on the forward strand.
TTTCAAAATTCCAAAAAATTCTAACTTTGGTTTTGTTATATCAAAAAGGGGGAGATTGTGAAACAAATATTTTAATTTTGATATAACTAAAAACCTAAGGACTAAATTGAAAAAGTCAAAACGAATTTTAAGTCCTTAAAATATCCCCATATAATTTTTATATTATGCCTAAGTTAAAAACATACTATTCCAAATATTTTTTTCTAAGTGTTTCAAGCCAAAGCAGTGTTTTTCAAGCACCCGTTTCGAAACGGCCCTAAGGCGTTTCGAAACAATTTCACCACTGTCGACCACCGTTCCGAAACGTGTATCGAAACACTTGGAAGCGTTTCGAAACGACTCACCTCGTTTCGAAACTGTTCTTCATGTTGGATTTAAAAAGGGTTAAATTATTTCAAATATTTCAGATTTTTAAGTATATAAGGGGTGTTTCGAAACGGATCATGCCCGTTCCGAAACGACCCTTTGACAGTAGCCATTTCGTTTCGAAACGGATCAATACCGTTCCGAAACAGGGGCTAGGTTTCAGTTTGAAAAATATGACCGTTGTATGTTTTAACTGATTTTATCAAAACCGTTAAGGCGTTTCGATACGGTCTAGTACCGTTCCGAAACGACCCTTTTCCAGTGGCAAAACCGTTCCGAAACGGCCCTAAGGCGTTTCGAAACGGGCTCTTAAATGCACCCCAACGGCTCTTTCTATTGTAGTCCGTTCCGAAACAGGTTTCCCGTGTTCCGAAACGGGTTGGTGCAGACAGCATTAATGGTGGCAAGAGAGGGTTCCAACGGCTCCATTTATGTTCCCAACCACCCAAACGGCTAGAAATCAATGAGAAGGTATAAAAGGGACATCCAAAAGCATCAGCAACAACGATTGAACTTCAAGCAAACATCCAAACATCAAATTCAAGCATTAGAGCAAAAATCCCAACTTGTGTAAAACCCCAATTTGTGTTCTTCATTCTTACTTTGTAAAATTGGGTTGAGTGCTTGTATTGGGGCTATCATTTGTATTGAGAAATACCTAATTAGCCTTCAAATTTCTTTGTTCTATTGAGTGAGGGTTGGGTTGATTTTTGGGTAGAAAAATCAACCGATATTGTAAAGGGTTGCCTCCTTGTCCTAGAAAAGGGGAAGATCAATTTAGTGAAATTGTTGCAAATCCTTAGTGAGACTAAGGTAGTGGATGTAGAGTTCATTTGGAACTTGAACCACTCTAAATCCCTTGTTCATCATTTTTAATTTGCCAATTTCCACTACAATCCTTTAAATTTCCAATTCACCCCCCTCTTGGTAAATCTCGATCTTTCGATCCACTCAACAGATGGTGTTTTGGTTTTGAGCATTCCTCACTAAGCATTATGTGCTTACGCTCCTTTTTGTCCATCAATGCAGATATTTGAAGTTGGCACAGCAAGAAGCAAGGGATTCAAGGAGAGCTCCACTTGAGATGTATGTCTCGGTAATAGCTATAGATAATAAAGGCAATGGGGGAAGAACCTCTTATGTCGATGTTTAATGAGATTGTGTATGTTGGACAAGTTTGGTTTATGTTTTAGAACTATGTGGTTTAATGCTTGCAACCTTTGGATCTTCTTATTCATAAGTTGGTATGCTATGCTTCTTGTTTTAAAAGCATGAATGAATGTTGGATGTGTTGAATGAGTTGATGCACCTAGGGGTGGTTTGTATCTAGGTTTTTGATGCAATTATGTGCCTTGAGTGTTGAATGACTTGCTGCTATGTTTTGGTTGCCTTTGGAGCATGTTTGATGGGTCGGTTGTGTGTTAAACCAGCAAAATCTCTACAATCTGGGCAGGTCGTATCGGAACGGGTGCTACCGTTTCGGAACAGGGGCCTAAAATGGTCTAGGCGTTCCGAAACGGGAGGAACCGTTCCGGAACGGTAAGGCTACTGCCAAGCCATGTTCCGATACCCGTTTCGGAACGGTCTCGTGTTTCGGAACAGGTCCTCCCTGTTTCGGAACACTCGACCGTTGGGCTCTGAATTTGATGGTTGTATGTTTTGGAATGTTTGCGTTTTAGTCCTGAACCTTGTTATTGCAATTGAGTGAGTTCGAGATGTCCGTTTGAGCTGAAATTTGGCAGTGAAGCATGAAAGATGATTAATTTCATATTGGTAACATTAATGTGGGTTAAGTCCTTATAATTTCCAGAATTTACAATTTGGTCCCTAAAGTTGTAATTTGTGCAATTTAGTCCCTGAATGATCTGTGATTGTTATGATCTTTGAGTATGCTGTTCTTGTGAACATGCCCAGGGTTAATGTGCATCTAGATAAGATTAAAAAGAAAAAAAAGGTCGTTAATCAAGGTTGACTTTCGGGTTGACTTTGGTTTTCCCCGTGTAAACTTCTTAATTCGGTTCAACCATCTGGGCCGGGTTAAGGGGGTTACACAATAAATAAGGGGTATCGATACGAACGTAAGCGTATCGGTACGGGGTATCGAAACGGTAAAGGCCGTATCGATACCTTTTTCTCAACTTAACTCACTGTCGATTTCCGTATCGGTACGAGGGTTTGGCGTATCTATACGGGTCAACGACTATTTAAAATTTGGTTACCAACCAACTGACACCAACGGTCAAAATATTTAAACCGACTTGAATTTAAAAATTCATTAAGTCCGTATCGATACGAGGGTTTGCCGTATCGGTATGCCATTCAAACTCTTTAGACTTTTACAAAAGGGCGTATCGATACAGGTGAAGAGCGTATCGATACGTGTTCCGATAGTAACCAACTTTGTAAATAAGGTATCGATACGGCTGGAAGCGTATCGATACGCCTGAACGATTTTCAATAGTTTGGCCTTGGAACACTTAGAAAATATTTTGAGTTTGAGTTTTTCAAATCAGTTTTAAAGTGTTGGTGATTTAAAACTTATTAAAGGACTTATAAAACAATTTTAAGTTTTTCAAATTGATCCTTAAAGATTTAATTATATCAAAATCAAACATAGGTTTTACAGAAACCATGTTTTACATTGTGGGAATGATAAAGTTGTTAGGAGTTTTATATTTGATATGACTTATAATTAAAGTAAACATACCACAATCCAAACACATCTGGGTTATTTTTTTTAAGCAGAGAAATTTCGCATTTCAAAGGAAAATGTAAAACAAAATTAATCTTAAACTCGATCCAAACTAAAAGCAATCTAAACCCAAATTGGGCAATTTTAGAACAAAAATCCTTTTTAATTATTATTTGGGAAAACGGCTCCCAAAAAATATTATTTGGCAAAACAACCCCCAAACTTGCCACGTCGGTGGACCTCGCGTTGTGTAGGATGCGAGGTCGGATATCGCGTTTTGCACAACGCGATTTCTGTCTACGTGGCCTTGTTGTTTGTGTTAACGGTTTTACAGTACCTCGCGTTCTGTAGAACGAGAGGTACACGAGAATTTGAAAGGGCGGCTGAATATATCGCACAAACCTCGTGTTCTGCAGGACGCGAGTTCTGTGCAAATCTGGCCTGAAGAACAAGGGAAAACAAGTGTGGGTAGGCCTGTTCGAGCCCAATTTCGAGCGTGTAAATCGTATATTTTTAGCGATCATCGAGTTTGGGTCGTAGTACTGGAAATTGTCTATCGTATGATACCAACATGGTTAATTTCCGTCCATTCTACAATGGTTTAAAATGGCTTCGAAAACCCTATGCTATCATCTTTTTTTGAATGAAGTTGTATTTGAACAAATGTCGATAGGCATGTTCGAGCAGAATTTCATACGTAGAAATTTTAAATTTTTAGGTAGCATCGAGTTTGGGGTTGTAGTACTGGAAATTATCTATCGTATGACACTGACACGGTCAATTTTCGTTCATTGTACACTGACTTAAAGTTGCTTCGAAAACACTATCATAACATATTTTTTTGAATGATTGAAAATATAAGATGGCGTACTGTATAAATCGAAGTAGACTGACTTTATTGATTCGATTGTCATGGGCGAACTCGCATATACAAATTAAAAATAATTAATTAAGACGAGAGGCTGAGCGATTAGGACACTTAGGAGCTGTGTGTCCAGGATTTTTACATACAGTACAATGCTGCTTTTGTCCAGTTTTTTCTCGATGTTCGACCCTATCCTCGGCACAGTATATTCTTGTAGAACGTGGACGTCCTTTGGCTCGTAGTAGTGCTGGATCTGGGCGTATGATCGGTTCAGTGTCCACAGCATTCGGATCAACCTCATTTTTGATTGGAGGAAACTCTTTTTCGTAAACCTTAAACACTGTTTCGAGTAAGTATACCGGATCAACCAAATGCATGTATTGTATCCGTTGGTTAGTGCAAGCAGCAATGGCGTGTGCGCACGGGTATTTGAATGTTTGGAAAATTCCGCACTCGCAGGTTCTTTCCCTCATATTTACCACGTAAGCATTGTGCTGAATGCCTTCCAACTGCCTGGAAAATTCTGTAACACGAAACATGTGTCCTTCTCGCGAGAAGAGAGTTGCAGTCATCTGTCTTGATTGGCCCAATTGAGTATGTAGTTTTGTGCGGAAATCCGGATGGATTTTGTGTCCACCTGCCATGTACTCAGTTGCTTGCCTTCCCAAGGTTGCAAAAAGGGTAGCCAAACGATAATAGGTCGCTTTGACAATGGAAGTGATAGGCAACTGCCGCACTCCCTTCAGTGATGAGTTCACTGCCTCAGCCAAGTTCGTTGTCATGTGACCATAACGTTTACCCTCGTCATACGATCGAAGCCATTTTTCCTTTGGGATTTTTTCAAGGTATTCTGCGCCATTTTTGTTTCTCGCTCTCAGTTCCTCGAGTAGGTCATCCACCTCTTGTTTGTAGTGCGAGTTGCCTACGGGATGACAGTTGAATAGTTATGGGCGAAAATAACATGCAAAAGGTCGTAAATGGAAGCGAGTAACAAGTAATATAGTAAATGAAAATGACATAAAGGACGTACCCATATCGAGCACCATTTGACTTTCATCACGATTCTTGTATTTTAGCAGGTAGTTTGCGGCTATGTGCCGCAAGCAAAAACGGTGGTGAATGTATGGAGGCTTCCAATAGTTACCCAAATTTTCTATCGCCCACAACAGCGCTGTGCCTCTGTCAGAAATAACACATACCCCTTCATCCCTTCTTCGTATTACAGGATCAAGGACATATTTTCGTAGGTTCTGAAGGAAGAACTTCCAAGACTCCAAATCCTCCTTCGGGACGATTGCGAATGCAACATGAACGCATTTGCGATTGTCGTCCTATGCTATAGCTAGAAGTAGGGTCTGTGTATATCTTTCGTACAACCATGTGCCGTCGATTTGGACCATCGGTTTGTAGTGCTTGAATGCGTTGATGCACTAGGGGAAAGTCCAAAATAACCGGTGGAATTGAGAAACACCTCGGACGACACGATCATTTTCGTATGCCTGAACCGTATCAAGTTTGACAACCATTCTGGGGATGTGTTTCTGCAGGAGATTAAGCCACGGGCGCAACTCTTTGTAAGATTCCTCCCATCGGCCATACATTTCCTCTTTGGCACGCTTCCTTGCATACCATGCTTTGGAATATTGAGGACGGTAGCCGGTGACAGCTTGAGCTGTAGCCTGACATGTGGGGACCGACACAGTGGGATTTGTTTTCACCAGTGTCGAAAAGATGTCCGCGAGGTACTTTGCATCCAGGTTCTTGTGATCCTGGTTGAGGCTAAGAACGGTGCATGTATGGGGCCCCTCAAATTTTGTTATTGTCCAACGGTCGCCTGCCCTCTTCAATTGTGATATACGGATTTTCCATTTACAGCCTTGATTTTTTTGGACACAATAATCCTTGTAGTATCTGGATTGGGTTTTATCCATTGCTGTCTCAACATTACGACGAAGGTTGTACTGCTTAACTGCCGCCACCGCAATTTTCTTTTTGAAGAACGTCATACCAATTCTCAGTTCACCATCTGAACGGTTGACTCGGCCATATATTGTGTCGTCATGCGGAAAATCAGGGACGTCCATTGCATCCATATCAACCGTTGTGAAGTGGGATGGTGGCTGGAACATAGAAATTAGTGTTGCGTTTACAGAAAAGTTGGTGGCAGTCGGTTGTTCGTCAAAATCTGGTGGTGGAACGGTAGTGTCTTCTGGTAGAACTGTCAAGTCTTCTGGTTCATCATAGAATGGCCCCAGCTCGTCTCCGTCGAGCCCGGGTTCTCTAATCGGTTCTTCGTCAGAAGCATCCTCCGGGACCTGGAATAGTAGAGCTTCGTCGATCACTACCCTTGGAGGCGAGGATGGGGGTCGATATGCGGGAGACCTCTCACGAGATCGCTCACGAACCGCATTTCCAAGACCAAAATCAAGATCACCATAAGAAGAATATATTTCCATAGATGGTTGAACGTACTCCGTGCTAGGGACATACGTTGAGTGTCGTCCATATGAAGAATCATGGTCGTTCATAGCGTAAGAAGACGACGGTCCCTCACCTCCAAAAGAAAAATGTCTCCCCATAGATGGTTGACCGTAGTCGGTGCCAGGGACATACATTGAGTGTCGGCCATATGATGCTTCATGGTCGTGTGCAACGTAAGGAGCCGACGTTCCCTCCCCCCCCAAAACTATAAGGATTGTATGGATTGTATGGATTGTACGATGCATTTGTTGGTGCATCGAATTCATCGTTTGAGGGTTGGTTCAGGTCGAACCCGATACTAGCTACGCATGACTGCCTTGGAGGAGTAGATGACGATGCACCAAACTCGTTGTCTTGGCACAGTAGGTTAAAATCACGTTGTAGACTTGCGGTCAGACTATCAACGTTGGCATTCGGATCGAAGTCGAAATTCGCCCGGACCCAGCTTGGTATTTGGATAACTGGATTAGACTCGGAGAACGATACATACAGCTCGAGGGCCCCCCCAATTGAATAGTCGAAGTGGGTTTCCATCATCATGTCCACATCAGCATTTTCCGCAATTTGGCATACATAGTACCTTAAAGGGGCTATAGATGTTGGCACCCGATACTTCACGTCGGACAAACGGTGGTTATCGAAATGAGGGACTTTTGCCTCCAGTTCCTTTACCAACTTCTTGAACGATAATCTTCTCGGAAGGTTTAGCGTTACCGGATCTTCGCAGTGAAAAACGATGCCGAGTTTGGTACACTCGAATATATACCCATCGTAGTAAACTAGAGTAGTAACGCCTCGTCTGGCCATTTGAATATTTTATGAAAGACTTCTGAATTTTTGATACTTGAAAAATTCTAGGAATTGTTTTGGCAATTGAAACATATATTTACGTTTTATGGTTCTGCTTCATATATAGGCAAAATTATTGCCACTTGAAATCCCGGAGAATCTGGTTGTGTAAGGCAAATAATGGTTCCGAGAGGTAACTTTGCTTGTCCATTTCCTAAAACCGATAAGCAGGCAAATAATGGACAAGTCACGAATAATGGTGCCCGGGAGGCAGTCCCCTAACTTTGGACAAGTAAGGGATAAAGTTACCGGGGAGGCAGGTTTAATGAACATCGCGTTCTACACAACGCGATAAGCAGTACCTCGCGTTCTACACAACGCGAGTTCTTATAAATATCGCGTTCTGTAGAATGCGAGGTCGCTTTAATTGCTTTGTCGCAGATATTCCGTCAGAAGTTATAATAACCGTACTGTGTACTCATTGTCTGTTTGTGTAATTGAGAACATGTTCGAATAATTGAGACAATTGTAGTCTGGTAATGTAATTGAATACTACAAGTGTTGCATAACGTGAGGCCCCTTTATATATATTGGGACAGAGATTACGTCAGAATTAATAAAACTCGTACTATGAACTCGATTTATGTTTGAATAACTTAGACAATTGTAGTTTAGCAATGTAATTGAATACTAGTAGTTTTACATAACGCGAGGTCCGTTGAACATTAATAAAGGATGAACTAAGACGTCATATAACATAATTGGAAGATAATTTCAAAGTTTATGGTTAATCTGAATCATCGTAGTCAATGGACACGTCTGAACTTAGGTTTAGTTCTTCGATCACCTGTTGTTTTCTTTGTCTACGCCTGTACATAAAAAGCTGCAACTCGTCCGCAGCCGCATCAACATCCGGTGAAGACGGTGCGTGTTCAGTGTTCGGAGCAGGTTGTACGGGTGCAGACGTACTACCTTCGTCGGCGTTGACCTCATCAAACTTAACATTTAAATCGACGTCTCTAGCTCCGACGGAATTAAGCCGGTCATACATGTTACGAACGTCTGTTTCGTTCGTAAGCTTCATAACGTAGTGCGTTTCGTTTGCTGACTGTGATGGGATTCGACATTCCAAGGAAGAAATTTGTTTGTCGGTGTGTTTACTAACCTCGATTGTTGTCAACTGTATTAAATCTTTCAGTGACATTTTGCCGGTGATTGTTGACTCAAAATAAGTATCGAGAAAATAAAATGTTGCTTGAAATTTTGCCATAAGGTGAGCAAAGATTGGGTGTTTAGAGAGAATTTGGAATGAGTAAATGATGGTGGAATTCGTGGGTATTTATAGTAAAGGAAAAACACCATATAAGTAAATTTAAGTCGAATCAAAACTTTATTTCGCATTTCATCTAACAAAACTTTCAACTTTCAACAAGTATTCGTTAATAAGTAAATTGAGACAACTGGATACAATATTTACAAAACAGTATATGAAAAAAATCAAGGTGGAGAAATATAATCGGCACCGGCTTCTTTCACTCTGGTCGATCTGAATCCGCCCTTGCTTCTTTGACCCTGGACTTCAGAAAAGAGTCACCAAGAGTCTCCTAGATGGTTAGGGGAAGCGGCGAATTTCACAAAATATTCCTCAAGAGGCTCTAGAAAAGTTTTAATGGAAACTCTCTAGGCACTTCTTGACGAACAACGACAGACGACCACACGCTCCCAAATATTGCGATATGTCGGTAAGTATTCTTCAATCAACAGATCATGCGGGGGTCTCAACCCAACTGAACACAAAATCATGATTGAACTGTATTAAATCATGAACGAAGAGCAAATACAAAAAAATTACAGCTTCAAAATTCCAGCATATGCAGGAAATCATGAAAAACTTATACTGGTTACGAAAATCCATCCACATGCAAATATATAGATCAAACTCGCATGATGATCCCAACAGAATCAAAGTGAACTCGCGTTATGTACAACGCGAGGTTTGTTAGACCTCGCGTTCTATGAAACGCGAGGTCCCTTTTCTCAGAGTTAATAATAGTCCTACTGTATACACGTGTTATGTTTGAATAATTGAAAACATGTTTGAATATTTCAGACATTTGGAGATGTCCGTAAGTCATTTAATGCTAGCCCCCAACATAAGTGACATTGTCTATGTTATCGTTCATCCGAAATGATGGTGGAATTGTTCAATATTTATATTAAATGATGGGTATTTATAGTAACGAAAAAACGCAACATAAGTAAATTTAACTCGAATGAAAACTTTAATTCGCATTTCATTTAACAAAACTTTCAACATGTATTCTTTAATAAGTAAATTGAGACAACTCGATAAAATATCTACAAAAGTCGAAACACTATATGCAAAATAGTCCGGTGGGCAAATGTGATTGAAGGTCTGCTTAGAAAAGAAAGCAAAGGTCTGGTCTTTCTAATCACTTCTTGAACTCCGCACTTTTTGCAGATTGTGCGGGCAAGCTGCGAATTTCAGAGAGAGTCCCCAAGAAGTGACTCGAAAGTTTTACTGGAAACTCTCAAGGCACTACTTGGCGGTAAATGGCAGCCGCCCAGAAGCTCCCAAATATTGCGATATGTCGATGGGCAAATGTGATCGGAGGTCCCGAGTGAAAGAAGTAGAGCGCGATAATCAGATTTCTTCTGAAATGGTAGCAGCTTTGATCCACATTAGCAAATGTAATCGGCACCGGCCGTATTTGCAAAATAGGGCTGCTTATGCAACATGGTCGATCTGAATCCGCCCTCGCTTCTAAAAGTCGTTTCGTTTCAAAGCTGTACCCGAGGATCCTCTCGACGGCGGCTACAGAAGCTTCCATTGAAGGGGACGCAGCCGCCCACAACCTCCCAAATATTGCGATATGTCGGTAAATATTATTCAATGAACCCCGCGGAACACAAATCTTTAAGTGAACTCCAACTATCATTAAGGAATAATATTTCGGACAAAAAAAATTCAACTGCAAAAAACACAGCATGACACGAACTCATATTCAACTGAGAAAAACTTAACTGGTTACGAAAATCCATCGCCGTGCATATATATATATACCAACATCTAAATGACCTCGCGTTCTGTACAACGCGAGGTTTAAAGGACCTCACGTCCTACAGAACACGAGATTGCCACGTCAGCAGATTCACCTCCCTCTATAAATAGCAAACTCTTGGAGAGGCAAGGAGCACCCACAGAAATTTTTTTTCTGTATTCATGTAAACATATTCACGTAAGCAGTTTTCGATTGCAGCTACTAATGACAACATAGCGCGTATTTGGGAAGTTTTTTTAAAACTAATTTCCCAAATATTGCGTTATGTCGTTATTTGTAGTTACTAATGAAAACATAGCGCGTATTTAGGAAGTTTTTTTCGATTATTATTATTATTATTACTACTACTACTATGATTATTATTATTATTAATATTAATAATAATATTATTATTATTATTAGTATGATTATTGTTATTATTATTATTATTATTATTATTATTATTATTATTATTATTATTATTATTATTATTATTATTATTATTATTATTATTATTATTATTATTATTATTATTATTATTATTATTATTACTATGATTATTAGTATTGTTGTTATTATAATTATTATTATTATAATGGCTTAAACGTCAGATAGGTGCCCAAACTATACCCTTTTTTCCAGTTAGGTGCCTAACGTTTCATTTCGTAACCCATTTAAGGTTTTAGCCGTGACGGACGTTAAAATTTTCCGTTAAAGGGCACGTGGCATGTTTTTAGATTTTCTGATATTAAAAATAATAAAAAAAATAAATTAAATTAATTAAAAATAAAAATAACTTGGGTTAAATTACCTTAAACTCCCCATCTTCTTCCCCCATCAAACCGTCCGTCCCTCCCTCCCCTTTCAGTTGTGCTCCTGGAGTCTCCGCCTCGTAAAATCTATGGCGTTTTGACTGGTAAAAACATCCCATATTCCATCGCTCGGTCAGTGTTATAAGTTTGAGTTCTGGTTCAGCACTTAGGGAGCCGATTCTCTCGCATGTTTCCTTCATATCTTTAAGGTGCCAATCGCCTAATGCACGAGTGACCCCTAGTAAGCCATTCAGATAACCATCATCAATGAATCCACCCAGAGACTCGATTCGTCTCCTCTCTTTCATGCAACAGGGCCTATGATCCTTTGACATTTCTATAGCTGTTACATTGCTTTTTATTACTCCCTTTTCTGTCCTTCCAAACACCAAGAACAACAAGAAAAAAACACTCATGCATAATTACGCAGCATTCCCTCACATTTTCACAAGCTCATAACCGATTAATAATGTTAACAAAACCAGGGGAAAAAACACACTTTTTTCATTCACCAGCACCGTTCATAATTTATAGAGCTGAAGGGAAAGAAGAAAGTGTGGTTCCCAATCCCATATTTGATGATGAAGATGATGGTAATATTGTTGCTTCCACACCACCACCAATTTGAGCTTCAATAATATTATCCCACAACACAAAGTTGGAACATTGCTGGGATTCAACCCATTCATCCAAGCTAGTACAAGACTGAACCATGTTTTCTACCAATGATGGCAAATAATTATTTGTGTCCACTGTGAAACAAGTTGGAGGAATTTGAAGCTGATTGAGATTATTCCAAGTGATCTCACTGTTTAAATCTGCTGATTCATGGAAAACTTCTCCTCTTACATTGGCATGATCTTGAAACACCCCATCAAGTGGACTACTTGTTGTTTCAAACATAAATAATGGTGCTTGAGATGAAAATAGGGTTTCTTGTGCAGGGATTGCCCTTGTTGTCACCAAGTTCTGGTTTACTAACTCTAATTGATTTGAAGCATAATTTATCTGGGAAGTTTCAATGGTCGGAGCAGCAGTGCTCGATGGCGGCGCCGAAGGCTTTCGTGCCTTCTTTTTGATCCATGAATTCCAATAGTTTTTTATCTCATTATCTGTTCTTCCAGGCAAGTGGCTTGCAATGTGAGCCCATCTAGAACAAACAAATGCAGAGAATAAACAGGGGGAGAGGGACGATTTGATGGGGGGAAGAAGATGGGGGGTTTAAGGTAATTTAACCCAGTTATTTTTATTTTTCATTAATTTAATTTATTTTTTTATTATTTTTAATATCAGAAAATCTAAAAACATGCCATGTGTCCTTTAACGGAAAATTTTAACGTCCGTCACGGCTAAAACCTTAAATGGGTTACGGAATGAAACGTTAGGCACCTAAGTGGCCCGAAACAAACGTTAGGCATCTAACTGGAAAAAAGGGTATAGTTTGGGCACCTATCTGACGTTTAAGCCTATTATAATTATTATTGTGATTATTATTGTTATTATTATAATTATAATTATTATTATTATTATTATTATTATTATTATTATTATTATTATTATTATTATTATTATTATTATTATTATTATTATTATTATTATTATTATTATAAATGACTTTCCCGCCTGGAAGTCTTCTTTTAAAAAACCCCACGACCTCGCGTTCTACAGGACGCGAGGTCTTTAGAAACTCGCGTCCTCTAGAACGCGAGGTCACTTCGGACCGTTTAGTTCACGCGTCTGTTCCGTGACACGCCTTTTCAATGAACCTCGCGTTCTATAGGACGCGAGGTATATGGATATCGCGTTCTACAGAACGCGAGGTTCATTGACATCGCATCTCAAAAGGCGCGAGGTCTTCTATAAATTGGAGGCTCTGCCCCCAATATCAACCACAGAACGCGAGTTCTTTAGCTTTTTTACAACAAATTATCGGTAACTTTTATATTTCGTTCGATATAATGGAGCCCTTATTACGCAACGAAGCGACTCATTGCAATCAATATTGGCGAAGCAATCCAGCGGTATTACTTTTCCCTATTAATTTTTAAATTTTTTTATTTAATTAAATTTTTTATTTTACTAACTATTTTATTTTATTTTTTTGAAGGGATACGAACGTAATTTACAATGTTACCTTAACCGTATCAACACCCCACCCGTTGATGCTGTTATGGAGTGAATTCAGCGCGCCGGTTTTGGCTATATAGTACGGTATATAGGGGTGAAGGTAAAACCATCATTGAATTGCGCGCTGATAGAACGGTGGAGGCCCGAGACGCACACGTTTCATCTTCCATTTGGCGAGGCAACAATCACACTAGAGGATGTTGCCTACATTCTGGGGTTGCCTACAGACGGCAGCGTTATTACGGGTGTAGCGTTGGCAGATTGGCCAACTCTATTTGCTGAACAAATGGGCGTGATGCCCCCTGAGGAAGTGTGGGACGGTGGAAAAATCGAGCTATCATATTTGGAGGCTCACTTTGGAACCCCTCCTCCGATGCGGATGAAGTTACACTTCAGGTATTTTTTTCTATTTAAAAATTAGGATGCCATTATTAAATATTTAGTATGCTTTTATTAGATTTATGATGAAATTAAAAATAATTATTTGAACATTACGATGGTTTATGAAATTTTTAGGATGACTTCATTAAATATTTAGGATCCTTTTAATAAATTTAGGATGCAATTATAAATAATTACTTGAAAATTAGGATGCCTTTATTAAATATTTATGATGACTTTATTAAATATTTAGGATGCCTACATTAAATATTTAGGATGAAGTTACAAATATTTATTTGCAAATTACGATGCCTTTACTAATTTTTTTGGATGCCTTTATTAAATTTAGGATGAACTTACAATTTTTTAAATTAAGATGTCTTTATTAAATCTTTATTTTCACAGTGGTGTGCGCGTGCCCACATCTTGCGCATTATTGGCGGGATATTAATGCACAACAAATCCCGCACAAAGGTGCACGTGATGTGGCTTTGTCAGCTTACAGATTTAAATGAGTCTGGAAGAAAATCTTGGGGATCAGCTGTCTTGGCGTTTCTTATCAGAGAGCTCTGCAGAAACGTTGACGCCTCAAGAGCATCGATGGGAGGATGTTGTTTACTCCTACAGGCTTGGGTTTGGTTTCGAATGCCTATTTTGAGACCACGGCTTAGACAGCCCACCGCTATGTTATTTCCGCTTCTATGGAGGTACTACGTAATCTACTATATTTTTTTATTTTTAAATTATTTTATTTAACGAATTTTTTCATTATTTATAGGTGGAGCAGCACACTGACCCACACCGGCCTGCCGAACTCCCAAAAAGAATTCATGCATGCTTTCGATGGCTTGACGGAGGACGAGGTAATTCGAAAATTAATTTGAATTTTTTCATACTATTTTTTCCAATAATATTTCATATAACCGTTACAAACGTTTTCATTCTTTTTAGTTCGTGTGGAGGCCCTACGATTCATAAGAGATTCGACAGATTACTCCACCGGATATTCTGCGTGACCGAGACCTCTGGATTTCCATCGTGCCGCTGCTCAACTACGAATTTTGCGTGTGGCATGCTACGGATAGGGTTCTCCGACAGTTCGAGTACTTCCAAAATGTTCCAGCCCCTCCGCAAAATATGGACCGCTTCCACAATCTTACGCGCCAGGGGAAGACGGAGGTTGACTGGTCCGAGTACCACGCTCCCTGGATAGCGATTTGGGGTAATCGATTTGCCCAACGCCCACTACTTCTCCAACAAATTATGGAAGGGGCTGATTCGGTCGCTTTCAATTATGACCAGTGGTATAGGCTCAATGGGATGTCGCATATCCTTACTCAGGCCGAGCGCGCTGCAGGGCTTCCCCAGCAACCCCAAAACCGCCCACACGGCACCCGTCGAGCGACCCAAAGCCAGAGCCAGAGGTAGAGCCAGAGGCAGTCGACGCAGCACGGTCCGAGACCACTATATGACATTGCAGGGGCATCATCTTCTAGCGCAACATTTCATACTTATAGCGGTCCATCGAGTTTCCAGCAGACGATGCCTCCACCCCAGTTCGGCTCCTCCGATGCCTATCGTCCCCATACGCCCACGAGTGACCTTCAGCTTATCGATTATCCACAGCTGCAATCTCAATATGACTTTCCCATTGTGGAGAGTACGCCGATGGGTAGCTTGTTTTACTCCCCGCCTGGGCCCAATACAGATCTGCATATCGCACACGATGGTCAGGATTATGGGGACCATGGGCCACCTGACAATGGACGGAGGTATCCGGCTCGTTAACGTCATCCACCCGGCGAAACGGGTGGACATAGGCATTTTTAGTCTTTTTTTTTCTGATTTGTACTTATGTTTTTAATATTTATATTCCACACATTTGACTTTTATAATGCCGTATTATAATTTTGTTTATCTATTATAATTAAACTTTAAAATGTTTATTTAATTTCAGTTTTGAATAAATTTTACGGGATTACTAAACCGAAAATCGACATTTGGTCAAATGCAACTTCATTCAAAAAAGGATGATAACATAGGGTTTTCGAAGCCATTTTAAACCATTGTAGAATGAACGGAAATTAACCATGTTGGTATCATACGATAGACAATTTCCAGTACTACGACCCCAAACTCGATGATCGCTAAAAATATACAATTTACACGCCTGAAATTGGGCTCGAACATGCCTACCCACACTTGTTTTCCCTTGTTCTTCAGGCTAGATTTGCACAGAACTCGCATCCTGCAGAACGCGAGGTCTGTGCGATATATTCAGCCGCCCTTTCAAATTCTTGTGGACCTCGCGTTCTGCAGAACGCGAGGTACTGTAAAACCTTTAACACAAACAACAAGGCCACGTAGACGGAAATCGCGTTGTGTAGAACGCGATATCCTACCTCGCGTCCTACACAACGCGATGTCCACCGACGTGGCAAGTTTGGGGTCATTTTGCCAAATAATATTTTTTGATAGCCATTTTCTCAAATAATAATAAAAGAAGATTTTTGTTCTAAAATTGCCCCCAAATTGATTCAATCAAATTATTAACAATGTTCCTCTAATTCGTACGTCATGAAACTAATGAAGCCTATACCTCATACCTGCCTTTTCCCCTTTTATGCTCTGTTCTCTCTGAACCCAAGAAAGGAATAAGCAGAAGCAGCCACCAAGAAAAGCAACCACTCCCTCCTGCAACAATGGCAGGGCCGTTTTCTTTTCTGTCTCGCAAGAAACCAACCCCTATCCCTTTCAAAGACTACTACGACAACTGGTTCCACACTCTAACCACCACCCTCCTCCCACTCCTCCACCAATCCCTCTCCTCTCCCTCCCCTTCCCTCGTCCCCTTCCGCCGTGACCTCCTCCTCCAACACCTGCTCTTCTACTACGACTTCCTCGACCTCGCCGCCTCCGACGACGTTTCCCAGATTCTTTTCCCTTCTTGGCGGAACTCCCTCGAAACCCCATTCCTTTTCCTCGGCGACCTCCACCCTTACCTCTTCACCAACCTCCTCCGCTCATTCATCGACGCCGCCAACAACGAGACGCCAATCCTTGAAAACCCGGAGTCGCTTGATAAGCCCTGGCAAGTTGTAACGGCTTGGATGAATCCACCCAAGAAGCTGATCCTACGTATGGAGCAGATCGAATGCGGGTTGAGGCTGATGGTTCCCCCACTTGTTTGGAGAGTGAGGAAAGTCCAAGCAGCTTTTGTGGGGAAAGTTGCAGAGAAATGGGCGAAGAGGAAGGGCATGAAAGAGGCGGTGAAAGCTGAAATGGAGGAGATGTTGGATGTGTTTCTGGGGGCTAACAGGTTGAGGAGGAGCGTGATCATCGAGATTGTGAATGCAACCAATGTATATCAGGGTGCTTTGTTTCTTCAAGGGTTAGCTCAATTTCTTGTTGGGTTCAAAGACCAGGCTTCGCTTGCTGAGTTTCAACGATGCAAGATACCCATCAATGGAGGAACAACTCACTGGGGATTGTGATTTCCAACCGTCTTTGCTCGAATCTACTTTTAGGTACTACTTGTTTCATATGAGGACAAATGGAGTTTATATTCAACATTTTCAGCTCTTCTAGTTTTGCTTAATCCTTCTGTTACAATGTAATTACTTCTTTTGCAATCATTCAAAACCCCTGGGCTTCATAATTTGTATGCCCCCAATGTGAATTCCAGCTTCCAACATGGATGGAATTGTTCGAGTTTTTGCAATCCGATGAGCCCGAGATATGGAAATAGCGTTTGGGTCATCACCATTTCTTGGTTATGTCCAGACCGGCTTGGGATTTACAATGTCACGGTTTTGATTCCCGAGGGAAGAACTTGGCCTTGGCAGGAGCATGCCGTGCCTTATCCCACTTCTTTTCATCCTCCCAATTTGGCTTGCTTCGAGTTTGTAATACGAATATAAAGAAGAAGAATTATAAAGGGAGAAGATAGAAGAGCAAAAGGAGATTAAGAAAATTCTCTTGTCAAAATAAGAGAGACAACACATCCAATTTCATTGGATAAGGTGGTCAACAACAATCCTAGCTTTTAACCTAGTGTCAACAAACGACACTGTTTTCTAACTCTATTAACAAACCAAAACTCGTCGTTTTGTTATCAAACATTAAGAGAAAATAAAACAAAATTAAAACAATTAAAAGAAAACTATGAAACTACATAATTTCAACTTAGCTCATTACAATACTCCCTCCTTACAAGGGGATCCTTGACCTCAAGGATTAATTGATGTCGCAACATGAGCAAAAGTGTCGTAGCTCGATTTCCACAATCAAATGAGATGAAAAAAAAAATCACACAAAAGGACTGCCACAAGGTTTGTCTCAAAATGACCATCAGGTACTTGAGATCCTTCAAAGACCATGGCTTCACTTTCTCGGTACTCTTCATTATCCACTATCCTGAGCTTGTGCTTATACAATGAGCAGAAAACAGATATGAGCAGAAGCGAACCTGATACATCTCTTAAGAGATATGAAAATCGCTCAGAAAAAAATAACCACTTTTGATTGCAGCAACATTGCTTAACAGCCTCCCCAAACACACTATAAAATCTTATAAAGTGACCATCAATATATTCGATATTGATGTAATAGTCACATCCCTCCTTGAGATAATGTACATTTTCTTCAAGGTTATCTGCTCCGACTTCAAAAACATTCTTTTGGTAATGTGAGTCCTCATATGGCATGATCATCTCCCCAAAACTCAATCTATGAGCAGCAAAATATACCACCATATCGTGAATATGCTTCCCTATTTCTAAAGCCTTTAGAAAATAATAAGCTTGTAGTGTAAAAAATAATGTTAACTCACTAAGTAGCAGTTTCCTCTTTTTCATTGCTGCAAAGACATCAAGTGTTTCTTTGACAATACCATGTCTCAAATAACTCAAAATCAAAGTATTACAAATCACAATATCCTTCCGCTCAATTTGTTCAAATGCCCTAACCAAATCACTCAAGCATCTGCACTTCAGATACATTGTCATCAACAAATTCTCAACTTTTACAAAATTATATTTATGTACTCCAATCAATCCTTGGACAACTAATTTCAAGCTTATAACACCTTGAATAATACTTTTTCCCATCACCACAAGTCTAAATACGCATGGATCATAGATTGCAACAAGTTTATCAACATTCAAAATCTTCACTGAGTAAATTCTTCTAAACAAAGATTGAATTAGAGAAGTGTTACTTGGGTTACCAGCGTGTTCACACGTTTGGAATTGATACACATTTGCTTTTGAAGCCTTCGGTGACTCTACCTCTCTTGCTGCCCCATTTAAACCAATTCGATACGGATCAACGAATCTCTCAACTCTCTGCCTCCTTTCATTAATAATGTTGTCGGTACTCCGAGCAAACCTTTCCATCTTTGCTAACTTTTTGGACATATTCTCAATTTGGACTGCCTTCTTTTTAATATCTTCTATGATTACCTTCTGCCAAAGAACATCTAACTCCTTTTTTGGACTCCTCCTCTGATCCCTATATGCGAGCCTTTACCTCCATAATTTTGGCTTGTAATATATCTACTTGACCTTGGCATTTTTCAGTCTCTTGCTTCCACAATTCATGAGTTTCACTAAGTTGAGACTGTAAAATTGACAAGTCCAAATTGTGCTCGGTTGCCATGCCCTTTTCAGCTTTGTAGTCTTATTCCCACCATGCAATTAAAGGAAAAGAAACAATAATAATTTTACTTCGACCTCCTGTCTTCAGTCCAAATGTTGTCAATGCCTTGTGGCTCTCATTAATTGGTGTACCTTTTTTTTCGTTTGCACATTCAGTGGAAAATGAAAGAAGTATTTCTCTACAATGGTCATTTAGATCATTGAAAAAAATACTCCCAAGTCCTCGTTTCTCACCTCGATCCTTAATGTAAAAATAGTCATCACACCCTTTTTTAAACCGAAGAAAAAAGGATGGATCAAATTTATCGCAAGCCCTTTTTTCGTATCAAATGAAAATGCTTGACATCCTCCTCAAAGATGTAAGTTGGAACTAAATCAGTTCCACCACCAAACCACTATTGTCTAGGTGTTCCAAGAGCATCTTTAGGAGCATCAGTTTCAAAATACCTATAATTAAAATGCAACGTAGCAGCAAACAACTTCTTTGGATGCAAAACAACTTTGTGACATGTTCGAAGATAATCCGCTTTTTCTATGAGCAATAGTTTAAACTCGTATGGGTCATCGCTCTCAATAAACTCAGCAATATGTTTTGTTGATGTTGGGTCCTCACCTTGTCTCAAAAAACTTTTATCGAACACCTTGGTTGTGTCTGAACCCCCCGCCCTGGTTGTATCTGAACCCACCGCCCTGGCCATCATCGATGAATCCAACACTACACCTTTAATCGGTGACCATCCCAGTAGTCCCTTAGCCAAGTCCCCACACCCCTTGGAAATTGTAGCCTTGTCTTGTGGTTGTTCTAATAAACCTTTAGCTGAACCGTCATCCAACAAAGTCCCAAATGAATCCTCATTTGTTCTTATAAACAATTCGTCGAACATATGGTCTTCAGCAGAACCTGTCAACAATGGTTCATGTTTTGTTTCCACCAGCTCTGTCGACACTACATTTTGAATTAATGGTGGTTTCAACGGACTGGCATGGAACTCTATCACATTTGAAACTTCAGTTGACTAGACTTGATCGTTCGGTTCTGCACAATCATCACCATGGAAGACTCAATTGATTCCTCGAGCTTTTGATCGAACCCAATGGAAACCCTTTCTTGGACAACCTTCAAATCGTTTCTAAAGTCATTTAGAAACTTATCGATAACATCGTCCAATATAGATTTAAATCCCACCAGCAGTTCTTTCACAACTTCCTCAGTAAATTTTCTCATTTTGATAATCTAAACCAAGATCGTGAGCTCTGATGCCTTTGTAACAATACAAATCTAAAGAACACGAATTATAAAGGGGAGAAGATAGAAGAGCAAAGGGAGACCAAGAAAATTTTCTCTGTCAAAACAAGAGAGCCAACACAGCAAATTTCATTCGATAATGTGCTCAACAACAATCCCAGCTTTTAACCTAGTGTCAACAAATGACACCGTTTCCCAACTCTATTAACAAATCAAAACTCGTCGTTTCGTTAACAGACATTAAGAGAAAATAAAACAAAAGTAAAACAATTAAAAGAAAACTATGACACGACATAATTTCAACTTAGGCTCATTACAGGGTTCAACGCGTGAAGAGGTCCAGGAAGACTTCTTTGGTGTTCTTTTCACACCAGCTTTAGTGAAAGTTATCAGATTTACTCGAAATTATGTGATATGGTGGATTGCTCCAATGGTATATGTGAGCATGATCCTATAAGATACATGAAACCTATGTTACAAGCAACCTTTTGTTTTCAGCCTCCGGGGATACTCCAACTAGGTGATCAACTTTTGATGCAATCACTGCATGTTGTATACCGGTTTTCTTCGAAGAATTGTCTGCGCAAACGCAGTACCGATGGGCCGATGGCATTTACCGGAGGACAAGTATCCGGAGTTCTCGGTGTTTATACCCAAGGAGGAAGTGGTTTTTTAAGGGTTAAAGATTTTGGATGTGTTAATGGCAATTCCAACTGTATCAATTATCATTATAAACTTGTTGATGGTCCAAATTCTAGGTTGAAACATGATTTGTAAGAAACTTTGTTATGGTATTGATGAAAGAACTCAAACAATGTTGCATTTTTACACAAAGGGAGTTGTATTATGGTATTGGTAACACTGAGTAGAAATAGTTGATGAAATGGAGTCCATAGTTTATTTGCAGTGCAACAAGGAAAATGTGCCAAATCTGGAACATATGCAGGTGCGAACTCCTATTATCTGTGAGCTTTTGGATTTAGGAAGTAGGAACCTAGAGAACTGTTTTTCATGATAATTTATCTTTCTTTTTTACAGGATTAATTTAGCTGTTCATCTCCATCTAATAATAGCAGAAGCCCAAGTTAGACCTGCACCGAAACCTGCAGCCGCAATGGTATGGCCGCATTTCACCTTTCCGCTTCGAGCAGCTTCGTCCAATGCCAAAGGAATGGATGCAGCACTTGTATTACCATAGTTTGCCACATTCGATATGACTTTTTCCGGAAGAAACTCTAACCGTGTTGCAACTGCATCGATAATTCTCTGGTTTGCCTACATTGGTCAAATACCTGTTAAATTTCCTGCTCTTGAACTCTACAAATAAAAGCTATACTTGTACTGTCCCTGGTCATCTAAAAGAATAACTGATGGAGCAGTAACCAGTCGATGTTGGATGCAGTAAGACTGGCCTTTTTCAAGGCGGACTCGATTGATTGTGGCACACGTCGGACAGCAAAGCGAAGAACTTCTTGTCCATCCATCTGTACAGAGGGATAAGGGATTTTATCGAAGGAAATTCCAACACCGAACCGTTAGAACCTGATATATCATTGGTTTGAGTGTGTTTCATGGGGGAACCAAGATGTCTGCAACATGAGTGACAGCTGATTACTAAAATGTTATGCAAGCCGCCTCCTGCAGTTCATGAAGGTAAAGCCTTGAATTCGATAACACATTACTAAGCATGAATTTAAGACCTCTTTGCGTGGGAAGTAGTTCATTACCCCTAACATAGCAAGCAGCTGAGAACAGTCCCAGCACAAATCCGCTACATGCAGCTCTGATATCACAAGCTATGGGAGTTTTTGTGCAGCCAAGCTCTATATGAACCTGAAGAGAATACATAGGTCGAGATCTTTATTAAAGCCTTCACAATAGATTCTGCAATGGACATAGATCATTTTTCTCTATACCTAGGGAGCGTCTCCGGAGTAGACGTGCACATCAAGATTAGGTCGAGATCATCCGGTTCAGCATATCTATGCTGGGACTCCGTCAGAAGGTTATTACAACATTAATGGAAGTTCGACACAACTCTAGCAGGAAACACCGGCAAATACAATAGCAATGCTATGCATTAGAGTATGTTACTCGCCTGAAAGAATACGTCGAATTCGTATTCCAGTTCGAGCAGAGATCCATTCATCAGATGTATCAACTATCTTTGCAAGATCATCATTGGAAACAGAAAGAGATGGCACTGCTGACCCACAACCAACTAATTTGCATCCTTTACTTACAAGCCTGTATTTTCCCCACAAGTATAAATATGATAGTAAATTGTAAGTCAGGAAAATCATTATCTAGCAACATGAAAGAAGTAAATAAACAGCTAAAACCAGTGCCAGATTTAGGAATTTAACAACAGAGTTCAAAAAATATTTTTTTTCTTGTGGGTATGCAAATTTTTATATTTTTTCCACTACACATTAAATTATTTTTTTAAAAAATAAAATTAAAACTAAAAAATATTCCCCCTCCCAAAATGGGGTGCAATTTTAAAGTCATATAGGTCCGCCCTGGGTAAAAGTAAAGCTATCTCTAAAATACTGAGAGTCTAATGTACACCAGGGTTACGATGCGGCACCAACTAAAATATTACAAAACACGAAACTTAAAATGTTATATTTTTTTATAACATTTTAGGTTAGTGTTACAAGTATTAAACTGGAAAACTGAAATGTTGAACAAAACTTTGTTATTGATCAAGGTTTACAGCTCGTTTATTTATACACAAAGAATCAGTATACTAACTGATCATTAACTACTAACTGATCCATCTAACAAACTAAACCGTTTGTATATATGTATACTCCAACAGCCCCCCCTCAAGATGGACTTGATTGAACATCGATAAGTCCCATCTTGAAAACAAAATCAGCAAACGCAGGGGAATGAAGTGCCTTTGTGAAGATATCAGCAAGTTGTCCTTTAGAACGAACATGAAACAACTTGAGAAATCCTGAATTTAACTTCTCCCGCACAAAATGACAATCAACTTCAATATGTTTTGTCCTCTCATGGAAAACCTGATTTGAAGCAAGATGGATGGCAGCTTGATTATCGCAGTAAAGGAAAACAGGACAAACATCAATGCTGAATGAAGAAAGCAATGCAGCCAACCAAACAAGTTCACACGTAGCTGTGGCCATGGCTCTATACTCCGCCTCGCATGAAGAACGGCTCACAGTGTGCTGTTTCTTCGATTTCCAAGAGATCAGATTTGTACCAAGATACGTACAAAATCCGGTAATAGAACGCCGTGTGTCAGGACAGGCACTATAATCAGAGTCCACGAAACAACTAAGTTGAAGACTCGACTTGGAAGAAAAAAACAAACCAAGCCCTGGAGCTCTCTTTATATAAGACAGCAAGTGATGAGCAGCATGAAGATGAGGAGTACGTGGCATGGACACAAACTGACTCAACAAATGCACAGCATAAGTAATGTCGGGGCGAGTATGCGTAAGATACAACAAACGCCCAATCAATCGCCTGTAAACTTGTGGATCAGGAAGTAATTCACCATCACTCATGTTTAACTTGTGATTTGCCACAATAGGTAAATCGGCAGGCCTTTTACCTAGTGCCCCCGTATTCTCAAGGAGTTGTAGAGCATAATGACGTTGGCACAATGTAATACCATCCTGGTTTTGAGAAACTTCAAACCCAAGGAAATACTTCAAAGGACCCAGCTCCTTAAGTTTGAAATGATCCTTCAAGAAATTCTGGACATTCAACAATGAATCCAGATGCTTACCAGCAAGAAAAACATCGTCTACATAGACAAGCAAGGCGATCAAATCATCACCACGACAAGTATCGATACTCAGAGATAAATTCTAATAATTAATTTCAACTTAAAATATTATAAGAAAGTGATAAGTATTATACTTGGAGTCAAATTTCGATGTTCAACTATCAACTTAAAATATTATTAAAAATATAATATTTTAAGTTGATAAGTAACATTTTAAAATCTGTGTTATTTAAGATTTTGATTGTGCTGCATCGTACCATAACCTGATGCACCCTACCGCTAAAACCCGTCTGAAGTTGAAGTACTTCAATATAATCTCTATCTAATATAAAAGCAATTCCCACTTGCATGGGTTTGCTTAATTGAATATGAAAGTTTGCTATTGATGACTTATAACTAATGTCATTAAAATTTATTTAAGGGTGATAAGTCATAAAATTATAATAAATAAATTTTAATATAGTTTGAAGTTAATTTAGGCATTTAACTATGGATTAATATCCTATACACTGGCGGTGGAAAGTTTTTATTTCCACAAGCGCCTCAATTATAGGGTTTAGGGTTAGTGTTTAGGGTTTAGAGTTTAGGGGTTTTAGTGTAAAGGTTTAGAATTTAGGGTTCATGTTTAGAATTTAGGATTTAGGGTTAGAATTTAGGGTTTAGGGTTAGGGTTTAGTTTTAGGGTAATATGGGTGAGGATTTAGGTTTTAACCTATAAACCCTAAATTTTAACCCTAAACCCAAAATTTTATCAACAATCCCTAAATTCAAAACTACTACACTTATACCCCTAAATTTTAAACCCTAAACGAAGTCCCTAACCCCTAAAACTAAGGCGCTTGTGTAAAAAAATTTCCACAAGCGCTTGTGTATAGAACAATTACCCTTTAACTATCAGATAAAATGTGCGTATTCAATTTTTTCAAATTTAGCGTCGTTGCAAGAATCATAAACCTTAATTTTTTTTTTCTCTCTAATAACCCTGAGTGACCTGCAAATTTCTTCAATTTTTATGTGTTAGCTAGCCATCGGTAGTCATTTAGTTATTGGATGTTAATCGCCGATGTTTATTATTTTTTTGTTTTTTTTTTCATTTTTATTTTTAATTTTCGAATAAAAATCTCTGTCTTTATGACACGCGTTTTCTCTGTCCTTGTGACACGTGTTCTCTTCTGTCCTTATAACATTTTTCTTTATTTTTGTGATTTTGTTTCATCTATCCTTGTGGCATGATTCAACATACCCTAGCGGTCGATCGTTGCTCGCATAGAGTTTTTAATCGGCGCTAGTTCCTGATTATGATTTTGTCGGGTGGTCACAAAAATTTAGATCTCCATTCGGTTGATGGTTGTTTGCTGATGTAATCAGTCTTGGGTTGCAGAACATTCTGTCTGATAGTTTGGATCGTTCACCACTCCTTTTCATCAGTTGCAAGTTCCGATTGGATAGTACAAGGAGATTCAGGAAGCTTCTAAATGTTGATGATATGCTTATCTCCATAAAAAATTTTCACTTTTCTTTATTTTTGAATGGTAAGAAATTTAAGTATAACAAAAATTTAGTAGCCATATTTAAAAAAAAAACGTATTCATGTATTAAATGTTTTATATAAATTCTTGCCTAACAGTAATTCATTTCATGTAAAATTTATGGTTAAATGGTACTTTGGTTACTAAAGTAATATTCCATTATTATTTTGGTATTTGAAGAACTTTTTGTTTTAGATTGACCCTTGAACTTTTCAAGAACGATGCACATTATCCTGTCCAAAATTTCCGTTAGAGAAAACAGTGTGTCATATGAAACATAATACATATTAAATTAGAAAAAAAATTAAAAATTTTCATAAATTTTCTTAAAAGACCAACAAATTTAGAATATTTAAAAATTGAGAATATTCATATATATATTTTTTATTTTTTGAGTTTTTAATTTTTTCTAATTTAATGTGTATTTTATGCCATGTGGAACATTCCTAAAGCACCACGTGGATTGTTTTTAACAGAAAAATTGAGCGAGATAACGTGCTTTACGTTTGAAAAGTTTAGAGTCAAACTAAACTAAAAAAGTCTTCATATACCAAAGTGATAATGAGCTACAAATTTAGCAGTTAAAATATTTTTTATTTTATTTTAAGAGGGGTATTAACATAGGCTTCGCTAAAAACCTCCCTAACCTAAATGGAGGAAAAGAATACCTATGAAAATACATACAGAGTTCAAACGAGATAAACTCGTACAACTTTTATCACAAAAATACAAATGGAAAGGACCGTAAATATAAACCAAATAACTGTGAGGAATAAAGCACCTATACCACTATAGCATGCTGCGCACAGCTCAAGTCCTTTGGGGGAGGATCTTGGTTGACCACAAGCTCTCCTAGGCACATTACAACTGGCGCACAATTGAGCTGAACTCTTCTGCTATCACTTTTAATCTGATTCAAGACAGTAAGTCTCGCCTCTTCCTGCACCATAGGCTTCAAACAATCTGGTGGTTCCTGGAAAATTACAGAACCTAAGGGAGCACCCCTACTTAGTGACGCCAACCTATCCGCAATCACATTTAAAGTGCGAGGAATATGTTGTATCCGAATCTCCCAATCACGACTCATAATCTCCTGAATGGTAGCAACAATCGCGCTCCCAGCAAGACTGGATGACTCATTGTGAAGAGTCCTCGAGACCTTTAAATTATTAGTTTCGTTAAACACTCTGCGAAAGCCTGAACTCCAGTCATAGATCAAAGCATCATGCACAACATTGAGCTCCTCAAGGAGAACTGAGCAATGCCCAATACCACGGGAAATCCCAAACTTCCAAGCCCCTTGCGCATCGCGTATAACCACCCCAATCGATTCCATCCCGGTTGCTAAACACACGGCTCCATCTGAATTAAGTTTAGCCCAACCATTATCAGGAGCTATCCAATTCACACCCTCATTACTTCGAAAGCGGGTAGAATTAGACTGTCTCATCCAGGCTTGAGTGATTTCATTCGTGAAGCGAAGGCAAACACTCAAAAGATCATCGTGCTTATAGTAATTTTCATTAAGAAGACAACTACATCTATGCTTCCACAAAAGCCAACAAGCTACGGAAAACTAAATAGGCCAATGATCCTTAATTCTTGCAGCCTTATCCGAGTGAAACAAATTAATTTGCTGCCAATCTATGAAAGGAACAACCATAAAAGAAGCAAAATCTTCTGCTATAACCAAACCAGACCATAAACGTTGAGTAGGACCACGATGACGCAAAACATGATCGATAGTTTCTATCCCACCCAAACATAGAGAACACATATCCGAAGAAGCAATATGCCGACGGAGCCGTTTCGCATTTGTCAAAAGGCGTTGGTGCGCAACCAACCAAAGAAAAACCTTAACCAGTTGCGGAATTTTCAGCCCCCACAATGCCTTCCAATTAAAAACATTTGAAACTCCCATGTTCGAACTTAAAGCTGAATACACAGACTTCGTCGTAAAATTACGGTTACTTTCCCAACACCATCCCAGACTATCACTTCCAGCATTCGTTTGAGGGGCTTGACAACATCAATCTTCTGGAGAACTTCAAGTGGCAAATAAAAGGATAAAACATCTCAATTCCAATCTCCATCAAGACCAATCATCAACGAAACAGGTAAGGGGAAGGATTATCACCAGCGGTACAAAAAGAAACTATACGACCATCCAAATCAAGCCAATGATCATACCAGAAATTTGTGTTGTACTCGTCGTGTATGTACCAACAAATACTCTCCTTCATATCCTCCCAAATCTTGCAAAGGCCCATCCAGAGGCGAGAGCAGTTTTCCTTTCGAATGTCTAAAGGAAGAACATCATCCCAGCCATATTTAACTTTCAACTCACGAATCCAGAGCTTATCACTATTAGTAACTAAACTATAGCCGATCTTCATAAGAAAGGCTTTATTTTGCTTATGGAGATCCTTAAACCCCAAACCACCATCTGAGATCGTTTACTGCATAGTTTCCCACTTCACCAAAGGTACACCAACCTTATCATTTTGACTCTCTCACACAAACTTGCGAATTATTCTATCTATTTCATCACACACTCCTTTTGGAACCCAAGTAGATTGAATAATATAAATAGGGATGGCTTGTAGCATGGCTTTAGCAAGAGTAATTCTACCTGCAAGAGATAAAGATTTGGCAGCCCATGCATTCAGCTTATCACGTATCCTCTCAAATAAATAGGAAAATGTGGCTTTAGTTACCCTCTTATGGAACAACGGCACACCGAGATACTTCCTTAAATGATTAATCAATTCAAAGCCAAAGTTAGTAGCAATATCACCCCGCATATTATTCGGGCAATTCTTTGAAAAATAGATAAGAGTCTTAGCCATACTAATACGATGACCCGAAATGTCACAGAATCTACCCATCACATCCTTAAGAACTGACATCTGGCACATGCTCGCCTCTGAAAATAAAATAAGATCATCAACAAAAAATATATGAGACAAAGCGGGGCCATTACGCGAAAGACAAATAAGTTTCCACTCACCCAAATCCACCGAATGGTAAATCTCTTGAGATAACCTCTCCATACATAATACAAATAAGTATGGGGACATGGGATCACCTTGACGAATCCCCAGAGTTGGTTTAAACACTTCCATAAGGTGCCTATTCCACAAGACCTGAGTAGAGTCTGAGTGAACACAAGTCATAATAAGAGAAATAAATCTATCCGGGAGTCCAATCGCAACTAAAGTATCCTCCAAAAAATCCCACTCGAGCCTACCGTAGGCTTTCTCCAAATCTCTCTTAATAGCCATCTATGACTTTCGGCCCATGTTAGTAGACATCGAATGCATCACCTCTTATGCTAGAATTATGTTATCCGTACTTTAGTGACATGGGATAAAACTTGACTAAGTGTAATCGACCCACTTGTTCAAAGAAGGCTTCAAACGATTCACCAACAACTTTTTAAGGACTTTGTACAAAACATTACATAAGCTAATAGGGCGAAACTGGGCAATAGTCTATGGATTCTGGACTTTAGGAATTAAGACAAGCAACGTTTTATTTACCCATTCCTCTAATACACCTCCCATGAAAAAACTGTGTACAAAGGAGAACACCGATTCACCCACTGTCTCCCAATTCCGCTAGTAGAAAGCCACATGAATACCATCTTCGCCTGGAGCCTTAAGAGATTCCACACTAAACACTACATCCCGCACTTCCTCTCTAGTCACGGTAGCCAAAAGAGGTGCCATCTCCACGGCACTAAATCGGTGAAAATGGCATTGTTGAGCGAGAGTATTCAAGGTTCGGGGTTCACATGTAAATAGCCTTTTAAAGAAAAAAGTAGCATGTCGTTGAAGCGTTGTCAGATCATCACTCCATGAGCCATCCGACAACTTGAGCCTAATAATTTGGTTTTGTCTGTGTCTAGCCATTGTTGTCTTATGAAAATAAGAAGTATTCATGTCGCCCTTCTCAATCCAGTTAATCCAGGCCTTCTGATGCCATAAGCTCTCTTCTTGAACGAGAGTATTAGATATCTCAGCTTTTAACTTAGCCTCAAGAGCCAGAAGACGAGGCATATTAGATCTCCCCAAAGCCTTTTCCACTCCAGCAATCCGAGCCAACAACTTATCCTTTTTTCTCTCAATGTGCCCAAAAACTTCCCAGTTCCACCTACACCCATGCTCCTGAAATGCATCAATATTCTCTCTTATAGGTCTATTCTGTAACCAAGTATTCTGCAATAACTGAGAAAAATCATCATGATCATTCCAGGCCACTAAGTAACGAAATGGCTTCGCCTGATTATCCTTCGAATGGATACCAGTCGCAAGGAGAATTGGACAATGATCAGAGCTCAATCATTGCATATGAATAACCTCAGATAACGGAAAAGAGTCATACCAGTCAACATTACACAAACATCTATCCAACCTCTGAGATAAATCACCCCTCTTCCATGTAAAAGAAGGACAACTATATCCCATATCCAATAAACCAGTTTGATGAAGAAAATTTGTGAAGCGTGAACAAACTCCTAAGCGACGTCAAGACCCTCCATGCCTCTTCAAAACACTAGATATAACATTTAAATCACCACCAATGACCCATGACCAATCCACTTTAGGTGCCAGAGCTGCCAAGGCCGTCCAAAGGCGACGACGAGCAAGAGCCTGTGGACTTGCATAAGTTAAAGTGATAAGAAAGGCCATTTCACCATTCAAAAGCGAACATAGGCCATGAACAAACTGTTTTCCACCACCAATATATCCAACTGAACCGTGCTCCACCACAAAATCCAAATCCCCCTGAAAAACCTTCAGCCTCAACAGGAAAAGAATAGTCAAAGCCAGCTGTAAAAATAAAAACATTCGTCTACTTGCCACTCACTTTAGGTTCCATCACTACACAAACATCAAGGACATGTTTCTTCATCAACAACTTGAAATAAACATTAAAAAGCAGGGTCCAAAACACCCTGAACATTCCAAAATAAAACTTTAACCATTAAAACTCTAAAGAAAAGAGAAACGAAAAGCTTAGACCTGCATGTCGGTTGTCGCTGTCTGCGTAAAGGCCCAATTATCTCACCACTGCACTTGCTGTCCAGAACTTACAGCAGATGGAGCATCTCTCGATGTAGGAGTAGACCCCACCCTTTGTTTTTGATTCAAGTCCGTTACAAGTGTAGAAATACACTCGGCTAACTTGGGTTTAGAAGCCACTAAAGTCTTACGTTTCTTAGGTTTCAAATCTGTGCGTTGTACCACTGTCCCAATGGACAAACTCTTGCTAGCATTCTTATGGCTATGACCTCAGATTGAGCTAGACAATACCCGTCCATTTTTCTCCCTCAACACATTGGTTTCTTCCTTATTAATAACTCGAACAGCCGTGTGTTTAGCACTATTTAATGACGAAGCCGTAGCAACCACACAATTCGAAGATGCAATCAAAGACACATTCGCGCCCTTGCTACCCGAGGCACTATTCCTGGGATTTAAAACACCGTCGTTTTGCCTTTCCAATCCCTTTGACACTGGAACATTTTCTACAACAACCTCCCTCTATGATGGCAAAGGAGCCGAACATTGCTTACTGGTTTCAGCCTGATCAACAACAGTAATTGAGTCATCCATAAGAGGAGCTTTTCCTTTATTAACAACCCCATTGTCAGCTTCCTTCACTGACTCCAAAGTCCTATCAGGAAGAACTGAATTATCACCCTCCACAAGAGCCGTAAATCAAAAACTTGACTTAAGCACCATTGGACCTGTGTTCCCTTTTGCTCCCGACACTGTCTTATTAACATCCCGACGACACTTCCGGTTGACAACTTGCATCCATGGCCCATATAATTCCTAAGGTTTCTGGTCATTAGATTGAGCAGAAACACCTGCTAAAGGTATAGATTGCCCATAAACTTCCTTCGCGTGACCATACTTGCCACATGAGAAACAGATTGTCGGCAAACCCTTATATTCAGTATCTTGCCGTAGACCATCAATAATAATTCCTGATTTAATCGGCTTATATAAATCCACCATTACGGTGAGATGCACAAATCGACCATCTTTACCTTCCATCGTATTATAATCAATTCGCACAATCTTCCCTATAGTGCCAACTATATAACGGAAGAGTCCCTTAGAATAATGCTTGTACGGTAGCTTAGGATGTTGCACCCAAACCATTATTTTTGTTGGATAACCAGAAGCTGTAGAAAAATTCCGACTCCAAGGTTGGACCATCAAATTGGTACCATATTATCCATGCACCTCATGTGAGCACTTTGTGTAAAGCCTCCTCCATCGCAAACCGGACAAGAAAATAGTCATTGTCCAAATCGATCAAACTCATTTCCCCAGCAGGGTTTAATAACGACTAAATTCGATTGACAAGAGCTCTATACCCAATAGATTTTTCGAGGAGTTGTACAATAACAGAATTAGCCAGTTTCGCGTCAATCGCATCATGCACCCGGTCGAAGAACTTAATTTTAGGTAACTATCCATCTCCTTCCCCAATAATCAAATCATCATCTTTGACATCATCATCCAGATTGTCAATTCCTGACTTTGGCCCAGAAACACGGGAAGCACCCGCAACCATATCCTTAAAAGAAGTATTTAGGGGCAGTATGTTCAGTCCCAATATTACCTATATTCGACTCAGGTACGATCCCTCTGGTTACGCATCCATATCCATATTTACTGCCTTACCAGTACTCGTGGACAAAGCAGGGAAATTCTCATCCCCCATCATCTGATTCATAGAAGCCACACTATCACTGCGCCCTTTCTTCCCCGCCCTTTGTAAATCCTCTAGTAAAGGCGAGCTAGGCCTTTCTAGGGGTCTTGGAGAACCAATGAGCACCACGTCATTAGGTGGACGATTTCCAGCCGATAGCCGCAACCCAAGTTCATATCTCGGGCGTCGGTAGGGTTCATATCTCGGACGATTGTCATCAAGTGGACGATTGCAGATGTATTTTAGCAGTTAAAATATTATTTAATTTAATTTTTACTTATTCATATTTTCGTGTTATGTTGTTATTTTTCATTTTTGTTTAATTATTTTTTATATGGTGTGCATGCTATGTCTTAGTTTACTTTACATTTTTCTAATTTATATGGTTGGCCAAGTTACTCATCTTTATTCCGTCATTTCCCTTAGATCATGGGTTCTAGACCCACTAGGAACACTCTCTTACCTTCCCCTAGAGTTTCCTTTCCCCTCTCCTCTAGATAAAATTAGGTTACATTTAAGATTTGTCAAAAAAATTTAGAGAAGATTTTGTCATTGTCGTTTCTCAATTCAAAGTCCATTTAATATAATGATTCAATTTTTTTGAAATTCATTATATAAAATTTACACATTATAATTTGTTTCGTATGTTTGTATGCATGTAGTATTGAAAAATTCGTATATTCATGACATTCATATTAATTTTATGTTAGGTTAATATTAATTATTTTCTCATGTACTATGTGAAGTCTCAATCCATCGTTGTGAAAGAAAGGTACTTAGCATGGAAAACTCTAAGAACGAGAAGAGTGGTGGCCCGTGCGGCCGTTCGCCCGACGAGATGGATCAGGTGGGGATACCGGTGGCCTTGGAGCGACCAGGATCCCCTTTGGCGGTGAAGGATCAGTGCTAATCCAAGAAAGTTAAGAACAATGATGGTGTAAACGATACAAAAGGGCAGCATGAGGGCCTGGCGGATATGAAGGCAGATGGTAACGGTTCTGTTGCTAGTCCTGATGTGCATGTCCCTATAGACAGTTGTTCAGGATCGGACCATGGTTGTTTTAGTGCGGGTAAAGCATCATACGCAAGCATGGCGTCGAAGGTATCCGTTGATAAGGATGGCCACACGACTAAAGATGAATTATCACCGGATGATGTGATTGTTTTAGATGAGGATTGTATCATAACTGAGATGGGTGATTTTCCTACAATCAAATTCTTCGATCGGGTTCACGATCAAATTGATCGCAGTATGAAGGATGTTATTATTGTACATCTTCTCAGACGCAACACTGGTTATGGTACGTTGTTGAATAGTTTGCATGCTATGTGGGGGCCGAAGGGTGAGTTCCAATTAATTGATTTGGAGAACAACTACTTTCTTGTGCGATTCGTGGACAGGAGGGATTATGTGATGGTATTAACAGATGGTCCGTAGACAATTGTTTGCAATTATCTCACAGTCCAACCATGGAGCCAATCGTTTTCCACGGATGAGAAGCATCCTTCTCATGTGATTGTTTAGGTTAGGTTACCAAGCCTCCCCTATCACTACTATTACAAGGCTTTGTTTCGACGCATTGCTCAGGTGGTTGGAATGGTTTTAAAGGTCAATTATAATACTCAGACGGGTGAAAGGGGAAAATATGCGCAATTAGTGATCATGGTGGACTTGAATAAACCCTTGAAACCGTGTATCAGTATAGATATTTTTATGCAAGAACTCAAATATGAGGGGCTTCAGCAGATATGCTTTGCTTTTGGGGTTTACAACCATTCTCGGGAAGAGTGTTCATCTCTTAAGGTTGTGCCTGCGACTGTGGTTGTTGAGAGGAGTTTACCTGGGCAAGATGTTACACTAGAGAAAGGAAAATCTAAGCTATACGGGCCGTGGATGGTGGCATCCAACTGTCGTCATAAAGCTGCGGCGGTGAGTTTTATGGGGAAGAGTTCTGCCATGGATACTGATGCTATTGCGGGGTCTCAGTTTTCTATTTTACAAGAGGAGGTGGCTGAGGACAAAATGGAGGCAGACATTGCGTCTGATGTGGTGTTAGTGAATTCTCAACTGGTGGCGCGTCATGCGAAGGGTAAGGGGGCTACGACTTCTATGGAGGTGTCGTCTGTTTCAGCTAAAGTGGTTAATAACCCTGCCTATCGGGAGTCAAACTTTGAATGTCATCCCAAGAAGGGTATAAATGTGGCTCTTACGGAATCGAATATGGATGTTATTTCTTTGGTGCCAGGCAGCGCGATTGAAGTTGATGTACGTACAATTGCCAGTACATCAGGTCATCACCGGGCAATATCAATTCAAGAGAAGAATTATGAGGGGAAGAGTAGTGCACGGTCCAAATTAAGCAATGTGAATAATAGTCGCGGGAGGGGGCTTAAGGATAATAGTACTAAGGGGTTCAAGATCAGAAAAGGGACCGAGTATCTCCCGCCTAATCGAGTGGTCCTTGCTGAATGGGTCCAATCTGTGACTAATCGTTTACAGTCAGCCGCATATATCTTACATATTAGTGAAGAACATGCCAGTGCGATGGAGGAGGACAAAAGATGGACTGATTCTTCTCGATCCGTTAATCCATCTCAGTCGGTACTTATGGGAGGAATGATTGATACGGTTATTCGAGGTGGGGGTGGCAACCCAACCTTGCAGTAATTGTTGCTCTTGTTTATATTATTATAATCAATTGCTTCTTTTGGAATTGTTGGGGTGCTGCGAGCCCTAGTTTTCGGCGTCATTTGCGGAACTTTGTTCGTAGTACTAACCCGTATGTTGCAGTTTTGTTGGAAACAAGAGTGAGTGGTAGTGTGACGGACTCTGTTATTCGTAAACTTGGGTTTGCAAATTCCTTCTGATTTGAGGCGCAAGGTTTTAGTGGCGGTATTTGGATCTTGTAGGGGATTGGGGTTCTTTTTAGAAGTAATGCAGATATTTAATCAATTTGTAAATTGTCGTTATCACTCGATGAGTGAGAAGGATTGGTGTTAACTTACTGCAGTTTATGGTAGCCCAAAAATAACTCTCAGGAAGTTGTTATGGGGCCCTTTAGCAAGGTTGGATTTGGGTGAATGCATTCTGTGGGTGATCGGACGTGATTTTAATGCTATTCTTCATAGTGAGGATCGATTGGATGGATCATCTTGACGTAATGGGTTGAGTCATTTATTCTCGGGTTTTATTTTGATCTTGGACTGACCGAAATTCTTTTTTCAGGTGATAGATTCACATGGCGGGGAGGTTCTCTCTTTCAACACCTTGACCAATGTTTGGTTAACGAGGAATGGAATCAGTGTTTCCCTTTGTCACAGGTGCTGCACATAGAGATGATAGGGTCTGATCATTTTCCAATCTTCCTAGATCTCAATACTAATGTCCAACATAGTAAGGTTAAGACTTTCCGATATATGGTTGGCTTGCAAGAGCACCCGTAGTTTTGTGATTTCCTTAAGTCGAAGTGGTATCCTGATGCGGGGCTTTTGCAAAATTTGGAGGAATTTTGGTCATCGGTGGGTACTTAGAATAATGAGGTTTTATGGTCATATTGGAGCTCGCAAGAAGCTTTATTAGCTAGATTACATGGGATTGATAGGAAATTGCAATCTAGCAATTGTGATTATTTGGTGAACTTAGAAAAGTAGTTAATAGACGAGCTGAAATGGATGTTGGAGCAAGAAGAATTGTTTTGGTTTCAAAAATCTCAGACCAAGTGGGTGACGCATGGTGATCGTAACACGCGGTTCTTTCATACTTTGACCATGGCGAGGCAGAAAGCAAATACTATTTTAAGGTTACAACTTGAGAATGAGGAATGGTGTTCAAATTTGGATACACTTCAACACATGGCAATCACCTATTTTTCCCAATTGTTCTCTTCGACTTGAGTGGTTTCCGGCACTTATGAGTTGCGGGGCTTATTCCCGGTTTTAAGTCAAGAGATGAAAACAACTTTGAGCCGTGAGGTGACTGATGCCAAAATTAAAGAATGGATTTTTAGTATGAACCCGCTGAAAGCACCTGGGGTTGATGGCCTGCACGCGGCTTTTTAACAGAAGAATTAGGATCTTGTTGCTTCTAATGTTTTCAGTTCATCCGTAATATTTTTATCAGTGGCCAGTTGCCCGAGGAGTTGAATCGCACGTTAATTGTTCTCATTCCGAAGATATCAGTAAATGTTTAATTTTCTCAGTACCGACCTATTAGCTTATGCTCAGTTTTGTTTAAATTGGTGACAAAGATTATCGTGAACAGAATCAAGTTGTATCTTAATGACTAGGTTGCACGTAGTCAGGCGATCTTTATTCCTGGTAGAGCGATCTCTGACAATATTATCATTATACATGAGGTGATACACTCTATGCGATATAAAACATGACGTCATGGGTGGATGGCCATCAAGATCGATCAAGAGAAAGCCAACAATTGATTGGAGTTGCCATTTATTCTGGATACTTTGTGTCGCACATTGCTTGGAATAGGTCGATGACACAGGCCTTCAAACCCACGCGAGGCATTCGACAAGGTGATCTGCTTTCACCATATCTGTTTGTTTTCTGTTTAAAACAGTTGAGTCAGGCTATACAAATTGAGGTAGATGCGGGGCGTTGGAAACATTTTAAGGTATCATCTGCAAGGCC
The DNA here is from genome assembly GCA_958450335.1 of Hibiscus tridactylites. NCBI lineage: Eukaryota > Viridiplantae > Streptophyta > Magnoliopsida > Malvales > Malvaceae > Hibiscus > Hibiscus tridactylites. The sequence goes on from OY288282.1 coordinate 40,973,200, forward strand.
ATGTATTTCACATATCTTTTTCGTAGACGACATGTTTCTTTTTTTAAGGCTTATTTGGATCAGCAGGGGATAATTCATTCTGTTCTCGAAAAATTTTTCCTTGCGTCGGGGCTGAAAGTAAGTATTGCGAAGACCACAGTGCATTTTTCGAAGAACATGGACACTGCTTTGCGGCAAGAGATTAATGGCACATTTTTCTTTAAGGAAGTTCCCGACTTGGGTAAGTATTTAGGGTGTCTATTTTACACAAAAGGGTAACTAAGGCGTTCTACCAATACCTTATTCAGAAAGTTCAAGACAAACTAGCAGGGTGGAAGGCGGGGGCTTTGTCTTTAGTGGGTCGTATTGTTCTTGATAAGGCGGTTTTAGCCTTAGTTCCATCATATACGATACAAATGACATGGTTACCGAAGAATTTTGCAAGGAAATTGAAGTTATCATCAGACATTTTATCTGGGGACATATGGAGAAAGGGCGTGGAATTCATTTAGTTAGTTGGGAGGAGTTGTGTCTTTTGACTCCTAAAGGTGGATTGGATATGAAGTATCTTGGTCATCAGAACGAGGCTTTTCTTATGAAGATTAATTTTCAGCTTGTGGCTAATTCAAATCACCTTTGGGTGCAATTGTTATGCACAAAGTACAAATGGTATGATGTTCATACCGATCCGCCTACGTACCGTAGATGTTCCCAACTTTGGAATGGCATTTGCTTGGTCTGGGAGGATACACGTGTGAATTTGGTTTGGAATATTGGTGATGGTCAACATACTCGGTTTTGGCATGATCCGTGACTGGGTGAGATTTGTTCTATTGCTTTGAATTTGACCGACGACATGTTTATTACTAATGGTGAGGCCATTGTTGCTGATATGGTTGACGAATTTGGGAAGAAGTAGTGACATTTACTAGAAAAACAAGTCCTTTGTTTCGATGCTTCTTAGGATTGCAGTCGTGAAAGCTCTTTTTGAATTACACACAAACGACCAAATATGTTGAGGACTCACGTCCCAGAAATAGTTTAAGGTTAGTTCTGCATATGCGGTGAATTCAGGACTTCCCTATGGCCCGGATGAGCAGATTTGGAATGTTGTTAGTCAGTTTCGATGTCTACCGCGTGTTTAGGTTTTTCTATGGTTACTTTGCCATGAGAAGGTGTTGAACAATGTGGAGCGAGCTCGGCGGCACTTAACTATGGACTGTAGTTGTGCGGTTTATGGGACTGGTTGTGAAGACGTTAAGCATGTTGTCTGTAGTTGCCCGGTGGCTCATTCCATTTGGGTGCCTTTGATTCACGGGGAAAAACTCCATGAATTATTTTCTTTGGATTTTAAAAAATGGATCCTTGTTAATCTGACTAATGCTGGGGGTTTTGTCCGAGATGGGGCCAATTGGGATATCCTTTTTGGTTCATTACTGTGGTGCATTTGGTGTAAACGAAATGAATGGATCTTTGGTGAGAATGATCAACGAAGCGAACCTGTTTTGCAATGGAGTTTGAGGATGCAGCGTGAGGCAATGGTTGCGTTGTTGTCGTTGACTGGTTGTGTATCGGCAAGGCGTAATGGTCCAGTAACACCAACTCCTTTTGTTCGCTGGTTGTAGCCCCAAGTGGCTAGTGTAAACTTAACACAGATGGAGCCGTTGATCGTGCCACCGTAATGGGTTCTTATGGTGGTGTCGTTCGAGATGATGAGGGTAAATGGCTGATTGGATTTTCTCGGAGGATAGGCATTTGTTTGCCTCTAGAAGATGAACTTTGGGGTTTATTCGAAGGTTTGGCAGCTACTTGGTCGCTCGGCATCCAATACGTAGTAGTTGAATCGGATATTCTCGAGGCGGTTAATCTGATTGGTAATCATTGGGGGACTTCCATCATCCCTAAAATGGTGCATTACATTGTGGATTTTATGAATCGACAATGGAATACCAAACTTCTACATATTGGTCGAGATGGCAATGTTGTTGCGGATTGGATGGCAAGGTACGCTAATTTCGAGGATTTCATTTGCCATCGGTTCTTCACCCCTCCTATGGGCATTGCACTGCTACTGCAGCAGGATGCTTTTGGTTAATGTTGATTTTTGTTTTAGATTGTTTGTGTTTTGTTGTCGTTTTGTTTAGTTTTTTCGGGCGAGTTTATCTCGGAGGTTTCTTGTAAAAGGTTACTACGGGTACTCTTTTCCTCCATTTAGGTTTAGGGAGGTTTTTAATGAGGTCTGTAGTAGCTTTCCCTTATTATAAAAAAGTCTCAATTCATCTTATATTTTTATAGTTTGTTGTTACTAATTTGATTTTAACTCTAAACATATTCTCTTTAAGAATTAAATTGTTATACATGCTTATATTAATATAAAAGATTAGAATCAACGGGGTTGGTCCAAGTGGTAAACAACTTGGTATTGCTTAAGTATGTTTCGAGTTTGAGGTGTTGTATATGCAGAAAATCTCGTTGGAAGACTCACCCACTAAAGCCAGGTGTTCAATTTAAAAGATTTACATTATGTAACTAGATTCTATCCTTAATATAAATGTCATATTTAAAACTAGTTTTATTTCCCAATATGTAGTGAGGGATAGATCAGTTGGGTGAGTCGAGTTGAATTCGGGTCGAGTTAGTATGAGTTTAATTTTTTCATGTTGATTTTGGGTTAGATTGATTCCAGTTCGAATCAATTTTAGGTTTTATGTTAGTTCAATTCAAGTTAGTTTTGAGTCAGATCAATTTTAGTTTGGACCATCATTTTGGATTCAAATCATTTCTGATTATGGTCATTTCAATTCGAGTTTAATCTAACCCATGAACTATTTTAGTCAAATAATATTAAATTTAAAGTTATTTGTAACTTTTACTTGTGTATTTCGGTTTGACAATCAAAGTTAACTGCATCAATTTTTATTTTGTACACACGAGTTCTTACGGTTTAACATGTAAATAACTATTTTACGAAGAATCATTGATCCTATTAAATTTGATAATGAAAATAAATTATATGTAATGTTTATGATTATGCACATAATTTTTTTTATAAATATTTTATTATTTATATAAATAAGTGGATTAGTAATCTCAGCTCATCACTAGTTTTGAAATCTTGCTGATAATCCAACAAGATCAAGCAAGACACTGCAATCATATGACTGAGATTATGAGACCATAATCTTTCAAATCTAATAAACAAAGATTCAGATGCACATGATTCTTTCTGTGTTGTACCCAGTATTTTCAGTAATAAATCAGCAGCTAGAGCTAGACGCCAACAATTCAATTGCAAAAATGTTAGATATTAACTCAAATTCTAATAGGTAATTAATTTAAAATTTATTATAATTATATTGGAGGAGAGATGCAAAATTTCTAAGTTTTTGGCTACAAAAAGCAAGGAAAAGTCTTTACAAAGTAATGGAAGGAGAAATTTTGTAACTTTGGACAATCATTTTATCTTTCTTTAAAGCTTCAATATAAGCAAAACATAGGTTTGACTTGTAGTTGTTTTGATAAAGATCGTTAGATGGTCCAATGATGAATTCTCGAGCTTATGAAGCCTATGAAGCCTAAATAACTCCCATAAGATGTAGGATAGTGTTAAGGGGTTGTTGGTTGTGTTTTGGGGGATTAGAGGGTGAATTCCCGAGCCTATGAAGCCTTTTCTGGGCTTCGATACTAGTACGCGGGAGCCGTACTGGTACCCTAGTGTTCTGGGTTGAAGAACACTATTCGGTTAAAGATGAACTAGGAGAGGGGTACCGATACAATGACTAACCAGTATCGGTATGCCATGCATATCTATATTGATATTGGTAGACCTGTACTGGTACGAGTACACTGTGAGTACTGGTACCCAAGGGTATCGTACCGGTACGCGAGGGCCACTACCGATACCTACTAGGAATTCTGCCCGAAAATATTGATTTGACCCTCGAGGGCTGAAAAATTATAAGATTCGATCCAATAGACCCCTAATGACATAAACTGAGCTATAAAGCCGAGAATTGAGATTTTACCCTTCATAGGAGCATAACGCGTAACAACTCAGTAACTTAAATTGGGTGACTTGATGATGATAGAAACCATAGAGTGGTGGTATTGATAATGATGATGTATGCCACGTGGGCACTTGCTTGGGTGAGTCACCTTGATTAATGTGATAACATGGATTAATGGAGGTAACTAATGACAATGATTAATGTAACACTCCAAAATCTGGTCTAGTCGGAATTGGGTTCCGGTGATCGGAAAATTTTGCATCGACAAAGTCCAAATATATTATTGACTAGTTAATCATTGATATTGGATTCTAATTGAGTTAAATCATTGTTATTAGACCATATTGGATAGTGTTGAAAATATTATAGTGGCTAAATTGTGGAAATTGGGAATTTAGGAGTCAAAACTATAAGGCTTTGAGAATCGAGGGACTAATCTTGCGATTATCCCCTCCTCAATCACTAATGTCCCAACGTGGGATAATCTGGTAAAGTTGCTTCACCTAAAGGAAAGTCAATTAAAATGAATACATATGTTTTACACAAAACAAAGGAAAAAAAAGATTAGAGAGACTTACCCGAGAAATTGAAGCAAGCACCTCCATCATTCTCATCTTCTTCTTTGAAGCATACACCTCCATTGGAGATAGTTGTTAAGCTTCGTTTTTCTTCATTTCATTGATAACGAATCGTTGCTATCGATCGGGTAAGCTATATTCCTCAATCGATTATTGGATCCCATGGATACATCAAGCTTAACCTTAAGCTAGGGTTGTGACTATTCATGGATATCTCATCATTGTCATCTATATTGAAACCATTTATCGATTTTGATATTGTTATATTGGTTTTGATATCGTAATATCGATCCTAACAATCCCCCTATTGATTTCCTAGCTCAAGAAATTGATAAAGAGCATCCATCGTCTCCATCCAAAGCTAGGAACAAGGGGATTGTTATCCGAGAGCCATAGGAGCATCAGATTTTGAGGTGAGTGTAGTTAGAGTCTCGGGATTACGCGAAAAGCCTTCCCAAATCTTTTATTCTCGTTTTCGATCATTTAACTAACATTACCATTGAGGAAGTTACATTGGATTGCTAAATAGACACTTTGGTAAGTGTCGATAAGTTTGTTATTGAATATCGGACATAGCTATTGGTATTGTCATTAAGCATTGCCATTGATATAGTTATTGTTATTGAAACATTGCAAAGAAATATCGGACATTGGTATTGACATTGAACCATGAAACATTGATCATGAGACATGTTTGTTATTGATATTATTGAAATCATTGGTCATTTGAATTCTCATTGAATATTGAACACATATATGAACATTGAAATCTTGGATTTGAATAGACATTGGATACAATTGGCATGCCATAGAATTCATAAGCTCAATGTACGGGTGGACTACGGTCCTAAGGCTATGGCCTATATTAAGGCGGAAGGATGTGTATTGATATTGGTCATATTGGCGAGGTGGAGGGACTAGGCCATTCATTGATTTGGCGAGGCGTAGGAATTCGCGTATCCACTATCTTAATTAAATCCAAGGGTTAATAATTAAATGAATAAGTTGAACATAGTATATTAAAGCATAATATTAACATTGGTGAGCATGTTGATGCATAATATTGACATTGATGAGCATGAGAGCATATATATATATAGATACTTGTTACATTGTCATTCATATTGTTATGGCTACCTCACTAGGCAACGTATGCCTAATGTATTGTGTCTCATGTATTTCAGGTTGAAGGATCGTGTGTTCGAGGATCGAATAGTCAAGGCAAGACAAGTCACCACAAGCCCTAAAGTAATGTGTTTTGACTTATGAACTCCTAGAAAGGTGGAAAAGTAGTCAAACTAGTCTTTTATGCCTATTTTGGTATGTTTGTGAGATTCCTATGTTATAATATGGTTGATGGCCCTAAATGGCCCTTTTACTTGGCTTAAAATGGTTTAAAAATGCATACTTAGCTCATAAAAGGTCAAAACATAGTAAACGTATTCGTATGATCATGAAATTTGGCACGCTAGTAGTTTATACCATTGAAATGTTGTGTGTAAAGTTTCATTGCATTTGGACATCGTTCAGTATATCAAATCGAATAAAAACCATCAAAAATCTGTTATCACAGGTCAGGCCGTATCGAAACGGGTGATGGCGTTTCGATACGGGTATGCATAAATGAACCTAAAGAACAGGGCGTACCGAAACGGAATGTAGCTGTTTCGAAACATTTTTTCACTGGAATACATCGTTCGATACGAGTTCATAACGTATCGAAACGGGTCAAAAGTCAAAGTCAAAGGAAGTTAACCCATACCGATATTGGTGTGTCCGTATCGATACGGTCTAAAGGGTAAAGTCAACATGGGTTGACCATCATTCATCCGTTTCGAAACAGCCCTAGGTTGTTTCGATACGGAGTTAGTTAAGTTAGTTAAAGGCATTTTAAATAGATTGCAATGTTCACAGTTTAGTCACCAAATTTTGAAAGATTAAATTGAATGAGCTAATGGACTCTAAATTGTATGAAATTTTACAAGTATGTTAATATTGTGGTGAATTTCAATCTAGTATAATCAATTGCATTAAAGGACCCCTAATTTGTTGAATTTAGAGTTTGGTCCCTAAAACTTGTAATATTTGCGATTTAGCCTTGAATGAGTAATTATTTCTTGTATGGGTCAATTGAACTAAGTTACATGGTGGTAATGATTCATTATATGTTATTGTTGAAAATGTTAATAACGAAATGAAATTTTGTTGCACCAATTTCCGTATTGATCATTGGTATCACCTTCTGATCCGGTTCTTGACTAGGTCGGGAAGGGGTGTTACATTTGTGGTATCAGAGCTAGAGTTTTGTCGATTCTAAAACTAAACCGAAGCTTGTTGCATTTTTATTGTGTTAGTTTGCCACCTAGGAGTTATGTATTACGTATATTGTGATTTGTCGTCTAATCTGATATTTCATATATATATATGTCTGAGACTAATGAAGCTCACATAGATGAGCTTGCCACCGGCTCCTCGACGCATGGCAGGGAGATTAGAGGAGGAAATCCTCAGAACCCACCGCAATTGCAGGACCCTCATGTTTAGGGTACCGAGCCTGCGGCACCTATCGCTCAGGCTGAGTGTTACAAGAACATGGCTGACATGTTCAAGCAGTTTATGACTGCTATGAGGGCCGAACAAGTCGTGCAACCTATTGCTCATGTTGTTCAAAACACTCGAGTACCTATTGATAAGCTCTCATAGTATCGAGCTTATACTTTTACTGGACAAGATGACGATAACCCTGAAGTTGTCGAATACTGGTTGGACAACACCTTGCGGATACTGAATAAGCAACTTCAGTGTTCAGACGAGCACAAGCTTGATTGTGCCATCGTGTTGCTGGGGATGAGGCACTTTATTGGTGGGAAATTACCATTTTGACAGTTTCTGAAGACACGGTGACTTGGGAGTTCTTCCTTAAAGAATTCTGCAAGAAGTATATCAGCGAGTTTTACCTTGCTAAAAGGTAAAGCATCTTCCATCACCTCAAACAAGGTGGACGACTGATCGAACAGTATATACATGATTTCTGCAAGTACTGTAGATACGGTGTTGAGTACATTAAGAAGGAGGAAGACAAGTTCCGAATGTTCATCGCATGGCTTAATGGTGAACTACGCCTTATGTTTATTGCACTTAGCATATATGATTTTCAAGATCTTGTGAATCGAGTTAAGGCCACTGAAGCGGCACAGAAAGCTCAACGAGCTGGTAGGTCGGAAAAGTCTGAGAAGAGGTTTAGGGATGATTCTCGACCTCCGAGATTAAACAAGAAAGGGAGATATCAAGGTCCTAAATAGAATGTCTTTACATAGCCCTCCCGTTCTGGAAACATCGAGAGGCCTCAGTCTGTGAGGCAGTCTTTTGCTAAAGCACCGTCCGTTGATAGCACCAGAGGTTCAAATCGAGGCAACCAACATCCACTTTGCAATTATTGTCAGAATAGGCATCCAACGGGTCAATGTCGTAAGTAGACTGGAGCCTGTTACTATTATGGTGAGTAGGGTCACTTTATATGCGACTGCCCTTTGAATGCAACTAAATCTACCGCTACACCGACTACCGCTTCTTCTCCTGCTTAATCTTTTCGAGGTAAAAGATTGAAGCAAGGATCATCGGGAACTTACGGACGATCGAGTGGTCCAGGGAAACCCTTTAATAAGCAAGATTCAAATGCCCATGCCCAAATGTATCATGTAAGGAGTAGATAAGAAAAGGATGAACCTGATGTCATTGCAGGTACCATCGAGCTATATTCACATTCCTTATATGCATTGATTGATCCTGGTTATACTCATTCTTTTATAAGTACTATTGTAGTTAAGAAGTATAATTTGTCTTCCGAACCAATAACATCAAGAATTTATGTAACTAATCCCTTAGGAGATTGTGTCACTGTAAGGGTAGTGTGTAAGAACTGCCCCTTAATGATCCAAGAGATTCCTTTTTTGGCCAATTTTTTGGCTTTATCGATCCATGAATTTAGTGTCATCCTAGGCTTAGATTGGCTTAGTGAGCATCAAGCATGGGTAGATTGTTGTAATAGGAAATTGTACCTTCGAGGTCTAGGTAAGGAAAGTGTTGTACTGATGAACGTGAAGAATCCATCATTGTACGCTTTGGCGTTGGAGACTAAAGGTGAATCACAAGTGCGAGACATTGACACTATATGTGAATTTCCTGATGTCTTTCCCGATGAACTTCCGAGATTTCCCCCAACCCGTGAAGTGGAGTTTGGTATCGAGGTGCAACCTGAGACTGCTCCGGTTTCCATTGCACCATATCGCATGACAACTATGGAATTAAAAGAACTAAAGGCTTGAATTCAAGACTTATTGAACAAAGGTTTCATTCAACCGAGCTCTTTGCCCTGGGAGCTTCGGTTCTCTTTGTTAAAAAGAAGGATGGTTCTATGCGATTGTGTATTGACTATCGAATATTGAATAAAGTAACTATCAAGAATAAATATCCATTGCCTAGAATAGACGACATGTTCAATCAACTAAAAGATGCCTCTATGTTTTCCAAGATTGATTTGAGGTCGGGTTATTATCAAATGAGAGTTAAGGAGTGTGATGTACCAAAGACTGCCTTCCGTACGAGATATGGAAACTACAAATTCTTGGTGATGCCCTTTGGGTTAACCAATCCACCGACAACTTTTATGGATTTGATGAATCGAGTCTTTCAACCCTATCTCAACAAGTTCGTAGTGGTGTTTATAGATGACATGTTGATCTATTCCAAGAATGAAGCGGAACAAATCATCTTCGTATTGTGCTTCAGACCTTAAGAGAGAAGCAGTTGTACATGAAGTTCTCTAAGTGTGAGTTTTGGTTCACCAATGTTCCCTTTCTAGGACATATTATGTCAGCTTCGGGTATTCAAGTGGACCCGAAGAAAATTCAAGCTATTGTAGATTGACATCCACTGAAGAACATTGGTGAAGTCAGAAGCTTCCTTGGGCTTGCTAGCTATTATCGTATATTTGTAAAAGTATTTTCTATGGTAGCCGCTCCTTTAACCAAGTTATTGAGGAAAGAAGCTCTTTTTGTTTGGAGCGAGGTTCAACAATGGAGTTTCAATCAGTTGAAGCAAGTATTGATCCATGCACCAGTCCTGACCCAACCCGAGTCCGGAAAGGACTACACAGTTTATAGCGATGCATCACATCTCGGATTAGGATGTGTATTGATGCAAGGAGGCAAAGTCATCGCTTATGCTTCGAGACAACTTAAGCCACACGAAATAAATTATCCCACCCACGACCTTGAATTGGCTGTAGTTGTTTTTGCATTGAAAATCTGGAGACATTACCTTTACGAAGAAAAATGTTACCTCTTCACCGATCATAAAAGCCTTAAGTATCTATTGACTCAAAAAGAGTTAAATCTTCGGTAACAGAGGTGGATAGAACTCCTTAAAGATTACGATTTGGTCATTGATTACCATCCGAGCAAGGCCAATGTTGTAGCTGATGCACTCAGCCACAAAACTTTGCATGGTAAGCATTAACAGTAAATTTGGAGTTATATGTATTATGTAGTACATTAACTCATCGTAATATTGTTATATTGTAGCCCATCAAGCAATTAACGCTCACTTTCGACTTCAGAAGCATCGTTGTCTTGTAGCTAAACTTCAAGTTCAGTCTACCATCGTTTCGCGAATCAAGGGCTTGCAAGAGCAAGATCTTGAGCTTCAATCAATTGTGTCTAAGCTATCGGACAACCTCGACTTCAGAATTAATTCTGAAGAACTCTTGTGTTTTCATGATCGAGTCTGTGTACCTAATGATGAATCTCTTCGCACTAATATCCTTTCTAAAGCTCATTCGAGTTCTTTTTCTGTTCACCCCGGGTCTATGAAGATGTATAAAGACCTACATGAACTCTATTGGTGGCCAGGCATGAAGAAGGCCATAGTTAATTTCATTTCCAAATGTCTCACGTGCCAACGAGTTAAGGCAGAACATTGTGCTCCTACTGGATTATTGCAGCCTATCAATCCACCGAAATGGAAATGGGAAAAGATCACCATGGTTTTTGTTAGTGGTCTACCGTTAGCTCCCGCGAAGCATGATGTCGTATGGGTCATTGTAGATTGTTTCACTAAGCCATCTCATTTCATACATGTTAAAATGGACTACGGTCTCCCTAAATTAGCTAACTTGTATATCAAGGAAGTAATCTGACTCCACGGAGTACCTAAGTCTATTATCTCTGATCAAGATCCCTGGCTTGCATCTCGGTTCTGAAGAACCTTACAAGGAGCTCTGGGTACCAGAGTTAATCTTAGCACAACTTTTCACCCTCAGTCTGATGGCTAGTCAGAAAGGGTAATCCAGGTAAATTATTGAAAAACTTGTCCATTGATACCTTAGAAATTTACATTGTTATTGAACCTTCCTATACAGATCTTGGAAGACATGCTTCGAGCATGCATTATTGACTTCAGTGGAACTTGGGAGAAATCTCTACCCCTTGTTGAATTTTGAGTCCAGATGAAGAAATTCGTTAATTATTAACTAAATTTAGAGTCCAAATGAAGAAATTCCTTTTATAAGGAAATATATCTTACCCGAGTATGAGATTGAAAATGCTCTTTTGTGTGAAACTCCCATTCATATTCAAAAGATATATCCCAACATAAAAGGTTTAAATGCATGATTTGTTTATTTCCTTGTTGAATTTAAGTGCTAACTTAATTGGGCTCTATTTAATTAAATTGATTAAACTATGAATATTATTAAATCTGAAAGTTTTCATGAGATAGTACGAATTACTTAAATACCATCCATATCAAAACCCTAAGATTTAGATAATATTCACGTATTTGTAATTATTCAAATTATTTAAAGTAGTAAACCTAATTAAGGCTCTAATTATCTATCTAAGTTATTTATTAAATTATATGTTATAATGAATATTAAGTATACCTCTTCAAGGCCAATGTTGAGATAACACCCCATTACAAGGAATGGAACACTATCCAAATTTGAACCCCCAAAGTTTCTACTTAATATTCATTAAATTGCTACAATGTCCTTCCTAATTAATTATTAAACCTAAATTCAAGAATCTAAAAGACTAAAGGCTCTAGCTATTAATATTAATTAGGTGACTAAATTGTCTAAATATTAAAGTTATATGCTCAATTTTAAAAACATGTATCATACATATAAATTAAGACAATTAAAATTAAAGTAAACAATTAAATTAAGGAGTAAATTGAAAAGAATACAAACTTTAATTCTTATTTATTGAAGAAAAAGGACCGAATTGAAATGCTTACAAAACTTAATGCCCAAATCATGAAAACTCAATAGAAGGGTGTGATCCTGATATCCGATCCAAACCTTGCGCGCGGATTCCCCAAATTCAGACCCCAAAAATGATGTCGCATCCTTTACACTATATAAAGCTCGTTTCATCCCTCAACTTCTTTCTTTCTCTCATTTTTTAGAATTCCCCTCTCTCACTAGCCCTAATATCCTCTCATTCTCTCTCTAAAAACAACTTTAAGTCTAGAAAAGTCTACCAAAATGGATCTAAATCCACTATTTTCGGATGAATATCATCCATGTTCTTCGTGTTTACGAAGCACACAATGAACACCGGTCATGAACCGCCATCTCAACCATCGCCCAATCTTCAACCACCACCTCCGATCAACTCCAACATGTTTGTCCGCCAGCGGGATTCAAATTCCGCCCGCCACAGACGATCGCTAGCCGCCCTAATGAGATTTCCGGCCGTCGGCTGCCGCCGCATACCAAACCTAAAATTCCCCAATTTTTTATTTTAAACCCTAAACACCCTAAAATCTATTCTCATCTCAATAGAGCCACCCATCTCCGACCAACCTAAACTAGTCTACTCGAACCATCTCTCCTTTTCGACTCCACCACCCCTAACCACTCTCGGCCACCACAAAGATAAGTTTCTGACCTAAAAAAATCCTTTTTTTCAGATTTGTATTATGCTTCGGTTTTCCTTTATTTTCCATTTTGATCTAATATTTAATTTTCTGTTTACAATAAATGAACGATCAGAAAGATATTTACCTTTGATGGCTTAAAGCGACGATCCTAGTGAGTTTTCGGCGTTGATCGAGCTTCCTGCGATGATTCAACTTCACGACGACGGTTCATCTGGTTGGTGGCTCCTCGGCTTCCGAAGGCTCAATCCCTGAGGTAATCTCTCTCCTCTTATATTATTATTATTATTATTATTATTATTATTATTATTATTATTATTATTATTATTATTATTATTATTATTATTATTATTATTATCATTATTATTATTATTATTAATGATAGCCATTATTAGTGGGTAATTAATTAGTGATTATTTATTTCTCTAACAACTTCTCTCTCCTCTATTTATAGGGGTAGTGCTCCATGACGCCAGCAATGATGTTATTAGCCAACTGTTGGAAGGAATATAAGAATCTATGTGAAGCTGCTTCAGGCCAATGATGGCACGACATGTGTCTCTTGGGTTACCAGATTTAGGCAGCATAATAGAAGTATGGAACAAATTGTGTTTGTTTGGGTTGACTTTGATGAATAGCTAGTTTGGTCACTATTTTAGCTCTAATTACGCTTAAATGGTTGATTTGTGGTGCCGAATTGTGGTTTATTGTGTGCTTTTTGTGCAGGACTTCATGTCTGGAAAACATATTGGAAAAGGCTAGATTCCGCATATTTTTAGATTCATGGCTGGATGAGTGGGCATGAATTGAGGCATGAAAATGCTGACTGGACGACACGTCAAAGGCTTCTAGAAGATGTCACGTCAGCAACAGTTGATAGCTTATCAGCCAAGATAGAATAACTTATCAGCCGAAATTTGAAGTTTAAATTTGAGATTTATCTTTTATATTTTATTTAAAAATATTTGGGATTTATTTTTTTTTATCTCGTTAGGGTTATTTTTTAAGGTTCTAGGATTCTATAAATACCCCCTCTGGGGTGAGACTGAAAGTATCTCTTGCTCTTGTTTTTATTTTTACTTTTGAGTTTATAAATTTCCTTTCTCTCCACTTTCGTTTTCTTTTACCTTTTCTTTGCTCAAAAACGCTAAGTATGGTTTATTCGCAAGCTATGCTTAGCTAAATTCACCATTAGTCCATGCTAAGCTAAACCCAACTTATTTCATGAGAGTAGAAAAGTTTTTCATACCTTCAACTTCTTTCTTGATTTTTAGCAACATTGAATTGGAAATCGACCTTTCCTTTAGGCATCTCGATTACTTCATTCCGAAAGCGCGCATCGGATTGAACGTGCTTTTGATCCACCATTGGGGGTGAGAATAGGCTTGTAGCATATTCAACTCTCTAAGAATAAACTTAGTGACGGTCCGCGAAGGGGAATCATGATCAGATACGATTCTCATCGAGACAAACCATCCGAGCACGGGCTTTTCTAGCACTAAGCACATAATTTGCGGTAACATCAATTGTCGAAGCTAATCAAACAAAAATTGGATTCTAAGGATTGGCCATGGAATTTAGTTTACCATAGAGAAGCAAGTTACAAGGGTTGAGCCTTGTAGATCATAATCGGCAAGAACTCGAAGTAATATCCCTTTCAGTGATCGAGACAAGTTGAGGCGAAGCAAAGTTGTAGGCTAAATCTTATCATAATCGATTTCAATTATTTCTTTTACTTTGTTTCTTTTAAATATTCTTGAATTATTTCACTAAATCCCCCCTTTTGTCACTTGCAGATTGCTTGATAAAGATCAACTCAAATCTATATTGGGAACTCCTTAGTCCCTGCGGATCAATCCTTACTCTCACTATTCTACTTTAATTATTTCTTTAATTGAGTTTAAGGATATTTATTTGACAGTTCACGACGCTTGTCAAATTGGCGTCGTTGCCGGGGACTTCAGCAAAGTTACTAATATTAGTTTTGATTTGATTTATGACTAGAAAGAATCTGGGAGAACATGAAAACTATATGCCGGAGATCGAAGCATACGCCCAAAGACTACACGCTCAGACACTTCGGGAAAAGAAACAAAGAGAACGACAACAACGTCTAGAACGTGTTCTAGAATCAGTGTTTGAGGTAGATTCAAATTTTGAGTACACCAACGAAGAACAAGTTCCAATGGGAGATAACGACCAAACATTCCAACAACTGACTTGGGCACCAGATGATCAACAACCAATGTGCATAACATTCTTGAATGGTACAACACCATTCGTACTGTAAACAGGTTTGGTACATCTTTTACTGACTTTCCACAGCCTGCCTAGTGAAAATCCTCACAAGCACCTAAAAGAGTTCCACATGGTTTGCCTGAGTACAAAACCGTAGGAAGTTTCTGAAGATCAAATAAAACTTCGTGCCTTCCCCTTTTCTCTAGTCGATATTGCCAAAGATTGGCCATTTGATCTACCTTCTAATTCGGTTACAACTTGGACCGAAATGACTCAACTTTTTCTTGGCAGGTTCTTTCCAACGACCAAGGCGAGTGAGCTAGGGCTTAGCATTTTGAGTATCTGGCAGAAGGATACTGAATCCTTATATGAATATTGGGAGCGTTTCAAAAAGCTGTGCACTAACTGTCCTCAACACGGTTTGTCTGAGCAAACACTTATCCAGTATTTCTATGAGGGGTTAACGCCTATGGACATGAAGGTAATTAACGCAGCAAGTGAAGGAGCACTTGTTAACATGACCCTGACTGTAGCAAGAACCTTGATATCTACTATGGCTGCCAACTCGCAGCGGTTTCACCCTTCAAGTGAACCATCTCGACGGGTTTACGAGGTAAGTACAGTTTCCCTAGAGAATAAAATTGACAAACTAGCTGAAATAGTTCAATCCCTTGTTGCAGACAAAAGAAAAGCATCTAGACTTTGCGGGATATGCACTAGTCCAAAACATCCGACAAACTATTGTCCGATGATACAAGAAGAAGATACTGCACAAGCAAATGCCATCGGTAATACGTATAACCCAAGATAGAAAATCATCCGAATTTTAATTATGCGCAAAACCAAAGACCAAATCAAGCTTATCAACCAACTGCACAACAACAATGTCAACCGCATAAGCCATTGTTGGAGTCAATTGTTGAAAGGTTAGCGCTAGCCAAAGAAAAGTTTGAACTAAAGAACGAAAATCACTTTGAAGCAATTGACAAATAGATAATTCAACTAACGTTAGCGGTAAGTCGCTTAGAATCCAAAAGGAAATTACCTTCTCAGACGGTGCCCAATCCGAGAGAGAATGTGAACGCCATCACTCTAAGAAGCGGTACCATCATCGAACCAAAAGTAACGGAGGAAGGCGTTCAAAAGAAAGGTAAAGAGAAATCACCATCTTCCACTGAGAAAGGTATGTCCAATCCATCTGCACCATCTCCCTATGCTACTCCACCCCATTTTCCTTCAAGGTTGGTTAAATGTGACAAACAAGCTGAAGAGAGGGAAATTTTAGATATATTTTCAGAAAGTGGAAATTAACATTCCACTTCTAGAAGTAATAAAAAGGTACCTCGATACGTCAAATTCCTGAAGGATCTATGTAGAAAAAAGACGACTTACCAGAATAGATAAGGTAAATTTGGGAGAACACGTATCTGCAGTTTTTCAACGACGGTTACCGTCGAAATTGAAGGACCAAGGTCTGTTCGCAATTCCCTACAAAATTGGTAAGGTTGGTATTAAACGTGCTATGTGTGACTTAGGCGCTTCAATAAATGTTATGCCACTTTTTTTTTATATAAATCACTTTCTGTTGAACCTTTAAAAGATACAAAAGTGATTGTGCAGTTGGTAGATAGATCCGTAATATACCGAAAGGGCTCCTCGAGAATGTCTTAGTCCAGGTAAATGATCTTATTTTTCCAGTGGATTTTTACGTCATCGATATGGAAAACGACCGATCAAACTCGTCTTCAGAAATTCTTCTTGGCCGTCCTTTCCTTAGTACGACAAATACAAAAATAGATGTAAGAAGCAGAATTCTTACAATGGAGTTTGACGGTGAGATCATTAAATTTGACGTATACAAAGCAATGCGACATCCAGATAATGTTGTTAGTATTAATTTTATCGATGTCATTGAACCTACCGTTGAAGAGTTTATAGAATCTAACTTGTCTGATAATTTGCGCATGAAATTGGAAGGTCACAACAAAGAAATTAAGAAGTTGGAAAATATTTTTTCTGTTCATTATGATTTGCACCTAACTCCTTTGAAAACTAAAATGCTTCCTTCCATTTTGCAGGCACCAAATTTGTAGTTAAAATTACCGCCGAAAAAATTAAAGAGTAAAGGAGATATTTTTTTTAGAAAAAAATGAAGGAACGCCACGGTCGTAAAATTTCTCATAGGGAAATTTTAAGTTGGACAAAGCGCATGAACTGAAAGAAATATTTGTCGCGGTACTTGTAGTCTGAATCAAGTTGTCGAGCTTAACGACGTTAAATAAAGCGTTGAATGGGAGGTAACTTATTTTTATTTTTCGTCTGCTAAATTTTTATTCGCTTAATTTTATTTATTTAATTTTTGTCTTGATTATATTATATTTTAATTTTTTTTAATTTGTTTTTCAGTTACCCAAGTTAAATTAAATCGAATGTAGGGAACAACCGGTCCCTTGAATAGTGCAATCACCGACCATGAGTAGCCAATACCAAACCCTTGCCCCCATTTGCTTTACGGCTCACGTTAGCCAAGCCCAAACTTCACCAAATCTGATACACATTTTGGGCCTGTTTTCGCAACCAAAAATCATTTTTTAAGTGCTTTTAGATAAAACAGATTATTTTTTGTTGCTTTTAAAACCAGCTTTTTCACTCAAACCAAGAAGCTGGATTTTATAACTTTTTGGGTGGAAAAGCTAGTTTGAAAATAAAATTACCTTTTTACTCTTATTATTTAATTATAATTTATTGTTAAAATAATGTTTATGCATACATAATTGTAAAATAATATATATTTTATAATATTTATATTGAGAATAAAATTGTTTTATTTGTACTTTATTTTATATTTATTATTAATGTGTAAGTGGTATGTCCGTATATAATCTAGAATGTAATTTATATTTTTAAATTAAATTTTATAAAAAATATTTTTTATTATAATTGAAATTGATTTATTTCATAAATCATAACATTAATTAAATTGAACAATCACCCAGATTTACTTTTACTTTTTAATATCATGTCTAAAATAGACTTTTTATCTCATGAAAATCACTTTTTAACTTCAATGACAAACACTGGCCAGTTTTTCAAAACTACTTTTCAACAACTAGTTTAAAAATCACTTTTTTCACAAACTTTTTAAAAGCAACCACAAACTAAGCCTTTATCCTTTCTTTTTCAATTTTCAAAACTTCATGTGGCCCCCATGTCTTTGACGAAACCTTTTTCATTTTAATTTTTAAATACCAATGTCCTTATCCGATCACCATCTTTGACCCAACCCCATTTCTTCTTTAAAATTTTCTGTGGACCCCACTTATTGATAACAAAACTCAATCTTTTCCAAATATAAAACACCCCCAGTCAATTTTTTCCCACGTAACTCAAAAACCCTTTTCCCTTTTCAAATATTCCGTGAGCCCAAACATGTTATCACATATCATTCACTCATCAAATGCTCACTTTACTATCTTTCCCTCACGTGTTCCAAACAAACCTAAATTCTTCTCTCTTTTCTTTGCCTTTTCAGCCGCATACCCAACCTCCATTTTTAAAGAGTTTTCCCCATTATGGTGAGAACACGGGAACAAGCTCGCCGGCTCCCACAAACATCAGCTCTAATTGTTCTCGGTGACCGTTGAAGAATGGCGCCGCAAATAGTTTAGGGAGTTTTCTCCTTCACTCTCATTAATTTCTATCTACATAATGGGACATCATGCTTAAAGTGAGGGGGAGTGGGAATCCATGTCAAATTCTTGTTTATCTGATTGATTGTTCTCTTGATTTTACTTAATTTAATTTACTTGTCTCCGTCCTTTAATTCGCCTTGTCCTTCAGTTTGCTGTATGATTTTTATATCTTACTTGTTAGAAACCTTAGGCTGCATGATAGACTAAGTTTGACTAGTGATTTTTATAAATTTTCTTATGACATTCCTTGACTTGTTAGTTGACATGATGCTTATCCTAGTGCAATTAACCTTCATGTGAGCTTTGAGCCTAATGAGCATTCATCTTTATTTTTGCTCTTTGTTTCATTGAATGTGCCAAGTTAATTCTTTGCATTCTAGAACTTGTGGCATAATGCTTGTCGAGACTACATTCTTTGAATATGATGCTTTAGTGTGATAGAGGCACTAGGTTTCAACTCCTTTTCTTTTCCAAAAAATGGCCTACCCTTTGATTATTTATCCCTTAGATAGCCAATTTTGAGCCTTGACCTTTTCTTTAATTTATCATATTTTTAACTCGAACCATATTTTTTGATCTTCGCTCTTTTTGTCACCTTTTTCAAGTCAAGGTTATTCCAAAGCGGAAAAATTCGGGAAAATTTGCTGAAAAACATATTTGAATCAACACATTGCAGTAAAATTTCAACATTGCAGAAAAATGATTCGAACAGCAGCAGCGAAAAACAGAAAATAGAAAAAAAATCAGAAAAAATAGTGCAGTGCAGTGCAGAAAAATACTACAGTTCAGTTTGGTTCGAACAATAAAAAAAATCCAGTACATATTCAAATTGTTCAAAAAAATCTTTGGAATACTTTTTCTTTGTTTTGAATATTAACCCTATTTGTTAGCCTTTTATCCTACCCGAACCTTACCCATATTATCACTCTTTTAAAAGACATCTTGATTTTTGCATCATATTCATACTTAGTAGTGGAGATAGGATTTAGTTACAAGCTTATGGTAATGCTTAATTAATGATGGCTTGAGTGATCATTTACCCTAAACACTTTGAGCGAAATGAGTGCATCCTTGTGAGGGTATTAGGGTTTGTGTCATTGATATTAACATGTTATCTGAATGTTTACATTTTGATAAAATTATTTCTAGTCTTTCCATTTTCTGATTGCTTCTTATGTTTCATACTTGCTTAGATACTAAATCATACCAGAAACTTAGAGACTTTATTAAATTAAGGATGGGAACTTGAGCTTTAATTGGTTAAATTCGAACATGCTTGAGGATAAGCATCGGACAAGTGAGGGGGAATTTGATGAGTAACTAGTTTGGTCACTATTTTAGCTCTAATTACGCTTGAATGGTTGATTTGTGGTGTCAAATTGTGGTTTATTGTGTGCTTTTGTAGAGGACTTCGTGTTTGGAAAACATATTGGAAAAGGCTGGATTCTGCAAGTTTTCTTGATTCATGGCTGGATTAGTGGGCATGAATTGGGGCATGAAAATGCTGACTGGACGACACGTCAATGGCTTCTAGAAGATGTCACGTCAGTAACAGTTGATAGCTAATCAGCCAAGATAGGATAACTTATCAGCCCAAATTTGAAGTTTAAATTTGGGATTTGTCTTTTGTGTTTTATTTAAAAATATTTGGGATTTATCTTTTATCTCTTTATGGTTATTTTTAGGGTTTTAGGATGCTATAAATACCCCTTTTAGGGTGAGACTCAAAGCAACTCTTGTTTTTGTTTTCATTTTTACTTTTGAGTTTATAAATTTCATTTCTCTCCACTTTCGCTTTCTTTTACCTTTCCTTTGCTAAAAAATGCTAAGTATGGTTTATTCACAAGCTATGCTTAGCTAAATTCACCATTAGCCCAAGCTAAGCTAAACCCAACTTATTTCGTGAGAATAGAAAAGTTCTTCATACCTTCAACTTCTTTTTTGATTTTCAGCAACATTGGATTGGCAATCGGCCTTTTCTTTAAGCATCTTGATTACTTCATTCCGAAAGCGCACATCGAATTGAACGTTGTTTTGATCCACCATTGGGGGCGAGAATAGGCTTGTAGCAGATTCAACACCCTAAGAACAAACTTAGTGGTGGTCCGCTAAGGGGAATCAAGATCGGATACGATTCTCATTGAGACAAACCATCCAAGCACGGGTTTTTCCAGCTTTAACATCGATTTTCGAAGCTAATCAAACAAAAACTAGATTCTAAGGATTGGCCATGGAATTTAGTTTACCGTAGAGAAGCAAGTTACAAGGGTTGGACATTGTAGACTATAAACGGCAAGAATTCGAAGAAATATCTCTTTCAGTGATCGAGACAAGTTGAGGAGAAGCAAAGCTAGAGGCTAACTCTTATCATAATCAATTACAATTATTTCTTTTACTTTGTTTATTTTAAATCTTCTCGAATTATTTCACTAAACCCCCCATTTTATCACTTGCAGATTGCTTGATAAAGATCAACTCAAATCTATATTGGGAACTCCTTAGTTCCTTCAGATCGACCCTTACTCTTACTATTCTACTTTAATTATTTCTTTAATTGAGTTTAAAGATATTTATTTGACAGTGCAGGACGCTTGTCAAGCTTTATTGAATTTGAGCGGGAAATGAATTGTCAACAACTATAAAAGGATCTGATAGTTGTAATTGGGCTTTGTAAATTTGAATTGGGCTTTTGAATTGTAAAAGGGCCATTTATGTAATGGATTTTGAACTGTTTTATTTGGGTTTATTATATCTATTTATATTTTAGTTTTATTTATAGCAAAAATATAATATATATATATATATATATATATATATATGGTACCCGAGTAAAAAATCCGGGTATTATAATTGCCCCTCTTTGCTCATTGTTGTAGAATAGAAATAGGGCAAAGACTGAAAAGACACAAATTTTATCTGAACCATCTGGTTGTCATTTGAGTTGTAAGTTCTTCTCATTATGAAGTTCCACTCCTTCCCTTTTAGAAAGATTAAACAAGTTATTCTCATTATGAACTTCTCAATCCTTCTGCAAAGGTTGAACCGAATTCTGAACTAGTTCTTTTGAAGAATTTTGGTCCACTTTCAATCATGGTGAAGCTCTCTTCTGCGGTAAAAATTATTCCTTCAAGATTTTGTTGACACGTTCTTCATTCTTTTGGAGAAATAGAACTCATATGTTGATTTGTTACACCAGCAATGGAGAGATATGATATGGTTGACTTATCTACTTCGTCTTTCTTCCAAAAAAAAGACATGGCATGCAAAAGTTAAAGAACTTTATGTCAGACTGGGTTTAAACTTACTTTAAAACTGTAAAACATAAAGGTTTAACTAAATGAAGTATATTTGGGATTTTGGTTGATCCACTCCGCTAGTCTCGGAGAAGTAGATCTGCAAATTAGGAAGCTATTGCAATCACTAAGACCGATCTTGTGCTACCTACAAGGGCTAATGGCCCTATTGAGAAACAAGATGAAAGTAAGGATGTTGGGAAGTTATTCCTGAGCTGAACGATGCCTTAGGGCATGCTGTTAAGCCCTCTAAGATGAAGGATGAGGGACATATTGCGAGTGTGTTCGCGTCTGTGATTGATATTGTTGCTGGACTGACTAAGGCTAAGGCTGGATCAAAGATAATTAATTAGGGGAACTCGAATGTGAATGTTGTTGGTCCAGGTTTTGCTAGGTTAAAGATAGATACGACTAGGTCTGCAATCCATTCCCACAAGCATTCCCTCCATAAGAAACACAAATCATCTTCAAGTGCGACGAAGCAATCTCAATCGGAGGCCGATCTAGCTACAAAAAATGACCTAGGAAATATTGAAGCTGAACTGGCAGAGTTCTATATAAATGCTAAAGCTCATTCTGTTATTTTCCTTTGTGAAACACACTTGAAAAATATCTCGTATAGTCTATGTTAAACATGTATTATGAGTATATGGTTGTGCATATATTGAAACTAGTCAATCATCTACTATATTGGCCCTGCTATGGAATAAAGATGTTTTAGTTGTGATTTTGTCATTCTCAAATCTTCACATTGATGCCACAATTACTATTGATGTTGATGTTTTTCGATTCACTGAAATTTATGGCCATTATGATCGGGAACTAAAAGAGAGAACATGAGCGCTAATTGATCAACTTAGCCTCCAATCGTATTTACCTTGGCTTATTGGAGGTGATCTAAGTGAAATATTGGCAGATTCGAAAAAATGAGGTCAGAGATGACCTCGAATTGATATTCAAAACTTCCAAGATGCACTTAATCGGAATAATTTGTGGGATCAAAGGCCGAGTCGATGGTGGTTTACTTGGCAAAAACCGGGATCCCCCACTACAATAATTAGGGATGTAAAAAGCTGACCCGACCTGAAAACCCGATTGGAACCTGCTCGAGTCAGAACTTGGTTTGACCCAAGAATTTGATGACCCGAACCCGGTCTGTAACTGACTGTTGTTTACCTAAACCCGAGTTGGACCTGTTACTGTAGTAACCGTACCCGACCTGCATCCGACTGAGAACGAATCGAACATGAATTGAACCTGTTATTGTTGACCCGAAACTCGACCTGCACCAGACTGAAACGAACCCGAACCCGAGACTAACCTGATAGATAGCTGATATTACCCAACCTGTTTTGAACCCGACCTGTTTTGGACTCGACCTGTTTTGGACTCGACCTGTTTTGGACCTGAACTGATATTGACTTGATTTGATATTTACCTTACATATAGTTGAGGAAGTTTATGATTTGATAAATTTAAAGTGTTGATAAATGTAAAGTATTAAGTGTTGATAAATGTAAACTATTAATTTATTAAATTAATTTAGTACTAACTCGTTCAATATAAATTATTTGTGAAGTTTAATAAGAATTAACATACTTAAATTTATTTTTTATTAAAAATATTCAAAATTTAAAAGTTTTATTAAATTAATAAGTTGTGATGAATGAATTTAAAACAAATTATTCAAAATTTAAATTAATTTGTTAATTGTGATCATTAAATTTAAAAATATTTTATTAAAAATATTTAATTATAACTATTAAAATAAAAAAATTAGTTTAGGGGAAAGTCTTTTTTGATTGATAGGGGATCATGGGGGGATTTGCCGCCAAATTCCAAACAAAATTAGGCGGGGAGGCCGAGTTTTTTTATTTAGGGGTTAATTTCGCTTTAGGTCATTTCTTAATTAGATGGTTAGGGTTTAGGTTTTTTATGTTTTAGTTTGCTTCTTCTTAGTCCTAACTTTTGGTTTAGTTTCTTTAGATTTCATTCAATTAGGCCATGCATAAATTGATTAATTATTAAGCTTTTTGGTTTGCTTTAAATTTGATTTGATCCTCGTATAAAGATTTGGTAATTAATTGGGTTTAATAATTTGATTCGTTTGTGATTTGGGCTCTAATTAATAATTTAGTTTTAGTTTATTTTCGGATTTGTCCTTTTTATGTTTTAATTTATTTCGTTTGTTAGATTTATGGGTTTATGTTTAGGGTTTAGGGGTAAATGTGTCAAGTTGATTGTTTGTGGCTATGAGATTAGTTTAGGAATTATGTGATTAGGCTTGCACTCCAATTATTAATGAATAGTGCATATAAGATTTAGACATTCATGTTTGGGGCTTAGGGGTAAATGTGTTAACTTAATTATTTGGGGTTATGTGATTAGTTTAAGGATTAGGGGATTAGACTTGTACTCTAATTATTAGTGATTATAAGACATACATACATACATACATACATACATACATACATACATACATACATACATACATACATACATACATACATACATACATACATACATACATACATACATACATACATACATACATACATACATACATACATACATACATACATACATACATACATACATACATACATACATACATACATACATACATACATACATACATACATACATACATACATACATACATACATACATACATACATACATACATACATACATACATACATACATACATACATACATACATACATACATACATACATACATACATACATACATACATACATACATACATACATACATACATACATACATACATACATACATACATACATACATACATACATACATACATACATACATACATACATACATACATACATACATACATACATACATACATACATACATACATACATACATACATACATACATACATACATACATACATACATACATACATACATACATACATACATACATACATACATACATACATACATACATACATACATACATACATACATACATACATACATACATACATACATACATACATACATACATACATACATACATACATACATACATACATACATACATACATACATACATACATACATACATACATACATACATACATACATACATACATACATACATACATACATACATACATACATACATACATACATACATACATACATACATACATACATACATACATACATACATACATACATACATACATACATACATACATACATACATACATACATACATACATACATACATACATACATACATACATACATACATACATACATACATACATACATACATACATACATACATACATACATACATACATACATACATACATACATACATACATACATACATACATACATACATACATACATACATACATACATACATACATACATACATACATACATACATCAATCAAAAGAAGGATGGTACCTTCATCAATCAAGCAAAGTACATAAAGGATATGCTCAAGAAGTTTGGCTTGGAGAATGCAAAGCCTCAAGCCACACCTATGAGCTCATCTACAAAGCTTGACAAAGATGAAGGAGGTAAGTGTGTTGACTCTAAGCTTTACCGTTCTATGATTGGATCATTGCTTTACCTTACCGCAAGTAGACCAGATATCTTGTTTAGTGTTTGCTTGTGTGCTAGGTTTCAAGCTAGTCCTAGAGAGTCTCACCTTATAGCCGTTAAGAGAATCTTTAGGTACCTTAGAGATACTCCTTGTTTAGGTCTTTGGTACCCTAGAGACTCTACCTTCAACCTTCATGCTTATTCGGATGCAGATTATGGGGGTTGCAAAATCGATAGGAAAAGTACTTCGGGAACTTGTCAATTCCTAGGTAGTATGCTCATATCTTGGTTCTCTAAGAAACAAAATAGTGTAGCCTTATCTACCACCGAAGTCGAGTACATATCCTTAGGGGGTTGTTGTGCTCAAGTCCTTTGGATGAAGCAACAACTCTTAGATTATGGAATTAAAGTTGAAACCATACCCCTAAAATGTGACAACACTAGTGCAATATGTCTAACAAAAAATCCCATCCAACACTCTAGAACCAAACACATAGAAATAAGGCATCATTTCATTAGTGATCATGTCCTTAAGGAAGATGTGGTTATAGAGTATGTAGACACCTTAAATCAATTAGCGGACATATTTACAAAACCTTTAGACAAAGAGCGTTTTTGGTCCCTTAGGAGAGAGTTAGGTCTAGCTAGCCTATCTTGACCTTTTAGGACTTCTTTTGTGCTTAAATTTGCTTGATCTTGTGAAATGCCATGTTTATGTGTTTAGACTCCTATTTTCATCCATGCTTATAGCTAGGGGGAGTATGTTTATGTTTGCACATGTTTTTCTTGCTCAATCATATCATTTATGCATGTTAGGCCTAAGAAAAAAATCATTTTCTGCACTTTTAGAGCCTCATCTGCACTTCCAGGCCTACGTGTATCGAAACGGGTGAACCAGTTTCGATACGGATACCTTAAATTCTTTTCTGAGAGAAGGGTGTTTCAAAACGCCTCCAAAGTGTTTCGAAACGTTTTGGCTACTACCAAGGGGTGTATCGAAACGTGTTTCGATACGGGTCAAACGGGGCTTCGATACGGTCAACACCGTATCGAAACGGTCAGCTGAAGGTCTTAAAACGGTCAAACCATAGTGCTCTCGTTTTGAAACAGTCTAGACCGTTCCGAAACGGTATCGCGAATAACTTTATTTAGGGCTTTTAATGTTAAAATCCTCTTTTACATCAAACTCTTAAAAACCCTAAAAACCCTAAACCGACTGTCACTCTATAAATACCCTCTAAACCTCTTTGTTTTTCACCAAATCTTGAGGGGTTTTACTCTAAAACTCAAGTCTAAGCAAGTTTCATCAACATTGTGCAAGGATTTTCATCAAATCATCCAAAATCCCAAACTAAGGTATTTTTCCCCCTTTTCTTTTTCTTTCAATTTATGTTCGAATCTTAGGTTAGAAAATTTTATTTTTGTATAAATTATATGTTTTCATGTTTGGGTTTTCCATATATTGTAAAAAAAATTCAAATCTCAAAATTTTTTATTCGAATATAAAATTTTTCAGTCGTATTTTCTTTTACTGTTTTTTTTTTAAATTTTTGTTTTAATTTTTTTTAAAACCTAAGTGGGATTTATTATTGGATTGAATTTAAAAATCTATGCATACACTTAATTTTTAAAACATGCTTGCTTAATGTTTTTAGATGTCGGATCAAGCTAACAAAAAGCGTAAGGCCGTTCAAACCGGTGATTCGAGCATTCGTCCGAATCTAGCTCTGCTTTTTCAGAAATCCCTTCAAACTACCGAGATGCGAGCTCGCTTCACATATGTCAAGGATTTCGAAGTTCGTCGTGAACGTGTCATTGATCTTGATTTCCTCAACTCCGAGCGATTCCTATTCCGTTACCTCGAGCGTTTGAGTGAATGGAATCTTCTTCCTTTGTTGAGCATCCCAGATATTCGCTACAAACATATGGTACTCATCTTTTACTCTAATGCTCGTCTTATTCATGATGAAACCAAAACCGAGGTTGTAGGGATTGAATCCTTCATATTAGGGAAAAAGTTTACTGTTAATATTGCACTCTTGGAGTCCACCTTTTCCCTTAAAGATGAAGGAATTGAGGATGAACGTCACTTTGGCACTTTCACCGGTCCGGCACTTACTTTGGATGCGCACGACCGTTTTCTTCACTTGATGGTATCATGGTTCCTTCGCCCTTCCGGAGGTAAATACTCTCATATCCGTCAAGTTGATCACTTTTGGCTTGAATGTTTCCATAGAGGCGAGCGCCCTAATGTTGCTAAGATCATTTTTGCCGAGATGGTCAATAATGTTAAGCTTATTGACACCAATGAGTTGAAATCTTTTACTTATGGCACGATCTTGAGCCACATCTTTAGCCACATCGGTCTCGATTGCACCTACGACTCCCTAGAACCTCGCAAGTGTAAGATTGGTGAGTCCTCTCTACGCAAATCTGGGTTTCGATATGTGAATGATGTTTGGGTACGAGTTGATAGAGAAGCTCCTCTTCCTCCCGTTGCTCCTCCACCGCAAGTTCAAGTTGGAAACAATGAAGCCCTTACGGTTCTCATTACCGAGCGATTCAATGCTTTGGATACTCGCATTGCTTCGGGTTTTGATGCCATGGACACTCGCTTGAAAAATGTCGAGGATCGCCTCCTAACTCTTGAGACTTCCCATTCAAACTTGGATTTGTCCTTCTCTACTCTCTATGGGCAATGGACGAAGTTTCACCGTTCTCAAGTCAAGAGCGACGATGAGACTTCCGATGATGATGGTGACGAGGCCTAGGACTTTCATATCATATCATATCATATCATATTATTTATGCACTTTAGGTTTAAGATTGCATCTTTATGTTTTATTATGTTTTAGGAACCTATGCTTTTGATCTTTTGTTTGGGATTTTATTTTGAACTTAATGATGCTTTATGTTTTGGATATTTTAATTTTATGAATTTATATTATTGTTGCTTAATGGTTAATGCTTATTGGTACTAATCCTTTGTCTTCTCTATGAGCCTTATTTATTCTTTTTGATCTAACAAAAAGGGGGAGAAGAAATTTAAGAGCCACAAACTAAAATTCGTTTTAAATGTTTAAAAGGTTTTTTAAGTTTTAAAACTTGGATTTCAAAGCTAAACAATTTTTAAAACTCTAAAAACCTATCTTAAATTAAGGGGGAGTTAGAATATTTTCAAACTTATCAAAACTCTTAAAAATTCCAACTTTGGTTTTGTTATATCAAAAAGGGGGGAGATTGTGAAACAAATATTTCAATTTTGATATAACTAAAAACTTAAGGACTAAATTGAAAATGTCAAAACGAATTTTTAAGTCCTCAAAACATCCCCATATGATTTTAAGATTATGCCAAAGTTAAAAACAAAGTTTTCAAATATTTTTCTAAGTGTTTAAAGCCAAAACAATGATTTTCAAGTCCATGTTTCGAAACGGCCTAAGGCGTTTCGAAACGTTTTCATCACTACCAACCCCTGTTCCGAAACGCGTATCGAAATGGCTTTAGAACACTTGAACCCGTTTCGAAACGGCTTCATGCGTTTCGAAACAGTTCTTCATTTTTGATTTGAAAACTATAACGGTTGTAATATTTTTTAACTGAATATTCAAAGATAAATAGGGTGTTTCGAAACGGGCTCAACCAGTTTCGAAACGACCCTTGATAGTAGCAAAACTGTTTCGAAACGAGTCCAAACGTTTCGAAACTGTTCTTCATTTTGATTTGAAAATATGACCGTTACAAATGTTTTTAACTGATTTTTTGAAACCGTTAGGGTGTTTCGAAACAGGCTTAGACTGTTTCGAAACGACCCTTGACAGTGGCAAAAGTGTTTCGAAACGGCTTCAACGCGTTTCGAAACGGGCTCTTAAATGCACCCCAACGGCTCTTTCTATTTTAGTCCGTTTCGAAACAGGTACCCCGCGTTCCGAAACGGGTTGTTGCAGACTGCATTTATGGAGGTGAGATAACATCCCCAACGGCTCTATTGATGAATGCAACAACCACAACGGCTAGAAATCAATGAGAATGTATAAAAGGGACCTCTAAAAGCTCCAGCAACAACTATTGATCCAAAAGCAAATATCCATACATCAAATCCAAGCATTTGTGCAAAAATCTCATATTGTCTAGAAACCCCAATTGTAATTTTCATTCTTATCTTTTTTAATTGGGTTGAGTGCTTGTAATTGGGATACAATTTGTATTGAGAGATACTCTATTAGCCATCAAATTCTTTGTTACCTTTGTGTGAGGATTGGGTTAAATTTTGGGTAGAAAATTTAACCGAAAATTGTAAGGGTTGCCTCCTTAGCTTAGAAAAGGGGAAGAGCAATTAGTGGAATTGTTGCAAATCCTTAGTGAAGCTAAGGTAGTGGATGTAGAGTTCATTTGGAACTTGAACCACTCTAAAATTCCTTGTCAATCTTTTTAATTTGCAATTTCCACCACATAAACTTTAAAAATCCAATTCACCCCCCTCTTGGTTCATATCGATCTTTCGATCCACTCAACATTAGTCCAATTTATTCTAGTCTCTAAAATTTAATTTTTAATCCAAATTAACATTTTTAGCCCAAATCTCAAGGAATGGTAATCAATCCTAATTCCCAATCACATGTCTCACCCAACTTCCAATTCTCATTTGACCATTTCCCATCTTTTAATTTCATTTGAAATTGAGTAAATAATTAAGTTTAAAAATTAGAGGGGGAAAATCCTGCCCATTTTTAAGGGTTATTTGCATTTTAAGTCATTATTAGTTGATGAGCTTTACAATTAGGTTTTTTAATTCTTTAGTTTTAGTTGGATTCATTTTAGTCTCAATTTTAGTTTAGTCCAATACCTTTGATTTAAATTTATATTTTAGTTACCGATTTAGTCCAATATCTTTAATTCTAGTCACTGATTTAGTCCAATGTCTTTAATTTTAATTTAGATTTTTTGTTCATTATCGTCCTTAAAACTTTATTTTTATTCCAAATTGACCTCTATTCATTTTTTTCTAACTTAGTCCAATATTTTTAATATAGTGATATTTTTATTCATTTTAGCCCATAAAATCTTATTTTCCACAGAAAGTTACCCTTATTAATTTTTGTAATTTTCTCCAATATTTTAGATATAAATCATTTGATGATATTTTTGTTCATTCTAGTGCCTAATATTTATTTTTAGTGTGATTAGTGTTTGTGAAAGACGTTAAATAATTAACTAGAAATGAATGACCAACCCAAAGTCTATCGACTATTTGCATCAAAACTCAAACTTAATACGAATTCAAAACCCGAATTAACCTGACCTGAAACGAACCCGACCTGAAATGAACCCGGCCTGAAATGAACTCGACCTGAAATGAACCCGACCTGAAATGCACCCGACCTGAAATGCACCCGACCTGAAATGAACCCGTCAATTGTCTGATTCAGACCCGACCTGTTTTGACCCGACTTGAAACTGACCCGCACCCGACCCGAGTCGAGTCAAAACATCAAATCGACCTGAAAATGACCTGTATCTGATTTGACCCGACCTGAAACCCATTTGATTACCCGTGTTTACATCCCTAACAATAATTGTGAAAGGTTGGATATTTTTTGGCCACCACATCTTGGATTAAGCATCATGAATCCAAAAAGGTGATAGTTGAATTTGTGGATGAATCAAATCATTGCTATCTACTAATGGATACGCAAGGCCTCCCTTCGCACTCCCACAACAATCGTTACAGTGATTATTAAGTACAATGCTTATTGTTCAATTGAGGATATTTGTCGAGATCAAGTGCAATGGGGCTGGGCTGATTCCAAGTGTCACAGGGCTAGTCATCTACTAAGCAATCG
The DNA here is from genome assembly GCA_958450335.1 of Hibiscus tridactylites. NCBI lineage: Eukaryota > Viridiplantae > Streptophyta > Magnoliopsida > Malvales > Malvaceae > Hibiscus > Hibiscus tridactylites. The sequence continues at coordinate 41,004,371 of OY288282.1, forward strand.
TGAGGCCTTAGTTTCTTTCTCGGCTGAAAAGTGGGCTAAGCCACCTAGAAAATCTCTAAGTTAGAACACTTAGAAATGTCGCGGAAAATGGAAAGATGGCACAAAGAACAAGAGAAATGAGTGAATACTTGAGTTGTATTACTGTGAGGTAAAAGCTTACAAACTGAAGTAAGTGATGAATGAAAATGACCAAGGTTGAGCCACCTTTTATAGTGAGAGCTCTGTATAATCAATGGTCAAGATTACAAAGAATCAATGGTCAGGATGAGAGCCTATCCTATCTACAACACTTTGAAATTCAAATTGAATATAAAGTGGGAATTATCTTTACATATAAGCACAAAAATGATAAGTGAGATGCCTCATCTATTCACCATGGTAATTAATCCTCTTTGCGCATTTTACCAAGGTAAAAGGCCAGTTCCTGGGCCATTCTGCAAGCCTAAAATGCTGCAAAGAAACTCTTGGGCTGCCAATGTTGCACTTGTCTCGGTCGCAGGCTGGTGGTCCATGACATTCTCCCCCACTAGATCTAGCGACGCCCTCGTCGCGTGGCTAGAATGGAACTGGTCAATCTGCTCCAAAAATTGCCACAAGGCATCAGCGAGTTCCCGACTCGTCTCGCTTTCGGGAAGACCATTCCATTGAACAACATACTCATGCCTTGGTGGATCATACACATCAGTGAATACTTGAGTTGTATTACTCTCGAACGGCTCTCTCTGAAAGGATCGCTTCTACCTCTTTCTCGTATGAGACCCTCACTCCAAATGGCGCTCAGTGTGACTTGCCCCGATCTGGATCATCCGCATCATGGTGGTAAGGCTTTAACAAACTCACATGAAACATCGGATGAGCCTTGATGCTCGACGGTAACTCTAGTCGATAGGCCATGGTGCCTATCCTCTTCACGATTCTGAACGACCCCTCGTATCGTCGCACAAGCCCCTTATGATTTGGGTTGCGCAAGATCGAAGTCAACTTGGCAAGGACTAGATTGCCAACTTCAAAGCACACATCTCGCCGCTTACAATCTGCCCACTTCTTGGTCCGCTTCCCCGCCTTGCGCAAGCATGCACGGGCTAGGTCGTGAAGCTCTTGCCACTCCTTGGCAAAATAGTATGCTGCTGGACTCGGTCCTCGGTACCCGGTCACAATCGCGTCTGATGTAAGAGGCTGAGCCCGGTTGCAATCTCGAACATACTCTAATTTGTCGCTTTGCTCCGCTGCAAGTTGTATGAAAACTGGGCCACATCTAACAGCTTCGGCCAGTCCCTCTGATTAGCACTCACATAGTGCCTCAAATAGATCTCAACGAGTGCATTCACTCTCTCGGTCTGCCCATCGGTCTGCAAGTGGAAGCTCGTTGAGAAGTTCAAGTCTGAGCCCAACAACTTGAACAACTCTGTCCAGAACCTTCACGTAAACCTCGTGTCCCGATCACTCATGATAGACTTAGGAACGCCCCAATAGTTCACCACATGTGTGAGAAAAAGCCTAGTCGCCTCCTCGGCTGGGCACACCTTGGGTGCTGGGATAAACATTGTAGACTTGGAAAATTGATTTACAACCACCATAATGCTAGATTTTTTCGTCAACAACAGGCAAACCGACTATAAAATCCATAGAAACACTTACCCATGGCTTCTCCGGAATTGGAAAAGGCTGCAACAACCCCGCTGGACTCTTCTGCTTAATCTTGTCTTGCTGGCACACAAGGCAAGTTTTCACATAGGCTTCAACATCACTGCTCATGTACGACCAATAATAGTGCTCCGCTATCAAGGCCAATGTTCGGTGCATCCCTGGATGTCCCACCCACATAGAATCATGACATTCCCTCATGAGCTCCTTTCAGATTCCATCAAACTGAGGCACATAGAGGCAGTGTCCTCGAGCAAAAAGCAAACCTCCCTCAAGCCAAAACCTCCGAGTTCTACCCTCCTTGGCAAGTTCAATCAATGACTTGGCTGTGGGATCATGTGACAACCCCTCCTTGATGCACTCTAGCATTGGACCCTCTAGAAAACTCGCCAAATCCATGGTATACCTCCGGCTTAAGGCATCGACCACAGAATTCACCTTTCCTAGTTTATGCTCTAAGGAAACATTGAACTCGGCAAGAAACTTCTGCCAATGAGCTTGCTTTGGCAACAACTTCTTCTGAGTCAAGAAGTAACTGTTGGCGACATTGTCCATGTACACCACAAACTTGGACCCAAGCACATAGTGTCTCCATGTATGTAGACAATGCACCATCGCGATCATCTCTTTCTCATGGACTATGTATCTCCGTTCAGTCTCATTGAGCTTCTGGCTCTCATATGCAACCAAATGTCCCTCATGCATAAGAACCCCCATCAATGGCAACGTCGGATGCATCGGTGTGAACTTCGAAAGGCTTGGTGTAATCTGGCAACACCAACACAGGCTCACTCACCATAGCGAGCTTGATCTCATCAAAGGCTTCCTGACACTTCGGTCCCTAATACCATACCTTTTCCTTCTTCAGCAAGTCAGTCAACGGTGCGGTGATCTTGGAGTAGCTTTGGATAAACCTTCGATAATAATTCGCCAAACCCATGAAAGATCTTAACTCGGTTACCTTAGTTGGAACCTCTCATTCATCAATGGCTCGAACCTTCTCCTTGTCCATCCGGATCATGCCTTCTCCAACAATATGGCCAAGGAAAAAGACTTATTGTTGGGAGAATGTGCACTTCTCTTTCTTGACATACAACTCATTCTCCCTCAAGACTCTGAACACCTCCCGCAAGTGTTCAACATGCTCTCCCAATGTCTTACTGTAGATCAAAATGTCATCGAGGTAGACTACAACAAACTTGTCAAGGAATGGTTGTAGCACCTTATTCATGAGAGTACAGAAAGTTGTTGGGGCATTCGTGAGGCCGAAAGACATCACTAAGTACTCGAAAGAGCCATACCTCTTCACACAAGTTGTCTTCGGCTCATCACCCTCGGCTGTTCTGACTTGGTAGTAGCCCGATCTAAAGTCCAACTTGGTGAACCACCTTGCACCACCAAGCTGTTCGAACAAGTTCGCAATGAGAGGAATCAGATACGTGTTCTTCACAGTGAGTTTGTTCAAAGCCTTGTAGTCGATGCACATCCAAAGGGACCCATCGTGCTTCTTCTGGAACAGAACTGGCACACCGTAGGGTGCCTTGGATGGGTGGATGTAACTAGCATCTAGGAGATCTTTCAACTGTGTGCGCATCTCCTTTAACTCGTGCGGGGCCAACAGATAAGGGGCTCTAGCGAATGGCTCTGCATTTGGCACAAGCTCAATCTTGTGATCAACCTCCCTCTTCAGAGGCAATTTCTTTGACAACTCGTCTGGCATCATGTCCTCAAACTCGGCCAACACCTGTTTCACATCACTAGGAACTTCCTCGGTTGCGACCAGCCTATCGCACACCAAGGCTGCCAAAAAGGTTGGCTCCTCCTTACGCGTCGCCTTAGAAAACTGGATTGTAGACAAAACTTTGGCACCTACCCCGGACCCTCGGCTTACTGGAACAATGCACTAATGCATTAGATCTAGGATACACATACAATACGCAAAAGGAACAGGGAAAGCATTGACCCGGTCTAGAAAACTCAACCCAAGAACAAAATAAAAGTCATCGAGTGAGATTACCTTAATGGTATCCTTACCGGTCCAACCCCCAATGTCAAGTTGAACTCCCTTTGCAACTCCCGCAATCGGCACTTCCTTGGCATTCACTGTCTTAGTGGAACCACTTGCTTTCTCGATAGTAAGACCAAGCTTCTTGGAACCTTGCTCGGACATGAACAACTCAGAGGCACCTGTGTCAACTATTGCACTCAACTTTTGGCCAGCAACAGTGATGTCGATGAACATCAACCCATTCTTCTTTCGACCCTTCTTGACATCTATTGTGCTAATGATGGAGTCAAGATTTAGAGCCTCGCTGCCTTCACCCTTGGTTGTCTCCTTGATGGCAACAATTTTGTTTTTCTGAGGACAATACCTGGTGATATATCCCTCTCCGTGGCACTGGAAGCACTTGTTGGACTGTTTGTCCCTATGTTCACCATGCTTCCCCTTCGAAGGCTTATTCGTGCCACTCTAATCTTTGTTTGACTTCTCCTTGTCTCCATCATGACCTTCTTGCTTCGATGTTGGTTTGGAGTTAGATTTCTCGCGCCCAATCTCAATGATGGACTCGGTGGTAGTGGGGGCAGTAGAGAGTTTGGTCACTCCTCATCGTTGCAGCTCCATCTTCACCCATGGTTGCAACCCATCCTCTTCACTCAAACTCGGAACCTGCAGGCTCAACTCCATGAACTTCTTGACATGGTCCCTCAAGAACTTGGCATCCTTCTGCTTAAGTTGCCTCAACTTTGAGCGTGCCTCATCTTCAGCATACTGAGGATAGAACTGCTCCTTGAGCTCATCTTGGAATTCATTCCAAGTCTCAATGGTTGCGCTCCCCCGCTTCACATCTTCGCACCTACGCCGCCACCATGTTTGTGCAAGATCAGTTAAATAAACACTTGCAAAGCTTACCTTCTTCGAATCCAACTCGATGCCAGTTGCTTTGAAGTATTGCTCCATCCCCCAAAGGAAATTCTCCACTTCTTGGGTGGACCTAGTTCCATTGAAAATTTCTGTCTTGGGGATATCACCCATAGCTTTGGGCGCTGCCATAGCCACGATATTCCCAATAGCAGCTTTCAGCAAGAGTAACTCGGTCTTGAGAAACTGTAACACCCGGGTTTAGGGGTCAGGTGAAAATAATATTAAAATATTGTTTTGGGTTCGGTTTTATAATTTAAATAATAAAATATTTTCGTGGGCTTTGTGATTTCAAAATAATTAAAGTTATGTTGGGCCTATCTCTTAAGTCCAAAATCCATGGGCTTTAGGAGATGATAGCTTTGGCCATTCATTAATGGCATTTTAGTAAATAGTTGGTCCTTCCAACTAAAACAAATTTTTTATTACATTATAATTCAAATAAACAAAAACTTCATCATCTTCTTCTTCAAAACACAAAACCAACGATAAGTGAAGCTCCCCTCCCCCTTTCACTATTCCATTTCATCCCATGCTCATTTTGGCTCGGTTTTGAAAGGTAATTACGTTTTCATCCTGCTCTCATCTTCCTCTCTTTGGAAGTACAATTAGTTTCCATTTTCATCCATGTTTTTAGAATTTGAGTTTTTGAGTTTTTAAGTTAAAAATCCAAACTTTGTTATTCTATGTTGAAGTTTTTGATTCCTTATTAGTATTTATGTTATTAGCAACCCAAATGGTCCAACATATGTGATTTTTACTTGGTTTTATAAACATTCCCGGATTTGGGTTTAATGGGGTTTTTGAAGGGTTTTGGAATGGATTTTGGGGTTGTTTTATGTTAGAAATGGAAGTCTAATGTTAGTATGTTAGTTAAGGGTTGTTTTGGAATCATTTGGAAGGGTTAAATGTGTTGAAATCATGAGTTTTGGTTGGGGTTTGGTGGCTGCTCGGGTTTGTTGTTTTTGGGGGTTGTTCATGGCTTCAATTCTTGTGTTTGATGCTTGAATAATATTCCGGGTTTGCTACATCGTTGTATGAGCTGATTTGAGGTTGTTTGGATTGTGTTGAGTTGTTTAGAGACAAGGACTTGTGTTGGTGAAGCATCGGAATTGAATCCGGAAGCTTGAAGGTTTTGGTTGCTTGGTTGTTGAGCTTGGAAGTGAAGGTGAGTGATTTAATGTTTTCAAAATGGTTTTAAGTGTTTGGTTCAAGCATGTGGACTAGGTTGGGCTTGGTAGACCCACCTAGAGTTAGGATTAGAGTGGTAGCCTAATCCTAAGCTTTAATTAGAGACTTTGGTTGCACTCTTTAATTGTTGTTTATGCCTCATGATGATTGTGTTATGATGGTTATGTATAAATGTGCTATACATGTATGTTGAGGCATGGTTGTGATGCATTGTTATATGCATGTGGATTGGGCATGATGTTAATCATGGTGAGTACGTGCTAAGCACGGAAGTTGATATTAAATGATGTTGTGGATTGAGTTAAATGTTGGCACTAGTATGCTTGGGTACAAATGATCGATCATTAGGATGTTAGTGTGCACAAGTGAGTCAAATGCGCGCGTGGTCTTGATGATGGTAGTCATCAAGATGGAGTACGAGTTCGCCCGGAAAACCTTCTTATATATATTAGTCGATGATGAGTGCAATCCCATCGACGGGGCGTGAGGATGAGTAGAATCCCCTCCGCGAGAACGGTGATGAGTGTAATCCCACTATGAGGTAAAGTTGTTGTTGGACGTGAGTTCCAACGTGTTTGTCTACGTATTCGAGTCATAACTAGGTGCCAATATGAGTTGATATGTGTATCAATATGATAAGGAATGTGAATTCCTATTTGGATTATTATATGTGTTTACATATGATGTGGATTTGAGCTTGTTGAGCATAGCATATTATTGAATAATTGTCCATGCATCATGTACATTTTGGCTCTTGTGGATCGAAGGTAAGGAGATGTATTTACCTTGTTGTGCTCGTGCTTGGACCCTGCATTGTCGAGGTTTGTTTTTAAAGAGCTTACCCTCACTAAGCTTTATGCTTACGCTCTCTTTTGTTCGACAATGAAGATCCTTAGTTCGTGGGTTGCTAGTGCAAGAAGGGGCCTCCAAGTGTGCTTTATGGAGCTAGCTTAGCTATCAAGTATGGGTATTTTAGTTATGATGTAATGGTCAAGCAATGGGACATATAATTTGTGGTGTGATGCTTTTGAAGTATGTTGATGTTGGTTGTTTAGGAGCATGCTAGACTACTTTTATATGTTTTGTTGGTTTGGCTTTGGATGCCATGTTGCTTGTAAACCATGTCTATCTTGCCTACCTTAAATTGGCTAAGTGTATGCCCTTTTGGAAACATGAACCTTGAATGCTATGTATGATCCTTTGAATGGGTACCTTTTCGTATATCTTGTGTATCTTGAGCATGATTGCTATATGGTGTATGCCTCTAAAGTGTGTTTGTATGTTAAGTATGCTTCTTGGAGTCGTTTCGGACGTTTGTGATCATTTAGAGGTGTTTAAAGCTGATTTTGAGAACTCACAGTGTGCAGGTGTTTCGAAACGGGTAACCCTATTTCTAAACGGGTGTGGTTCCAGGGCCCCGTATCGAAACGTGTATCGATACGTATTGGCTACTGTGAGACCCTGTTTCGAAACCAGTTTCAAAAAACTTTGGCTACTGGAATTGTCTGTTTCGAAACGGGTATCGAAACGGCAAGGCAAAATGAGACCCTGTTCCGAAACGAGGTGGATGCGTTTCGAAACGGGTGTCTGACTTTTTAAACTGGAGCTAGTGTTTCGAAACGGGCTTTGATTGTTTAGAAACACATGCCTGTAATTGGGCTTTTTGACATCTCCAAAGGGTTTCAAGGGTTGGGCTTAGGCTCTGTTTGTTGTTGGGCTTCCGCTTAAGTTTAATAAATGCATTCTAGATAAGATAAAATGAAAAAGTTTTTCCTAGGGTCGGTAACCGAAGTGGAGCCTTAACGGGTTTCATCTCAGTTATCCCCGTGTAGCCCACTCGGATCGGTCAAGCATCCGGGTCGGGACGAGGGGGTTATAGAAACTCAATTTCCTTCTTCAGTTCTGCACTCTCGGAACTCTCATTGAGCTCATCAACTTCCTTCCTTAGAGCTACCACTAAGGTCTCTAAGGAATTACCACGCTTGGCCATCTTCACATCCAACCCATTGAGAGCCTCTTGAACCTCCTCCTGAATCCCGTCCAAAGACTCCAGTTTCTCGAGATCCAACGTACCTAGCTTCTCCAGGTCTACAAGCTCCAGCTGTTCCATCACCACCTTGACCTCCGCCATGGAATCCTCAAGCTTGGTGATCTTACCTTGTATCGATGTGATCGCAACCTTCGACTACCCTCGCTTGGCTTTCTCAGTCTGACCCTCAGCAGTCTTCTTCACTACGGTACTTTCTCCATCACGAGCCATCTCGAATCAGCAAACCTTGCTCTGATGCCACTTGTCACGGGGCTAGTCTTATGCTAAGAAATCGTGTTGCCTTAGCTACTTTCTCGGCTAAAAACTGGGCTAAGTCACCTAGAAAATCTCTAAGTTAAAACACTTAGAAACGTCACGGAAAATGGAAAGATGGCACAAAGAACAAGAGAAATGAGTGAATACTTGAGTTGTATTACTCTGAGGTAAAAGCTTACAAACTGAAGTAAGTGATGAATGAAAATGACCAAGGTTGAGCCTCCTTTTATAGTGAGAGCTCTGTACAATCAACGGTCAAGATTACAAATAATCAATGATTAGGATGAGAGCCTATCCTATCTACAACACTTTGAAATTCAAATGGAAGATAAAATGGGAATTATCTTTACATATAAGCACAAAAATGATAATTGAGATGCCTTATCTATTCACCATGGTAATTACTCCTCTTTGTGCATTTTACCATGGTAAAAGGCCAGTTCTTGGGCCATTCTGGAAGCCCAAAATGCTGCAAAGAAACTCTTGGGCTGCCAATGTTGCACTTGTCTCGGTCGCGGGCTGGCGGTCCGTGCCACAAGTCACCAGTTTTGACAAAAATTGCCCAAGTTGGACACTATTTGGATGATTGGAAAGGAGGCAATATCCAGGGTAAAAGAGATGCAAAAACTAACCGAGTCTCTCCTTAGTGGCCATCTTGACGACGAACCAATGTATGTACTAAATTCTACTAAGGCTGAGTTAAAAAAGCCTTCTAGATAAGGACATTAAACACGGTTAAACAAGTTTCACCAAGAAGCTTAAACCTATTTAAAACTCAAAACATACAATACATGGATCATATAGCACTCATATGATGAAGAGGGTATTCTCTCTACTCAAAATAACAAAGAATAGACTCTCACTAAGCTTGTCGAAGTTTTACTTTACCTTTGACCTTGGAAGATTCACCAACCTCAATGAGAGCTTAAAAGAAATAGATATTGCATTAAAAATATAATCTTTACAAGTCATAATATATAAACCAATAAAAAACTACATAAGGAAAAGAGAATGGTTAACAAAGTTCATCACTTTTTTTAACTCCCACTAAACTTGGACTGGTCCAAAACACCATTTATAGAAAATTTGAGTTCAAAAAATGGCCACGAGATGATAAGACGAAACTTACCGTATTGCACTTGATTGCGGGCCACAACTTGAGAAAGTCTTCATCTTAGGTTATAATTTTCAAACTTGAACATAGTGGAAAAAGAAAAATAAAAAGCAGAAAAAGTAAGAATATACAAGGAAGGACATGCGGAAAATGAGAGGGAAATGGTTATGGCCATTTGTCTCAAATTCTCTTGTTTAAAAAAATGAATTTAACCACAAATTAAGAAAATCATAAAATTGAACGCATGGACCCTTAAAATGTCTTGGTTTAAAAAACCTAATATGTATCATATGGGCCAAGCCCAAATCGATAATGAGCTCAAAATTTCTAGTCCAACAAGTTTCAAAGATCTCTATTTCAGGTAGGGCTGTGCAAAAAACCCGACAAACCAAAATCGAATCTGAAATTCGAAAAAACTGATTCAAAAATATTGTTAACTGAACCGAAAAAATTAGTTTCGGTAGGTTTTTTTAGAAAAAAATATTAATTCGGTTTGGACATGGTTCGTAGTTTTGAGCAAAAACGGGTAACCGAACCGGCCGATTGCATAATATATAATACATAAAATATGCATATTTATACAATTATATTGAAAAATTTTAGCGTCGTGGTTAATTTATTCTCTTCCCCAAATATTTTTTAAATATTTTTATTGTCTTGGAAATTGAAAAATTAGCAGTAATTATTAATACATTTCTCTCCCAAATATTAGCGGATTTATTTTACTTTGGGAAGTAAAAAATTCAACATTAATTGTCAATTATTTCCTATTCTTAGTTTCATACATTAATATTTTTCTTCTTCAAATATTTCAAAATTCAAACTCTAGCTTATTTTTCACTATGTTATTAGATTTGATATTTTTAATAAGGAAAGTTAATAAACCATTACCCGAACCGAATATTTTGGTTAACCAATCAATCGATTAACCAGTTTAATGGTTAAAGTTTAGGGTCGAAAATTAAACAACACGAATTTACCGGTTATCCGAAATAATTCTCTAACGGTTAACCAAACCCGATTTTACGCACCCCTAATTTCAGAAAGCATAAAGCTCGAATCTAAGACACAACCCGAAACTCACATCATTAAAAAGCATAAAATTATTTACTTTTATGAAAATTATGAAAAACTATTAAAAATTAGGCTAAATGGTCACTTTTGCCCCTGTACTAGTATCAATTTATCAATTTTGCCCCTATAGTATTTTCGCATCAATTTAACCCCTTAAGTAGTCCAATTGCATCATTGTTTTCCCCTTGACTGACGAAAGCCAACGTTGACCGTTATTGTGGTGATGTGGCAATTTACGATGACATGGCAAAGGGCAAAATTAATTTTCAAGCAAGTTCGAGGGCAAAATAAATTTTTGGTTGAGTACGAGGGCAAAATTGATTTTTAAATAAAAATATGAGTAAAATACTAAAATATTATATTAAAATTTTAAAATAAAAAATATTTTTTATTAATATATGACTAAAAATAAAATAAAATAATTAAAAATATGTAAAAATTATAAAATTAAAATAACGTAAGTAATAAATTATAAATTATTCAATAATTAAATTTTAAAATATTTATAAAGTATTAAAAAATATAAAGACCTTCATCAAAGATTTTGGTTTTCTTTCTCTTCAAAAAATATAAGGGAGAGAGAATTCTAAAATAGGGTTAATGTGATTCTCTCAACTGAACAATTTTTTTTACCCTTTTTGGTGCTCTTATCTCTCAATATTAAAAAATAAAACTCTACACTCTAAGTCACAAGTCTTAAACCCTAAAATTTAAATTATTTACTTGATTAAATTTATACACATACTTTTATGATTCATACTCACATTATATTGATAAAATTTTCAATTAGGATTTAAGATTTGTAATTTAGAGTTTACAATTTTTAGGGTTTGAAATTTAGAAATTAGAATTAGAGGGTGGAATTTACTTTTAAGTTTTGATTTTTGAATAATTTATAATTTAATAGCTTATGATATTTTAATTTTATAATTTTTTGTTTTTTATATTTTTTTATTTTTAGTTATATATTAATAAAACCTTTTTAAACATTTTATTATTTTTACATTATTTTATTATTTTTAATATTTTCTTAAATTCGCATTTTACGTAAAAATTAATTTTACCTTCGTATTCAACCAGAAATTAATTTTGCCCTCAAAATTACTTGAAAAATCAATTTTGCCCTCTGTCATGTCATCGTAAACTGCCACGTCACCACCGTAATGATCAACGTTGGCTTCCGTCAGTCAAGGGGCAAACGATGATGCAATTAGACTACTTCAGGGGTTAAATTGATGCAAAAATACGATAAGGTGAAATTGATAAATTAGGTCTACAACAGAGATAAAAGTGATCCTTTAGCTTAAAAATTATAAAAATATTAAAATTTTTAAAGTGTTACAAAATTATTTAAAAACTATGAAATATTACTGAATTACCGTAAAATGATAAATAATTATTAAAAATGCAAAAAAAATTAAAATTGTAAAATATTAAAAAGTATAAAAATATATCTAAAAATTATGATGGGATGATACAATTGGAGTATGAGTTGTCTATAGTTGGGTCAATTACAGATATTTTGTCAATGGATTCCTTTAATATTTTAGAATTTTTAGATAGGATTGTAATATTTTAAAATTTTAAAATAAATATGTAATATATTAAAAAAATAGGATAAATCTAAAATATTTTAAAATTTCTGATGAGATAGTATAGTTGGAGTGTAAGTTTTCTATGACAATATAGTTATATATATGTATATATATATATATATTTCAAATATTTTAGAATTTTATTTTTTATACAAATTTATCATAATATATTATAATTGGAGTCAGCAAATTTTAAATTTTATTTTTTAAAATAAATAATTAAGGAGTCGGCAAATTTTAATAACAATATAAAGATTTTGAAATGGTTATACTTGGAAATGCAATTCTGTGTATGAATATAGTGATAGCAGCTAACACATAGCGCTATAAATGAATGGAGTTTAAACAAATAAATTTTTATTTATCTTAAAATATTATTTGGTTGATGTTATTAAGAATTTTATAATTATGTTTATGTTCATTTATATAAATTATGTTTGTTTAATGTTAACAAACATATTTATTTAGTATTTAGGTACAAATTCATTTAACATGTTCATATTCTCAAACAATTAAAAAGTTGTTCATGAATAATGAATAAATAAATTGTAAATGAATACATTTTTAAATTTTTAGAAAAAAATAATTAAACATAAATATTGTTAAGTATCTCATATGAAAAAAATAAAAACTCTGAATAAAAAAACTAATAACTTGTAAATGAACTTTACGTGAACACAGGCGAAAAAAATATATACTTCTATTTAAAATCGTTTTATTGATATGCTATGGCACATGCAGGAGTGAGTAAAATTCGATTCGAAAAAATTAAATTTTTTAACTCGACTCGAGGAGAAAATATTTGACTTGTCTTGACTCGAATTGAAATTTTATAAACTTGACTTGAAAAAATTCGAAATAAAGTTTGAGTTGTAAAATGGAAACTCGAATAACTAGAAATTTTCAGTAATTAGTAGAATTATTTTTAAGTTTGAGTCGAGTTCCTCAACTTTTTCTGATACATATACGAATATAAAAAATATGAAGATATATATATGAAGAAATAAAATTAGAATCAAATCGTATAACGTGGTAAATAATTACAATTAAATTTGTATAAGAACTTAAAAACTCAACACAACTAAAACTCGAAATGAATTTCATAAATTGAACTCGAATCAAAAAATTTTAAATAAAATTTAAATTAAATAATATGACACATAAACTTGAATAATTCAAAAAAATTTACCTGACTCGGTCTAACGTTCATCTTTATCGCAAGTACTAAAATGCGTAATTAGAGCTGGAAAATGCGTCAGCTGTCAAGTCAGTGAAAAGAAAAAAGGTGTTGTATCATTTCATGTCATGCATAGTACACGACATGATGATGATATTACACTTTATATGATAGATAGGTGAATTTTGACCCTTATAATAAAATCAGTTTCAAGTTAAAATTGTACTAAGTAATAATTTACTAAAATTCTAATAAATAGAGAAAACGCCCGAGATTTATTATATAAAATGACATTTTTATATATATAAAAAACAATTGTTCAATTCATAAGAATATATTTCGACTAAAAGCTGAATGGATCGCATGTGAATATCCTTCAAAAACGAGTTAATATTCCATATTTGAAAAACAATTTTATTGAATTGCCTGGAATAAATTATTTTATTTTTTCTTTATATTGCTTGATTTTAAATTTTTTTATTAAAATACACTGCAAGAACGAACCCAGGACTTTAAGTTAGAGGGGTGAACCTATAAATTTCTAGGGGGCAAACTTATAAAAATTTAGGGAGACGAAAATAGATTTTTAATAGAAAATACATAGAATTTTTTTTTAAAAAAATTCTATCTCGTATAAGAATTTTAAAATTTTAGGGGGGCGACTGCCCCCTCGGTCCATCCCTGTACACCGCAAACATTGAAAGTTCAATGCTTAAAAATAAATACAATAAAATTCTAAGGGTGTGAAAGACATTAAATTACAAAACCTATTACTTTCGGAAGGAGTTGAATAAACTTTTGGATGAAATTCAGCAAACAACTTTTTTAACTAGAGTGCTCTTTGAAGAAAGCAAATTCTTTCGCTACTTGTTCTTGACATATCAGCACAACCACAAAAGAGAATCATAAGCATACAAATGGACCTCCTTCGCTAACAAAAACGCTCGTTAATACTCGTCACTCAAACGCTAAACTGTCACAAAGACACAACTGTCAAGACATATTATAACTGTTATAAAAACAGACAAAAAGAACTGTCATAAAAGTAAATGTGATATAAATTTGAAAAAACAAAAAAAAAACTTGAAAATGAAAGTATTTATCAGCAAAGATAAATTTTATTTATATATAAAACTAGTAAAATAATAAATTCGTCACTGATAAAAAAAGAAATACAACGAAAAAAAGAATTTAAAATAACTGATAAATTTAAAAAACTCTTTGTAGCCGTAGCAAAGAAAGTGGGAAGAGTGGGTTCTTTGAGAATGTGCTAGTGGAAAACCAATGAGCTACATGATTTTTAAAATTTATATTTAGGACGATGGATTAGAATTGGGTACGAATTTTATTTTGATTCATAAGTAGGACAATATTTTTAAACATATTAGTTAATAATATATTATCAAAGAAAAAACATTATGGATGATATGCTTTAATTCATATTAAAAATAAGGGTAAACTACATAAATGACCACCATATTATTGCAAAAGTCGCGATTTGAGCACCTTACTTTTTTTTCGAAGCAATTAAACCATCATACTATTAAATTGAGTGCAATTTGACCACCAGTCGTTAAAGGTTAACGGCAGGGTGATGTGTCATTTAAAAAAATAAGGGTATAAATACACATTTAGTCCTTACTACTTATACATTCTTTCAATTTAGTCCTAATTTTAATTTAATAAAATAAATAAATTATTTAATTAGGTGGTGACACGTGTCACTACATTATTGGAGGGATTTAATTATTTATATTTAATTAAATAAATTTATTTTCATCCTCATAATTAAAGGAAGAAATGGAAACAAAACACAAATGCATGTAAGGGGGATTGGACATGTGTCTCCTAGAGACCTAGACTATTGGCTTACCACCACACCAAATGTTATATTATAATATATTTTCTGCATATATTATATCTAAATAAACATTAAAAACTGAAAAATTCCATCATCGTCATTTGCAACATTTTTCATTGCCTTGAGCTTCTCCAAATCTTCAGAGCATTTGGAGATTGATTATGAACGTGGTTTTCCAAGTTAATATATTTCTTTCGAGCATTCATACTTTACAAAATTTTATAGTTATACCTCGTTAAAAAACATGATTTATTTTACAAAGTTTTAAAAATGTTAATGGGATTTGGCGAGAGAAGTCATTGTTGGATAAGTTGAGCACTTTGAGTGACTTGAGATATTCAATTTCTTCTGGTATTCTCCCATGGAAGCTGTTGTTAGAAAGGTCACGACTTTCTCATAAAACAGTTCCATCCCTTTGTTGATAATGGTAACAGAGTCTTGATAGTAAACATCTCCGATGTACTTCAGATTAGCTTTGTCTTCATTAATCATCTGCATCATCGCCTTCAAACTTTGCAAAAATTCAACGGACAAGACACCTGAAAAATTGTTGGAAGCAATGTCCAATATGCGTAGCTCTGGAAAACCACGTTCACAATCAATCTGGGGATTTAGAGAAGCTCAAAGCAATGGAAAATGTTGCTAATGACGATGATGGAGTTTTTCAGTTTTTGATGTTTATTTAGATATAATATATGGCAAGAAATATAACATAGTACACCATTTGGTGTGCTGGTAAGCCAGCAGTCTTGGTCTTTATGAGATGCAAGTTCGATCCCCCTACATTCATTTGTGATTTTTTTTTTCATTTTTTCCTTTAATTAGGTGGTGACACATGTCACCACCTGAATGGAAGATGAAAATAAATTTATTTAATTAAATATAAATAATTAAATCCCTTCAATAAGGTAGTGACACGTGTCACCACCTAATTAAATAATTAATTTATTTTATTAAATTAAAATTAGGACTAAATTAAAAGAATATATAAGTAGTAAAGACCAAATGTGTAATTATACTCTTATTTTTTTAACTACTCATCACTCTGCCCTTAACCTTTAACGGCTAGTGGTCAAATTGCACCCAATTTAATAGTATAATGATTTAATTACTTCGAAAAAAAGTAAGGTGGTCAAATCGAGACTTTTGCAATAGTATAGTGGTCATTTATATAATTTACCCTAAAAATAAAAAAATAAGTTGCACAAGTCATCGATTGTGGGGTTTAGTCGTGTCATTGCATGAAGAATGAGTCTGTGTAGCTTAACCCCTTTAATTCAAATGGTTAAATTTTTATAGTATCCCGTATAAAAAATTTAAATTCATTTTAAGAATTTTTATGAAAATTTTATATCATTGGCCTCCCAGGCATTTAAATTTATTTTGACCTCTTGAAGTGAAATTCCGACTTCACCCTTCCACGTATTTGAAAAATCTGAATCAATTGAGTATTTTTTTTAAGGATTAATATTTGATACACTGTTAGTGTAAAAAAAATTACACAAGCATGCCTATTTTCAAGCCTAAATCTAAAATTTAAAATTTTAACCTTAAACCTTAAAAGTCTAACAACAAACCCTAAGCCCTAAAACTTAAATTCTAACCATGAATCCTAAATTCTAAACCCTACAACCTAAACCCCTAACATCTAAACCCTAAATTAAAATCCTAACCCCTAAATAACCCCGCTTGTGGAAACTTTATTTTCCACCGCCAGTGTATAGGAAATTAATCCTTTTTTTAATTGTAGTTGTCTTTGATCACACTAAGGTTGTTAAGCTTGCTAATGTCAAACATTTTTTTAATAGGCAAAGTAGTACTCCCCCCGTCCCATAAAATATGTCTTATATTGACTTTTTGAAAGTTAAATTTTTTAAACTTTGACTATTATTATATTAAAAATTTTAAATAATTAAAATTTATAAAATATATATTTGAAAACTAGTCGATTAGAGGTTTTTAAAATATATTTTTTCATATTTTTATCAATGATACATTTTAAATAATTATGAGTCAAAGTCGAAAAAAATTGACCAAAAAAAAGTCAATAAGGGACAAAAATTATGGGACGGAGGGAGTATGATTTTATAAAAGGGTAAATCATACAAACCATCACTACTATGTGTCTTTTAAAAAAATTTCTTAATCTTAAATGGAGAAAAAGAGTACAACATGATAGTGTAAAAAGAAACACACCGATAAGAACACCAACAAACAAACACCAATAAAATCGAAACACCCAACTCGACAAACATCCGATTAGCACAGAATATTCACCACCCATAAGGATTATATAGCAACCAAGGGACGCAAAATGGAACCACACCCAACACACAATAACCCATTAAAAAATAACACCAAGCAAACAAAAAAAATCATGACTCAACTCGCGCAAACCGCAATAGAAAAACTTGTTCTCACCTATATTCCACACCACCCTTACATAGATTGTCACTATCAATCACACTTTGATTAGAATGAAAGCTTCCTCACAATACACTACAAAAGGAAACACATAACCACACACACATGTCGTTGAACCACCTCAAAAATAGTCGGGAGTTTAAACTCAACAAACCAAATTGGCAAATACCTTATTTTTTTGAGATTTTGAACGACCATGATTTCTCTTCTTCATTCGTTCTGCATCAAACCTTCGCTCTTCTAGGTGTAAGAAACTACAATGTTCCTTCGAATCAAACCCGCTAAGCACGATGTCTTTCACCTCTCTCACCTTTCACATCACACAATGCTTAGGTGTATCCAAAATGAACTCGGTCAAATCATTAACCTCAAGTTGCATTTTAATGTCGTTATGTACAAATATTTGAGCCAAAGACGTAAAATGGGGATTAGGCCAAATTAATTCTCGGCATGTTATCTCATTCGAAATTCGTGGATCCAATAATTCCACATTTGAACCAATCATCACATTCTCGAGATAAAGTTCACATGTCAAAGATCCACAAAATTCACACTCACCACCATCTCTATATACGCACCTCATGTATCATCTAGAGGTTGCTCAATTAGATTAGCATTGTCCTCCCACAATGTATTCATCTGCTAAATCACAGAAACATCCATTGCAACCTCTCTTAGAATATTTGGGAATTGAAAGAATTGAGGGATTTTGACTTTTGTTGTATATTGGAAGTGAGTCAAAACTCTCGGTATTAAGGAAGAGACAAAACGCAGAGTATAAGGAAAATAAAGCTTTTTTCATTTATTCAATTAAACATAGTTTACAATATATACTAATCAAGAAAACAATCCTTTATCTAATAACTAACCTAGCTGTAAATTAACAATAAACCAACTAATCCTAACAACTTTAACTAATCCTAATAGCCCCCCTCAAGTTGGAGCATACGGATTCTGAATGCCCAACTTGATTACAGAATCCTTAAACAAAGAAGGTTGAAGTGCCTTGGTAAAACAATCAACAAGCTGATTGTGGGTAGACACAGAAAGTAATCGAATCAATCCTTGCTGAATCTTTTCTCGGACCAGGTGGCAGTCTATTTCGATGTGTTTAGTCCTCTCGTGATAAACAGGATTTTCTGCAATTTTTACAGTAGAAAGATTGTCACAATATAGATTAGTAGAATGTAAAGGAATCTGTAAATCAGCAAGAAGATATGAAACCCATTGAATTTCACAAGTGACAGAGGCTAATGCCCTGTATTCAGCCTCACTTGAAGATCTAGAAACTGTCTGCTGCTTTTTAGATTTCCATGAAATCAAAGAAGATCCTAAAAACAAGCAAAAACCAGTTGTAGACTTCCTTGAGTCAGGGCATGATGCCCAGTCTGAATCTGAGAAAGCACTTAGTTTTAAGTCACTATCAGCACTAAAAAACAAACCCTGTCCTGGTGTTCCTTTCAAGTACCTAAGAACTCTATGTGCAGCTTTCATATGAATGTCAGTAGGACAAGACAGAAATTGGGACAATTGCTGAACATCATAAGTGATATCTGGCCTAGTATTAGTGAGATAAACCAATTTACCAATAAGCCTCCTATAAGGTGTAATATCAGATAAAAGATTCCCATCAGTTTTAGATAACCTGGTGTTTAGAGGTGTAGAAGCAGGGTTTGAATCTAAAAAACCAGATTCTTCAAGTAAATCTAAGGTATACTTCCGTTGACACAAGTTAATACCTTTAGTAGATCTTGCCACTTCAAAACCAAGAAAGAATTTAAGATTTCCTAAATCTTTTATTCTGAAAGTCTCATGTAAAAACTCTTTAATTTCTTTTATGGAAGCTGAATTAGGACCAGCAAGCACAATATCATCAACATACACTGCTAGAGCAATAAAATCATCACCCACATCTTTCAAAAACAATGAATTATCAGAGGCAGCTTGTTTAAAACCTTAACTAAGTAAAGCAGATGTGAGTCTCTCATTCCATTGCCTACTTGTTTGTTTGAGCCCATAAAGACTCTTCTTTAATTTACAAACTAAACCAGATTCTTTAGGGGTAAAGCCAGGGGTGGTTGCATATAAACCTCTTCATTAAGGAAGCCATGTAAAAAAGCATTATTGACATCTAATTGCTGTAAATTCCAATTTTTAGCAGCAGCAACAGCTATAAGAGTTCTAATGGTGGTTATCTTTGCAACAGGGCTAAAGGTATTAATAAAATCAATCCCTAGTTGTTGAGTATAACCTTTTGCAACTAACCTAGCTTTATATCTCTCTAAGGAACCATCTGATTTAAGTTTAGTTTTGTAAATGTTGGGATGTGTGGGGCTCGATTCGTTCAACCGATTTTGCTCACCAAGTGGTGGAGAGGTGGATATTTGGGTGGAAGGGTTGTGGAAGCTAGAAATAATATTGACACAAAGATTTATAGTGGTTCAGCCTTCTAACAAGCACCTACATCCACTACCTTAGCTCCCCACTAAGGATTTCACAATCAATCCACTAATTGATTCGTCCCCTTTTCTAGGATTAGGAGGAAACCCTTACAACCGATCAAGCTTCTACCCAAGCCTTGATCAAAACCCTCTTTTACAAAGAGATAAAGAAAGCAAACTTAAACCCTCTAATAGGTATTTGTTTGCACAATGAAGTACTCACCCAAAACCTAAAACACTTGAGCAAATTTGACAATTTTGGCTCACTAGTGTTTGTCTATACAAGAAATGACAAATTAAGCACTAAGACAATTTCTTGATCATTTGTTGATTGAAAATTGAAGCATTAGTCTTCTCTTGATGCTTGGAGGTCCCTTTTATACTCCCAATTGAGTTTATAGCCGTTTAGGACTGTTGGGGTTGAAATAGAGTCGTTGGAGCCTTTAATTCCCTCCATAAATGCAGTTCTGCAGCTCCCCGTTTCGAAACGCTCGAAGCCGTTTCGAAACGCTCTTAATATAGAAAGAGCCGTTGCAGTCTGTCAGGGCACCCGTTTCGGAACACCCCCTTGCCGTTTCGGAACGCGTATCGGAACGCTATAAGCCCGTATCGAAACGACCTGCATTCAAAAGTTAGTTGGGAAAGAGCCGTTGGGGTTTATGACCGTTGTGGTCAGTGCCACGTGGGCGTATCGGAACGGCCTAGCCCGTTTCGAAACGCTAAGGCCCATTTCGATACGAGTATCGAAACGTTTTAGCCACTGGAGGCACCTGTTTCGAAACGCCCTAAGGTGTTTCGAAACACTTGGTCAGTTTTGTAAAAATTGGCCTTTGAAAACATGAAAAACCTTTTTTAAAGACATCCCTAAACATGTTTGGACTTTGGAAATGTTTTAATTACTTTTTAAATCAGTCCACATTATTTTTCAATTATTATATCAAAACATTAGTTCTACAATCTCCCCCTTTTTGATATAATAAAACCACTTGAAAAATTATTTGGGATTCTCCCCCTTTAACTTTAAAAATGTGAATAAGAGATTAAAAGTTTTAATTCAAATAAAGCTCCCCCTTATTCATTTGAAAAATCAATTTTTCAAACCATTTCTCCCTCTTTTTGTTATATCAAAAAGAATTTAAAACATGAAGTTCAAAAATAACAATAGAGGTAAAAATTTTGATAAAAATGAAAATTTGGTTTTAAAATGGCTCCCCCTTACTCAAAGCACCATTGAAATGTTAGTCCAACATATATGATCATCTAGTTGAATTAAATAGAAAATAAGACAAATAAATTCAAAAACAACTAGAAATTTTACCAACACTTGAACCCAAGGGAGGATGTGAAGCCTTCCTTCTTCAAGTGTTCTTCCTTGTGTGTATGGAGCTCCCCCTCAATGTTTGACTTGTTGAACATCTCCATCACACCTACAATAGACAATCAAGTAACTTTTGGTATCCAAATTGCTTTGGATCCATAAACGTTAGTTGCACAAAATTTAGTCCCCTTAGGAATCCATTTTTCAATTTCATCCTTTTTAATTGAAGTATTAAGTCCTTTTGGGACCCAAACACTTCTAAAACATTTACCATTTATAAATCTAGGGGCACTAGATTGTCTAACATAAAAATTTGATTTTCCTAAATTGTTTTTCTTTTCAAGCTCTTTGGAAATCAAATCTTTTTCTACTTGAACATTTTGAAGCAATTTTTGTAAATCAAGACATTTTAACTCAAACTCTTCAAGTTTTGCTTCAAGTTCAAGTTTGGTTTTAGAAAGCAAATCATTTTGAATTTTTAACTTTGAAATCAATTTATTGTTTTTCAAAATGTGGCTTTTAAAATCTAAAACCAAATCATCATAGGCATCTTGTAATTCATCAAAGGAATAAGAATATGAAGTAGATGAATTAGAAGTTACCCTTGAATCTTCTTCGATGGCCATAAGGCAAAGGTTGGCTTGTTCATCGTCGGTGGAGTCTTCATCACTCCAAGTAGCCAATTGTGCCTTCTTCTTATGGCTTGAAGTGCTTGCCCTCTCCTTTCTTTTAGGTTCTCGTTCAAGCTCTCTCAAAGCTTTCTTCATGAACGGGGCACACTTCTTGAAGACATGAACTATCTCTTCATCTTCATCCTCCTCTTCACTTGAGTAGACATGATGACTTCTTTTAGGTTCTCGTTCAAGCTCTCTCAAAGCTTTCTTCATGAACGGGGCACACTTCTTGAAGAGATGAACTATCTCTTCATCTTCATCCTCCTCTTCACTTGAGTAGACATGATGACAAGTGGAGGACTTGAGAGCTATGGCACTAGCATTAATGCCAAGCCCTTTGATTTTCTTCTCTCCCATAGCTCTAATTTCTTCCATCTTCTTCTCATCCTCTTTGTTCTTCTTCATAATTTGATGAGTAAGGAGAGACCCCATGAGTTCATCAAGCTTCAAAGTCTTCAAATTTTTGGCTTCGATGATGGCGGTCCTCTTTGAGTCCCAAGACTTGGGAAGTGAGTAGATGAGCTTTCGAACAAGCTTTTCTTCCGGGATGGCTTCTCCATAGCCTTTGAGACCATTGGTGATGGTGGAGAACCTATCAAACATCTTCTCGATGTTCTCTTCCGGATCCATTTTGAAGTTCTCATACTCCAAGGTTAGGAGCCCAATCTTGGTCTCCTTGACTTCGTTTGTCCCCTCGTATGTGACTTCAAGCTTGTCCCATACCTCCTTGGCACTCTCACAAGAAGACATCTTCTCATAGATGGATGGACCAAATGCACAAAACAAGATGTGCAAGGCTTTGCAATTAAGCTCCATCTTCTTGCGATCGTCGGCACTCCACTCCGCTTTACTTCTTTTAGGCACGAACGAACCATCTTCAACTACATCCCATAGCTTGTAATCTCTTGATTTGATGAAGAACTTCATATTTGTCTTCCAATGGGCATAGTGGGTTCCGTCGAAGAAGGGCGGTTTGTCTATGGATTGCGCCATTTGAGCCGGTTGATGAAAAAGTGATCGAGCTTGCCGGATCTTCTCAATAGGATGTTAATCCCCTTTGATTGAGCCAAGCTCTGATACCAATTGTTGGGATGTGTGGGGCTCGATTCGTTCAACCGATTTTGCTCACCAAGTGGTGGAGAGGTGGATATTTGGGTGGAAGGGTTGTGGAAGCTAGAAATAATATTGACACAAAGATTTATAGTGGTTCGGCCTTCTAACAAGCACCTACATCCACTACCTTAGCTCCCCACTAAGGATTTCACAATCAATCCACTAATTGGTTCGTCCCCTTTTCTAGGATTAGGAGGAAACCCTTACAACCAATCAAGCTTCTACCCAAGCCTTGATCAAAACCCTATTTTACAAAGAGATAAAGAAAGCAAACTTAAACCCTCTAATAGGTATTTGTTTGCACAATGAAGCACTCACCCAAAACCTAAAACACTTGAGCAAATTTGACAATTTTGGCTCACTAGTGTTTGTCTATACAAGAAATGACAAATTAAGCACTAAGACAATTTCTTGATCATTTGTTGATTGACAATTGAAGCATTAGTCTTCTCTTGATGCTTGGAGGTCCCTTTTATACTCCCAATTGAGTTTATAGCCGTTTAGGACCATTGGGGTTGAAATAGAGTCGTTGGAGCCTTTAATTCCCTCCATAAATGTAGTTCTGCAGCTCCTCGTTTCGAAACGCTCGAAGCCGTTTCGAAACGCTCTTAATATAGAAAGAGCCGTTGCAGTCTGTCAGGGCACCCGTTTCGGAACGCGTATCAGAACGCTATAAGCCCGTATCGAAACGACCTGCATTCAAAAGTTAGTTGGGAAAGAGCCGTTGAGGTTTATGACCGTTGTGGTTAGTGCCACGTGGGCGTATCGGAACGGCCTAGCCCGTTTCGAAACGCTAAGGCCCGTTTCGATACGAGTATCGAAACGTTTTAGCCACTGGAGGCACCTGTTTCGAAACGCCCTAAGGTGTTTCGAAACACTTGGTCAGTTTTGTGAAAATTGGCCTTTGAAAACATGAAAAACCTTTTTTAAAGACATCCCTAAACATGTTTGGACTTTGGAAATGTTTTAAATACTTTTTAAATCAGTCCACATTATTTTTCAATTATTATATCAAAACATTAGTTCTACAGTAAACCCATTTACATCCTATTGCCTGTTTTCCAGGAGGTAATGGCACAAGATCCCAAGTCTTATTATTTTCTAAAGCAGTAATCTCTTCAGCCATAGCATGTTTCCAACAGTCATGTTTAATAGCATGCTTATAAGAAGTTGGTTCTTTTAAAATTTCAACAGAATTGATATAATTCTGATATGGAACAGATACTTTAGAATAAGATAAGACTTGATTAATTGAATGGGGAGAAGTTTTTGAAGTTCTGACCTTAGGCAACTCCATTTTGAAATCCTTGAACTTACTTGGCAATCTTGCAGTCCTTGTAGGCCTTTGATGCTGGATAGAATCTTCAGTAACAGGCACAATAACTTGTTCTAACTCTCTAGAATTTTCAGTCTCATCATTAGGTAAAATATCACCAGAATCAGAAGTATTTTTATCCAAGTCTTCACACAAATCAGTTGTGGAATCAGTATTAGGTAAAACAAGTGAGCTGACATGACTTTTTAAAGAATTAAGGATAACATCATCAAGAAAGACTGTATCAGTTTCAGAATTTGGCAAAATGACTTCATATGATTTAGCATTATTTTGAAATGGAAAAATGTTTTCAGAAAACACCACATCTCTTGACACAAAAATGCTCTTTGTTTCTAAATCATACAACCGAAAACCCTTGATATGTTTTGGATATCCCAAAAATAAACACTTAATAGCCCTAGGATGTAGCTTGGTTTTAGGCTTAGGCAGGACAGCAGCATAAGCTAAACAACCAAATGTTTTAATGTCTTCAAGCTTAGGAATATTTTGAAATAACACTTCAAAAGGTGTTTTATGCATTAAGACTGGAGTAGGAGTTCTGTTTATTAGAAAAACAGAATGTAGAACACAATCTACCCAGAAATTCAGAGGCAAATTAGCTTGAATTTTCAGAGACCTAGCTACAACAAGGATATGCTGATGTTTCCTCTCAACAGTGCTATTCTGTTGAGGGGTATAAGTACAGGAATTCTGATGTATTATGCCTTTATTTTTATAAAAATCCAACATATCAAATTCATGTGCATTATCAGTTCGTATACACTTAATTTTGCAAGAAAATTGAGTCTCAACAAACTGGTAAAAATCAACAATAATAGTTCTGACTTCAGTTTTATTCCTCATTGGAAACAACCAAACATATTTGCTCTTATCTTCAACAACAGTCAAGAAATAAGCATGTCCATACAAACTTTTTACAGGAAATGGACCCCATACATCCATATGCACTAGATCAAACAGATTTACAGAACTAGAGGTACTAACAGGAAATGAAAGCCTTTTATGTTTAGAAAGATGACAAACATCACAATTGGAATGAAAACTAGCAGGAATCTCACTAAGCATATGAGAAAAATGTTTCATTCTAGCAGGGGAAGGATGTCCTAATCTAATGTGCCACAAATTTGAAGAAGCTAAAGAACAAACAATGGACTTAGGAACCTGAACAGAAGCATCGGAATGCAAAACATATAAGCCATTGATGCAATCAGCTGAACCAATCGTCTTCAAGCTGAGAGTATCCTGTAAAGAACAACCAACACAAGAGAAAATAAGAGAAAATTTTTCCATTTGCAACCAACTGAGAAACTGAAACAAGATTAAAATTAAAACTAGGTATATGAAGAACATCATGCAAGATTATAGATTTATTAATACAAACAGTGCCAACATGCTCCACTTTAACTAGGACATTATTTGGCAATCTAACAAATTTATTAGTTACAACATGATATTCATAGAAGGAATTTAAAGAAAAGCAAACATGATCCGTAGCACCTGAGTCTATAATCCAAGAGGTAGACAAATTGGATGAATTAAAACAAGCAAGAATCATACCTGTTTCTTCTTGAGGAGCAGAACCAAAGGCAGAAGAAAGCATATTTACAGATGAATCCTTAACAACAGAAGAAGAATTCTTGGACTGGAGTAAAGCCATTAAAGCATCATACTGCTCTTTGGTGAAAGAAACAGATCTAACATCATCTTTGTCAGACTCAGAATTTTGCAAGACAGACTCAGAATTGGACCCAACTTGATTAACACGACTACTTTGGTTTGAATTCCTAGACCGAAAACCAGGAGGGAAGCCATGCTTCCTATAGCATTTGTCAACAACATGACCATATAAACCACAGAAAGTGCACAATGGCCTTTTGTTACCCAGAACCGATTTTTTATTAGCAGAATACCTAACATCTTGCTTAACAGTAGAATCCCCAGAACGAAAAGAGACTCTATCAGCTAAAAGAATAGTGGAATCACTAGAGGACCCAATCGAAGCATTGACAGACCTCTCGTGTTGAACAACTATAGAGAAAACCTCGTTAATCGAAGGCAAAGGTTTGACCATGAGAATTTGAGATTTTTGTACTGAGAAATTTTCATTTAACCCTCTCAAGAATCTAAGCAAAAAATCTTGATTCCTATATTTCAACGAAGAACATTCACAGGAAACCAAAGGGCGTAAATTACAAATCTCAGCCCAAACAATTTTTAATTGCGTAAAATAAGCACTGACAGGAAGAGTACCTTGATTCAAGGAGTAAAACTCCTGAAGTAAATCGGAGATACGAAGAAGATCCCCTTGATTGAAACGATCAAAAAGATCGGTCCACAACTCAGATGCGCTATCGATCCAAATAACGCTCTGAGCAATTTCTTGATTCAAAGCTCTTTGAATCCAAGAAAGTACCAAATTGTTGCATTTAACCCACGCAGAATGCTTCGGATCATCTTCTCGTGGCTGCTGAATCGAACCGCCCACAAATCCAATCTTGTTCTTGGATATAAGCGACATCCTCATCGAACGAGCCCACGCATGATAGTTGCCGCCGTTCAACAGGGAAGAGGTGAGCACCAACGCCGGATTCTCATTCGGATGAATGTAGTAGGCGTCGGAGATATCATCGTTCTTGAAACCCAGGCTTTCACTGGAAGAACTCGTAAAATCATCTGATACCATCTTAGAATATTTGGGAATTGAAAGAATTGAGGGATTTTGACTTTTGTTGTATATTGGAAGTGAGTCAAAACTCTCGGTATTAAGGAAGAGACAAAACGCAGAGTATAAGGAAAATAAAGCTTTTTTCATTTATTCAATTAAACATAGTTTACAATATATACTAATCAAGAAAACAATCCTTTATCTAATAACTAACCTAGCTGTAAATTAACAATAAACCAACTAATCCTAACAACTTTAACTAATCCTAATAACCTCTCGCAAATTAGGACAAGGCCGAGCCAGCTCATTAATCAAAACTGAATATCTAGTTTCTTTTTCCACTTTTTTGGACGAAACCTCAAGCTCTTCCATAACTTTCACTTTTCTTTTGAATACACTGATAGATTTGTCTATATCTGACGTCGATTCTGAATCTCCAACTATATTACAATGTATTCATCTGTTAAATCACATGAACATCCATTGTAGATGTTTTTTATTTAATTCCCCTGCTAGTTGATCAATCGGTAATGAATTCCTACACCAACCCACTAAACACTTCGACAATATTTTCACTTTCAAATCATCAATTTTCCCATGAATCCATCTTCTCCCGACATACGTCAAAGTTGCAATCTTTGTTGAACTTTTACTGTCACAGACCTTCGATGTATCATGTTCAGATTTTACCTGTTGAAACACTTTGCGTCGCCAATATGACGATCGATGATCTCTTTGGGTGAAACTCACGTTTACTCTTGATCCATATAAATTGAATCCATCAAGCCGATTCATCACCCTTCTTGCATCTCTTTTGTATCATATTCGAACGAAACTGAAGCGCACTCCATCGTTTGTCCTCTTCGTAGGGATAAACACATCTACTATTTTCCCATGTCTGTCGAAACATTGCCATAGACCTTGCCAATGTAGGTTCGGGTATATATTTCCCACAAACAAGGTCCATACTTTTCGATCCCCATTCCATACTTTTCGATCACCATTCCTTCCTCTCGTTGCCATCAGAGGATGATGCAAATTATAATTCAAATGTCACAACATTTGATTGGTTTGAATTTAATTATTTATCTTTAAAAGATTTAAAATTTTAAAAAATAAAAAACTATTTTAAATTATAAACAATCATAAAATTCTAACAAATTATAAAAAATTCATTTAATTTCATTTAATTTAATTGTATTTATTCAGGAACATAAAAATAATTAGAAGATGCATACTCATTTTTATGTGAAAGTGAATAATTTTAACAATTTAACCTTATAATATATAATAAAAATTTAAATTATGATTTTATTATACTCAAATGAAATAAAAATTTAATATCAAATTAACCCTATAATTTAGTTGATTATTTTAAATATTTTATTTATAACATTGATTATATTTTATTTTTAAATAAAACATTGATTAGAGTTACTATATATTGATGAATAATTTTCTTTTCATGTTAGTAATTGCTTTTTAAAATATTGAAAAAAGTTTATTCATGGGCATTGTAAAAAGATAACTTCATCGGATTCTTAGAGCTTATTAGACAAATAATAATAATAATAATTTTATTTTGATGAACATATTCTTTTGAGTAGATAGATACAAGACAAATGTACAAATCTATTCTATTTTTTTGGTTTATAAAATATAACTGGTCGATATAAAAACGTCACACTCATGCAACCAAACATTGTCGATGCAAGAATAGAAATATGAAAATCATATTTGAATAATGATCCCACGAGGATGACGTATTTAGCCTAAGAAATATGTGACTGCATGCAATTCTGTAAAAGGGAGATAATGTTAGTGTAATAATAGTTGCAATAAAGGAATAAAGTAACGAGAAATAGATTAATTGTGGTAGCAAAAACAACAAGTATTAAAGAGTAGAGAAATAATGAGATAAGGTCTGGATCTCCTTGGCTTAGCTTGACAGAAAATCAAGTACATTAAAGGAAGTACGATGGCTCAATCGGCGAGTGAAAAGTAAGCTCGATTATTAGCTTCCATTTAATCTTCAATTGTTAACGCAAAGATGTATATCAGCTACAAATCTCGTTATAAGTCGAAAACTACAATCCTTAAAACAAGCGGATCAACTCTCGTTGTAATGACTTGTTAACCTGATTTGTCACAACATTCATCGATGCAATAGCTAAGTTTAACATTATCTTGCAAACAATAACCATATCCAACAATCAAAGTATGAGAAAATACTAATAAAAATATTTTGAATTGAAAGATAAGATTTCCAAGAGTTCATACAATGCTTAAAATAAATAAACCATCGTCATCAAAGCACAAAATATAATAGAAATCTTCAACAAACATGTTGAGGTTTTTGATGCACGATTCCTTCAACTGATGTGTTTGCCAAGTTCGGAGAAGTTGGATATTTGGGTGTTTTTGTGGGAATAGAAAGATAGACAATTGTCACAAAGATTTATAGTGGTTCAATCTTCTAACCAAGGTCTACATCCACTACCTTAGCTTCCCACTAAGGATTTCTAAAAAAATTTGTAACACCCGAGTTTAGGGGTCGGGTGAAAATAATATTAAAATAATGTTTCGGGTTTCGATTTTATAATTAAAATAATAAAATATTATTTGGGCTCCGTATTTTCAAAACAAACATTTTATGTTGGACTTAAATTGATTTGAAACTCATTTTCCCATAGATTTTAGAGTTAATGAGATTGCCATCTCATTAATGGCAAAAGGGTAATTAAGTGGACTTTCAAATTAAAACCCCTTTTTGTTAAAATAGCCTTGTCATCTTCTTCCCCTCCCCCTCCATTTACATTTTCACGACAAAGAAAGAGAGCTCTTCTCCAAATCACTATTCCATCATATCCCTTGCTCATTGTTGGTGATTTTTGAAAGGTAATTACATTTTTGACTTGGCCTTACCATCCTCTTCATGTTGGTACCATTAGTTTTCAATAAAACCAAGTATTTTGTATTTTGGGTTTTTCAAAGATTTTGTCAAAGGTTGAAGCTTTAGGGATTTCTAACAAAGCTTTTGATTTATTATTGTTAGATAGGTTGTTTATAAACCATAAGGTCCAACATATATGAATTTTAAAGGGTTTTATGAGGATTCTCGGATTTGGGTTTTAGAAGGGTTTTTGAAGGGTTTTAAGGTTGATTTTGGGGTTTCTATGTGTTGGAAATTGAGGGATAATGTTAGTGTGATAGTTAGGGGTTGTTTTGGGAGCATTTAAGTGTGTTAAAAAGGTTGAAATCAAGAGTTTTGGACTGTGTTTCATGGCTGCTCGGGATTGAGGTTTTAGGGTTGTTCTTAGCTTGAAAATATTGTGTTTTATGCTTGATTAGTGTTTCGTGTTGGCTACATTGATTTGTGAACTGATTTGAGGTTGTTTTGATTGTGTTGAGTTGATTAGAAGCAAGAATTTGTGTTGGTGAAGCCTCGGGAACAAATCCGGAATTGTTGGAAGCTTGACCGGCTAGTGTGTTGAGCTTGGAATAGTCAGTGAGTGGTTAAATGTTTTTAAATGGTTCTTCAAGTGTTGGTTCAAGCATGTGGACTAGGTTGGACTTGGTAGACCCACCTAGAGTTGGGATTAGATTGGTAGTCTAATCCCAAGCTTTAGTTAGAGACTTTGGTTGAACTCTAATTGTTGTTTATGCCTCATGTTTAATTGTGATTATGGTGGCTATGTATAATGTGTTATACATGTATGTTGAGGCATGGTTGTGATGCATTGTGATATGCATGTGGATTGTGCATGATGATGATCATGGTGAGTACGTGCTAAGCACGGAAGTTGATATGAAATGATGTTGTGAATTGTGTTTAGTATTGGCACTAGTATGCTTGGGGGTACAAATGATCGATCATTAGGCTGTTTAGTGTGCACACGTGAGTCAAATTCACGCATGGTCTTGGTGATGGTAGTCATCAAGATGAAGTACGGGTTCGCCCGGAAAATCTTCATATATATGTTAGTCAATGATGAGTGTAATCCCATCGACGGGGCGTGGGGATGAGTGTAATCCCCTTCGTGTGAACGGTGATGAGTGTAATCCCACCGTAAGGTAATGGTTGTGTTGGATGTGAGTTCTAACGGTTATCCGCGTATTTGAAATCCCCTCGTCCCGATCTGGCCGGATGACCGGTCCGAGTAGGCTACACGGGGAAAACTGATGTGAAACCCGTTAAGGTCTCACCTCGGTTAGTAACCCTAAGAAAACTTTTCATTATTATTATCCTTTATAGAGGCATTAATGAGTCCTATGTGAGAAAGGCAACAACGGAAGGGCATACGAGATAAAACATTCAAACAGCTCATCAAACAGACCATTTTTAATCCTTTACAGCAGGCCGTATCGGAACGCCCTTAGGGTGTTTCGATACGCTTTGACTTGGTCAACTGGCCAAGGTCAACGTGATGAGTCCGTTTCGAAACAGGGGTGACCCGTATCGAAATGATCTCAACAGCCAACATCTCGTGGTTAACAAGATAAAGGTCGTTCCGAAACGCCCAAGTCCGTTCTGATACGTTAATTTATCGTCAGAATCTCAGATTTCCAGTAGCAAAATCGTATCGAAACGGCCCCCTAGCGTACCGAAACGCCTGGCCCGAAACAAAGGGATCGTATCAAAATGGGACCAACCGTTTTGAAACGTCCTCTGTCTGCAGATTGGTTTTAGCTGGTTTTTGGTACAAGGCTGTCCCAAAAGCACCACTAAGACCTCACACAACACACGAGCATAAGATCTAGATACAAGACAACCTATACGAGCATGCTTAACACAAATCGAACATATAGAAACCATACATTAAAGGAACCAACATCATCAACAAGTGAATCATACATAGCATTGAAGGTTCATGCATCACAAGACCAACACTTGAGCATTAAAGATAGGCATCCAACACAAGGTCATACATCACCACAAGGGAACATACATAGCCTTAAAGGTTACAAGCCTTAGCCAACAAAACATATAAGCATTCAAGACATACAACATAAACAATGTTTACAAATCAAGCAAGGCGTCCAAGAGCCAAACCAAAACCACATACATCAAGGCATCCAAATAAACAACACCTATCCCATTGCTTGACTATTACAATCTACAATTTAAAGATCATACTTGAACTAACCAAAAGCAACACTTGGAGACCTTTCCTCGCCCTTGCCACCCACAAGCTATTGATCTGCATTGTCGAACAAAAAGGAGCGTAAGCATAAAGGCTTAGTGAGGGTAAGCTCATAAAACAAACCTTCGACAATGTAGGGTCAAGGCACGAGCAAGAATTAAAATAGAATGCATTGTCTTACCTCCAATCCTCAAGAGCCAAAATAAAAGATGATGCATGAACATATCATCAAATTCATGCCATGCTCAACAAGTCCATAACCACAACATATAGAAACTCATATAACCAACATATGAGCAACATAATTCACAATCCGTATTGGCACCTAGCTATGACTCGAATACGCAGATAATCGTTGGAAATCACATCCAACAACACAACCATTACCTGACGGTGGGATTACACTCATCACCGTTCACGCGGAGGGGATTCCACTCATCCTCACGCCTCGTTTCATGCGGAGGGGATTCCACTCATCCTCATGCCCGTCGATGGGATTCCACCCATCAACGATATATATATATATATATAAGAAGATTTCTGGGCAAACCCGTACTCCATCTTGATGACTACCATCATCAAGACCACGCGCGCATTTTGACTCACGTGTGCACACTAAACATCCTAATGATCGATCATTTGTACCCAAGCATACTAGTGCCAATACTACACATTTCATTAATCTATCACAATATCAATCCATAACAACTTCCGTGCTTAGCACGTACTCACCATGACTTACCGTCATTCACAAACCACATTTCCATGCCTAGCATGTACTCACCATGATCCTCGGATCATACAATCACCTCATAATATCATTTCACATGTCAACACTACATGTATATCATTAACACCAATATCACATCATATTTTACACATATGTATAACCATATCACATTTATCATCAACATGCATATAACAATGCATCGAGCCATGCCTCAACATACATGTATAACAATGTATACATAACACCACAATCACAACTAATCAAGAGGCATAAACAACCATTAAAGAGTGCAACCAAAGTCTCTAATTTAAGCTTGGGATTAGGCTACCACTCTAATCCCAACTCTAGGTGGGTCTACCAATCCCAACCTAGTCCACATGCTTGAACATTTGCTCAAAACCATTTAAAACATTTTAACCACTCACCTCCACCTCCAAGCTCAACTACCAAGCAAGCAATACCTTCAAGTTTCCGGATTTGTTCCCAAGGCTTCACCAACACATAATCTGTCTTCTAATCACCTCAACACAAAAAATAGCCTCAAATCAGTCCACACAACAATGTAACAACCCGAAACACTAATCAAGCAATAAACACATGAATTCAAGCCATGAACAATCCCCCAAAATCACCAAACCCGAGCAGCCCTTATACCCAGCCCAAAACTTGTGATTTTAACACATTTAACACTTCCAAATGCTTCCAAAACAACCCCCAACCATTACCCTAACATCAACCATCAATTTCCAACACAAACCACACCCAAAACTCAACTAAAAATCCTCCTAAAACCCCACCAAAACCCAAATTCGGGAATTCTTATAAAATACCTTAAAAATTATATATGTTGGACCATTTGGTTCATAAACATCATATTTAACCATAATAAACC
The DNA here is from genome assembly GCA_958450335.1 of Hibiscus tridactylites. NCBI lineage: Eukaryota > Viridiplantae > Streptophyta > Magnoliopsida > Malvales > Malvaceae > Hibiscus > Hibiscus tridactylites. The sequence continues at coordinate 41,037,989 of OY288282.1, forward strand.
TAAAGCTTTAGTAAAAACCCATAAAGCTTTAACCTTTAGCCTAGAACTTTGAAAAACCCAAATGCAAAATACATAGTTTTAATGAAATCTAAAAATACCAAAATGTAGAGGATAGCAAGGCCAAGTCAAAACTATATTTAGCTTTCAAAAAGCTCTAAGGATGAAGAAGAAAGATGATGAAATAGTAACAAGAGAGAAGCTCTCTCTTCATGTCGTGGGTTTTGTTTTGAAGAAGAAGATGATGAAGTTTTGGGTTTATTTGAATTATAAGGTAATAAAAATGGGTTTTATTTGTAAGGACCAAATATTTACACAAATGCCATTAATGAATGGCTAAAGCTATCATCCCCTAAAGCCCATGGATTTTGGGCTTAGGAGATAGGCCCAACACAACTTTAATTGTTTTGCAAACACGAAGCCCATGAAAATATTTTATTATTTTAATTATAAAACCGAACCTGAAATAATATTAAAATATTATTCTCACCCGACCCCTAAACCCGGGTGTTACAACTCTCCCCCACTTAAGGAAATTTCGTCCCCGAAATTTATCAGACAGGAGTTACCACGAAATCTGCTCTTACACACTTTTCTTCCTTTCTTACCACAACATTCTAACTAGCTCGGTAGACTTACCACACAACATTAGTTACCTGATGCCAAGATCTCAACTGGTTCTCCACTACATGTAAATTTTAAACTCAAGCCAATCTCTTCCACAAGCATAGCATGAGACAAATCTGACTCGCACTTCCAAATCATAGACACGCAGAACACATCACAAACCTCTTTCTAACTCTGGTGGTAACCACAACAAATAAACAACAGAACTAGCCCGATTCACAAACTCTTACAGCACTGTTTGAATACTTGACCCAAAACTTTTTCTGACTAACCATCTGACTTCAACATGTAACCAAACACTACGCAGACGTCTTCAAAATCTAGTTGGGATCTCGAACCTCTATTACCTACTCTCATTACGAATCTTCCACGGATGTAACAAACTAGAAGAAAACTGAAGCTCGGTCTTGACACGCTGGCAAATTACACACTTACTCTTATACTGAACCACATCGTTCATCAACTTGATTTAGAAGTATTCATCTTCAACCCACGATACGTCTTCATACTACTCAGATGCAATACAAATGAACTATCGTGTGCTTCGGCCAAAACAATACGTCTCCAAACACTATGTTAATCGGTACAACTATTCTGTCTCTGAAATGCAGAACTCTATCATCTCTGAACCTAAATTCTGAAGGTCTTCCTTCTACCAAGTCTTGCACGTGAGGTGCCAAGAACCTATCTTGCAGCTGTTTCTCTTCAAGCATCTGACTCACTGTAGGCTTAACCCGAAACTCGGTCACAAAACCACTATCATTTGGTAATCTGAATCCGGCAAATACAACTCGCAACCCAACTACTAACCTAACAACAATTATAACTCGGAACATCGGTTACTACGTAGACTCTCTTCAGATGATACTCGATCTTGAGATTACAGTCTTCAAACAATTCTAACAACTCATGTTGTTCAAGTTTCAACCCTTCCTAAGTCGTCTAACATTTCAAGTTCTGATGATATGTGTATACACTGTGCATTTCTTACTATACAAGCCCTGTCTCTAAGTCTTCGAAGCAAATACAATTACAGTTAACTCTACGTTTTGTGTTAGATAATTCTTTTCAAGGTCTTTCAACTATCTCGATGAATAGGCCACAATCTTCTGTCTTGCATAAGCGCACAACCTAACTCTACATGTAACGCATCACTATGGTTCACAAGCTCCTTCTCTGATATAAGTTGATTCAAGGTCGAAACTCTCTTCAAAGTTTCTTGCGGTTTCTCAAGGGCTCATTCTCTCGCATCTAACCACACAAACTGAACATTCTTCTGTAGCAATCTGTCAAGGGAGCAGCTATCTTCGAAAGGCTATTTACGGACCTCCGATAGTAACATTGCTAGACCTAGAAACTATAGATTCCTGTCACGGTCTTCAATTTCTTCCAACTCACATCTTCTTCTAACTACTTAGGATTTACTCTAATACACTCGGTCAATCTACATGTCCTAGGAGAACATCTTCCTTGACTCGGAGTTCACGTTGCACAACTATGTATACCATTGATTCTCTAAATAGGATCTACAATACTAACCCTAAAGTTGTCATGATCTTCTTCGGTACATGAATATACCTATATATCCTCTATGAGAACTACTACAAACTGATCAAGGAACTCCTGAAGTATTCTGCTCAACATCTCTATAAAAGTAACTAACACACTAGTCAAACAAAGCGGCATAACTCAGAACTCAAAGTGATCACATCTTGCCCCGAAAGCTGTCTTCGGTACTTCAACTTCTCTCGCATTCAACTGTAGTAATCGGATCCCAAATTAATCTTCGAAAAGACTGAAGCACACACTAACTGATCAACAAATCACTGACACTCAGAAACGGATGTTAATTATTCACTGTCAATTGTTTCAACTACCTGAAATCTAAACACATTCTCGTATTGTCTTCTCTCTTCTTCACAAATTGCACTGTCATACTCTAAGATGATGTACTAGGCCTAATGAATCTAAGGTCTAACAAATCTCGAAGTTGATTCTTCAACACTCTCAATTCTTTCGGAATACGTAAGATACAGAGCAAACAAAACAGGAGCAAACTCGGTGACGGTATTAATAACAAACTCTTCTTCCCTGTCAAGAGACAAACCGAGTAATTCTTCCAAACACTTTTAGGAAAACCTCAAACTATTCTAACCTTCTGCGGTCTAATCTTCATTCAAAAATCAAATATATCACAATTGCAAGGCAAGCCTGTCAACTAAACTCAACCAATCTTTGACCTCTAAAGCTGGATCAACATTCGACAAGAAGTTCACATCCTCACCTACCACTACAGTCTCATAGAAATCTGCAACTTCAAGGCAACTCTCTCTTTGTCTCAACGTATACCCTAGCTCTGTGTTCTACAAGCCAAACCATGTCAAAAAGGTACATCGAAACCGTAGAAAGACAAGTACTTCACATCTACTAGAATCACATAACTATGAACCATCAACAAACATCTTCTGTACATCTTTCTGTCCACCACTATCTCACAAAAAGGACTAGTCACAAGTGTCCCTAAGTCTAAAATCTCAACAGAGATAGTCTTTGGTCCTCTTGTTTTTCAAGCTGGTTCTTCAACAAAATATGACTCTTCTAAATTGTTCTTAGAGCATTTCGAAACCTCAAAATTTCAGTTCTGATCACACACAAACAATCACGCTTGAACTTGTTCTATAACATCGGTCCTGACGACTCAGAACATCCCACTACCAAACAATCTGGAGTCCAATCTCAAGACTTCCTTCTCGGCTCAACCATATCGGAAGTGACTTCATCTCCCCTTCTTGCTGGAAGACAACTCAGACGCACACTGGCCCAATTACACAAATCGATTCCCACTCAGATACTGACCGACTGTCTTGTATTGAAACCATAGGCCAAACCCCAACAATCACCAACTAACATTTCTAAATTCAGATTACTCACACGAGACCATTACCCTAATCTCGCCAAAAGGACTAAGATACTCATACCTACCTCTAACGCTTCACTGGGCATATTCAAACTTTGCATGCTTGCTAACAACATACGAAAGTACAGATTCAGAATCAACCGGAGAAAACAAACTCAAAACTATACCAAGGGCTTATCTACTATAACATCGATACCACACCGAACTTCACTCAAAGGTCTTCACTTCTTCTTACGAACTACTACCAGAAACGATCACATCATCCCTCACCAACAATAATCAACCCACATACACACGGTCTTGAACAAATAAATTGTACCTCAACTCCAGTACAACCATACTTCCCTAACTATAGCGATGAACTCCCTCAACATCATCCACTTTTTCAAAAACCACAGCTTCCACTTTCCAATTCACGGCCCACACCTTGGCCTCAAACTACTAAAAAGCAATAAATTAACAACAACATGAAATTAACATACAACTGGGTTAGCAAGGGAAGGGTCCAAGTGGCTCAAGTATGATTCCCTCACTTAAAATCTCTTTTTCCGATGTAATAGAAGCAATGGGACTCTACTCAACATGCTTCAAGCGACGTACACACACGATCAAACAAACATACACCAAGCATACTTGATAAACAATCAAACATGCTTACATGGCAAGCAAACACCGTGCAATTTCAATACAAGAACTTAACTTACCTCACTTACCTGCCCAAGGTCTTGGAAACCTTAGGCTCTGATACCAACAAATGTAACCCCCTCGTCCCGGTCTGGCCGGATGACCGGTCCGAGTAGGCTACACGGGGAAAACCGATGTGAACCCCGTTAAGGTCTCACCTCGATTAGCAACCCTAGAAAAACTTTTCATTATTATTATCCTTTCTAGAGGCATTAATGAGTCCTATGTGAGAAAGGCAACAACGGAAGGGCATACGAGATAAAACATTCAAACAGCTCAACAAACAGACCATTTTTAATCCTTTACAGCAGGTCGTATCGGAACGCCCTTAGGGTGTTTCGATACGCATTGACTTGGTCAACTGGCCAAGGTCAACGTGATGAGTCCGTTTCGAAACAGGGGTTACCCGTATCGAAACGATCTCAACAGTCACCATCTCGTGGTCAATGAGATAAAGGTCGTTCCGAAACGCCCAAGTCCGTTCCGATACGTTAATTTATCGTCAGAATCTCAGATTTCCAGTAGCAAAATCGTATCGAAATGGCCCCCTAGCATACCGAAACGCCTGCCCTGAAACAAAGGGACCGTATCGAAACGGGACCAACCGTTTCGAAACGTCCTCTGTCTGCAGATTGGTTTTAGCTGGTTTTTGGTACAAGGCTGTCCCAAAAGCACCTCTAAGACCTCACACAACACACGAGCATAAGATCTAGATACAAGACAACCTATACGAGCATGCTTAACACACATCGAACATATAGAAACCATACATTAAAGGAACCAACATCATTAACAAGTGAATCATACATAGCATTGAAGGTTCATGCATCACAAGACCAACACTTGAGCATTAAAGATAGGCATCCAACACAAGGTCATACATCACCACAAGGGAACATACATAGCCTTAAAGGTTACAAGCCTTAGCCAACAAAACATATAAGCATTCAAGACATGCAACATAAACAATGTTTACAAATCAAGCAAGGCATCCAAGAGCCAAACCAAAACCACAAACATCAAGGCATCCAAATCAACAACACCTATCCCATTGCTTGACTATTACAATCTACAATTTAAAGATCATACTTGAACTAACCAAAAGCAACACTTGGAGACCTTTCCTCGCCCTTGCCACCCACAAGCTACTGATCTGCATTGTCGAACAAAAAGGAGCGTAAGCATAAAAGCTTAGTGAGAGTAAGCTCATAAAACAAACCTTCGACAATGCAGGGTCCAAGCACGAGCAAGAATTAAAATAAAATGCATGGTCTTACCTCCAATCCTCAAGAGCCAAAATAAAAGATGATGCATGAACATATCATCAAAGTCATGCCATGCTCAACAAGTCCATAACCACAACATATAGAAACTCATATAACCAACATATGAGCAACATAATTCACAATCCGTATTGGCACCTAGCTATGACTCGAATACGCGGATAACCGTTGGAACTCACATCCAAAAACACAACCATTACCTGACAGTGGGATTACACTCATCACTGTTCACGCGGAGGGGATTCCACTCATCCTCACGCCCGTCGATGGGATTCCACTCATCACCGACATATATATATATATAAGAAGATTTCCGGGCGAACCCGTACTCCATCTTGATGACTACCATCATCAAGACCACGCGCGCATTTTGACTCACGTGTGCACACTAAACATCCTAATGATCGATCATTTGTACCCAAGCATACTAGTGCCAATACTACACATTTCATTAATCTATCACAATATCAATCCATAACAACTTCCGTGCTTAGCACGTACTCACCATGACTTACCGTCATGCACAAACCACATTTCCATGCCTAGCATGTACTCACCATGATCCTCGGATCATACAATCACCTCATAATATCATTTCACATGTCAACACTACATGTATATCATTAACACCAATATCACATCATATTTTACACATATGTATAACCATATCATATTTATCATCAACATGCATATAACAATGCATCGAGCCATGCCTCAACATACATGTATAACAATGTATACATAACACCACAATCACAACTAATCAAGAGGCATAAACAACCATTAAAGAGTGCAACCAAAGTCTCTAATTTAAGCTTGGGATTAGGCTACCACTCTAATCCCAACTCTAGGTGGGTCTACCAATCCCAACCTAGTCCACATGCTTGAACCATTTGCTCAAAATCATTTAAAACATTTTAACCACTCACCTCCACCTCCAAGCTCAACTACCAAGCAAGCAACACCTTCAAGTTTCCGGATTTGTTCCCAAGGCTTCACCAACACATAATCTCACTTCTAATCACCTTAACACAACCAAAATAGCCTCAAATCAGTCCACACAACAATGTAACAACCCGGAACACTAATCAAGCAATAAACACATGAATTCAAGCCATGAACAATCCCCCAAAATCACCAAACCCGAGCAGCCCTTATACCCAGCCCAAAACTTGTGATTTTAACACATTTAACACTTCCAAATGCTTCCAAAACAACCCCCAACCATTACCCTAACATCAACCATCAATTCCCAACACAAATCACACCCAAAACTCAACTAAAAATCCTCCTAAAACCCCACCAAAACCCAAATTCGGGAATTCTTATAAAACACCTTAAAACTTATATATGTTGGACCATTTGGTTCATAAACATCATATTTAACCATAATAAACCTAAAGCTTTAGTAAAAACCCATAAAGTTTTAACCTTTAGCCTAGAACTTTGAAAAACCCAAATGCAAAATACATAGTTTTAATGAAATCTAAAAATACCAAAATGTAGAGGATAACAAGGCCAAGTCAAAACTATATTTAGCTTTCAAAAAGCTCTAAGGATGAAGAAGAAAGATGATGAAATAGTAACAAGAGAGAAGTTCTCTCTTCATCTCGTGGGTTTTGTTTTGAAGAAGAAGATGATGAAGTTTTGGGTTTATTTGAATTATAAGGTAATAAAAATGGGTTTTATTTGTAAAGACCAAATATTTACACAAATGCCATTAATGAAGGGCTAAAGCTATCATCCCCTAAAGCCCATGGATTTTGGGCTTAGGAGATAGGCCCAACACAACTTTAATTGTTTTACAAACACGAAGCCCATGAGAATATTTTATTATTTTAATTATAAAACTGAACCCGAAATAATATTAAAATATTATTATCACCCGACCCCTAAACCCGGGTGTTACAGTATTCGAGTCATAGCTAGGTGCCAATATGGATTAATATATGTGTTTACATATGATGCGGATATGGACTTGATGAGCATGGCATAATATTGAGTTATGTTCATGCATCATATTATATTTTGGCTATTGTGGTTTGAAGGTAAGATCATGCATTCTACCTTGGTTGTGCTTGTGCTTGGACCCTGCATTGTCGAGTTTGTTTTAACGAGCTTACCCTCACTAAGATTTATGCTTATGCTCTCTTTTGTTCGACAATGCAGATCCGTAGTTCGTGTGTTGCTTGTGCAAGGAGAGGGCCTCCAAGTGTGCTTGTGGTGCTATCTTAGCTTTCAAGTATGGACTTTTAAGTTATAAGGTGTAATAGTCAAGCAATGGGATATGTATTGTTGTTTGAGCTTTTGGATATATGTGGATGTTTGGTTCTAGGAGCATGTTTAGACTCCTTTATGTGTTAATGTTGGTTTGGCTTTTGGATGCCATGTTTGGATTGTAAACCATGCTGAAATTGCTTACCTTGAATGCTTAAGTGTATGTTCTTGTGAAGCATGAATCTTAAACGCTTGAATGATTCTTATGTTGATTTGATGCCCCTTATCTATGTATGGTTTTTGAATGTTGAAGTGTGTTAAGCATGCTTGTGGTGTTTGGTTTTGCCTTAGAGTTGTTTTATTTTAGTTGGGGAGGTTCTAGTTGTGTTTTGGGACAGCCTTGTGCCAAAAACCAGCTAAAACCAATATGTAGACAAAGGTCGTTTCGAAACGGTTGGTCCCGTTTTGGTACGGTCCCTTTGTTTCGAGCCATGCGTTTCGGTACGCTAGGGAACGTTTCGGTATGATTTTGCCACTGGAAATTTGAGAATTTGACGATAAATTGAAGTATCGAAACAGGCCTTGGTGTTTCAGAACAGCCTTCATATCGTTGACCACGAGAAGTTGACCGTTGAGGGCGTTTTGATACGGTCCACCCCGATTTCGAAACGGTCTCCTCGGGTTGACTTTGGCCAGTTGACCTAGTCAAGGCGTATCGAAACACCCTATGGGCGTTCCGATACGGCCTGCTGTTTAAGATTAAAATGGGTTGTTTTAATTGGGTTGTTGGTTGTTTACCTCATTGTTTCTTCCGTTGTTGCTTTTTTCACATAGGATTAATATCTTATCTAGAAAAGATAATATAAATGAAAAGGTTTTTCTTGGGTCGGTAACCGAAGTGGAGCCTTAACAAGTTTTGCCTCGATTATTCCCATGTAGCCCACTCGGATCGGTCAAGCGTCCAGACCGGAACGAGGGGATTACACTTGTTGGTATCAGAGCCTAATGTTTCCGAGACCTTGGGCAGGTAAGTGAGGTAAGTTAAGTTCTTGTATTTAATTGCATGATGTTTGCTTGCCATGTAAGTATGTTTGCTTGTTTATCAAGTATGCCTTGTTGTATGCTTGTTTGAGCGTGTATGTATGTTGTTTTGTTTGAAGCATGTTGTGTAGAGTCTCATTGCTGCTATTACATCGAAAAAGGGGATTTTTAAGTGAGGGAACATACTTGAGCCACTTGGAACCCTTGCCCTTGCTAACCCTATTTTTGTGCTTTGTTGTTGTTGTTGTAGTTGTTATCTGTGAGCGCGTATGTCGAGGCCTAGATGTAGACCGAGGTTGGTTCGTTAGGAACCACGTGTTGCGGCTCCTGTTGATGAGCCGGTGGCTGGAGCAGAGGATCATGTAGAAGAGCCTACTGTTGGAGTTGGAGCTCCTCCACCACCACCTCCTCAGCCTGAAGCGGGAGGCGAGGCTGGAGTTGAGGGAGCAGGACCTCAGGTTGGTCAAGGTGGCTAATGTCCTGCGGGAATAGATATGGCTCCTCTTGTACAAGCGACAGCGGGAGCGTTTCAGGCCGCAGTTGCCGAGGCTCAGGCTGCAGCTCAGCCGAGAGGTGATGATACTAGTTTACCGTTAGAGAGGCTCCGTAGCCTAGGAGCAGAAGAGTTCAGAGGGTCTACACATGAGAGATCCGAGTTGTGGTTGGAGAAGACAGTCCGTATCTTAGCTCATATGGGATGTGTGGGAGCTCGCAAATTGGGCTGTGTGATTTCGTTGCTTCAGGGTGATGCCTACACCTAGTGGGTCACCATTACTACTGGGTTCCTGAGGCTGAGATTGGATGGGATTTCTTTGAGTCTGCTTTCCGAAAGAGGTACTTGGGGCCGAGATATCTTGATGAGAAGAAACGAGAGTTCATGGCTCCTGTTCAAGGAGATGCTTCAGTGATTGACTACAAGATCCGTTTTGTTCATTTGAGTTAGTATACTCCAGAGTTGGTTCCTACTGAGAGGGATCGTTGTAACCGTTTCAGATATGGGCTTCATGAGGAAGTTAAGAGGTATACATTAGCTTCAGATTATTTAGATTTTGATATCTTGTTTGCTAGGGCCAAGGACATAGAGCATAGCTTGGGGCTGACCAAGCACTCAAGAGGGTCTAGTTCTGGAAAGAGGAATAACAACTTTGACCGTGGTGATGCCAAGAGGCATCGGGGTGGTGGACAACAGTTTGACCATAGGCGTGGCGGTGACCACCATGGTAGAGGCCACCAGGGCCATAGAGCTAGTGGGCGTTTGCCCGAGTGCACTCGTTGTGGGAGACAACATTCTGGAGAGTGTTGGGGTAACTTCTATGCTTGTTAGAACTGTGGTTCGAGGGACCACTTCAGGAGGGAGTGTCCGCATTAGGCGACACAGGCACCGAATCTTGCTCAGGCTCCTGCGAGAGCGATTGATTATCAGAGAGGCCGTGGGCGCGGTCGTGGCTACTTCCAGCCTAGGGCTGATGCACCTAGGATAGAGGCACAGAGGAACCTTGCTCATGTTGTAGCCGTACAACTAGAGGCCGGTAGACCGGCTAGAGTCTATGCTCAGAGAGAGGCCGGGAACGACACAAATGTGATAGCAGGTAATTTTGAGTTACAGTCTATGTCTTTGCTTTCCTTAGTTGATTCGGGTTCTACGCATTCCTACATTTTGAGTGAGCATGCAAGGAAGTTAGACATACCTGTTGAGATCTTAGATGTTGGTATGCATGTGACTAGTTCTTTCAGTGAGACAGTTGTAGTTAGACGGATGTATAGGAGGTGTCCGCTGAAGATTCAGGGTCATGTGTTTCTCATTGATATGATGGAACTTCCATTTTATGGCTTTGATATTATTCTGGGTATGGTCTAGTTGGTTGAGCACAGAGCTAGTGTAGATTTCGAGACGAAGAGGATTTCATTGAAGCTTTCTGATGACTACGAGGTAGTAGTAGTAGGCGAGAACATTAAGTTCTTGTCAAATGTTGTGTCAGCTTTAGAGGCTCATAGGTTGATGGATTTCGGTTGTGGGGCTTACTTAGCATATGTGATGAATCCGAATATGAGTGAGGTTAGACCGAAAGACATTAGAATAGTTTGTGATTTTTCGAATGTGTTTCTAGAAGAGTTACCAGGTTTGCCTCCTGACAGAGATGTGGAGTTTGTGATTGAGACTGTTTCAGGGTCTACTCCAATTTCTATTGCTCCGTATCGTATGGCTCCGAAAGAGTTGAAAAGTCAGCTTCAGGAATTGTTAGACCGTGGTTTCATTAGGCCTAGTAGTTCGCCTTGGGGTGCTCCTGTGTTGTTTGTAAAGAAGAAAGATGGCAGCATGCGAATGTGTATTGACTACAGGCAGTTGAATTAATTGACCGTGAAGAACAAGTATCCGTTGCCTCGTATAGATGACATGTTTGATCAGTTGAGGGGTGCCTCCGTGTTTTCGAATATATATTTGAGATTAGGGTACTATCAGTTGAAGGTAAAAGAATGTGATGTTCCGAAGACAACTTTTAGGACTAGATATGGTCACTATGAGTTCCTTGTGATGCCGTTTGGGCTCACGAATGCACCAGCAACATTCATGCATATGATGAACAGAGTTTTCAGAGACTATCTAGACCGATTTGTAGTTGTTTTCATAGATAACATCCTTGTGTACTCAAGATCAGAAGAAGAGCATGATGAACACTTGAGACTTGTTCTGCAGAGATTGATGAGCAATCAGTTATATGCTAAGCTTAGTAAATGTGAGTTCTGGATTCGAGAGGTTGTATTTATTGGCCATGTTGTGTCGGCTGAAGGTATCCGTGTTGATCTGACAAAGATTGAGGCTATTGTTGAGTGGAAACAACCTAAGTCAGTGATAGAGATTAGGAGTTTCCTAGGGTTAGCCAGTTATTATAGGAGATTTGTTGATGGTTTCTCTAGAGTAGCTGCTCCGTTGACTAAATTGTTGCAAAAAGGAGTTAAGTTCGAGTGGTCAGATGCGAGACATAAGGCTTTTGAGAAATTGAAAGAAGCTTTGATGAATGCTCAGTGTTAGTGCAACCAGTTTCAGGTAAAGAATTTGTGATCTATAGTGATGCTTCCTACATAGGTTTAGGTTGTTGCCTATGCTTCGAGACAGTTGAAGGTACATGAGAAGAACTATCCTACTCACGATATTGAGTTAGCCGCAGTTGTGTTTGCGTTGAAGATTTGGCGTCACTACTTGTATGGTGAGAAGTGCATAGTTTACACCGATCATAAGAGCTTGAAGTATTTGATGACTCAGAAAGAGTTGAATTTGAGACAGATAAGATGGCTTGAGCTGTTGAAAGACTATGATTTGACCATAGAGTACCATCCGGGTAAGGCAAATGTAGTAGCTGATGCTTTGAGCAGAAAAGATGCAGTTGAGTTGCGAGCTATGTTTGCTAGATTGAGTGTATCCGGTGATGGTGGTTTGATTACCGAGTTGCAAGCGAGACCTTCTTTGATTCAGTTGATTAGAGAGAAACAATTGCAAGATGTGTCTTTAGTTCCACATGTTCAGGACATAGCCGAAGGTAAACCGACCGAGTATAGTTTCAGTGGTTAGAATGTGTTATGCTTTAGAGACAGAGTTGTAGTACCTGAAGATGTTGAGTTGAGACGTACGATTTTGAGCGAAGCACATTCGATTCCTTTTTCTATGCATCTGAGTAGTACTAAGATGTATCGTGATTTGAAGAATGACTATACTTGGGTTGGTTTGAAGAAGGATGTAGCCGAGTATGTGAGCCGTTGTATGGTTTGTCAGAGAGTGAAGGCAGAACATTAGGTTCCTTCAGGTTTGTTACAGCCTTTGAAGATTCCGGAATGGAAATGGGAGAGGATCACTATGGACTTTGTGTCAGGGTTACCGTTGTCTCCTTCGAAGAAGAATTCTGTTTGGGTGATAGTTGATAGATTCACTAAGCGTGCTCACTTCTTAGCAGTGAACACTACGAATTCTTTAGACAAGTTGGCGAATTTGTACATTCGCGAGATTGTGAGACTTCATGGAGTTCTAAAGTCTATTGTTTCAGACAGAGATCCGAGATTCACTTCGAGGTTCTGGAGTTGTTTGCATAGTGCCTTAGGTATTCGTTTGCATTTCAGCACTTCTTATCATCCTCAGTTAGATGGACAGTCAGAGCGAGTGATACAGATATTAGAGGATATGCTCCGTTGTTGTGTGATTGACTTCCAGGGTTCTTGGGAGAAGCACTTGCCCTTAGTTGAGTTTGCTTACAACAACAGTTACCAGGCTAGTATACAGATGGCTCCTTATGAGGCTTTGTATGGTAGACGATGTAGGACTTTGATCTGTTGGGCTGAAACGGGTCAGAGATTGTTACCTATGCCGGATTTTCTTAAGGGGACTACTGAAAAAGTGAAGTTGATTTGCGACCATTTGAAAGCAGCTTCCGATCGTCAGAAGTCTTATGCAGATTTGAAGAGAAAATAGATTGAGTTCTTCGTGGGTGAGAAAGTGTTTCTGAAAGTATCTCCGTGGAAGAAGGTAATGAGATTTGGCCGGAAAGGCAAGTTGAGTATGAGGTTTATCGGTCTGTATGAGATAGTTGAGCGGATTGGGCTAGTAGCTTACCGTTTGAGATTGCCTTCTAAGTTAGAGAAGATCCATGATGTTTTTCATGTGTCGATGCTTAGGAGATATAGATCAGATCCGTCTCATGTCATGCCCGTTAAGGAGATAGAGTTGAATCCGGATTTGTCGTACAATGAAGAACCAGTTGAGATACTTGCTTCTGATAGCAAGGTGTTGCGTGGTAAGACCATAGAGTTGGTTAAGGTGTTGTGGAGACATAGAGGTGTGGGAGAGGCCACGTGGGAGAGGAAAGCTAATATGCTTGAGCAGTTTCCGTACTTGTTTCCGTTAGGTAATTTCGGGAACGAAATTCCTTAAGTGGGGGAGAGTTGTAACACCTGGGTTTAGGGGTCGGGTGAAAATAATATTAAAATAATGTTTCGGGTTTCGATTTTATAATTAAAATAATAAAATATTATTTGGGCTCCGTATTTTTAAAACAAACATTTTATGTTAGACTTAAATTGATTTGAAACTCATTTTCCCATGGATTTTAGAGTTAATGAGATTGTCATCTCATTAATGGCAAAAGGGTAATTAAGTGGACTTTCATATTAAAACCCCTTTTTGTTAAAATAGCCTTGTCATCTTCTTCCCCTCCCCTCCATTTACATTTTCACGACAAAGAAAGAGAGCTCTTCTCCAAATCACTATTCCATCACATCCCTTGCTCCTTGTTGGTGATTTTTGAAAGGTAATTACATTTTTGACTTGGCCTTATCAGCCTCTTCATGTTGGTACCATTAGTTTTCAATAAAACCAAGTATTTTGTATTTTGGGTTTTTCAAAGATTTTGTCAAAGGTTGAAGCTTTATGGATTTCTAACAAAGCTTTTGATTTATTATTGTTAGATAGGTTGTTTATAAACCATAAGGTCCAACATATATGAATTTTAAAGGGTTTTATGAGGATTCTCGGATTTGGGTTTTAGAGGGGTTTTAAGGTTGGTTTTGGGGTTGCTATGTGTTGGAAATTGAGGGCTGATGTTAGTGTAATAGTTAGGGGGTTTTTGGGATCATTTAAGTGTGTTAGAAAGGTTGAAATCAAGAGTTTTGGACTGTGTTTCATGGCTGCTCGAGATTGAGGTTTTGGGGTTGTTCTTAGCTTGAAAATCTTGTGTTTTATGTTTGATTAGTGTTCCGGGTTGGCTACATTGATTTGTGAACTGATTTAGGTTGTTTTGATTGTGTTGAGTTGATTAGAAGCGATAATTTGTGTTGGTGAAGCCTCGGGAACAAATCCAGAATCGTTGTAAGCTTGATCAGCTAGTGTGTTGAGCTTGGAATAGTCGGTGAGTGGTTAAATGTTTTTAAATGGTTTTCAAGTGTTGGTTCAAGCATGTGGACTAGGTTGGGCTTGGTAGACCCACCTAGAGTTGGTATTAGATTGGTAGTCTAATCCCAAGCTTTAGTTAGAGACTTTGGTTGAACTCTAATTGTTGTTTATGCCTCATGTTTAATTGTGATTATGGTGGTTATGTATAATGTGTTATACGTGTATGTTGAGGCATGATTGTGATGCATTGTGATATGCATGTGCATTGTGCATGATGGTGATCATGGTGAGTACGTGCTAAGCACGGAAGTTAATATGAAATGATGTTGTAAATTGTGTTTTGTATTGGCACTAGTATGCTTGGGTAGAAATGATCGATCATTAGGATGTTTAGTGTGCACACGTGAGTCAAATGCGTGTGTGGTCTTGGTGATGGTAGTCATCAAGTCGGTGATGAGTGTAATCCCATCGACGGGGTGTGAGGATGAGTGGAATCCCCTCCGTGTGAACGGTGATGAGTGTAATCCCACCGTAAGGTAATGGTTGTGTTGGATGTGAGTTCCAACGGTTATCCACGTATTCAAGTCATAGCTAGGCGCCAATATGGATTAATATATGTGTTTACATATGATGTGGATATGGACTTGATGAGCATGGCATAATATTGAGTTTATGTTCATGCATCATATTATATTTTGGCTCTTGTGGTTTGAAGGTAAGATCATGCATTCTACCTTGGTTGTGCTTGTGCTTGGACCCTGAATTGTCGAGGTTGTTTTAATGAGCTTACCCTCACTAAGCTTTATGCTTACGCTCTTTTTTGTTCGACAATGCAGATCCGTAGTTCGTGGGTTGCTTGTGTAAGGAGAGGGCCTCCAAGTGTGCTTGTGGTGCTATCTTAGCTTTCAAGTATGGAGTTTTAAGTTATAAGGTGTAATAGTCAAGCAATGGGATATGTATTGTTGTTTGAGCTTTTGGATGTATGTGGATGTTTGGTTTTAGGAGCATGTTTAGACTCCTTTATGTGTTAATGTTGGTTTGACTTTTGGATGCCATGTTTGGATTGTAAACCATGCTTAAATTGCTTACATTGAATGATTAAGTGTATGTTCTTGTGAAGCATGAATCTTGAACGCTTGAATGATTCTTATGTTGATTTGACGCCCCTTATCTATGTATGGTTTTTGAATGTTGAAGTTTGTTAAGCATGCATGTGATGTTTGGTTTTGCCTTAGAGTTGTTGTATGTTAGTTGGGGAGGTTCTAGTTGTGTTTTTGGACAACCTTGTGCAAAAAACCAGCTAAAACCAATATGCGGACAGAGGGCGTTTCGAAACGGTTGGTCCCGTTTCGGTACGGTCCCTTTGTTTCGGGCCAGGCGTTTCGGTACGCTAGGGAACGTTTCGGTACGATTTTGCCACTAGAAATATGAGAATTTGACGATAAATTGGAGTATCGAAACGGGCCTTGGTGTTTCAGAACGACCTTTGTATCGTTGACCATGAGAATTTGAACGTTGAAGGCGTTTTGATACGGTCCACCCCTGTTTCGAAACAGTCTCCTCGGGTTGACTTTGGCTAGTTGACCTAGTCAAGGCGTATCGAAACACACTATGGGCGTTCCGATACGGCCTGCTGTTTTAGATTAAAATGGGCTGTTTTAATTTGGTTGTTGGTTGTTTACCTCATTGTTTCTTCCGCTGTTTCTTTTCTCACATAGGATCAATATCTTATCTTGAAAAGATAATATAAATGAAAAGGTTTTTCTTGGGTTGGTAACCGAAGTGGAGCCTTAACGGGTTTCACCTTAGTTATCCCTGTGTAGCCCACTCGGATTGGTTAAACGTCCAGACCGGGACGAGGGGGTTACAAAATTCACGAAGAATTTCGTCTCCTTTTCTCGGATTAGAAGAAAATCGTTACACCAATCAAGCTTTCTACCCAAAGCTTGATCAAACACTCTCTTACACAAGAAAGACTTAGCAAACTAGAAATCCCTCTAGAAGGTATATGTTTGCACAATTAAAACTCTCACCCAAAACTTAAACACTAGAGCAAATTTGACAATTAGGCTCACAAGTGTTGTCTATACAATAAATTGAACAATAAAGCCCTAAGACAAATTATTGATCATAGTGTTGTTGACAATTGAAGCATTAGTCTTCTCTTGATGCTTGAAGGTCCCTTTTATACTCCCAAATGAGTTTGTAGCCGTTGAGGACCTTTAGGGTTGTTTTGGAGCCGTTGGAGACTTTATTTCCCACATTAATTGCAGTTTTGGTGCTGTCCGTTTCAGAACAGTCAAGCCCGTATCGGAACACCCCTCTTCAGAACTAGCCGTTGAAGTCTGATGCAGCAATCCGTTTCGAAACACCTATGGTTGTTTCGAAACACCTTGATCCGTATCGAAACTGTTTCAACACCGTTTCGAAACGAGTGATAGTTGAGCTACAAATTAAAAGGCCGTTGGGAAAATAGTCGTTGGGGATTTTGACCGTTGAGGTCTTTGCCACATAGGCGTATCAAAATGGTGAGGCCGTATAGAAACGCTAAGCCAAATTCTCACCTATATTAAAGCATGTTTCGAAACAGACAGAGCTGTTTCGGAATGTTTAGAAACTGTGAATGGTTGTTTCGAAACACCTAGGGGTGTTTCGAAACACCTGAGTGGTTTTGTAAAGTTTGGCTTTAGAAAACACTTCAAAACCTCTTAAAACAATCATCAAACATATTTTTAAGTTGTTTTGACTTAAGGGCACTTTTGAAATCTTTTCAATTTAGTCCAAAACTAATTTTCAATTATTATATCAAAATATTAGTTCTTCAATCTCCCCCTTTTTGATATAATAAAACCACGTTGAAAAATTGTTTGGGATTCTCTCCCTTTGTATTTTAAAATTTGAATAAGAGATTTCAAAAATTGAAAGAAGTTAAAGCTCCCCTTATTCTTTTGAAAATGCAATTTTTCAAACCATTTCTCCCCTTTTTTATATCAAAAAGACTTTAAATAACTTTAAGTTCAAAATAAACTAGGAGGAAAAAATTGACAAAAATAAGAGTTTTGGTTTTAAATTTGGCTCCCCCTTACTCAAAGCATCATCAAAATATGTTAGTCCAACACATGATAATCTAGTTGAATTGAAAGAGAGTAAATCAAATTAAACAAATGAAAAACAACTAGATTTTACCACACTTGAACTCAAGGGAGGATGCGAAGCCTTCCTTCTTGAAATGTTCTTCCTTGTATGCATGGTGCTCCCCCTCAATATTTGACTTGTTGATCAATCTCCATCACACCTATCATAAGACGATCAAGTAATTTTTGGTATCCAAATTGCTTTTGATCCATTGACATTAGTGGCACAAAATTTAGTCCGCTTAGGAATCCATTTTTTAATTTCATCCTTTTTAGTTGAAGTGGTTAGTCCTTTTGAGACCCAAACACTTTTAAAACATTTTCCATTTATAAATCTATGGGCACTAGACCGTCTAACATAAAAGTTTGATTTTCAAAAATCATTTTTCTTTAGAAGTTCTTTGGAAATCAAATCTCTTTTCTTTTTAAGATCATCAATTTCTTGTTGATGATCCTTTTCCATTGCTTGAAGCAAGTTTTGAAAATGTGAAACTTTTTGTTCAAAATCCTTCAATTTTGCTTCAAACTCAAGATTTGTTTTGGAAAGCAAATCATTCCCATTTTTTAATTTTGGAATCAACCTTTTGTTCTTAGAAAATGATGCCTTGAATTCCAAAAGCAAATCATCATAGGCATCTTGTAACTCATCAAATGTATACGAATTTGAAATAGATGAGTTAGAAGTTACCTCCCCCTCATTGAGGGCCATCAAGCATAGGTGGGCTACCTCATCATCGGTGGAGTCTTCATCACCCCATGTGGCCACATATGCTTGCTTCAAAGATGATCCTTTTTTGTTGGACTTGTGGGATTCCTTCATCTTCTTCCTTGATTCGTGCTTGGATTTTTCCATTTTGCTCTTCATGAACCGGGAAAATTTGTTGAAGAGATAGGCCATCTCTTCATCTTCACTTTCCTTTTCACTTGAATCTATATGATGGCATGCGGAGGATTTGAGAGCAATGAAATTTGTGTTGATGCCAAGCCCTTTGAGCTTCTTCTCCCCCATAGCTCTAATCTCTTCCTTCTTCTTCTCCTCTTCTTTGTTTTTCATCATTATTTGGTGAGTGAGAAGTGACCCCATGAGCTCATCAAGCTTCAAAGTCTTGAGATTCTTGGCTTCGATGATGACGGTCCTTTTTGAGTCCCACGACTCGGGAAGGGAGTAGATGAGCTTTCAGACAAGCTTCTCTTCCGGGATGGCTTCTCCATAACCTTTGAGTCCATTGGTGATGGTGGAGAACCTATCAAACATCTTTTCAATGTCCTCTTCTGGATCCATCTTGAAGTTTTCATACTCTAGGTTGAAGAGTCCGATCTTGGTCTCCTTTATTTCGTTTGTCCCCTCGTATGTAACTTCGAGCTTGTGCCAAACTTCCTTGGCACTCTCGCAAGAAGACATTTTTTCATAGATATTAAGGCTAAGTGCACAAAAGATGAAGTGCAAAGCCTTGCAATTTAGCTCCATATTCTTACGATCATTGGCACTCCACTCTGCTTTGCTTCCTTGTGGTACGAACGGGCCATCTTCAATGATATCCCAAAGTTTGTAGTCTTTGGATTTGACAAAGAACATCATTCTTGCTTCCAATAAACATAATTGGTCCCGTAGAAGAAAAGAGGCTTGTCGATGGATTGCACCATTGAGCCGGTTGATTGAGATGTTGATCGAGCTTGCCGGAACGCCTTAATAGGATGTTAATTCTCTTCAATTGAGCCAAGCTCTGATACCAATTGTTGGGGTTTTTTATGCTCGATTCCTTTAACTAACGTGTTTGCCAATTTCGGAGAAGTTGGATATTTGGGTGTTTTAATGGGAATAGAAAGATAGTCAATTGACACAAAGATTTATAGTGGTTCAACCTTCTAACCAAGGTCTACATCCACTACCCTAGCTTCCCACTAAGGATTTCCAAACAAATTCACTAAGAATTTCATCCCCTTTTCTCGGATTAGGAGGAAACCGTTACATCGATCAAGCTTTCTACCCAAAGCTTGATCAAACACTCTCTTACATAAGAAAGACTTAGCAAACTAGAAATCCCTTTAGAAAGTATATGTTTGCACAATTAAAACTCTCACCCAAAGCTAAACATTTGAGCAAATTTGACAATTAGGCTCACAAGTGTTATCTATACAATAAATTGAACAATAAAGCCCTAAGACAAATTCTTGATCATAGTGTTGTTGACAATTGAAGCATTAGTCTTCTCTTGATGCTTGGAGGTCCCTTTTATACTCCCAAATGAGTTTATAGCCGTTGAAGACCTTTAGGGTTGTTTTAGAGCCGTTGGAGACTTTATTTCCCACATTAATTGTAGTTCTGGTGTTGTCCGTTTCGGAACAGTCGAGCCCGTATCAGAACGCCCCTCTCAAGAACTACCCGTTGAAGTCTGATGCAGCAATCTGTTTCAGAACACCTTGATCTGTATTGAAACAGTTTCAACCTCGTTTCAGAAAGAGTGACAGTTGAGCTACAAATTAAAAGTTCGTTGGGAAAATAGCCGTTGGGGATTTTGATCGTTGAGGTCTTTGCCACATGGGCGTATCGAAACGGTGAGGCCGTATCGAAACGCTAAGCAAAATTCTCACCCAGATTAAAGCCCATTTCGAAACAGACAGAGTTGTTTCAGAACGTTTTGAAATTGTGAATGGTTGTTTCGAAATGCCTAGGGGTGTTTCGAAACAGTTGGGTGGTTTTGTAAAGTTTGGCTTTAGAAAACACTTCAAAACCTCTTAAAACAATCCCCAAACATATTTTTAAGTTGTTTGGACTTCAGGGCACTTTTGAAATCTTTTCAATTTAGTCCAAAACTATTTTCAATTATTATATCAAAACATTACTTCTTCCAAACATCTAATTAAAAGAAAGTTTAAGAAGATAACAAAATATTCTCTTTGATATTGCACTTGAATCCTCTTCTCCTCGGATAACTTCTTCCTTGCTTCACCTTGAATCTCCAAAAATGAGCTTAAGCCACCATGAAGGATAGAAAAAGCTTAGAGGTTAAAGATGATATGAAAATAGAAATCACGTGACTCTCTCTCTCTCTTCTTGGATTCGTCCTTTTATAAGCTTTCAAGGAAAGGAAACCTCTCATTTAGGTGTTTTGCGTGACCGAGAGTCGTACCAAATCTGTTATAACAAATAATACAGTTGGTAGGGTCATCCTTATCTTTTAGCAGACTAGACAGCTGGCCGCTATAGTGTCTAGCTGGTTGTTGTGGTGAAACTTCCTCTACAATGACATTAGAAATGCAGTGACAACAAGACAAAATAGGCAAAAGCATGTGAAATAAGAGCATCTGAGACTAAGATAAAGTGCATGAAATATACATGAAAATGCATAATTAGATGCAATAAACACTAATGTGTGGACAATTAAATCAAGGGAAAATACATGCTCTTTAAAGAGTTATCACACCCAAAAAACTTGAGTTTTTTACTTTTCCTCAAGTAAAATTTAAAGCAACAAGGTCCAACAACAGTTTAGAGGCATTCTAGATACTTGAATCATTCAAACCAACCAATAGATCTTTTGCATCGACAAGATAGAAGATTGCATAAACAGCTCCAACATCAATATATAAGGTAGCATTTCAAGAATACCTAACATCATGCCTATCACTTCAGATTCTTTCCACCTATCAACATTTATTTAGTACACAAATAACAAGATATCAAATATATAGATATGTTTTTCTTTTTTTATGTAGCAAGGGATATCGAACAATGAATGCACCCTAGACCCTAAAAAGTAAGATGTTGTGCAACGAATCTTCAAGAAGTACTTCATTGCAACGACAAACACTCGTGTAGCGACAACCTTTGGCCAGATTCATATTTCTATCGCATGCAGAAAAGTGTTTGATGAGTGTTCAAAAGTACAATTTTTATTACCCTTTTTACTCATAATTATTGTTAGACTTAAGCTCATTTTAGTTGCATTATTAGGTTTTCATGCGTATTTTCTTTGTTTTCTTTGAGGTGGTATTTGATTTTATGTTTTAAGTAATTTTGGTGGAAAAAGGTATTGTTGGGTATTTGTTTTGTCCATGTGCAGGTTATGCCAAGGATTGCCAAGCCATGCTGAGCCATTGTCGCGGCAGTTCATTACTGACCCATTACTGCGGCAATTCAATGTCGTGCGGGCAATGAAGGAAAGGGAGGATGGTGCAGAACGAGCTCTCGACATGTCCATGTCAAGCCACCCAAAGATTGTAGTTTCTACTGAAAGAAACTGAACGATGAAGATAGAGCCTTACGGAGCAGAACCAGTTGTCAGACCTCTACCGAGGCGGTAGCTAGTCGCCGCCGAGGCAGTGCATAGACGAAGTTACCGGTAAAGAAAATATGCAAAGTGGTAGTAGATTTGAAGAGAATAAAACGCTGGATTTTTTCACATACTTTGCATGACGATCAGAGTACGGGAAAATAACGAAAGCATGGAAGGAAGGTTAAAGATGGATTTCGGCGAAAGTGAATAAAATGAATTAAATTAAAGAGATTCACCTCTTTAATGAAGACATGTCGAACTCCAACTTAACTTCCTTTTCAAGAAAGATTTGCCCCAAGCTTAGTCCTATTTAAAGAAGGCAAAGCCACCAAATTGAAGGATTGTCGAGTATCGAGAGTTTGAGAGGCTTAACATGTTTTATTTATTTTCTTCGGCCAAGGTTATTTTATTTAGTAGTTGTGAGGAAACAGTTGTAATTGTTTAGGTTTTTGTTAATGCAAATAAAGTTCAAGGTTTTTTTATTCTTGATGTTGATTTTTATTCGTGCAATCAAATCGGGAGAGGGTATTGTGAGGTTATCTACTTGTCTGATGTCGAGAGAGTTAGACTCACGAAACGGATAAGCATCGTTTTCATCCCAAACGATGAAAGCTAACTCGGCTTAGGAATAAGTTAAGAGTTTTAACGGCTAAAAGAAGAGTAAGATTGGTTGGTGTTCATCCTTGGTTCACGCTGGGAGGTATTATCAAGGCCTGCTCATCAACATTGTTTCGACGTAAAGATAAGAAGGAGCCACTGAAGAACGCTTTGCCGAACCTTGAAGTTGATCGTTGCTGCCCGGGTAAGGGATTGCCGAGGAAGCTACTTAACCCATTCCTGCCGCGACAGTAACTTTTGTTTCTGCGGAGGCAGTTTAGTGTTTGTTGCATTCAAGAATCGAGACAATTTCAACTAGTTTCCACACTACGACGTAACTTAATTTGGCCTACTCTCTCTTATTCGATCTATCTATCTTTTATTTTTATTATTATTTAGTTTATTTGTTAGATAAAACTCTTCCTATTATCACTTGTGTTTTTACTTTCACAGTGCAGTAACTTAAGCAAGTTGGCCCAAACCAATCTCTGTGGAGACGTGTATTGAATACAATCATCCATCATGTATATCTAACCAATTTATCAATATTCAAAACGATTTAAGGTTTACACATCGAACACAATCAAGAGATTTTTCAGAACAAAAGAACCTTACATTTTCTAAAAAAATTAAAATAGGGGTGCATTTTAACTCCTAGGCATATACCCCCAAACTTAAAGATTGCATTGTCCCGAATGCAAAAGAAAACAAAATGAATTGACAAAATGCAATGACAACATGTGGTTATAATATTGAATGCAATGATATTATAAACAAATTATAGCTACATGTGATGGGAGGAAATTCTAATAAGACAATTGGAGTGATCCTGTAAGTTATGTAAGAGTAGGAGTCTATAATTCGAATGTAAATATATTAGATTAATTCTATCCTAAATATAAGAGATAAGAGATTAGAGTTGTGAATACTTAGAACTCTGAGTTACATTCTAACTCTTATATTGAAGTCTTTAAAAGATTATCATTGTAAATAATACGATATATGAACATTATACTGAGAAAACATAATATTTTAATCAGTTTCTTTAGATCCTGCTCATGGCATCAAGAGAAAACTTGTGCCACGTCTTTACATAGGTAGAGAATAAATTATGTGCCAAATCCAGTGTTTGTATTGTGATTGCAATTCTTCCCAGTGTTCTCGTTACAATATCGAGTTTATCCTCTATATCAAGAACCTTTTTCTAGACTTCATCACTTGTGGGGACATTCTCGGTTGCAGTGTCTACCTTTGTATTTTCTTTTTGCTTTCTCTTTTCAGTGCACACTTTCGGTGTAGGAACCTCTGAAAGCTCGTGCCATTCTCTCAATGGCAACCTTGTTAATTGGTTGTCATTTCCTCATTTTTCATGGGTTTTACTCCCTTCAATTCAAATAGCTGGATGATCAATGAAGGAAATGCCAATATTCCATTCTTCCTCACAGCAAAACCTTTGATCTCCTTGTGGATGATTGCACCCACATCAATCTTTATTCCCTTAATGATAGAATGTATCAGACACATTCTATCAAACGAGACGGTCGTGCTATAGGTTGAAGGCAATAACCTAAAATTAATAAACTAAAACCAGAACTTGGTAGGCAGAGTTAGAAACTTCCTATACATAGAGAAATTCCCAACATTGGTCCCCCACCACAATGCACCATCAATGCATAAATCATTGACTAACAAATCCAGTTTATCTTCATTAATATCAGCCACAAATATTGCATGCTCATCCACACTCACATGAGATTTGAATAGCTTATTAATGGTCGCAGCACTCCAAGGAATAGAGTTTTCCCTCACAAAAACTAGATTTAAGGAAGGCTCGTAAATATTTGCATAAAACTCTCTTACCAAGGTGACATTGTATTACCAGGGTGATTGAAAAGTTGTTCCATTTGTGAAGCTCTATAGTTTTGTGGATGGATTTTCCAAGCTCCTTCTCGAGAGAAAGCTCAATCTTTTATTCTGGGTGGATACTCCGCTTAAAGATATGCTCCTTGTAACGCTCACCCGCTATCTCTGTTTTGAAACACCTCAATAATTTTTTTTATTGAGTTGTAGGTTCCTCAGATGAAGGGTTTGAGGCTGAACTTTGAACTTCTTTTGCAGAAGATTTCATCGAAATCTTGCAAGCTTCTTAGGTCTTGGCCATGATAGGTTGAGAAAGAAGATGAAAAGAAAAGATTTTTGTAGAGAAAATTTTGAACTTTTAAGCTTCAAAGATCAGAGAAATTAGAAAACTAAGTGAAATTTAGAGTTTCTAAATAAACAAGAAGAAAAGAGGGAAATGAACATGCACGATTTTTATCATTTGATGCGATGAGAATTGACTGTCCGATCTTGGAGCAATAATCACACTCGTTTGCTACATTTCCCACGCTCCATGATGAAAGGATATGATTTTAGTGAGTAATTGACGTAATTGAATTACCCAAATTGCCCCCAAGTGTCATGCATATCTTGTGAAGCCTTCTTATCGTTCAAGTTGTTATAGAAGAAGATTCTATAACAATCCAAACAGAAATTATTCTGCAAAAAGGAAATAAAGGTGTTGAGTGTGTAAAAGTTCTATAATTTACCTCCTATTTAACCCATATTTCTGCTGCATTCAAGCATAATTCCTTGCATTTAGGTTAGATTTCAGTTATACATCACAAATATATTAAATGGCACAGTTTCTACTGAAATTGGTTGCTTTTGCAGGTAGCTGTTGTAGCAGACGGAGAAGCAGGCGCTGGGCAGTAATGCATCAGAGCTGGAATGGGATATGCAGACGAGGAGGACGATGCTGCCATGGCCGCTGCCGTGGCAGCCAAGGACGACAACAGTATTGAGGAGAAGAAGCAAAGTGGGCCTCGATAGAAAGAGAAAATTAAGCCCATCTGTCGTAGAGCACCCATATATTTTTCCAAGCCCTAGATCAGAATGAAGGCCAAGCCCAAAGTTCAAGGAAGAAACTCCAAGCAAGAAGGAAGGACGAATTAAAGACTTATGCTATGAAGATTTAGTCTTTAATAGAGTTGTACTTTAATTTAAACTTGTATTCTTTCCATATTAGAAAACTTGAACCCAAGGCCTATATAAAGGCATGTAATTCGACCTAGGAGAGGACATCATCTTCATCTCTAGCCTTCTTCCCAAAAACCTAGCCGTTTTCCCCTTATCAACATGTTCTAAATTCCTCTAGGGCCACGAGTTGATTTGTAAAGTAGTTGCAAGGATTGCTTTTGTTTTAGGAATTTTCTGTTCAATAAAATAAACTTCAAGTGTGCTTATTCTGGCTTTCAACATCTTGCAAGAGTATCGAGAGAGCATTGTGAGATTATCTATTTACTTAATATCGGGAGAGTTAAGTATACGAAAGGAATAACTATAGGTTCTCTAGTTTATAGTTGAACTATCTTGGACCTATGGATAGGACGAGGTTAAGTGGCTAAGGAAGAATTTAACAACATCGGTGTTCATCCTTCGATTCACGCCGAGAGGTATCATCAAAGACGTGTTCATCGACAGACTTGGACCTAGGGATAGGCCAAGGCATCGCAGGGATTCTTGCCAAGCTTGAAGTACAGAGTTGTGTAATCGCTTCCGCGACTAACAACAGACTGCTGCCGCGACGGGTGCTGTCGTGATAGAGACGAGGACAGAACAGATTTTCCTAGACTTTGCAACACCTACACTACTGAGCAATTCAATACCAGCCCATTCTCTCTATCTTGATTCCATTACTCTTTTATTTAAGTACTCTTTATTATTTTCATGACAACAACTTAAATATTTCTCTTCTCTTTCGTGCAGTAATCCAAGGTGAATCTATTAGCCCAGTCCCTGTGGAGACGATATTCGATACTTCCGTATCACTTTACTACTTGTATCGTGTACACTTGCACTACATTGTGATAAACACTTTTACACGCAACAAAAGGAAATTAAAAGAAAAACAAGGAAATCTAAATCTAAATCTAATAAAACATTTAAATAGAATTTCAAAAGAATTCAACCACTTTAATGGTCTTAATATTTCGAGAATAAAAGTCACCAAATTAGAGTTTAAGTCTTTGTCCATTGACTTTGAATGGAATCCCCCCTTAGTATCTTTGATTGTGACTGGACTGTATGGAAATAATTCCCTCATAGCTTTTCAACGTAGCAGCCACCTGCCTGCAGTAGAAATATTTTCCCTGATCGTTGATCAATGATCTTGGTGTTCCAAAGCGAGTGATTATATGCTTGTGAAAGAACTTCAAAACCGTTTTGGCGTCATATTTAAGCACTGTCACGACTTTCTATCCACTTTGAAACATAGTCCACAATGACCAAAATGTATAGATTTCTAAAAGAATTAGGGAAATGACCCATGAAACCTAATCCCCCAAATATCAAATAGCTTTATTTCTATTATTGGATGTTGTGGCATCTTATTTCTTCTAGATATGGACCTTGTGCATTAACATCGGTCACATCATTGGGCAAATTTGTGAGCATCTTTGAATAATGACAACAAGTAAAATTCGAATTGGAAGACTTTTGCAGCCGCTCTCATGCCACCAAAATGTCCTCCATAAGGAGCATTATGACAATGTTGTAATATCGATGTCATTTCTTCCTTCAGGATGTAGTGTCGAATTCTATTATCATTACAAACTTTGAACAAATAAGGTTCATTCCGATGATATTTCTTAGCATCTCTAAGAAATATTGCCTTCTTGTGCATGGTTACACCCAAAGGAGTCTTTCCACACACCAAGTAATTCACAATATCAGCATACCACAGTGTTGCATCCATAACGAAAAGCTTTTCATCAGAGAATGCGTCGACAATTTGGAACTTATTTCCATCTCCGCTGCCATCTTCCAACCTTAAAAGGTGATCTAAAACTTGATTTTTCTGAACTTTTATAGTCTTTTATCTCAATATTAAACTCTTGTAGCAATAAAATCCAATAGTTCAATCTAGGATTTGCATCTTTTTCGCAAAAAGGTATCTCAATGTCGAATGATCAGTAAAAACTGTAATTTTTGCACCCACAAGATAAGAATGAAACTTATAAAAAGCAAAAATTACCGCTAATAACTCTTTCTCAATAAGAGTGTAATTGATTTAAGCTTCAGTTAAAGTCTTACTAGCGTAGTAGATCACATGAAATACCTTGTCTCTTTGTTGTCCTAAGATTGCTCCCACAGTGAAATCACTGCCATCGCACATTAGTTCAAATGGTTGCTCCCAGTTGGGTGCAACGAAAATTCGTGCATTCACATCATCAAAAACAAATTTTCAACTTTGCTCCAACAATAGGCATATATGTTTTGTGATCTTTGAAAAATCCCGAATGAATCTTCTATAGAATCCAGTGTGTCCCAGAAAAATTTTGAATACCATTCATATTCATTGGTTGTGGTAATTTTTCAATTACATTCACTTTGGATCTATCAAACCCAATTCCAGCTTTATATGGTGTAGTGGAGGGATGTGATTTGTGTTGGTCAAAACAGTGTAGTGGAGGATATTGGACCATATTGTTCATGGTTGGTGTAGTGGTGGAATTCGTGTATCCAATTACGGCTGAAATCAATCCAAGGAAGAATATTGATTATTGATGTTGCCATTGATGAAATGATTATTGATATTGCATGGTTATGATATTGAGTTATTGATATTGATGAATTGGTTATTGTTGTCATGATCATTGTTTAGATAATGTTATGAAAGTCATCAAAGCATGAAAATATACTACTTGCATTACTGTTATTGGCTACCTCACTTAGACTATGTAAGCCTAATGCATTTATTGTCCATACATTTTAGGATAAAGAAGTATCGGATCAAGATCGAGATTAGCTGGAGGTTTGGCAAGTCACCCTGGAATTAATGTAAAGTACTTTTGTCTCTTTGAACTCCTAGAATGGTGGCAAAGTAGTTGAATTAGTTGTTGTTGGTGTTTTGTTTATATGTATAAAGGCTATATGTTTTGTGTGGCTAAAGTGCCCTAAATGACTAGATATGTTTGCTTAAAAATGGCTTAAATGCTTATTTTGGCACTAAAAGGTAAAAAATGGGTAAATGGATTCGTATAGCTCTAAAATTTGGCATGGTAGTAGTTGAAACCATTAAAATATTGTGTGTGAGATTTCATTGCATTTCGACATCGTTCAACATGTTATATTGAATAAAAACCAACAAGAATCTGTCATTACAAGTCAAGCCGTATCGAAACGAGTGATGACGTTTCGATATGGGTATGCATAATTATGCTTGAATAAATAGGGTGTACCGAAACAGGTTAGGAATGT
Source organism: Hibiscus tridactylites (assembly GCA_958450335.1). Taxonomy (NCBI): domain Eukaryota; kingdom Viridiplantae; phylum Streptophyta; class Magnoliopsida; order Malvales; family Malvaceae; genus Hibiscus; species Hibiscus tridactylites. Next base: position 41,066,938 of record OY288282.1, read on the forward strand.
TCCGAAACATTTTTTCACTAGAGACCCCTGTTTTGATACGGGTTCATAGCGTATCAAAACGGGTCAAAGTCAAAGTCAAGGCAGTCAACCCGTACCGATACAAGTCTTGTTGTATCGATACGGTTATAAAAGAAAAAGTCAACAAGGTTGACCATTGTCCTCCCGTAATGAAACGGCCTTGAGCGTTTCGATACAGAGTTAGTTAAAGTGGTTAAAAGCCTAATCTGAAAATTGACATTGTTTACATTTTGGTCACTAAGTTTTGTATGAGTAAATTGAGTGAGTAAATGATCATCATTAAGCATGAAATTTTGCAGGCTAATTATTGTTACATTGAATTTCATTATTATATTGTTTAATGCATCAAAGGACCTCTAGTTTGTAATATTTACGGATTTGTCCATAAAACTTGTAAAAGTAACTAAATGGTACTAAATGGTTAAATGTCGTCCTTTATGATTGAATCGGGCGAAGGTGTATATTGGTAATGCTTGTTTGTCTAATATTGATTAAGTGGTGTTGTTAAGATGAAATTTTATCGCACTGATCACCACATTGTTCATCGGTAACACGCTCCGACCCGGTTCTCTACCATGCTGAGAAGGGGGTGTTAAATTTGTGGTATCAGAGCTAGAGTTTAGTCAGTTCTGGACTAAACCAATGTTTATTTGTATTGTTTACTGTGTTACTTTGCCACCTACGAGTTATTTATTATTTATTGTGACTTGTCGGCTAATCTGATCTTTTATTTATAGATGTCTAATTCTAATCAAGCTCGAATAGTTGAGCATAGTATTGATTCCTCAACTCATGGTGAGGAAATTAGAAGGAAGAATCCTTCGAATCCACAAAACCCTCCCGTACAGAATCATGAGCCCAAAATACAAACGGCTCAAACCGAATGCTTTAGAAATATGGCTGATATGTTCAAGGTATTCATGACATCGATGAAAGTTGACCAAGCTGTTCAAACTCCCACTGTTGTTAATTCGAGTACCCGAGCTCTTATTGATAAGTTACCTCAACATCAAGCTTACTCGTTTACTGGGTAGAATGATGAAAACCTTGAAATTGCGGAGTAATCGTTAGACAATACTTTACGGATTCTGAACAAACAGTTGCAGTGTTATGAGGAACATAAACTCGAATGTGCCCTTTCTTTGTTAGCTGATGAAGCACTGTATTGGTGGGAATCAACGGCCCTAGCAGTCCCCGAAGAGACTGTGAATTGGGAGTTCTTACTACAAGAGTTTCGAAAGAAGTACATTAGTGAATACTACCTTACCGAGAGACGAGACATATTATTTCACCTAAAGCAAGGAGATCGACCTATCGAACAATATATCCACGATTTTTGCAAATATTGTAGATATGGCGCTGAATTTATTAAGAAAGAATAAAAGAAGTGTAGGATGTTCATCAATGGTTTGAAAGATGACCTACATCCTATATTCACATCTTTGTGTATCACTGATTTTCAAACCCTGGTGAATAGAGACAGAGCCACCGAAAGTGCTCAAAACACTCACAAGAATAGTGGGACGAGCAAATCCGAGAAAAGACATAGAGATGAACCTTATAAATATTTTAAAAAGGGGAAGTATCAAGATTCGAAACCGAGTATGTACTCACAACCTTCTCAATATGAATACCTTACCAAACCACAAGCTATAACACAGTACTTCTATAGTATCAAATCTGTTGAAAGCATTGATGGTTCGGAACAAGGAACGAGGTTTCCAGTTTGTAGCTTTTATCGACACAAGCACCCTGAAAGGCAATGTCGCAAGAAATCTGGAGCTTTTATCTTCTATGGTGAGATGGGGCACCTTAGACGAGATCATCCTAAAAATAAGTTTGCTAATTCGTCCCCCGATCAATCTTTTCGAAGCAAGGGATCAAGACAAGGGTCCTTCGGAAAGTCCAAAGTTTCATCCAAAGCATCATATCGACCTAAATCGAAAGCTTCTGCACAGATGTAACATGTGAGAGGCAAGGAACAAGTGGATGGTCACGACTTTATTCCATGTAAGAATTCGAGGATGAATTCTTTTAAAGGGGGAGAATTGTAACACCCCAAAAACCAGTCTATTCAGAATTGGATTTCGATGACCAGAGTATTGATATTAAATATCAAAATATTGAATCCTTGCTATAGATTATATTGTTAGAAATCTTAACTGAACTCGTTCGTAGTTTGGTCAGAATAGGTGACTTATAATCATTTATATATATATATATATATATATATATATATCTTTTTGGAAAGGATAAAGGATAGAAAATAATATTAAAAGCTTACCTTGGTTGGAAGGAAATACTCCTATTGGCTATAGGGGTGGTGGATAATGATTAAAGTAATATTTCCCCTTAAAAATGAATAGAAGAAAGCTTTCATAATTGTTTGGTTCCACCGAGACCTATTCTTCATCTCCTTGTTTTGAGAGAACAAGCAAGCACCACCATTGTTATCTTCAACCTTGAGCTCCTAAGCATACATCTCTCTCTATTTGATCCTCTTTAGTTAAAGCTTTCCTTGAACTATGAACACCAAGCCATAGATATCGATCGGGTAAGTGGAAGCCCCAAGTTAGCCATCATTTTTTTGGTTATTAGATGGCTAATTTCAAGCTTTAAAGATAAGCTTTGTCTATAATTAATAATTATTCAAGTACTGATATTGTTATTTTGATCCTAATGAATCCTTATTGCTTTTCCTAGCTCAAGAAGAGGAAAAGATTAATCCATCGTCTCCATCGAAAGCTAGGAATAAAGAAATCACCATCCCAGAGCTTTAGGAGCTTTGAATATTGAGGTGAGTGTAGATGTATTTGTCTCGGGTGACACGGTGTCATTTTGATCTTTGTTTCTAAGACGTGATATGTGAGTGTAGTCGGAGTCTCGGAATTGGCGATGAGCCTTTCTGAATTCATCATTATTAATTTCGTATGATTTACTAACCATTGAATTAAAGGAGACGTACATAAAGTATTGTTAAAAGCCATATTGGTAAGTTTGGTAAGAAATGCATTAATTCATCGTCCATGGCATTACTATTATTGTCATTAAAATCATTGAAGCATTGACATATAGAATCATTGATATGTGTTTATTTCTATTGCCTATTGTTATGGCTACATGATTAATGAGACATCTTCATCGAATCATTGATATCGAACTGTTGTTAACAAACCTTGGGATCGAAGTATTGGATACAGTTGGCATGCCATAGAATTCATGAGCTCAGTGGTACAGAGTTTATATGGTGTAGTGGAGGGATGTGATTTGTTTTGGTCAAAATGGTGTAGTGGAGGATATTGGACCATATTGTTCATGGTTGGTGTAGTGGTGGAAGTCGTGTATCCAAATACGGTTGAAATCGATCCAAGGAAGAATATTGATTATTGATTTTGCCATTGATGAAATGATTATTGATATTGCATGGTTATGATATTGAGTTACTTATATTGATGAATTGGTTATTGTTGTCATGATCATTGTTTAGATAATGTTATGAAAGTTATCAAAGCATGAAAATATACTAAGTGCATTATTGTTATTGGCTACCTCACTTAGCCTATGTAAGTCTAATGCATTCATTGTCCATACATTTCAGGATAAAGAAGTATCAGATCAAGATCGGGATTAGCTTGAGGTTTGGCAAGTCACACCGGAACTAATGTAAAGTACTTTTGTCTCTTTGAACTCCTAGAATGGTGGCAAAGTAGTTGAAGTAGTTGTTGTTGGTGTTTTGTTTATATGTATAAAGGCTATATCTTTTGTGTGGCTAAAGTGCCCTAAATGACTAGATATGTTTCCTTAAAAATGGCTTAAATGCATATTTTGGCACTAAAAGGTAAAAATGGGTAAATGGATTCGTATAGCTCTAAAATTTGGCATGGTAGTAGTTTAAACCATTGAAATATTGTGTGTGGGATTTCATTGCATTTGGACATCGTTCAACATGTTCAATTGAAGAAAAACTAGTAAGAACCTGTCATTACAGGTTAGGCCGTATCGAAACGGGTGACGACGTTTTGATACGGGTAAGCATATTTAAGCTTGAATAAATAGGGTGTACCGAAATGGGTTAGGGATGTTCCAAAAAACATTTTCTCACTGGAGACCTCTGTTTCGATTCGGGTTCATAGCGTATCAAAACGGGTCAAAGTTAAAGTCAAGGCAGTCAACCCGTACCAATACAGGTATTGCCATATCGATATGGTTATAAAAGAAAAAGTCAACAAGGTTGACCATTGTCCTCCCGTACTTAAACGACCCTGAGCATTTCGATACATGGTAGTTAAAGTGGTTAAAAGCCTAATAAAAAAATCTACATTATTTACATTTTGGTCACTGAGTTTTGTATGAGTAAATTGAGTGAGTAAATAATCATCATTAAGCATGAAATTTTGCAGGCTAATTATTGTTACATTGAGTTTCATTATGGTATTATTTAATGCATCAAAGGACCTCTAGTTTGTAAGATTTATGGATTTGTCCCTAAAACTTGTAAAAGTTACAAAAAGGTCATAAATTGTTAAATGTGGTCCTTTATGATTGAATCAGACGAAGGTGTATATTTGTAATGCTTGTTTGTCTAATATTAATTAAGTGGTGTTGTTAAGATGAAATTTTATGGCACCGATCACCGCACCGTTCATCGGTAACACGCTCCGACCCGGTTCTCTACCAGGTCGGGAAGGGGGTGTTACAAGTTCCTCACAGCACTGCAATACTTTCTCTAGATTATTGACACAATGACCGAAGTTATTCCTAAACACCGAAAAATCATCCATAAAGATTTCAAGGGAATTATCAATCATATTTGAAAATATTGCATCATGCACCTTTGAATAAGAGTGAGCAAAACTCGACTTGAAAAAATCAAAAAAATTGGCTCGACTAGAGGCAAAAAAACTCGACTCGTCTTGACTCGACTAGAAATTTCAAAAACTCGATTCGAGACAGGAAAATCAAATAAAGCTTGAGTTGTAAAATGTAAATTTGAATAACTCGAATTCTTTAGTGATTAGTGTATTGATATTTAAGTTCGAGTTGAGTTCCCAATTTTCCTGGTATATATATACTGATATAAATATATGAAGAAATATATATGCATATCTTATATGATTAGAGAAAGACGTTTAAATTGGAATCAAACTGTACTATAACATGATAAATAATTACAATTAATTTTTTATAGAATTAAAAAAATATGATCAAATGATTCAACTCGAATCGAAAAAAATCAAATAAAGTTTAAGTTGTAAAATATGATGCTTCAACTCGAATAACTCAGAATTTTTTACTCGAATCGATCAAATGCTCACCCCTACCTTTGAAATGTCGATGGTGCATTACAAACACCAAAAGGCATGTGATGAAAGGCAAAAGTCTCGAATGGGCATGTAAAAGTAGTCTTCTCCCAGTCCCCGAGTTCAATAGCAATTTGATTTTATCCAGAATACCCACCTAGAAACAGTAATACTCCTTGCCCACAAGTCGATCTAACATTTGATCAATGAAAGGAAGAGGTCAATTTGATTTTATCTAGAATACCTATCTAGAAATAGTAATACTCCTTGCCCACAAGTCGATCCAAAATTTGATCAATGAAAGGAAGAGGGAAATGATCTTTCCTTGTGGTTGCATTGAGTCGCCTATTGTCCATGCAAATACGCCAACTCGTAGAAATGCGAATAGGAATCAACTCAACAGCATCATTACAGACTACAATGATGCCACTTTTGTCTTGAACACAGTGGACTGGACTAATCCATGCACTATTAGAAATTGCATAGATAATTCCATCATCCAACCACTTGAGTATTTTATTCTTGACTACTTCATCTTTTCATTCAGTCTGCGTTGTAGCTCAATAGAATGTTTTTTCTCATCATCCAGCTTGATCTTGTGCATGCACAAAGATAGACTAATGTCCTTTATATCTGCAATGGTCCAAGCAATAGCACGTTTGTGTTGCTTCAAAATATTTATCAACTTAGCTTCTTACATTACGTCCAGAGTTGCAGAGACAATGACTGGGAGTGTTTCTACATCTCCAAGGAATACATATTTGAGATTAGCTGGCAATGGATGGTTTAAAAGTAGGAATTGTCTAGTGGACTAGATATAAATATTCAACTTACCATTTGTGGTGAACTATCGTAGTGAGTACTTCAACAATGTGGTCACAATTCGGCAGATCATCTTCTACCATTGTCAGTGCAGTATCCTCAACAATGAGTATACTATAATGAATCAAGTCTTCTTGAATGATATTTTAAAGAATATCAATATAATGACATTCCTCAGTCTTTCTTCTAATATCTGCATTGAACATCCCAAAAGTAACTTGGTCATTGTCGACCCTAATTGTGAGTTCTCCTTTTGATACATCAATAATTACCTTCCCAATAGCTAAGAATGGGCGGCCAAGAACGGTAGGTACATCATTGTCAACCTCGTAGTTAAGAATAATAAAGTCTACTAGAAAACCGAACTTGTCCACACGAACAAGCACATATTTGATTTGACCATTCAGGTGAGTTAGAGATCTGTCTGACAACTGTAATGTGACTGAAGTGGGTTTTATTTCTCCAATACCTAAATTTTGAAAAGTTGATGATGACATTAATTTAATTCTAGCCCCCAAATCAAAAAGAGCTTTGCTAAAGTAGTTGTTGGGTTTTACTTGCTTGATTTCCTTTAACAGTTCTTGCTCGCCAAGTGTGAAGAAGTTGGATATTTGGGTGTTTTTGTGGGAATTGAAAGAGAGGAAATTGACACAAGGATTTATAGTAGTTCGGCCTTCTAACAAGCACCTACATCCACTACCTTAACTTCCCACTAAGGATTTTAACAAATTCACTCTTGAATTTCTTCCCCATTTCTAGGCTAAGGAGGCAACCTTTACACACTCAAAGCTTTCTAACCCAAACCTTGAGTAAACCCTCTTTACAAAAGAAATTTTAAAGCAAACTTGAAATCCCTCTAACAGGTAATTGTTTGCACTATTTAGCTCTCACCCAAAACCTAAACCCTTGCGCAAATTTGACAATGTTTAGCTCACTAGTGTTGTCTATGCAAGAAAATGAACAATTAAGCTCTAAGACAAATTCTTTAGCATTATGTTGTTGACAATTGAAGCATTAACCTATTCTTGAGCTTGGAAGTCCTTTTTATACTCGTAATTGCGTTTTTAGTCGTTGAGGACTGTAGGGGTTGTTTTGGAGTCGTTGAAGACTTTATTTCTCACCATAAATGATGTTATGCAGACGTCCATTTCAAAACAATCGACCCCGTTTCGAAACAAACTTCTTCAAAACTAGACGTTGAAGTTTGATGCATCAAGCCGTTTTGAAACGCCTCTAGCCGTTTTGAAACACCCTTGATCCGTATCAAAACGGTAGCAACCTCGTTTCAGTACATGTGACAGTTGGGCTGCAATTTAAAAATCCGTTGGGAAAATAGTCGTTAGGGAGGTTTTAACCATTGGGCGTATCGAAACACTTCGGTGTTTCGAAACGAAACCCTCCGTACCGAAATGGACAAGCCCTGTTTCAGTACGAGTTTTGGCAGTTTCAAACTGTTTTGATACATGTCTCCCTGTTTCGAAACAGGTACCTTAAAAACCCTGGTTTGGCTACTTAAAACCGTTTCAAACCTTGCCAAAAACCATTTAAAACTTCCGCAAACTTATTTTCAAGTTGCTTAAACTTAAAGGCATATTTGAAATCTTTTCGTTTTAGTCCAAAACTATTTTTCAATTATTATATCAAAACAATAGTTCCTCAATCTCCCCCTTTTTGATATAATAAAACTAACTTGAAAAATTGTTTGGGATTTTCACCTTTGTATTTAAATATTTGTAGTAGAGATTAAAAAAAGAAGTTAAAACTCCCCCTTATTCTCTTGAAAAATCATTTTTTTCAATCCATTTCTCCCCCTTTTTATTATATCAAAAAGAGTTTAAATAACTTTAAGTTCAAAATAACTTAGGAGGTAAAACAATTGACACAAATAAGAATTTTGGTTTTAAAATGGCTTCCCCTTACTCAAAGAATCATCAAAAATGTTAGTCTAACATATATGATAATCTTGTTGAATTAAAAAAAATGAATCAAATTAAAACAAATAAAAAAGTAGATTTTACCAACACTTGAACTTCAAGGGAGGATGTGAAGCCTTCCTTTTCAAGTGTTCTTCCTTGTGTGCATGGAGCTCCCCCTCAAATTTTGACTTGTTGATCAATCTTCATCACACCTAAACAAGACAATCAAGTATTTTTTGGTATCCAAATTGCTTTAGATCCATAGACAATTGTAGCACAATATTTAGTCCCCTTAGGAATCCATTTTTCAATTTCATCCTTTTTAGTTGAAGTGGTTAGTTCTTTGGGACCCAAACACTTTTAAAACATTTTCCATTTACAAATCTAGGGGCACTAGATTGTCTTACCTAAAAAATTGATTTTCCAAAATTATTTTTCTTTTCAAGCTCTTTAGAAATCAAATCTTTTTCTTCTTGAACTTTATGAAGCAAATTTTGTAAATCAAAACATATTTGTTCAAACCCGTTGAGTTTTGCTTCAAGTTAAATTTTGGTTTTAGAACTCAAATCATTTTGAATTTTCAAATTTGAAACAAATTTCTTATTTTTCAAAATGTGATTTTTAAACTCTAAATCCAAATCATCATAGGCATCTTGTAATTCATCAAAAGAATATAAACATGAAGTAGATGAATTAGAAGTTACCCTTGAATCTTCTTTGATGGCCATAAGGCAAAGGTTGGCTTGTTCATCATCAGTGGAATCTTCATCTCAGCAAGTAGCCACATATGCCTTCTTCTTATGGCTTGAAGTCATTCTGGGAGAAAAGCTTGTCCCAAAGCTTATCTATTCTCTTCATGAGTCATGGGACTCAAAGAGGACCACCATCATCGAAGCTAAGAATTTGAAGGCTTTGAAGCTTGATGAACTCATGGGGTCACTTCTCACTCACCAAATCATGAAGAAGGATAAAGAAGAGGAGAAGAAGAAGGAAGAGATAAGAAAGATGGGGAAGAAGAAGATCATGGAGCTAGGCATCCATGAAAATGTCATGACTCTCAAGTCCTCCAAGTGCAACCATGTTGATACAAGTGAGGAGGAGGATGATGAAGAAGAAATAGTCCATCTCTTCAAAAAGTGTGCCCCTTTCATCAAGAAAGCAATGGAAGAATTAGAACGAGAATCTATGAAAAAGAAGAGGGCAAGCACTTCAAACCATAAGAAGGAAAATGTGGCTACTTGGAGTGATGAAGAATCCACCGACGATGAACAAGCCAACCTTTGCCTTATGGCCATCGAAGAAGATTCAATGGTAACTTCTAATTCATCTACTTTATGTTCATATTCATTTGATGAATTACAAGATGCCTATGATGAGTTGGTTTTAGAATCTAAAAATCACATTTTGAAAAACAAGAAAGTGATTTCAAATTTGAAAATTCAAAAAGTTTGATTTCTAAAACCAAAATTGAACTTGAAGCAAAATTAAATGAGTTTGAACAAAAATGTTTTGATTTACAAAATTTTCTTCATAAAGTTCAAGAAGAAAAAGATTTGATTTCCAAAGAGCTTGAAAAGAAAAATAATTTTGGAAAATAAAATTTGTGTGTAAGACAATCTAGTGCCCCTAGATTTATAAATGGAAAATGTTTTAGAAGTGTTTGGGTCCCAAAAGGACTAACCACTTTAACTAAAACAAATGAAATTGGAAAATGGATTCCTAAGGGGACTAAACTTTGTGCTACTAATGTCTATGGATCCAAAGCAATTTGAATACCAAAAATTACTTGATTGTCTTATGATAGATTTGTTGGAGATTGATCAACAAGTCAAATATTGAGGGGGAGCTTCATGCACACAAGGAAGAACACTTGAAGAAGGAAGGCTTCACATCCTCCCTTGAGTTCAAGTGTGGTAAAATCTAGTTGTATTTTATTTATTTAATTTGATTTATTTTTTAATTCAACTAGATTATCATGTGTTGGACTAAAACTCTTTGATGATGCTTTGAGTAATGGGGGCACTTTAAAACGAAATTTTTTATGTCATTTTTAAAAAAACCTTTCAAGTTATTTCAAACTTAAAGTTATCTAAATTCTTTTTTATATAACAAAAAAGGGGAGAGGTTGGTTTGAAAATTTTCATTTTCAAATGAATAAGGGGGGGCTTTACTTACTTTCAAATTTTTCATCTCTTATTCAAATTTTTAAATACAAAGGGGGAGAATCCCAAACAAATTTTCAAGATAGTGTTATTATATCAAAAAGGGAGAGATTGGAGAACTAATGTTTTGATATAATAATTGAAAAATGGTTTTGGATTAAATTGAAAAGATTTCAAAATGTTTCTAAGTCTAAACAACTTGAAAATATGTTTGAAGATGTTTTAAAGGGGTTTAAATGCACTTTCTAAAGTCAAACTTTACAAAACCACCCAGGTGTTTCGAAACACCCATAGGCGTTTCGAAACGACCATTCACAAAGACAAAACGTTTTGATACAACCTTGTCTGTTTCAAAACGGGCTTTAATTTGGGTGAGGGTTTTACACAGTGTTTCGATACGGGCTTCACCTTTTCGATACAACTATTTCCTTAATGGTCAAATCCCCAACGGCAATTTAATTTGCAGCCTAACTGTCAATCATACCGAAACGAGTTGTAACTGTTTCAGTATGGCTAGAAGGGTTTCGAAATGGCCATCGGCGTTTCGATACGGCCTGCTGCATCAGACTTCAATGGCTAGTTCTAAAGTAGAGCGTTCCAAAACAGGGTCGAGTGTTTCGAAATGAACGTATGCATAACAGCATTTATGGTGGGAAATAAAGTCTCCAACGGCTCCAAAACATCCCCAACGATCCTCAACGGCTACAAACTCTATTAGAAGTATAAAAGGGACTTCAAAGCATCAAGCAATGGTTAATGCTTCAATTGTCAACAACACTATGATCAAGAAATTGTCTTAGAGCTTAAATTGTCCATGTCTTGTAAAGACAACACTAGTGAGCTAAATATTGTTAAATTTTCTCAAGTGTTTAGGTTTTGGGTGAGAGCTTTATAGTGCAAACAAATACCTTTTAGAGGGATTTCAAGTTTGCTTAAGAATTTCTCTTGTAAGAGAGTGTTTGATTAAGCTAAGGATAGTGACGCAAAAATGTAGATCGGCTACAACTCTCGTTATAAGTCAAAAACTAAAATCCTTAAAACAAGTGGATCAATTCTTGTTGTAATGAATTGTTAACCTGATTTGTCACTGGATCCGTCGATGTCAATAGCTACGTTTAACATTCTCATGCAAACAATAATTAGATCCAACAATCAAAGTATGAGAAAAAGCTAATAAAAATATTTTGAACTGGAAGATAAGATTTCCAAGAGTTTAGACAGAGCTTAAAAGAAATAAACCATCGTCATTAAAGCACAAAATATAATAGATATCTTCAACAAACATCTACTGAAAAGAAAGTTTAAGAAGGTAACTTGTAACCCCCGTAGCCCGGTCTAGACGGTTGACCCGAACTACGAAGATTACACGGGGAAAACCAAAGTCAACCCGAAAGTCAACCTTGATTAACGACCCTTTTTTTTTCTTTTTAATCTTATCTAGATGCACATTAACCTTAAGTGTGACCATACAGTCAACGTATTAAAAGATCATAAACATCAGAGATCAAACAGGGACCCAATTGAACAAATTACAACTATAGGGACCAAATTGTAAATTCTGATAAATTAAGGGACTTAACCCAAATTAAAGTTACCATCTTGAAAATTAGGCAGGTTTCATGCTTCTCTATGAAATTTCAGCTCAAACGGACATTCCAAACTCATACAATTGATCATACAAGATTCAGGACCAAAACGTAAACAAAACGAAACATATTAAGATACTTTTAACTGAAATTAACGGTCGGGTATCGATACGCCACGTGTCGTATCGATACTCGGGGAAGGCAGTAACCAAACTCTAGCAACGGTATCGGTACGAGTTACCCCGTATCGATACGGCCATCATACGGTATCGGTACCTGTTCAACCGTACCGATACGCCTGGGCAGGAATGAGCATATTTGGCTCAGGCGTATCGATACGCAAGCCCGAGTACCGATACCCCTGCCTGATTTCGACTCAAAAACCACAACAATCATACTTCAAACTCCAAATTAACATCACCAAACCATACCACTTAATCATACAACATGCAAGAACCATAATTGCATCAACAATTCAACATTTGAGCATCATATGTGAAAAGCCCCAATTCATATAGCATGCTTCCTACTTAAGCTACCATTCAAGCAATAAACCTTCATAAGCAAGCAATATAAATTCAATCCAAAAACCAGCAATTCAGACAATCATTTAACATCCATAGGGAGTCTCAAACACCTCCCAAAACATACACATTGGTTCCCCATTGCCAAATCAACCAAAAGCTAAAATGTTTAACAAAACCTTCCATACATTGAGCTTTACTTGAACTTGTATGCTTGCCTTCTCTTGCTGCCCTCAATGCACTCTAGTGCTCTGCATTATTGAATCAAGAAAACGAGAGAGCATAAGCCAAAGCTTAGTGAGGAGTGCTCTTTTAAAACCATTCAATAATGCAATTAAAACCATTTGTAAATCATGCTTATATTCAATCTTTTCACATGCTCAAGCATACTTTAAATCAAGCAATTCCATGCTTCCACATTTCATTTAAACAAGCATCTCATGCTTCAACATAAACATTAAATCATGCATCTCATGCATCTCATGTACAATACATGTCATATTGGCTCAAGTGATACATTTCATTTAGAAATCAAGTTCAACAACTTTCCCCAAGGACTTTTAAACACCTTGGACCCCAAGGACTTTTAAACACCTTGGCCATGGACTTTTAAACACCATGAATGGACCACACAAGGACTTTTAACCACCTTTGTGTCCGTAACTTGAAATACCCCAAGGACTTTTAAACACCTTGGCCCCAAGGACTTTTAAACACCTTGGCCCCATGGACTTTTAACCACCATGGAAAGGAGCACCTAAGGACTTTTAACCACCTTAGAGTCCGCAACAAGATTCATCCAAGGACTTTTAACCACCTTGATGATCTTAGGTAACAAGGCTCACTCAAGGACTTTTAACCACCTTAGTGACCTTCACTTTTACAAACCATCACTTGCCAATACACACTTTATACATCATATAATCCACTGTTTTAAAGCATTTAAACCAAGCCATTTCATCATGCATTTCAAAGCATTAAATCATCATTTAACAATGCATAAAACAAGGTACTCTTACCTAGAGACACCTTCAACACATGGCTTAAAACATCAGCATAAATCATGCTAAAACATCAGCAATTAACATGCTAAAACATGCTTTCCAAAACAGTAGCAAATCATGCAAAATCATCATTTCACATTTCAACAAAACATGGCCACCACTTTAAGAGAGTAATCCGAAAACTTACACTTGAGCTTAGCAAAGTTGTTTAGACTTATACTAAGCTCCCAAAACCTTCAACCTTTGGTTTAAAAGCTGAAAATCCATTTTCACTCACCGATTACCAAACAAGCCTAGCCAACAAGCTTTCCAAGCTTCCGAAACCTTCCGAAAACACCTCCAAAGCTCAAGGATCAACCTCCCCTGTTTCAAGCACATAAAAACAGAACATTAATGCATCCTTATGCATTAAAACACCAGCAACATCAACACAACTCGCTGCTCATCACAAATCTAACAATTTGGCTACCAAACACAACCGAAATCATCTCCAAACACTTCCAAAACTTAACCCAGCCAAGATCCATCACTTCTAACCATTTTTATACATCACATAACATGCAAAAAGATCACAACCACGTCCTTATACCTCCAGGTATAACAGATCACCAATTACACTCCAAAAACAACCAAAACTCAAGCCAAACTTAGGAAATTCAACCTATCCGGGATTGCATTGATTAAACCTCAACTTCTAATCATTTTAGCATTCATTTAACATCAATTTAACACCTCAAAACCCTGCTTAAACAGATCACACGAAATTTTCACCAAAATCACCAAATCTTGCATTTTAGCCAAAAATCAAGATCTCAATTGAAAAGCCTTTAATAAAACATGAATCAAGGATTGAGAACTTAGGAATTTCAGTAAAGAACTGATAGTTTAGAGGAGAAGGACGTTCTTACCTCCAAACTTGAATTTCTCCATTTTAGAGCCAAAATGCTTGATGAATCAACTTGTAAATTGTGAGGTTTTGATGATGAGATGATTAGAAATCAAATGAGAGTTGAAATGAGAGATTAAGAAGTCAAAATCAGAGAAAGAAATCTGAGGAAATCTTGTTTGGGTAGAGAGAAAATGAGAGAAAAGAGAATTTGAGAGAAAATAGAAAAATTAGTTAAGAATTGGTTAAAATGATTTCCCTCCCTTTTCTTAATCTTTAAAATCAGATTTTAGACTTAAAATATCTTAGAAAAATCTGGAGAAATCCTTTTTGGAATAATAGCTCCTTAAAGATTCAAAGTTTCAATCCTTTATAGAACTGTCCCGCAACTTTCAAAAATTACATTTTGGTCACTAGCCAAAATGTCAACCTTCCGAACCTCATTTTCCAAAATTGATTTCACAGTTCACTTTTATATATTAAAAGATGATTTTAGAATATTTTTCCATATTTTTAATGCAACCCGAACTAGGTTTTCCTAAATTCCCTCTTATATATTCGATCAGCACTTTGACTGACCCGGTCAACGCCAAAACTTCCAAGCCCAAAACCGGGGCGTTACATAACTAAATATTCTCCTTGATATTGCACTTGAATCCTCTTCTCCTCGGATACTTCCGCCTTGCTTCACCTTAGATCTCCAGAAATGAGCTTAAGTCACCATAGAAGGATAGAAAAAGCTCAGAGGTTGAAGATGATATGAAAATAGAAATCGTGCGACTCCCTCTCTCTTCCCATATTCGTCCTTTTATAAGTTGCCCAGGAAAAGACATGTCCTTCAAGTGTTTTGCGTGACCCAGAGACACACCAAATCTGTTATAACAAATAATATAGCCGGCAAAGTCATCCTTATCTTTTAGCAGACTAGACAGCTGGCCACTGCAATATCGAGCTGGCTGCAGTGGTGAAACTTCCTATGTAGGGACATTTGAATGCAGTGACAACAAGGAAAATAGGCAGAAATATGTGAAATAAGAGCAACTGAGACTAATTGAGATAAAATGTAGGAGATAGACATCAAATGCAGAAATGAATGCAATAAACACTGATGTGGGGATAATTAAATCTATAAATCTAGGGAAAATAAATGATCTTTAAAGAGCAATCAATAACCTTATTTTCAAAGTTTAAATATGCAATAATATCTTTAATTAATATTTATTTTTAAAAAAATAATTTATTATAATTATTATGAAAAAAATTTGGATTTTGATTTATGCGAAAAGAGTGATTATATGAAGAAACATATATTGTTGCTATCTATTTGTATAAATAATATATATATTGTGAATAAAGTAAAGAGCAAGAACAAAATAGATGAACAATAACAAGATGAGAGACAAAGAGAGAGACTTGTATTATATTCTCAATGTAGAGTTGTTTCTAATGTTTTTTCCAAACTCTATATTTATAGGCATAAGATAGAAACTATAATTCTAATGGGTATTAAACCCTAATAATAAAGTACATTAAAGTCTCATTTAATATATGGATATCCACCATAAATAAAAATATTCATAACACTCCCCCTTGGATATCCATGAAGATAATGTGCCTCGTTAAAACCTTACTAAGATAAAAACCCTATGGGAAAAAAATTAGTGAAGGAAAAAGAGTACACACATCTTTGATACGCATATCATGTTGCCTCATTAAAAACCTTACCAGAAAAACCACATGGGACAAAACCTTGGGTAAGGGAAAAATAGTGCAACACGTATTTACTACCCCTCAAGAAAACATCACATAAGATCTTTGAATCTTAATAATTCAATCTTAAATAAATTCTTCAAATGTTGAAGTAGAGTATGCACCAATGGATAGATCTTCTAAATTATTGCTTGAAATGATTCATCGAATATCATTCTTTTGAAGATCACGGGGGACAAAACTTTGAAGAAATATGTTTCGTTTTGTCACATTTGATGTATCCACGTTTTGATTGAGATATAATTTTTGCATTATCTCTACACAAGATAGCTTGCATCTTATCTTGTAAAAGCAATTCACATATCTTCTAGATATGTTTAGCCAAACACATATTTCGGCTTTGCCTCACGCATAACAATTATTTACATGATTTGGAGAGGCGTCGAGTTTTGAAAGATTTAAAGGTAATGATCTCGTAGCAATTATTTTTCGGCTTTGCCTCGTGCTCAGCGGATGTGCGTTATACATGTAAAGTCTCTTTAAACACTTTTCAGTGTATGTCGATTGATACACAAAGATTTTATTGTTAGGGAGTTCTCTTCCTGAGTCCCAATGATATTCAAATAATCAACATACACAATAATAACAAATTCGGAGATAAACCTTAATAAAACTGCTGGGGAAATTGAATCATTCTAATAGCCTTTCGCTAATAAGTATTCGCTGAGGTGATTATACAATATGTGCCCAAATTGTTTAATCCATAAATAGATAAGTTCAATTTGATTGAACAATGTTCTCGAGAACTTGAATTAACTGCTTTTATAACCTAAATCTTTCCGGAAGTTTTATGTAAATGTTATTATTAAGAGACTAATAAAAATAGGATGTAACAACATCCATTAGGCGGAAACTAAGTCATTTCATTTATTGCCAGATTGATCAAAAATTAAAAGTAGTTGCATCCACCACCAAGGAATATATATCCTCATAATCAATTTCATGTCTTTGTGAGAATCCTTGTGCAATCAAACGAGCTTATATCTCGTGATTTCCCCTTTTTATTTCTCTTTCTAAAAAAGAATCATTTATATCCACAGGCTTTACACATTATGATGTACGGACTATAGGCCCAAATACTTCTCTTTTCGAAAGAGATTTTAGTTTCGCCTCAATTGCCTCTTTCCATTTTGGCCAACAATTTCTTTGTTTACATTGTCCAATTGACAATGGTTCATGATCCACATCAAAACCTCTAGTGCTATATTGCATGCAAATGTATTACCAACGTCGATTTGATTTTAGTTCCACTTATTACCAAACATGAGATAATTTATTGAGATCTCTTTATTATTAGGTACTTGAGTCATGTCAATGTCTCTGTTGGAGACATTTTAATCTTTTCTAGAGATTTTCATAATACGTTGATTCCTCGATCAAACCATCATAAAATATAGCTCATTTTCTTTTTCTAGGAATTTTATCTTTGGAACCTACTTGTCTACCACGCTACATGTTTAAGCTAGACTCATTAGCAACTAGAGTTTGTCCTTTCGGAACATCAATTTAATCGGAGCATTCATAGCTGGTATATGTGATTTAGTCACTCTTTATCTCTCTGTCGGCCAACTGGAGTGGCTCAAAGTAACTCACATCTTTAGCCTCCAAGGTTGATTCCTCTGGTTCCTCAAACAGTTCAGTTATGTCGTCATCGAATTCTGCATCCTAGCACAACTGTGCAATGTCCAAAGTATAAATGGCCTCTATAAAGTGTCCACAAGTTCTATATTTCATGCACATTCCATCTCATTTTATTGTTGTTTTTAGTACATTTTAGGCATAATTAGGACCATGCATAGCATTTTATAGTATTTCTTTACTTTGCCATATTTTTCTAGATTATCCTTTGTTTGGTAAAGAAAAGGTATTGTTTTAGTGTGCTTATGGTTTTAGGTACTAGAGGCTGACAGAGAAAAAGAGGAGCTGAGGATACGATGCTGAGGAAGCGAACCAAGGAGCTGTACTGATGCACTTCTAGACAGAGACAGCAGCTGCCGCCGCCCACCGTGTCGCCCAAGACAACAGACTATGGAGTTGGAGAACCGGAGTGCAATTTGTAGAGCAGAAAATCCTGATTCTATCGAGGTTGTCCACTCAATTTTCTGGCGTCTGTAGCAGCGGACAGAGCCGCCGAAGGTGAATCTCGAGATTACTTGTGGAACAAGGCAACGTGATAAAGTCCACATTCAACTCAAAGAAGTCAGAGTTTAAAGTCACATTTAATGTGGAAAGCTACGTTGAAGACTTCTACTTCAAAAAGGACTAGACCTAGCTAATGCCTATATATACCCATTGTAATTCTAATTTAAAATAGCTTAGCTTTTCCTTACGCATGGTTTAGGTTTTCTTGCCGCTGACATGTTCTAAATTTCTCCTTGGGTTTGGGTTATGTTGTAATTAGTTGTGAGAACGGTTGTTTAGGATTTCAAGTTTGTTTTTGCAAATAAAATTACAAGGTTTACTTATTCTATGTTCTTCACAGTTTTCAATTAAGGCGAAAGACAGGGGCAGATCTTGGTATAACAAGTTGAGGGGGCCAATTTAAAATTTTCAATAATTTTAGAAGTGGAAACTAAAATTTTCAAAAATTGTGAGGTTTAATGAGATATTCTCAAAATTTTAAATGGGGACTTAATTGAAAGTATTTAAAAAATAAAAACTTAATGATAATTTTTAATGTTTTGAGGGGGCCAAATTAAAATTTCCCAATTTTTGAGAAAGCCAAATTAATATTTTTTAAAAACTTGAAGGACCAAATGTAAAATGTTCCAAAATTTGTGGGGGGGGGGGGGCAAGGCCCCCTTAGGCTACTACCATCGTCTGCCCCTGGCGAAAGATTAGTTGAATTTTATCCATTTTTTCGGTATTGAGAGAGTCGAACTCACGAAATGACTAAGTATGATTTCATTTATAGACGGTGCGATCAATCCAGCCTAGATATAGGTTAAGGGTTTAAAGCGGCTAAAAGAGGACGGATTAACTTGTTGTCTTTGCATGATTCATGCCGCAACTGGTGTTATCTGTAGTGGGCATCAATAGAACTCTAACTTAGGGATAAGCGGAGTCACTTTCGAAGCGTTCTGTCGAGCCTTGTAATTTTGCCGAGACACAGTTCCATTCCCCAGCCGAGGCAGCAAGAGGGTCTCAACAATTTACCTGCCATCCACCGCCGAGGCAGCAGAGTGTGGCAGCACAAAACAACTTGACCTATTCAACGCAGTTTCACACTGAGCAGCAGCATAACCCTGCCCTCTTTATCAAACTGATCACTTCCTTCTTAATTACTTGTGTTTTTATTTTACTTTTCTTTTCAAACATTCAACTTACTTGTGCTTTTACTTTTCTTGTGCAGGATTTACAACTCTAATCAAGTTGTTCAATTCCTGTGGGAGACGACATCTTATATACTATAACTTGACAGGAGTGTGTACTTGCGCTCATAAATAGAGAACACCATAACGCTCTACACGTTTTTGGCGCCGTTCCAGGGATTGGTAACAACGAAATTCTTCTTTAATTTCTGCAGTTTTATTTCTTTACATTTTATTTTATTTTTATTTTTATCAAAAAAAAAGAATTTTACAGTTTCCTTTGCTAGTGTATGAACAGGGCGAATCAAAAAGGAGAAATCCTCTTCTACGACGTTATCGAACGAAGAGCAAGAGAGCTCAAGAAGAAAATCAGAGTAACCCTAGGGAAAACCAAAGAGGAAAAAGAAAAGGCAAAGGTAAACATGGACCCGCCCAGCAATGCTGCAAACGGCATGGATGGGCAGCAAGACTTGCTACCCAGAGAACAACAAGACCCACCAAGGCAACAACCCCCTCTTCTACCCAAGCAGCCCTAGAATGTTCGAACCACTTGAGATTACTTGGAACATGACTTCAGAGGGTTTGATCCGACAGTGACAGAACAAGAGATTGAGGCGGATCACTTCGAGTTGAAGCCCGTTATGATTAACATGATCAACACGTTAGGGCAATTTGAGGGACTGCCGCAAAAGATGCTCGGAAGCACTTGAGAGGATTCCTGGACATCTTTAGAGCATTCAAAATACACGGGGTCCATCAAGACGTACTGAGGCTGAGACTATTTCCCTATTCACTGAGGGATAGGGCAAAACAGTAGCTAAACAATCAGCCAGGAGGATCGTTCAACACATGGACAGAGCTGTGTAAAGACTTTCTGGACCGTTTCAGCCCGTCCAATGTCACAAACAGACTTCGGAATGAAATAACAGCCTTCCGACAAGAGTATGACGAGTCGATGTATGAAGCATGTGAGCGGTACCAACAAATGCTAAACAACTACCCGCTACATGGTTTTTCGGCTTGGACACAAATATAAATGTTCTACAACGGGGTGAACTACCCAACACGGATGATGATTGATGCCTCAGCCAATGGAATCATCCTTGACAGACTACTAGAGAAGGCACTACAGATTTTGAACCAAGACACCAAGAATGACTACAAGCATCCAACAGCCCACCGAGGCGGCGTTAGGCGGCCAACTATTGTGAACAAGGTAGAAGCCTCAGAATCTGTCAATGCCCGCCTTGACAAGCTGACAGAGCTAGTCATGACCATCGTGAAACCTGCTGGGAAAGGCTATGAGGTAAAGGCTGTAGAGACATTCTGTGACGAGTGTGGGGGCAACAATGAATCCTCTAACTGCACCGCGTTTGCCAACTTTATGAGAGGATACGAGAGGAACAACAAACCTGCTTAGAACACCTACAACCCTGGATGGAAGAACCATCCCAACTTCTCCTAGAGCAACCCAAAGACTGCTGCAAACCCACAACAACAACAGGGAGGTTATCAACAAAACTTGTCCAGACAGCAGACTTAACAGCCGTAAAATAATAATTCACTAGAAGCAACTCTTCATACTTTTATGTCTAGAACTAGTGATTTTATTGTTCGCACTAATAAATTCATTGATAAAACTAAGTCTTTCATGGATAAGACAGAGTAGATGAACAACCAGGAGGCTGCTATAAAGATCTAGGAAACTCAATTTGGGCAATTTACAAAGATCTTCAGTAGCATAACAATGGGAGCAGCATCCAGCAGCACATAGGCAACAGCGAAACCCACTTACTTGTAGTGCAAAGCCATATCTACCAGAAGTGGGAAGGAGTTGGATGAACCCAGGGTGGAAAAACAACCAGAAACATAGCCAACACTGAAAAACAGCCTGCCGCGGCAGCATCGATACCAGCTGCCGCGGCAGCATTGATACCAGCTGCCCCGGCAGCTAAACACGACAGCGGTCCTGAAGCAGATGATCCTCCAAAGATAAATTTCCCATTCAAATAGCGTATAGAGGATATCCACCTGCCAGCACCTTTCCCCCAGAGGCTTAAGCAACAGAAGCAAGAACACCAATTTAGAAGATTCTTGGATATTTTAAAGCATGTGCACATAAACATCTCTCTAATAGAAGCCATTCAGAATATGCCCAACTATGCCAAATATCACAGGGACATGGTTTCTAAAAGGAAGAGGATTGGGGAGTTTGAAACAGTTGCTGTAACAGAGTAGTGCACGACAATGTTGCACAACAGACTACCGCACAAGCACACAAACTTGGGCAGCTTTGTTATTCCATACAGGATAGGCATCAAGCATGAAACAAAAGCCCAATGCGACTTGGGAGCCAACATCAACCTAATGCCTAAGGAAGTCTTTGATCAATTAGGAATTGGGCCAGCCAAACCCACCTCTGTCATGCTACAACTTGTCGATCATTCTTTTGTGCAACCGGAGGGAAATATCAAAGACATCCTAGTGAAGGTGGGCAACCTTATTCTTCCAGGTGATTTCCTTATCCTAGACTGTGAGGCTGATGAAAAATCCCCTATCAACCTTGGGCGACCATTCTTGGCCACAGGCAGAACGTTAATAGATGTGGAACATGGGGAGCTGACCATGAGGGTAGACAACCAAAGCATTAAGTTAAATGTGCTACAACCCTCGGGAAAAGAAAAGGAAGGATGCCCAGATGCTAAAGTTGTCAAAATTAGCATAGAGATAGGCGAAAGCAGCAATTGTCGCGACAAACCCGAGGGCAGGCAGAAAGACCCAGCAGCACATCACCTGAAGGAACAAGAGGACCCCCCAGGAGGGAAGGACAAGAAAAATTACCTCAGGAAGTGGTTATGTCTGGAGATGCACCTAAATGCACTCCCAACATAACTTAATTTTTAATTCTTTTTCTTTATTTTTAATTGTATGCATTTGGATTAGAATTTATTTTATTGCAATTTTTTAGGATTAGATTAACGACCACATCTTTAATTTTACGAATTTATTTCTAATATTTAATTTTCTTTAGTTAGTATTTCAAGATTAGGAATAAAAGAGCCGGATCAAGAAGAAGGCCCAGCAAGAAGCCCGCCCACCATTCCGCCAAGACAGCCCAAGGTAGCCTAACGTAGAAACACGTAACGGCTAGTTGACCGCTAACGGCTAGCTGCCAACGGCTACGAAAATAACGAGCAAAAATCTCGTAACGTGCGCAAGACAACTGGACCGTTAGACATTTAATGTCGCCACGGTACCTCTCAACAACCTCTATTTAAACCCTTTTCACTTCATTCATTTACTTTACTTTTACCTTTCTTGCTAATCTTATTCTTGCATCAACTACTCTCACCTATTTTCTTTCAAGTTTCAGTAAAACTTCAACCGTCTCACATGGCTTCCTTATCAGCACCCAAACCCACCTTCCAACGCTTCTTCTTCTACGAAGATGAAAAGAGATACCGAACCCAGTTCGAAAAACATGCCATAAGGGAGGAGCAAGGCTTTCATTATACAAGGAATACATGAGATTTAGGCCTAGAACCAAATCTGTTCAAAACCATCCACAACAAGGGATGGGAAATCTTTGCACGACAGCCGGAGATAGCCAACATCACCATGGTCAGGGAGTTCTATGCCCACCATCCCCGCCCGGAGATGCCATTTGTGTTCGTCCGAGGGGAACCTGTCAAGCTCAACGCTGCCATCATCAACGGTTTTTATGGCCTGGATATGAACGACAACCCTCACGAGGAGTGGAGGCAGTCTCTGACGGTTTCCGATTATGAGGAAATCAAGGCCAAACTGTGCAAGCCCAACACACTGTGGCTGGCAGGAAAGCATGAAGGATCTATCCAACGCCGCCACCTGCTGCCCGAGGCAATGCTGTGGAACACATTCGTCAAGAGGCGCCTGCTGCTCACCTCCCACAACTCTACCGTAGAACGGTCGCGCCTAGCCCTAATCCACACCTGCTTCTGGAAGACGAAGGGCGAGTTGTACTTCCCGTCCCTCAGCACAGGTATTTGCGCCAACTTTGGTGTTTCAACTAACCCCAAATATGAGATGACGACAGCTAATTCGGTGGACCAAAAAAGTATGCCTATAGATGATGCGGGCCATGGAAACAGAGCACATAACTCCAAGCCAGCCTTTTGCAGCCCAACCTGCCACTCCAACCACCCCCGATAGTACTGAAGCTGCCCCAGACAACAAGGTACTCACATTGCTGCGCACCTTTATTGGCAGCAACAAATGCATCGAGCAGCAGCAGCTGACCTTCATGAAATACGTGGGGAAGTCCAAGAAGCCTTTTTGGTTTATCTCCTGCAGAAGTTCCCTGACGACGGCCCTACCTTTCCTCCATCTCTGCAGACCTTGCCAAAGCCGCCCCAGCACAAGGAACGCCATTTGCCGCCGCTGCCCTCCATGCCGCTTCTTTCCGCCAGGTGCCCTCTCTGATACACTACCCATCTTACTCATCCACCACAACATCCAACACGGTGGCAGACTCCCCTGAGAGGCATCAATGGCACCATTCACCTGCCTGCACAATAGCGACAGTGGCGAATACCTCCTCATCGGAGGAGATTGAGCAGCATCTGCCGGAACCAGCAACAATAGTAGTAGCAGTAGTAGCAGCCATCCCAATGGCAATAGACCCTCCGGCAGCACCCACAGAGAAAGGCACTAGGAAGAGGAAGTGACACATCATAGCCGTCGAGCCTGTGGATGAAGAGACAGAGTCAGAAGAGAGCGAAGCACCTCCTGCCGCTCCCCCTGCCGAACCTCAAGAAGAGCTTCGTCTTACGCCTAAGAGAGTCCAGCTGCCACGGACATCAAAAATCTCACCTGCTAAGTCTGCCGCCAAGACATCTGTTGGCCGCCACTTCATCATCCAAACCTCTTCCTCCTCCTCAACAACAAAGACTCAAGCATCCTCTCAACCCTCAGCCAATTTTTAGTTTTTTCTTTCCCTTTTCTTCATTTTATCTTTTTTGTTTTCATCTTTATTTCTTGTATTTATTTTTCTGTTTTTCTTTTTCTGTTTTATTTTCTGCATTGAGGGCAATGCCCATCTCGAGTTTGGGAGGGATAGCTCTCGCATATTTTGTCTAGGCATACTTAGTAGCATATAGATTGCACTGTACTTGCCTTAGTGTTAATCGGAACAAAATTTTCTATATATAACTTATGCCTATGACAGTTAGTCGATTACTTATTTTTGCACCAATAATAAATTGAACTTAATATGGGAAAAGCATGTAAAATGACTTAGAATTTTTTTATTGCCAAAACTGTCAATCACTACTGTTACTTGTTGAATTTGTTAGAATATATAATGAACACTGCCTGTTTTGTTTTTAGAATTCTTTGCAAAGTTCTAACAATGGTTGCAGGTAGCCGGCGAGGCAGAAAATAGAAACAGAAAAATACAGCACTGCCACGGCAGCCGAAGTAAAAACAAAGAAACATTGATGTTTTACCCTAGAGGTGCCCGCAACAGGCTCTAGGAAGAATCATGTGCGAGGACACTCCACTGCTATCAACGGCCATGAATCTGAAAGTTTTGAAGTGACGGACAAATTAGCATGAGTGAATGAAAGTCTTCACGGAATGGCTCTACTCCACGGGTTCAGGGTTTTGTACCTTGCTCCTATCTTAATTTCAGACCTAGAAGAGTAGTTGTGATAAGCTGAAGCCCTCATTGCCATGATTAAATATTGTGATTAACTGCGCTGTCTCGGAAGCAACCTTATATATCATAACAACATCTTTGTTTATCTAGTTATTCTGCATAATTCAGCCTGTATACAGTCCTGCACACACCGCACTAGCATTAGAAATTAATTCTGAGTTATTCTCTTGTTAAGTTCCTTTCATTAATCTAATATAAGTGTCACGGCCTTGATGTATAAAATCAAGTTGAAAACAAGTTTTTCTTTCTGGTTAATATAAGGGCAAGTATGTTTAGGTTGCATTACTTGAGGACAAGCAATAGTTCGAGTTTGAGGGTGTGTAAAGTGTCCACAAAATCTATATTTCATGCACATTCCATCTCATATTATTGCTATTTTTAGTACATTTTAGGCATAATTAGGACCATACATTGCATTTTATAGTATTTCTTTACTTTGCCATATTTCTAGATTATCTATTATTTGGTAAAGAAAAGGTATTGTTTTAATGTACTTTTGGTTTCAGGTACTAGAGGCTGACAGGGGGAAAGATGAGCTGAGGATACGATGCCGAGGCAATTGAACCAAGGAGTTGTACTAATGCAGTTCCAGAAAGAGACGGTAGCTGTCGCCACCCATCGTGCCACCCAAGACAACAGACTATGGAGTTGGAGAACCAGAGTGTGATTTGTAGAGCAGAAAATCATGATTTTATCGATGTTGTCCACTCAATTTTCCGACGTCTGTAGCAGCGGACAGAGCCGCCGAAGGTGAATCTCGAGATTACTTGTAGAACAAGGCAACGTGATAAAGTCCACATTCAACTTAAAGAAGTCAGAGTTTAAAGTCACATTTAATGTGGAAAGCTACTTTGAAGACTTCTACTTCAAGAAGGACTATACCTAGCTAATGCCTACATATACCCATTGTAATTCTAATTCAAAATAGCTTAGGTTTTCCTTAGGCATAGTTTAGGTTTTCTTGTCCCCGACATGTTCTAAATTTCTCCTTGGGTTTGAGTTATATTGTAATTAGTTGTGAGAACGGTTGTTTAGGATTTTAAGTTTGTTTTTACAAATAAAATTACAAGGTTTACTTATTCCATGTTCTTAATAGTTTTCAATTAAGGCGAAAGATTAATTTAATTATATTCATTTGTTTGGTATCGAGAGAGTCAAACTCACGAAAGGAGTGAGTACGATTTCATCTATAGACGGTGTGATCAATTCGGCCTAGACATAGGTTAAGGGTTTAAGGCGGCTAAAAGAGGACGCATTAATATTGTTGTCTTTGCATGATTCACGCCGCGACTGGTATTATCTGCAGTGGGCATCAACAGAACTCTAACTTAGACATAAGTGGAGTCACTTTTGAAGCGTTATGTCGAGCCTTGTAGTTCTGCCGAGTTTGACGCCGAGACACAGTTCCATTCCCCTGTCGAGGTAGCGAGAGGGTCTCAACAGTTTACCTGCCATCCACCACCAAGGCATCAGAGTGTGACAACGCAAAACAACTTGACCTATTCAACAAAGTTTCACACTGAGCAGCAGCATAACCCCGCCCTCTTTATCAATCTGATCACTTCCTTCTTAATTACTTGTGTTTTTATTTTACTTTTCTTTTCAAACATTCAACTTACTTGTGCTTTTACTTTTCTTGTGTAGGATTTACAACTCGAATCAAGATGTCCAATCCCTGTGGGAGACGATATCTTATACACTATAACTTGACAGGAGTGTGCACTTGCGCTCATAAATAGAGAACCCTCTAACGCTCTATCGTCTCCATCATCTCCTTTGCTAAACATTCATCTGGTTCATCTGCACATTTCAAATCTTGAAACACGTTAAAAGTAACATGTTGGTCATTCATTCGTATGATTAGTTCCCCTTTATGAACATCAATAAAAGCTCTACCCGTGGCAAGGAATGGTCTTCCCAAAATAATTGGCACATTAGTGTCAGCTTCATAATCCAAAATGATAAAATCAGCTGGAAATATAAATGTGTCTACCTTTACCAGCACATCCTCAATCTTACCTTTGGGATGTGCATAAGATCGGTCTTCCAACTAAAGTGTCACTATGGTAGGTCTTGCTTCTATGCCAAGCTTCTTGAAAACAGATAGTGACATAAAATGATGTTGGCTCCTAAATCACATAATGCCTTACCCATGAATTTGTTTCCAATTGTACAAGGAAAGGTAAAACTCCCTTGATCTTTCAGCTTTGGTGGCAATCGGTTTAGGATCATGGCACTACATCCTTCAGTAAGAGTAACAGTTTCAAACTCTCCCAACTTTCTCTTTTTGGACAAGATGTCTTTCATGAACTTTACATAGTTGGGCATTTGCTCAAGGGCCTCTACCAATGGAATGCTAATTTGCAATTGCATAAGCACTTCCAAGAAGCACTTAAATTGTTGGTCGTACTTGTGTTTTTGAAGTCTTGCTGGAAATGGTGGTGGTGGATACACATATGTTGGCAATGTCAGCTTTGCCGAGGCAGTGTTGGCATCCACTTTGGCATCAATATGCTTTTTGGCCTCAGTCTGCTTGTCATCATTGCTAACATCATCGTTGGCACTGGAACTGGCATCATGTTGAGTAGTGGTACTGGCATGAGCGTTGGCATCATTGTGGGCATAACCACTAGCATCATCTGCTTTAGCTTTCTCATTCTCTGATTCCTTGGGCTTGTCTACTGGGACAAGCTTAACATCTTAGCTATCAACTAGTTGTTTGGCAACCGTTTCTGCCTCACAATGTTTACCACTTCAAAGGGTTATGACCTTGCACTGCTCATTACCTTTGTGTCGAGCATCTTCAGTATCACTTGGCAAAGCTCCTTGTGGATGATTGTTGAGTGCATTCACAACTTATCCCATCTAGATCTCCAAATTCCGTATTGAGGCTTCCAGACTATGAATTGCGACATCATTTTGCTTTGTGTACTTTGTAAGATTGCCTCCTTGATTGAGTCTTTGCCCTTGCTGGAAATTATTTTGAGCTCTCTACGGCATGATATTTTGATAGAATGTTGGCATGGCATTCTGGTTTTGCCTCCGAGCATTTTGGCGTTGTGCATTATACTGGTTTCCTCCTTGATTTCCCCAAGCTAAGTTAGGGTGTTGCCTCCAACCTGCATTATAAGCGTTGAAGTTAGGATTATATTAACGTCCAAAATTGCCAATGAAATTTACTGACTCAGGATTGGCAGCGCATTCATCCACATGGTGGTTCTCTCCATAGATAGTGCAAAATGGCTCCAATGATTTAACTGCTTGGGACTCGTTGCTTTTTTGTAAAGTTCTCACCATGCTGGTGAGGGTGGAAATCTCGGCATGGATGGATGTTAGCTCATCCAACTGTAGTTTCCCACTAGCTTTGGTTTCAGTCCCAAGTCTAGCAAAAGGATATTCAAAATCATTGATGACTATTCTTTCAAGGATGCTAACGGCTTCTGTATAATTTTTGTTAAGCAATGATTCGGTTGGTGAAGCATCAACAACAGTCCTTGTTTGTGCATTCAATCTGTTGTAGAAGGTTTGTATCTGGGTCCAATTTGGGAACCTGTGCATAGGACACCGTCTTTAAATCTTTCCCATGCATCATATAAGGTCTCGTCCTCAGCCTTCCTGAAGGTAATGAACTCACTATACATCTTGGCAGTGAGCGTTGGCGGCTAAAATCGCGTTAGAAACTTTTAGCATTAATCTACCCATTAAGTGACTAAGCCAGGTGGCTAGGAATTGAGCCACGTCTTTGCTCTGTCTCTCAAAGAAAAAGTAAATAGTTCCAGCTTCACGATATCCTTAGATACTCCTAGTTGCTGAAATAATTGGCATGTCTCCATGATTTTTTTAAAATTCTGCCTTATATCTCCAGTTAGTGCTCCATCGAACTGTCCTACATTCAAAAGAGTTGAGATCATTACGGATTTGAGTTCGAAGTTTGATGCATTTACCTCATTGCCAATAACTCCTAGCATTAAGCCTGTGATGTCATGTGTTGATTGCTCTCGAATGGGTCTCTCTTCTTCAGCATTGTTGACAACATTATTTTTGTTCTTTGGTGGGTTCTGATTGTTGTTAACACCATTTGCTCATGCATTTCCTTGATTTTCGTGATTCTTCTCTCAAATTCTCTTTTTCAATCTACGCAAGGTGTGTTCAATCTCAGGGTCTAATGGACAAGCCTCCCTCTCAGTACGGTTCCTGGTCATACACTAGTAAATACAAAAATAAAATAAAAACGAAACAAGTAAAAATTTAAAAATAATCAAATTTGTTGGAATCCTTAGAAACGACGCTAAAAACTTGTAGACTCTGTAGAATATGTGTAAAATTAATGATGGCAAAAGGTATAAACAATATGTATTGGGCAGGTTATGTCAAGAATCTTTTGCGTGCAAGTATACACAGTCTGCAAGTAATACAGCTTGGTAAGCTGAGTTATTGATCCCACGGAGATTGACTTGAATTCGATTGCTCAATTGTTACTTGCTTTGGAAGAAAAGATGTTTATTTTGAAGGTTGTTTTGAAACTAAAGAAAAGAAAAATAAAATAAAGTAAATTGTTGGCAAGGAAGGCGTTTCTAAATGAGTGATGATTGTTGGCAGGGGATGCCTGGATTCAACATGGCTCATCCCAACCTTCATTGGCAAAACTGTCTTGGCATTGTTTGCCGAGCAGATTCAAAATTAGCAAAGCCTCTCTCGATGGTCATTGCACTAAATTGGCCAAGTAAAAACCTCCATATCTCTATAGTATATGTTTTTATTAAATCAATTTGATTAGAACCAATCTATACTCCGAGGGGCTAGATTTCACTTCCGAAGTAAGTTCATCTACTTGAACGACTTCTCTCGAACCTTCTCTCCTAAGTATTCAACAACTTAATCATTGTCAACCCAAGTCTTTTAAGATATTAGAAGGCAATAGGCGTATTGTGCCAGCTCTCACTTGGCAGAGTGTTTAGGAAAAATTAAAGTATGCCAAATAGAAAAAACTTTGCCAAAAACAGAATTATTATAAAGGAATCAAGACATAAAGCCAATATTCAATTCAAAACATCCCCCCACCAACTATTAAAATTAGTTCATGGTGAGGGGGATTAACCAACACAACGATAATCGTTTTCAAAAACATCATCATAAAAAACTAAAGATAAACAACTTGTGTCAAGGGAATAGGAGGAGGGGTCTCCCGATGTAGCCCTCCACGCCAGGCTCTCGGCCAAGAGGTTGAACCATCCTTCTTTGATGCAGTCGCCCGTCACTCGCCAGTCTCTCCAACGTCGTACTCTGGTCACTCTCCACCCGATCACTCCCACTTCGTCTCTTCTCATCTCGTTATGCTCAATGCTTGATCGTTGGTCTTTTATATATGCGCGAGTGGTAAATGATGAGATAAGCCTTTGCATTTGAATTTGAAATGATCAATGGATAAGAGATAGAGCTCTATCCGATCATTTTGAGATCTTATCAACTCGGTGTGATAGCTTATCAGGCTAGGACTGACGTCATCATGCTGATGATGCCTTGGTATCTAAGCTTGGCACAACATCACCAACATCTCTTGGCACCACCTTATCCGCTATTTTTTGGAGATTGGTCTATTGGCGATATTTTAGGAGCCTAATCCTTTCCTATTTTTTCGGGGGTTCATCATCTCTTGGCATGGCATCACTAGCATCTCTCTGCCAACAAGTGCTTGGCACACCTCTGGTCCATCTGTGCCCACAGCTCTTGACATTCACCTTGGAATTCCTAACTGTGTTCATTCCTTTGCCAAACCTGCAAAATAATCATAAAAACAACCATTCACTCTGACATAGGTAGAATACTAAACTCATTATGCAAATGCATGATTCTAGCAACCTAATGCAACTAAATGTACCCGAAAACAAGCAAAATCATATCAATATAGGCATGAAAAAAAATACTTTTAAGGAGGTAACAAGTACGTGGATCAAAATGAGACAATTATAATCCATTCCAACTTATTTATTTTTGTAGCTATTTTATTTTCTTCCTCCAATGTTGGGAAAACTGACTCATTAAATGATAATTAGCAAATCAAGTTGTAAATAAATTTCCCATTAGAAGCTTAAGATATTTACTTATCAGGAGAATTTGAATCCGACATATATTCTCAACCTTCTTTGAGAACCCATCTTTGTGCATTGTGGTGGAGCAATTAAAACATATACCGTACACCTAAAAATTCTAAGATGTGAACATTTTGGTTCTTGACCAAAAACCAATTCTAATGGGGAGAACTTATGATAATTTGTTGGCTTGATGCGAATTAGTGATGTTGCATGTAAAATGACATTCATCAACATTATCAAGACAATGTCTTTATAAGATAATTTGGAAATGTGCTCGTAATTTTATCAACCGAGCAAGTAACCCTGCAAACACCAAGTTGTAGATTGATAACAAGGATACATATGACCATCTAGTTGATGCATCGATTAAAACTATAAAATATCTAAATGGTCCACAAAATGGGTGCATGGGCCCATATATATCACCTTGTATCCATTCCAAAATAACAATGAATAGATTCATGATCTATCTTAGCTAGTGATGGTCGAATAATTAGTTTGTCTTGAGAGCAAGCATCATATAAAAATATTACTTTGAAGAATCTATGAGTTCTTCAATGAATAACCACATGAAGTGTTAATAGCTTTTCGCATCATAATTGAAATGGGATGATCTAACCGGTCATGTCAAATAATAAAGTTATCAGTAAACTTCTGGTTTACAATAGCATGAGCTCCAATTTGCACTAATTCTTTTGTAATACAATCCGGATGACAGTGCATGTAATTTTGACAAGATTTTTTTTATTGTTTTGGGTTATACTCGTAATATGGAGATAGTGAGCATCCCCTTGACTAATAGTCTCAATATGATATTCATTTCTGCGAATATCTTTAAAATTTAATAAGTCTCTTTGCGACTTTGACGAGTATAACGTATTGTGAATATGAAATTAAGTTCCATTTGAAAATAACATATTTACTCTTTCATAACTTTCTATGATATTAAAACTTTCGAATATAATACTATCATTATTTCCTTGCATTTTAAATGGGAAAATATGCATAATTATGCACATTTCAATATGTGTTTTGTTCCATTCACTTCGGAGAATAAAAATATGTTCTTTGTACCATTCACTTCAGGGAATGAAAAATATTAAATATTGCACATACCAAATCAATTATCTATCAAACATAATGTCACAAGAGCTTATCTCTTTCGGAGCATTGATATTTTAATACTTTGAGATATAGTACTCACATTTTCCCCTTGCATTCAAATGAGAAAAATATTTCTTATGCTTAAGTATAGTATGAGCACTTGCACTGTCTGCTAAGCATAAATTGCCACAATTCACTGCATGTTTTATTCCGAAAATAATCATATTCTTTAAAAAAATATTTAAATATATATAATATAAAACGTAAATAAATAATATGTAAAGTAAATTAACATAAATTAAAATAAATTAAAAGATCAATTATTCCCTTTAGAGGTTATAAGGAAATAAAATAAAAGGCGAATTATTCCCTTCATGGGTTATGAGAAAATCAACAACATCCAAATGAGTTGGACCAACAATGCCATAATTATTTTTGCCATAAAAAATTTGTTTATATTTTCTTTCATTTATCAACCATGATTATGGATAAAGTTCATAATGCTTCCGCGTTTGACAAGTACGAGACCAATGGGTTGTACCTTTGCATTGATAACATAAAGATTTTAATATGATCTTTATCATTCTTGTCGTCCTTATAATTTCACTTCTAGTAGGTATAAGTATTTTTAAAATGATCATTTTATCCATGCCTATTTTTATGGCCTCAATCAAGACCACAATTGCTAATGTGGCATTTATTATTTTCGTTATAAAATATCACATTCACTTCAGGAAATGGAACGGAGTCAATAGGTATTTTAAAACCTTTCACGATATTGTGTCTACAGAACAACATTGATTGTGTGAAAAGTGGAAAATGTTTTTTTCTAACATATCCTCATCAATGATACCATGACCACAAAATTTCAATTTAATTTGAAACATTAATGTAACTGAGTTTTATTCACTAACCATATAGGGAATTATCATGTTTGCATTCACTTAAGGGAATGAAACAAATCCAATAATCACATAGAATAAACATCATGCTTGCATTCACTTCAGGGAATGCCTCCCATAAAATTTTTTGGATCAAGACGAATTTTCATAACTTGATCTTGGGAGAAGTCTATAGTCGAGTTTTGCGACATAAAATAATTATTGCTTTCAAGCAAATATAGACTTTATAACAATCATACTATTAAAGAATAATTGATCAACCAATATATATACAATACTTATAGAGAACAAAAATTAATCCTCATACGCAGCATTGTTATATCAGTCCACAAAGTCTTTAAAAAAATCTCAGTTGAGACCAATAGCCTAGCAGAACGGGATGTTCAGCTAATATATTCAGATTAAACCATCAAAATAAAGAACATAAATCACCATAATTTATAACAATCTTATTGTAGATCATAAATCGCCATAATTTATTACACCTTAAAATCGCAATTTAAAGAATAAAAATAAAATCAAAAATTACCGATATTAATTTTTTTCTCAAAGACAATGGAGAAATAACAAATGACCATGATAGCTTCTCATAATAATCTCATCTCTTTCCAAGCTATTATATCATATAAAACTCAAAACACGGTTAAAGACACCAACTTTTATTAAATAAAATAACATAAATATATATTTTAATTATAGTAGGATGTAAGAAGAATTGTGATTCAAAATAAAAGTCTGCTCAACGTAGAACTAATCACCATAGCTCTTCAACTAGTTACTGAAACAAAAATAATACATGGTCGTGTATAAATAAGGTAATCATCATGAGTGTGATGAAATTTAAAGGGAAGCACGTCTGAGCAATGACAAATACGATCGTCTCTACCTTTTAAGGTCATCACATAAATTTCGATATCATATTGAATTATTTTTCGAGAATTAAAACGGTTGAGCGAGATCGTGCTGATAACGTGTTGTGAATAAAGTAAAGAGCAAGAACGAAATAGATGAACAAAAACAAGATGAGAGACAAAGAAATAGGCTTGTATTATGTTCTCAATGTAGGGTTGTTTTTAATCTTTTCTTTAAACTCTATATTTATAGGCATAAAATAAAAATCTTAATTTCAATAAGAATTAAACCTAATAATAAAATACATTAAAGTCTCATTTAATATGTAGATATTATATTCGTAACAATATATATATATATATTTGAGATATTTTACTTAAAGAAGTGCATAATATCTCCCAGTTATTGGCGAAAAGTATAATATAAAAATGAAAATAATAATTTGACCCATTTTTATTGTATATGGTAAGGTTAAATTGTTAAAATTATACATTTTCACATAAAAATGTTACAATGTCACATCTTCTATTTTTTTGAGGTTATCGAATGAATAACTTTTTATAATTTTTTTATGAATTTGTTAAAGTTTACATATTTTAAAATTATTTATCATTTAAAATATTTCTTCACCAATTTTAGGATTTCATTTATAATCCTCCGATTGGTTTTGAATTTCTGATGGTTTTTAAGAAAAAAATAACAGACATGTTGCCACGTCAACAAATTTAACGTGTGTCATTATAATTGATGTAACTGCATTTAGAGGAGATTATTTGACCGCAATTTTTCAAATACGGACTCGATTGATTTTGGGTATAACTAGAGGGGTCAAGCTCTTATCCATTACTGTCCAACACAAACCTTTTTTTTTATGATAAAAACTATCCAGCACAAACTTAATTGTCATTCATCACTGAAAATAAGTATGATTTACTTGGAAAGAAAAATAAGGAATTGATATTATCCATTTATTTTATTATATATATGACTGAGATTAACTCTTTATTTTTTTAAGTGATAATCTTCACATATTCTATTGTTAATCTCATACATCCGTTTCACCCATCTAACAATCCAAAAACGTGTAAAATTTAGAGAATTTTACCCTGTGTAACTGAATCCTATCCATATATTACTGCCTGCAATTCTAATCCCGTGACAATATATATTAATAATTAGTGTATTAAAAATAAGGAAAATTCTACAACGGGCGACGAACATTGAGGAACACCACTAACAATGAACACTATTATTTTTTAAAAAAATTTAAAAATTAAAAGACTAAAATTATATTAAAATTATTTCTTAAAAAATAAAAAATTTATAAAAAAAAAATATTATAAAAATATTATAATTAAAATACTTGACTGTAATTTGCGCTGACAGTGCTCTTTCCTTTTCAACTTCTGTTTCTAATAAATCAATCTCCGCAGACATTGTTCGAGCATCTACTTCGATGCTAATGAGTTGAGACTCCAAAAATTTCTTTTCTTCATTTGCATTAATTGATAGAATCAAGATTAATTTTGTTAGCGTTTAGGAAAATTGGGTGTATTTGATTCTAACCTATTAAAAAATTATAAACTGATTTCTATTTTTTAAAAGATTGATTTTGTTAGGGTTTAGAAGAATTGTGTATATTTGATTCTAATCTATTAAAAAATTATAAACTGATTTCTATTTTTTTAAGAGATTGATTTTGTTAGGGTTTAAGAGAATTGGGTATATTTGATTCTAACCTATTAAAAAATATTATAAAGTAATTATTAAATTTGATTTTTATTTTTTTAAGAGATAATTTTAATTATAATTTTAGTCCTTTAGATTTTTAAAATTTAAAAAAAATTAATGGTGTTCATCGGTGTTCATCGTTAGTGGTGTTCATCAATGTTCGTAGCACGTGGTAGACTCATCCTAAAAATAATAGGCAATAATTTTTTATCATTTGACAATTTATTTATAATAATTGAATTGATAATTATGGCTCCTGATTCTTCGGAGGGAATTAACCCTTGTGCGGAAAACCCTAGTTTTGGGTGCTTTACGTTCTCAGGTGGTCAGCCGCCGGGAGGAGGGCCATCGGTGGTTACCCCGCCTACTATCGCGAACCCTGAGTCGCAGCAGGCGAGGGCTGAGTTAGGGGAGGTGCAGGTGGCGCCTATGGATGTTACCGTCGCTGACGTAGTCGGGGCTAGTGGTGTTGTGGGCAGTGGTCTAGGGGCTGACGGAAAGTTGGTGATCACTGGTGATGCGGGTAGGCCGACATCGGTTGCTTCTGGTCCGAGCAGAGGCTCCTATGCTGATATGGTGGCGCGTTATGGGAATAATGGTGGGCGGCACAAGGCCGGTGTGGTTACGTATGGAATACAAGTTTCGGATTCGGATTTCTCCATCGATCGTAGTGGTTCGTTTCCAAAAATAATATTTTCTGAACGTGTCTATGCATCGATTGATGAGAGTATGTAGCGAGCTGTGATTGTCCGACTGTTGGGGCGAACTATCGGATACAAGACGCTGTTAACCCGCATCTCTGCTTTTGTGGGCACCGACTGGTGATTATCAGGTTGTGGACCTAGATAATAATTACTTCTTAGTGAATTTTGCATCGAATGAGGACTATACTAGGGTATTGTCGGCTGGTCCGTGGACAATGTTTGGTAGCTACTAAACGGTACAGCCATGGTCGCGATCATTTTCGACGTTGTAGAGGCATCCATCGCAAGTTGTAGTATGGATACGTCTTCCTGGACATCCGTACAGGTATTACACCAAGTCATTATTCAAGCTAATTGGAAGTATTATTGGAACTGTTATCCGAATTGACTATAATACGACGGCGGGAGAAAGAGGTAAGTTTGCTAGGCTTGCGGTCCTCGTGGATTTAAATAAACCATTGTTACCATGTATTGAGATTGATGGTTTTACACAAAAGCTTGAGTACGAGGGGTTGAATCAAATTTGCTTTAAGTGCAGAATCTATGGGCATTCGTCGGATATGTGTGGTAACCATGCAGGAGTGGATTCGGATGCCGGAACTACGGTGTTAGAACGAATGAGTGAGGGTGTAACGGAGTCGGATGTTGTTTCGGATAGTTTATACGAGCCATGGATGGTGGTGGATGCTAGGAAACGGAGGACACGAAAAGTGGTTGACCATCAAACTGAAGCCGGCAGGCATGGAATGGGGGGATCACGTTTCATTGTGTTAGAAGGTGTTGGTGGTAGTAGTAAGGACAACGAAGGTATTACTACACAGCTGGGCCAAAATGTTGAGGTACAAGCTGCCGAAAACTCGGAAATGAAGCCTCATGGAAAGGGCATTATTGATGCAGTTGGAAAGAAGGATGTCGGTAGTGGGAAATGGAGTGCGATGCCTCGAGCAAGGGTTCCAAGCGTAGGAAGAATCTCGTTGAAGGACGTATCGAACAAGGAGACAACTCAGCGCGAGGGACCAAAGGTTGTTGCGATGACCCCGAACTTGCTGGTGCAAGTCCAAACTTATGAACCAATGATCGCCAATGGCACACATAGAGCTGTGTCCATTGCTGAAGGCGAGACGACCAAAGGTGTCGTGGGAGGTGACTGAAAAGATGTTGGCCGAGGGAGGAGCTTATTACCGGTAAAGGTTGCGTTGAAGAAGTCGTCGAAACAGTCGAAGCGTGGATCAGCTGGGCGCACTCCGTCGAATCCAGTGTTGGTGGAGTGGGTTCAATCTTTATCGGGGAAGCTACAAATCATGCCGGACCAGGTTGCACCGGGTGCGTAGGGGGTGGAGAGTGAGGATGGGGTCTCGAGAGATAAATATGCGAGACCGCCTCCTATGGCTTTGAACGTCGATGTAGAATCGCAAGACATACCCATAGTAGCGGATGGTCCGAATAAGGAGAACTCCAACCCGTCTGTTTAAGGTTAGAGTGGTGTTTTTATTTCCCTTTTTGATGATTAGTTTAATGTTTTGGAACTGCCAGGATGCGGCAAGCCCTGAATATCGCCAGCATTTTCGATCTTTTGTGCGGAAACATGATCCGAAGGTTGTTTGTCTTGTTGAGCCGCGGGTTAGTGGTTTACAAGTGGATAGGGTGATTCGCAGCTTGGGCTTCGATAACTCTTTCCGCGTGGAATGCCGTGGGTTTAGCGGTGGTATTTGGGTTCTTTGGAGAGATGAGGTAAATGTCGAAATCTTAGTTGCATCGAATCAGTTTGTTCATGGGAGATTTTTTGAAGATAGTATCTTTCAGTGGGTCCTTTTTAAAGCTGTGTACGCTTCATCGTCGGCGACCATGCGTAGATTGGTTTGGGATCATGTTGCGTGTAAAATAGGCTATCGCAATTGTAGTGCAAGTGTACACGACGCAAGTAATAAGTGATACGAAGTATCGGATATCGTCTCCACAAGGATTGGGCTAATGACTTCACCTAAATTCACTGCACGAAGTAAAGAAAATATTTAAGAGAATTGTCACGAGAATAATAAAGTAAACGTAAATAAAAAGAGTAGAAATATCAAGATAGAGAGAATGAGCTGGTATTGAATTGCTCAGTAGTGCAGGTATTGAAGAGTTTAGGAAATCCAGTTCTGTCGTCGCTCCCGTCGCCGACAGCACCTGTCGCGGCGGCTGTCCGTTAGCTGTCGCGGCAGCGAACACACCAACTTTGTACTCCAAGTTTGGCAAGAATCCCAGATCTGCCTTGGCCTATCCCTAGGTCCAAGTCTGTCGATGATCACGTCTTTGATGATACCTCCCGGCGTGAATCGAAAGATGAACACCGATGTGTATGAATTCTTCCTTAGCCACTTAACCTCGCCTTATCCCTAGGCACGAGATAGTTCAACTATAAACTAGAGAACTCGCTCTTATCTCTTTCGTATACTTAACTCTCCCGATGCTAAGTAAATAGATAACCTCACAATGCTCTCCCGATGCTCTTGCAAGATATTAAAACCGAAATAAGAGAACTTGAAGTTTATTTTATTGAACTTAGAAAATCCTAAAACAAAACAACCCTTGCAACTACTTTACAAAACAACCCGTGGCCCTAGGGGGTTTTTAGAACATGTCGACGACGGGTAAACGGCGGAGGGGTTTAGGTTATCGGTTATGGGGTATGATGTCTCCTAGGTTAAAGCTATGCCCTTATATAAGCTTTGGGCTCAAGTATTCTAAGTTAACAAGGATTACAACTTTAATGAAAAGTAAGATTCTATTAAATGCTTAATCTCTAAGGATTCCTACTTTTCAGCCGCCTCCTTGTTTCATGGGAATTCTTCTCCTCGAGCTTTGGCTTGACATATCTTTCGATCCGGGGCTTGGAAAAATATTTGGCTTTCACACGACAGACGAGCAGATTTTTCTCTATCTATCGAGGTCCACTTGACTTTTCCTCTTCATCAGGCTGCTGTCACCTTGCTGTCACGACAGGTCCATGGCAGCTTCGTCCTCGTTGTCTGCTTGTCCAGTTCAGCTCTTCTGCTTCTCTGCCCTGCGGCTGCCTTCTTCGTCAACTATGGCAGTAACCTACAAAATTAGCCATCTTTTAGTAGAATCCGTGCCTTTATTGAATTTGTGATGTTTTACTGTAAACTGACCTAAATGCAATGCAATGATGCTTGAATGCAGCAGAAATATGGGTTAAAAAAGGTGTAAATAATAGAACTTTTACACACTCAACACACCCCCAAACTCAAGTTCTTGCTTGCCCTCAAGCAATTAAACCTAAAAGAAGAGAAAATATTTTTGTGTTGGCTTTCAAACAGTGAACTGTCCCTTACCCGTCGCTCATTCTCTGTGGCGGCAGCAACCTGTCGGAGGGTTTTAGGATCTGTCCGAAATCTCCCTATAGCTCTCGTGTAGTGTGTGCATTCTTGTGAACAGTTATATGCTAAGACTCTCTTAGTTTCACTAGAATATTCAACTCTTAACTCGAATTTTTATGCCAAAGTTTTATCTTTTGAATGAACTTTTTCATGCTTCTTTGATTTCTTTGTTTTGACTCGATTTTTTTTCTATTTTTCAAGCTAAAGTTTGACTAGAGCCAGTTTTAGGCACCTCTAGTTAACTTCCTAGAGCCAGTTTCGGGCACCTCTAGGGCTGTTGAGTCTCTTTTCTAAACTTCTTTCCTAGAGCCAGTGTTAGGCACCTCTAGGGGCTATTCAAGTGCTAAGCTTCCTATTCTAGTTTGGCTAAAAGAAATCTAGGCAATATAACAGTCACAATGGTGTTTAAGTTTTCAGAACAATAGAAAGGCTCTAAACTTCTCCTTAAATTGTCCTAAAGATGCTGCCACGACAGAGCTGTCATGACAGGTAAGTTAACTTCACAGTTTTAAACCAACAGTTTTATTATTATTATTTTTTTTAGAAAACTTTAATAAAATAAAAGACACAACAATAAATAAACAGATGTACTTAAGACTCCATTAATGATGGAGGGTTGCCACCCCCAAACTCGAGGTTTGCATTGCCCTCAATGCAAAATGACAGATAACATGCCAGTAGGTACATCACAAAATAAATATAAGCAGGCAGCAGGAAATAAAAAAGAAAAGACTTAAATTGAATCGCTGTCCTCGCTGCTGCTGCTAACACGGATCTGACGGCGGTGTCTGGGCTATGGAGGAGGCTGGGCAGGTTCAGGGGCAGGTGCAGTGGCAGGTTGCTCCACGAGCGGGATGTCGGAACTGCTACCACTGTCCCTAGTGCTGCTGGTGGTGGTGCTAGCCTTGGGCATAAGTTTCCTGTCTGCCACGTGTTTTATCCTCTTGACAGGCGTAAACTCCCTCTCCAAATTCCTCTTGATCAGAGGGCTGTCATCGGAGGCTGGTCTCTTTGTTCCTCTTGCAGTGGTTTCGGCCGTTGGACTGCCTGCTGCCGTCGGGGCAGGTGACGGAGTGGAAGCGGTAGAGTGGGAATGTTGGGAGGCAGGTGGTGTGGGTGTGTGGACAATGAAGTTTACCGTCGAATTCGTGAAATCCCGGATGAAGGTCATCAATCCCAGTTGTCTCTCTTCCACCCGTTTTATCGCAGCAAGGATGTGGGCAGACTGGTCTGTCGGAGCGGTGGCGGCGACAGGTTCAGTGGCAGGCTCCTCATCTGAGTGTGTGGGTGAGGCAGCTGGGTTGAAGGAAGAGATAGGTGTAGCCACTACTAGCTCCATGAGGCTGTTGATGTTGTTATCTGTCCAGCCTCTACCCTTGATTAGTTTGTCGGAGGTCTCCTCGGGGATAGCAGCACAGCGGCAGAGGAGGGTGATCATGAACGGTAGGCAAAGACGGGAGGAGGAGCGGAATGTGCAGTCCAATATGCTTTCCCTCATATAGCGGCCCACGT
This sequence comes from Hibiscus tridactylites, assembly GCA_958450335.1. Taxonomy (NCBI): domain Eukaryota; kingdom Viridiplantae; phylum Streptophyta; class Magnoliopsida; order Malvales; family Malvaceae; genus Hibiscus; species Hibiscus tridactylites. The sequence goes on from OY288282.1 coordinate 41,108,212, forward strand.
TGATAGGTCGGTTGTGCATGATCGAGTGAATGAGAGCGAGCCGCTGCTGGTTCACCGTCGTGTGATGGGAAGACGGCAGGATACGCTTCTTGATGAAAGCGTTCCATAGCTTAGCTTCTGGGAGCAGCTGCCCCCTTTTTACAGAGTTGGGGTTCTTTTTGCTCGTTGTCCATGTTGTTCCTTCCTCCGTCACCTCCGCCATGACAGCACCGTAGGTGGCAGAATCGAGGGTCTCTAAAAATTTCTGGTGAGCATCATCATCGGGGCCAAAGTAGAGGCCAAACATGTGGTTGATGCTGTCAGCTGTAAATAGCACTTCTACCCCTCGGACGGTGACTGACGTTGCTGTTCTGCTGTCGATGGCAGCATAAAACTCCCTCACCAACGTGTCGTTTAGTTCTGCCGGTTGTTCGGCGAATTGCTCCCATAGCAAATTCCTTATCGCCTTCGCGATAAATGGTCGGAGCCCCATGTTCGGTGCTTTGCGGATGTAGATGAAGCCTCTTTCCTCCCATAATTCCTTGGTTTCGAAGGGCGTTGCTGCTGCTGAAGAAGAGGCTGAGGCAGCACTGCGGCGGGTCTGTCTAGACGACATATTAGTTGCAAGGGTTGTGAAAATAAAGAAAGCAAATAAAAACGAGAGGAGAAAGCAAGAAAGAATAAGCAGAAGTGAGGAAAAATGAAAGGGAAGATGGGGTTTTATAGCGGTCGAGGGTCTGCCCATTTAATGACGTAACGGCAGGCGTGAATAACGGGGTGACTGTTGTGATTTAGCGTGTCTGACGCGTCTGACACGCATTTATGCGTCTGCCGCACGCTTCTGCGTCTGCCGCGTCAGTCTGTTGACAGCCTGTCTTATCCGTCTGCGGCAGCAGCCGAAACGACAGGCTTCAATAAATGGGCTCTGCTGGGCTAATGGATCGATGGTGGGCTTGGGTCACTTCTTCTTTTCTTCTTGACTCCTTTATTTCCTAAAGACAGAAAAATAAAAACATTATTCAGATAAAATAAACCTAATTTCCTAATAAATAAATAAAAAATAAATTAGGTTAAATTAGGGCTGCCTTGTGGGGCATCTCCTAAGATAACTACTTCCTGTATTCCTGGGGCTTCAGTCCCCTGATAATGCTTGAGGTGCTGTCCGTTGACTTTGAATTGGTGCCCGTCTTTTAATGATTGAATCGTGATTGCACCATGGGGAAAAACTTGGACCACTTGGAACGGGCCGGACCATCTAGATTTTAGCTTTCCTCGGAAGAGTTTCAATCTAGAATTGAACAACAACACAAGCTGCCCTGGGCAGAACTGTCGTGGCAGCAACTTCCTATCGTGCCACTTCTTAGTCTTTTCCTTGTAGATTCTTGCATTGTCGTAGGCCATTGTCCGTATTTCATCGATCTCGTTCAAATCTAACAGCCTTTTCTGGCCTGCCTTGTCCAAGTCCATATTCACTGCCTTGATTGCCCAATATGCTTTGTGCTCGATCTCGACAGACAAGTGACAGGTTTTCCCATAAATCAAACGGTATGGAGACATGCCCAATGGAGTTTTAAAAGCTGTCCTATATGCCCATAATGCATCATTTAGAAGTAAAGACCAATCTTTCCTAGTTGGCTTAACCATCTTCTCAAGAATGTTCTTCACTTCCCTATTGGATATCTCAGCCTGTCCATTGGTCTGCGGGTGGTATGCTGTCGCGATCCTGTGCTTGACACCATATTTCTTCAAGGCGGCAGCAATAACCCTATTGTCAAAATGTCTCCCTTCATCACTGATAATCGCCTTAGGGATGCCAAATCTAGAAAAAATATTTTTGTGTAAAAACTTTTAGACCGTTTTGGCATCATTCTTTTGAGTTGTGATTGCTTCTACCCACTTGGAGACATAGTCCACTGCTAGGAGGATGTATAGATTTCCACATGAAGATGGAAAAGGTCCCATAAAATCGATCCCCCAAACGTCGAAAATCTCGACTTCTAGGATGTTCTGCAGTGGCATCTCGTTTCTCCTCGAGATGTTACCTGTCCGCTGGCACCTGTCACAGTTCTTGTAGAAGTCCTGTGCATCTTTATACAGTGTCGGCCAGTAGAACCCTGACTGCAGCACCTTGGCAGCAGTTTTATTGCCTCCTAAGTGACCTCCATATTGTGAAGCATGGCAGTGATGGAGAATGTCTTCTTGCTCTTCTTGTGGTACGCATCTCCTTATAATCTGATCTGCACACATTTTGAAAAGGAGAGGTTCGTCCCAATAATAATGCTTAACATCATTTTGGAACCTCTTCCTGGCTTGATAATTAAGATCAGAGGGAAATATGCCACTAACTATAAAATTAACGAAATCAGCGTACCAGGGGATTTTAGAAGACTTACCTGCCGCCATGGCTGTCGCGGCAGCGATTGCGACATCAAAGAGCTGCTCATCTGGGAAGGTTTCCAATATGTGTGTCTCATCAATGGGTAGACTCTGTCCCGTCTCCAGTCTTGACAAGTGATCTGCCACCTGATTCTCTGTCCCCTTTTTGTCCTTGATCTCAAGGTCGAACTCTTGTAGTAGCAAGATCCACCGTATCAATCTAGGTTTAGTATCTTTCTTTGCAAATAAATACTTAAGGGCAGAATGGTCTGTGTGCACTATTACTTTCGTCCCAAGTATGTAAGAACGAAACTTGTCAATGGAGAACACCACAGCTAACAGCTCCTTTTCTGTGGTGATATAGTTCACTTGGGCGTCATTCAATGTTTTGCTGGCATAATATATGACATGAAACAGCCTGTCTTTGCGCTGCCCAAGTGTTGCCCCGACAGCATAGTCACTAGCATCACACATAATTTCAAATGGCTGCGTCCAGTCTGGTGGCTGTACTATGGGGGCTGTTACTAGCTTTTCCTTAAGAACCTTGAATGCTTCAGTACATTCATCATTAAAGTCAAAGGGTCGGTTCTGCTCCAAAAGATGGCATAGGGGCTTCGTGATTTTTGAGAAATTAGCAATAAATCTCCGATAAAACCCAGCATGCCCTAAAAAACTCCTAATACCCTTGACTGTGGTCGGCGGCGGCAGTTTCTCTATCACTTCTATTTTGGCCCTGTCGACTTCTATCCCATGGCAGCTAATCTTATGGCCTAGGACTATTCCCTCATCCACCATAAAGTGGCATTTTTCCCAATTTAGGACCAAGTTTGCTTTTTCACATCTTTCAAGAACCTTTTGTAAATTGCCTAAACAACTCTCAAAATCGTCTCCAAAGACGGAAAAGTCATCCATAAAAATTTCCAGCAAGTCCTCCACCATGTCGGAGAATATGGCCATCATGCACCTCTGGAAGGTGGCGGGTGCATTACATAATCCGAATGGCATTCTCCTAAATGCGTACGTTCCGTAGGGGCATGTAAAAGTCGTCTTCTCTTGATCCTCTGGTGCAATAGCAATTTGATTGTAACCTGAGTAACCATCAAGAAAACAATAGTAAGGTTTACCCGCTAATCTATCAAGCATTTGATCAATAAAGGGTAAAGGAAAGTGGTCCTTTCGGGTAGCTTTGTTAAGCTTCCGATAGTCCATAGAAACCCTCCAACCGGTCACAGTCCTGGTTGAGATTAACTCATTGTTCTCATTGGTCACCACGGTCATTCCTCCTTTCTTGGGAACGCATTGCACCGGGCTCACCCATTTGCTGTCGGAGATGGCGTAAATAATTCCAGCATCTAACCATTTGATTATCTCTTTACGCACTACCTCCTTCATCGCATGGTTTAGCCGTCTTTGGGCATCTATAGTCGGCTTATGATCTTCCTCTAAAAGGATTTTGTGCATGCATAACGCCGGACTAATGCCTTGTATATCAGCAATCGTCCATCCAATCGCCTTCTTGTGCTGCCTCAACATGTCGATTAGCTGTCGTTTCTGTTCCTGTGGCAGCTTAGAAGAGATGATTACGGGCAACGTATCATTCGAACCAAGAAAAGCATATTTAAGCTGCCCTGGCAGGGGCTTCAATTCTAAGGCAGGTGGTTCAACAATAGATGGCTTTTGGATTAAATGGTTATTCGAAGTATATTCCAAAGGTTCGAATAACTTACCTGGGCGATTGCTTATCCAGTTTACCTCCTCCTGATCTGCAGTATCAGATGAATCGGATTTAGAGGAGTTGCTGTCGTCATCGCTGTCGTGACAGGCCTGTAGGTGGCTGCCGTGGCAGTGACCGAATTGAATATCGTGACAGCCCGACCTGATGCAGGGTTGATCAAGGGTAACATCAGTGATAGCCTTGCATTCCTCGTCTACATCAGCGTGTTTCATTGCTTGGAGAACATTCAACTTAATCTCTTGATCGTTTACTCGCATGGTGAGTTCTCCTTTCTCCACATCAATCAGTGATCTTCCCGTGGCTAAGAAGGGTCGCCCAAGGATGATTGGTGCGTTCTCGTCTGCTTCACAATCTAAAACAAGAAAGTCAGCAGGAAAAATAAACTTATCCACTCTTACCAAAATATCTTCGATTTTTCCCTCTGGATGAACGTAAGAGCGGTCTGCCAGTTGCAGAGTGACTGTCGTGGGCCACGCCTTCCCAATACCTAATTTCTGAAAAACCGATTTGGGCATTAGATTAACACTAGCACCAAGATCACAAAGTGCCTTACCCACGAATTTATTTCCGATTACGCAAGGTATGATGAAGCTCCCCGGATCCTTCTTTTTCTGGGGTGGCTGCCGATGAAGAATGCTCATGCAACCTTCTGTCATCTTTACCGTTTCAAACTCCCCAAGTTTAGATTTTTTTGACATAACATCCTTGAGAAATTTAGCATAACCGGGCATCTCCCTAACGGCATCTAACAGCGGAATATTAATATGAACATGCTTAAAAATATCATAAATCTTTTTAAGTTGAGATTCATGCTTAGCTTGATGTATCCGTTGAGGGAAGGGTGGTGGTGGACGGTAATCAGCAATGTGTCCTTCCCACTGCATGCGAATCTGAGGACGATAATCATCTTTTTTCTCCTCTGTCGCTTCTGCTGTCGTGACAGGCTCATCGGCAGCAGTCTGTTTATCACCTGTCGGGGCAGCTTCCTTGGCAGGTTCCTTTACTGATTCAGCTTCCTTTTCCGGCCCTGGTAGTTTTTTCTCACTCCTCGTAGTAATCGCCTTACATTGCTCATGTGTGGGTGATCTAGCATTTTTAGTATTGCTAGGAAATCCTCCATTCTGCCTTGGCTTAATGTGTTGCGACACCTGACCCATTTGTGTCTCCAGAGATTTCAAAGTAGCTTCATGGTTTGTCATCCTCATCTCCGTTTTATCCATGAAGTTCTCTGTCTTCTTGACAAACTGATTCATATTCTCAATGTAAGTACCGGTTTGAGACATGAAAGTAGCCAGAGTCTGTTCCAATATACTACTCGTGGCAGCTGGTGGCTGCTGTTGCTGCGGCGGCGACGGCAGGTTCTGCGGCAGCTGCTGTCGCGTCAACAGTCTAGGACCTCCCTGATTCTGATTATGTGCTTGAGGATTCAGGGCATTGTTGGGATTACTCCAGGAGAACTTAAGATCCTTCCTCCAATTGGGATTATAGTTGTTGGAATTATAATTTGGCTTGTAGTTTCCAACATATTTTCCCTCTTCTACATTTATTGGGCACTCATCCCTACTGTGGTTTCCCTCACAGATATCGCATACTTCCTCAACAGCAAATCCTTGTAAACTATCATCATTCAATAACCTTTTCATTGCTTTAGTAAGGAATGCTACTTGTTATTTCATCGTGCTGTCGGCTTCGTAGTCCTTGACAGCAAGTACCTGTTTACCCCCTCTTCTTGCAGTCGGAAACTGCTCCTCATTCTTGGCCAGATTTTTCAAAACTTGCAAGGCCTCGTCTGGATCCTTATCTAATAGTAACCCATTTGCTGCAGAATCAATTCGGATGAGAGTTTGTAGGTTGGCAGCATTATAGAACTTTGTAACCTGATTCCAGACGGGGAATCCATGCATTGGGCAGTTTCGAAGAAGAGTAGTAAATCTATCTCAGGCCTCGTGCATCGGCTCGTCATCTTCCTGTTGAAAAGTAGCAATTTCGTTACGTAATCGCTTAGATAAATGCGAAGGATTAAAACGAGATAAAAATTCACGAGATAAATCTGCCCAAGTTACGATTGAACCGGGTGTTAGTTTATTCCACCAAGTTTTAGCTCTGTCCCTCAATGAATGAGGACATAACCGAAGCCTCAGTATCTCCGGACTAACTCCTGGTAGCCTAAACGAACCACAGATCTCCTGGAACGTTTTGAGATGCTCTCTAGCATCCTCTGTTGCAGCACCACTAAACTGCCCGGCGTTGTTGATCATACTAAACATGACAGGCTTAAGTTCGAAGTTATCAACATCAATATCCGGCAGCGTGGTCTCCAGCTCTACATGATCGTTCAGCATGTAGTCACGACATGACTGTCGTCCGGCTGCTGCAGGCGGATCACCGACAGGCGGCATACCATCGCCAGCGGGTGGATTACGGGCCATCTTCTCTAGCTGTTCCTCAAGGTATTCGTTTCTGTCTAAAAGGCGGCGAAGTTGTTTCTTGAGATTGAAGGAACGTTCAACTTCTGGATCTAATGGATACTCAGGATCTTCACCTCTTTTAGATCTGCGCATAAACCAGAAAACCTCGTGAAAAGCAAGAGTTGAAAGTACTAAAGAAAAAATAAATAAATAAAATAAAAATAAAAGTAAAAACAAAAACGAAAAGTGCAATAAAAGAAAGGTGTAGTTATGTTGCCAATCCCCGACAACGGCGCCAAAAACTTGTTGCGTGTAAAATAGGCTATCGCAATTGTAGTGCAAGTGTACACGACGCAAGTAATAAGTGATACGAAGTATCGGATATCGTCTCCACAGGGATTGGGCTAATGACTTCACCTAAATTCACTGCACGAAGTAAAGAAAATATTTAAGAGAATTGTCACGAGAATAATAAAGTAAACGTAAATAAAAAGAGTAGAAATATCAAGATAGAGAGAATGGGCTGGTATTGAATTGCTCAGTAGTGCAGGTATTGAAGAGTTTAGGAAATCCAGTTCTGTCGTCGCTCCCGTCGCCGACAGCACCTGTCGCGGCGGCTGTCCGTTAGCTGTCGCGGCAGCGAACACACCAACTCTGTACTCCAAGTTTGGCAAGAATCCTAGATCTGCCTTGGCCTATCCCTAGGTCCAAGTCTGTCGATGATCACGTCTTTGATGATACCTCCCGGCGTGAATCGAAAGATGAACACCGATGTGTATGAATTCTTCCTTAGCCACTTAACCTCGCCCTATCCCTAGGCACGAGATAGTTCAACTATAAACTAGAGAACTCGCTCTTATCTCTTTCGTATACTTAACTCTCCCGATGCTAAGTAAATAGATAACCTCACAATGCTCTCCCGATGCTCTTGCAAGATATTAAAACCGAAATAAGAGAACTTGAAGTTTATTTTATTGAACTTAGAAAATCCTAAAACAAAACAACCCTTGCAACTACTTTACAAAACAACCCGTGGCCCTAGGGGGTTTTCAGAACATGTCGACGACGGGTAAACGGCGGAGGGGTTTAGGTTATCGGTTATGGGGTATGATGTCTCCTAGGTTAAAGCTATGCCCTTATATAAGCTTTGGGCTCAAGTATTCTAAGTTAACAAAGATTACAACTTTAATGAAAAGTAAGATTCTATTAAATGCTTAATCTCTAAGGATTCCTACTTTTCAGCCGTCTCCTTGTTTCATGGGAATTCTTCTCCTCGAGCTTTGGCTTGACATATCTTTCGATCCGGGGCTTGGAAAAATATTTGGCTTTCACACGACAGACGAGCAGATTTTTCTCTATCTATCGAGGTCCACTTGACTTTTCCTCTTCATCAGGCTGCTGTCACCTTGCTGTCACGACAGGTCCATGGCAACTTCGTCCTCGTCGTCTGCTTGTCCAGTTCAGCTCTTCTGCTTCTCTGCCCTGCGCCTGCCTTCTTCGTCAACTATGGCAGTAACCTGCAAAATTAGCCATCTTTTAGTAGAATCCGTGCCTTTATTGAATTTGTGATGTTTTACTGTAAACTGACCTAAATGCAATGCAATGATGCTTGAATGCAGCAGAAATATGGGTTAAAAAAGGTGTAAATAATAGAACTTTTACACACTCAACAGATCATTTGCTCAAGGTTCAACCAAGCGCAGGTCAGGCATGGGTGTTAGGAGGCGACTTCAATTCTATTCTTCGCGCCGAGGAATGTTGTGGTAGTAGCTCTGGGGTGCCAGGGGTTAGCTCTTTGTTTCAGGAGTTTGTGTACACGGCAGGTTTATTTGAGGTTGAGTATAGGGGAGATGACTTTACATGGAGGCGTGGGCGTTTATATAAATGTCTTGATCGGTGCCTGGTGAATGGGAAGTGGCTGGATTTATTCCCGCATAGTTTGGTCCTCCATTTGGATTGCTTGGGAGTGATTCGTGTACCAGGGCGGATGATGATAGACCTCTTCGCTTCCTTGCGGCTTGGCAAGATCATCCGGATTTCGCTAAGCTTCTTGGTGATAGTTGGAACCCAATGGCGTCGATTGATTCAAATATAGCAAGGTTTCAGACTACTGTTAAGAAATTGAATGTTGATGTGTTTGGGCATATTGGCACACGGAAGAAAAAACTATTGGCGTGATTACGAGGCATTGATCGTGCTCTTCGTCATAATTACTCGGAGTTTCTTGTGGATTTGGAGAGGAAGTTATGGGAGGAATTAGATGTTGTTTTGGAACATGAGGAGAGCTTATGGTTTCAGAAATCGAGGTGTCGCTGGATCACGCAGGGAGACAGGAACACTAAGTATTTCCATGCATCTACGATTAGCCGGAGGAAAAGGAATTTGATAACACGGCTACGTGATGGTAATGGTCGTTGGTTGGAATCGCAGGAGGAGCTTCGGAATCATGCTGTAGACTTTTATAGTAGATTGTTTTCTAGCGGAAGTGTGGATGTCGCCCGTTTCTCGATTCGCGGTAAATTCCTTCCTCTTAGTAATGCTACAGCCGATTACTTTGATAGTGCGGTTTCCATGGACGAGGTTCGTAGGGTTGTGTTTCAGATGGATGCGCATAAGGCCCCTGGCAGTGATGGGCTTCATGCCTTGTTTTATCAGTGAAATTGGGATATTGTCGGGGAGGATGTTTGTCGTTTGGTTCAGGATATTTTTGAGGGGGCTCCTTTCCTTGATAAGTTGAATGATACGCTATTGGTTTTGATCCTAAAGGTAAAATCGCCTGAGGGTATGACTCAATTTAGGCCTATCAGTCTCTATCAGGTCTTGTACAAGATCGTTACTAATGTCATTGTGAATAGGATTAAACCATTTATCTCTGAGTGGGTGAAAGATAACTAGACTAGCTTTGTTCTTGGTCGGTTAATTTCGGATAACATCATCATCGCTCAGGAGGTGGTACATTCCATGCGACGCAAGACTGGTGCTAAGGGGTGGATGGCTGTGAAAATAGATCTGGAGAAGGCGTACGACCGCCTTGAGTGGGACTTTATCGCTGATACTTTGTGTGATATTCGCTTGCCGAGGAAATTACGCGATTTGATTATGCGTTGCGTGTCTTCAGTGACTACAAGTATTTTGTGGAATGGGGCGCATATGGAGAGATTTCGCCCATCCAGGGGGATCAGACAAGGTGATTCGTTATCTCCTTATCTATTTGTTCTTTGTATGGAGAGGCTTGGACAACTGATTGAACATAATATAGCCCAAGGTAAATGGAAGGGTTTTCGGGTGTCGCGGCAGTGTCCAGTTATCTCCCATCTTATGTTTGTAGATGACATGGCCTTATTTGTCGAGGCATCAATAAAGCAGGTTGAGGTAGTGCATTCGGTGCTTGCTGAGTTCTGTAATGCTTCTGGGATGAAAGTGAGTATCGCGAAGACTAATGTCTTTTTCTCCAAGAATGTTCCAAGTCCGCTTCGTCACTCTATTTGTGCGCTATGTGGTTTTATGGAAGTTCATAATTTAGGGAATTATTTGGGAGTGCCTATGCTTCATCAACGGGTGACAAACGATACTTATGATTTCTTAGTTCAAAAGGTTAGGGATCGGTTAGTTGGATGGAAAGCGCGGTATCTATCGTTTGTTGAGTGCATTGTCTTGGCCAAATCGGTGTTGTCGGCTATTCCTTCATATTGTATGCAAACGACAAGGATCCCCAAAGGTGTGTGCGAGAAGATTGAAGGTATTATTCGGGCATTCATATGGGGAAATTCGACGTTAAAAAGGGGGGTTCATCTTGTGAAATGGGAAGAGGTCGCGTCGCTCATTGTTAATGGTGGACTTGGTTTTAAAGTATTGGGCCATAAGAATGATGCATTCCTGATGAAGGTCGCGTACAATATTGTGGCAAAGACGGATCAGCTGTGGGTTCGCTTTTTACGCGCCAAGTATAAGTGTTTTGATCGCATTCCGGATACAATTGCTATAAGTAATTATTCGGTTTTATGGAAGGGGAGTGAGCGCAGCGTGGGGCGATGTACGTGATGACATTGTTTGGAACATTGGTAATGGTACGTCGATCGATTTTTGGAAGGATTGTTGGATTGCGGATGTTGGCCCTCTTGATAAGTGTTACACAAGGGCGTTAGTGCCCATGGTCTCCACAACCGTGCGGGACATGGTTGACGCAAACAGAAATTGGTTGTGGGCTGCCTTTCGTGACGCGTTGCCTAAGAAGGTTTTGGACTACATTGCGGCAATCAAGCCGCCTATGGACTCAAACGGGCCTGATTGGCCGGGTTGGCGTTGGAGTCGGGCGCGCAATTTCACTGTCCGATCAGCGTATGAAGTGCGAGCAAAGCCGATGGAAGGGGTTGATGATAAATTCTGGAAGTTAATTCAAGTGTACAAAGGTCCACCACGGGTTCGGATGTTCCTTTGGCTCCTTGAAAAGGGACGGTTACTGACTAATGCGGAAAGGGCTCGTCAGCATTTGGCGGATTCGGCAGCTTGTGCGTTGTGTGGGGCGGTTAGTGAGGACATCGATCACATACTGCGCCGCTGTCCTATGGAGATGATGACTTGGCAAACGCTGATCAAACCGCAACACCTCTCGGATTTCCTGTTGCTACCGCTGCAGGATTGGTTATGGACAAACCTGCAGCAGGGAGGAGGTTTTGCGATAGGTGATGTGAGTTGGGATGTGTTCTTTGGAGGGATTTTCTGGACCCTTTGGCGCGTACGTAACAAGCGAGTTTTCGGCAGCTGGATTGGTCATGGCGAGAGGGTGCTAGATCGCGCATGGCGATTGGTTGCTGGTGCACAGCTGGGGAAGACGGTGATGGGTAAATGTTCGCATGCAAGTATGAATGAACACCAAGAGCAGCATAAGAGATGGCGGGCACCGGTTAGGGGTGCAACACCCGTGTTTTGGGGTTAGGAGTTATCCGGGTTTATAGTTCGAGTCAATAAAATTAAATTAAAATAAATCCAACTTAAAATGTGGCCTAATTGAACTTTAGTAAAAAGGGAAGGACTTATGTTGTAATTTGCCCAAAAACTTTTAAAAAGGATGACAACTTTCAAAGTTGTCATCTTCTCCCCTTTTCCCATTATTTCCAACATGAGAAACACCCACCACCATCTTCAAACCCTCTCAAACTTCAAGCTTACATTCCTTTGATTTCTTCATCAATTCAAGGGGTTTTTGAAAGGTAATCACATATTTGAACTCTCCTTTCCATTTCCTATCTATCCATGGTCATTGATTTTAAAACCATGAACTTTTGAAAATTAGGGTTTATATCAAGTTTGGATTTTTAAGGGGGTTTTCCAATTGGTTTTGATAAATTGAGTTGGGGCTTTAGTTAATCATGTTAAAAGGTGTAACATATATCAATTTGGTTGAATTTTGGTAAAAATCCGAAGTGGGTTCTTAGACCCATTTTTAAGGTGTCAAAAAGTTGATTTTTGGTGGGTTTTAGGGTGTAATTAGAGGGCTGATGGTATATGTATGCTAAGGGGATGATTTGGGACCATTTAGATGTCATTTGGGTGTTTAAAAACATGATTTTCTGCTGGGTAAAATATGAGTACGAAAATGGAGTTTTGGAGGGTTTTGGGTGAGTTTTGGGGGTTGTTTAAGGTGGGAATTGATAGCCCAATGGTAGTACTATGATTAGGGATTGATTTGGGATCATTTGTGGGTGCAATGAATGTTGGAAACATGATTTTTGGAAGAGGTATTGGGGCTGTCCGAAATTGCTAAGTTTGAGGTTTGGTCATGTCTTGCGGTGTTGTAAATTGTATTTGAATTGTGTTCCGGGTTGGTATTTTGAGGTTGGGCTAATTTGAGGTTGTTTGAATTGTATGGAGGTTGTTTAGAATCAAGAATTTGGGTCGGCGAAGCATCGGGAAGAAATCCAGAAACTTGAAGGTGATGTTTGCTTGGTAGTTGAGCTTGGAGGTAGAGGTGAGTGGTTAATGTTTTTAAATTGGTTTTTAAGTGGTTGGTTCAAGCATGTGAACTAGGTTGGGCTTGGTAGACCAACCTAGAGTTAGGATTAGGGTGGTAGCCTAATCCTAAGCTTTAGTTAGAGACCTTGGATGTACTCTTTAATCGTTGATATGCCTCATGATGAATATGTATAATGTGATACACATGTATGTGAAAGTATGACTTAATGTATTGATTTTATATGCATGTTGATGACAAATAAAATGTGGATATATGATGAGATGATTGTTCGGTTGACATACATGTGGTGTTGGTTTGTGAAATGAGGTTGTGTTGTGGATTGCATGATTTTGGAGAATCATGGTGAGTACGTGCTAGGCACGGAATTTATATTGAAATTGATATTGTAAAAAGTTGTGTAGTTTGATTTATATTGGCACTAGTATGCTTGGGTACAATGATCGATCATTAGGATGAGTGTGCACACAAATTGAGTCAAAACGTACGTGGCCTTGGTGGCGTTAAGGCACCAAGGAGGAGTACGGTGATGTAATATTCCACCGGAAGCTTTTATATATTTCTACGTGATGATGAGTGAAGTCCCATCCGTAGGGCATGTGGTGATGAGTGGAATCCTGCCCATGCAAGGACCGATGATGAGTGGAATCCCACCGAGGTAATGTTGTTGTTGGAAATGCGTTCCAACGGGTTATCCGCGTATTCGAGTCATAGCTAGGTGCCAATATGAGGTTGTATGTATATACCAATGTGGGATTATGCTTATGTGCTTATATGACATGAAATGTGATGCCCTTATGAATTGATATATGATGTGGTTAATGCTTTGGATTATGTATCAAGGTAAGTTGAGCTTATAGTTGTTGAGCATGGCATAATGTTGACTATATGTTCATGCATCATGTTTATTTTGGCTTGGCGGACCGGAGGTAAGACCATGCATTTCATCTTGGAAATAGCTCGTGCTTGGACCCTGCATTGTCGAAGGTTTGTTTTATGAGCTACCCTCACTAAGCTTTTATGTTTACGCTCTCTTTTGTTCGACAATGCAGATAAATAACTTGTGGGTGGCAAGGGCAAGGAAAGGTCTCCAAGTGTTGCTTTTGGTGAGCTCAATGTATGAATTTTAAGTAATAGAATGTAATAGTTAAGCAATGGGATAGGTATTGATGATTTGAGTTTTGATGTATGTCGATATTGGTTTGATTCTTGGATGCCTTGTTTGACCTATAAATATTGCTTGATGGCATGTAAACCTTTATGTGATGAATGGTGCTTTTGTCTATCAATGTCTTCAAGCATGCTTGTATGAAAGGCTCTTAAGGTGTAGTTTACCATGTATGTACGATTGTTCATATTCATGCCTTGGGTATGTTTGAGAATGTTTGTGTTTGTTTAAATCTAGGACGTATGCCCCTAGACTTGGTTTGTTGGTGTTGTGTGCCTTTAGCCCTTTTTAAGCTCTTGTGTTGGGCTATGTATGCTCTTGATGTTTTTCTTCCATGGAAAGTCTTTAGAGTTAAGCAGTAAGTGCTCCCCTGCACAATGGTTTCGAAACCATGGGTAAGGTTTCAAAATCTTTGCAGAAATCTGGGATTCCAGACCTTACTGCCAGCTTAAGTTTCGAAACCTTTGAGTAAGGTTTCGAAACCTTTGCAAAAATCTGGGTTCCAGACCTTGCTGCCAGTCTAGGTTTCGAAACTATTTGAGAGGTTTCGAAACCTTCACTTAAAAATGCACTGTTTGACTTGTTGGCCTTTTTAAAGAGAAAAACACATAGGAACTAAGATGCCTTTAGTCAAGATTAAAAATTGGGCTGTTTGAATGTGGTTTGGGGTTCGAATGTGACAAGATTAAAATGAAAAAAATAGGGTTGCTAACCGAGGGGGAACCTTAACGGGTTTCGCTTCGGTTTTCCCCGTGTGGCCCACTCGGACCGGTCATCCGGCCAGACCGGGACGAGGGGGTTACAAGGGGGTTCGTCAAGGTAAACGTGGACGGTGCGAGAAGCAGGTTGGATGGGGCAGTGTTGAGTGTGTAAAAGTTCTATTATTTACACCCTTTTTAACCCATATTTCTGCTGCATTCAAGCATCATTGCATTGCATTTAGGTTAGTTTTCAATAAAACATCACAATTATATAAAAGGCACGGATTCTACTAAAAGATGGCTATTTTTGCAGGTATCTGTCACAGTAGATGTCGAAGGCAGGCGCAGGGCAGATAAGCAGGAGAGCTGAACTGGACAAGCAGCTGAAGAAGACGAACCTGTCATGGACCTGTCGTGACAGCATGGTGACAGCAGATTTATGAAGAGGAAAAGTGAAGTGGACCTCGATAGATAGAGAAAAATCTGCTCGTATGTCGTGTGAAAGCCAAATATTTTTCCAAGCCCCGGATCAAAAGATATGTCAAGCCAAAGCTCAAGGAGAGGAAATCCCTAAAAGCAAGGATGCGGCTGGAAAGTAGGAGACTTTAGAGATTTAGTCTTTATTAGAATCTTACTTTTAATTAAAGTTGTAATCCTTGTTACCTTAGATAACTTGAGCCCAAAGCTTATATAAGGGCATAGATTAAACCTAGGGCATAACGATTACCCCATAACCAAAACCTAAACCCTGTCGTTTACCTGTCACCGATATGTTCTAAATTCCCCCTAGGGCTACGGGTTGTTTTGTAAAGTAGTTGCAAGGGTTGCTTTGTTTTAGGATTTTTCAAGTTCAATAAAATAAACTTCAAGTTCTTTTATCTTGGTTTTAATATCTTGCAAGAGCATCGGGAGAGCATTGTGAGGTTATCCATTTACTTAGCATCGGGAGAGTTAAGTATACGAAAGAGATAAGAGCGCGTTCTCTAGTTTATAGTTGAACCATCTCGTGCCTAGGGATAGGGCGAGGTTAAGTGGCTAAAGAAGAATTCATACACATCGGTGTTCATCCTTCGATTCACGCCGGGAGGTATCATCAAAGACGTGATTGCCGACAGACTTGTGCCTAGGGATAGGGCAAGGCAGATCTGGGATTCTTGCCAAGCTTGAAGTACGGAGTTAGTGTTCGCTGCCACGACAGCTAACGGACAGACGCCGCGACAGGTGCTGTCGGCGACGGGTGCGACGACAGAACTGGAGATCCTAAGCAATTCAATACCTGCACTACCGAGCAACTCAATACCAGCCCATTCTCTTTATCTTGATATCTTACTTCTTTTATTTGCGTTTTCCTTATTATTTTCGTGACAACTTCTCATAATTATTTCCTTTACTTCGTGCAGTGAATTTAGGTGAAGCTATTAGCCCAATCCCTGTGGAGACGATATCCAATACTTCGGATCACTTTACTACTTGCGTCGTGTACACTTGCACTCAATTGCAATAGACACTTTTACACGCAACAAGTTTTTGGCGCCGTTGCCGGGGATTGGCAACAGAACTACACCTTTCTTTCCTTGCACTTTTTGTTTTTATTTTCGTTTTTGTTTTTGTTTTTATTTTTATTTTCTTTAATTTTTCTTTTGTGTTTTAAACTCTTGCTTTTCACAAGGTTTTCCTGTTTATGCGCAGATCGAAAAGAGGTGAAGATCCTGAATATAAATTAGATCCGGAGATCGAACGTTCCTTTAATCTCAAGAAACAGATTCGCCACCTCTTAGACCGAAACGAATACCTTGAAGAACAGCTAGAGCAGATGGCCCGTAATCAGCCTGTTGGTGATGATGTACCGCCTGTCGGTGATCCGCCCGCGGCAGGTGGACGACGGTCATGTCGTGACTACATGCTGAACGATCATGTAGAGCTGGAGACCACGCTGCCGGATATTGATGTTGACAACTTCGAGCTTAAACCTGTCATGTTTAGTATGATCAACAACGCCGGACAGTTTAGTGGTTCTGCGACAGAAGATGCCAGGGAGCATCTCAAAACGTTCCAGGAGATCTGTGGTTCGTTTAGACTGCCAGGAGTTAGTCCGGAGATACTGAGGCTTCGGTTATTTCCCCATTCATTGAGGGACAGAGCTAAAACTTGGTGGAATAAACTTACACCGGGTTCTATTATGACTTGGGCAGATTTAACTCGTGAATTTTTGTCTCGTTTTAATCCTTCACATTTAGCTGAGCGATTACGTAATGAAATTGCTACTTTTCAACAGGAAGATGACGAGCCAATGCACGAGGCCTGGGACAGATTCACAACTCTTCTTCGAAACTGCCCAATGCATGGATTCCCCATCTGGAATCAGGTAACTAAGTTTTATAATGCTGCTAACTTACAAACTCGCATTCGAATTGATTCTGCAGCAAATGGACTATTATTGGATAAAGATCCGGACGAGGCCCTGCAAGTTTTGAAACATCTGGCTAAGAATGAGGAGCAGTTTCCAACCGCTAGAAGAGGAGGTAAACGGGTACTTGCTGTCAAGGACTATGAGGCCGACAGCACTATGAAATCGCAGGTAGCATTCCTTACTAAAGCCATGAAAAAGTTATTGAATGATGATGAATTACAAGGATTTGCTGTCGAGGAAGTTTGTGCTACTTGTGAGGGAAGTCATAGTAGGGATGAGTGCCCGATAAATATAGAAGAGGGAAAATATGTTGGGAATTACAAGCCGAACTATAATTCCAACAACTACAACCCTAATTGGAGGAAGGATCCCAAATTTTCCTGGAGTAACCCTAACAATGCTCTGAACCCACAAGCACATAATCAGAATCAGGGGGGTCCTAGATTGTTGACGCGACAGAACCTGCCGCAGAACCTGCCCCCTCAGCAACAACAGCAGCCACCACATGCCACGAGTAGTGTATTAGAGCAGACTCTGGCCACCTTTATGTCTCAGACTGGTACGTATATGGAGAATATTAATCAGTTTGTCAAGAAGACGGAAAACTTTATGGATGAAACCAAGATGAGAATGACAAACCATGAGGCTACCTTGAAATCTCTAGAGACACAAATGGGTCAGGTGTCGCAGCATATTAAGCCAAGGCAGAATGGAGGTTTCCCTAGTAATACTGAAAATGCTAGACCACCCCCACATGAGCAATGTAAGGCAATTACTACTAGGAGTGGGAAAAAGTTACCAGGGACGGAAAAAGAAGCTGAAACAGAAAAGGAACCTGCCTTGGATAAACCTGCCGAGGAAGCTGCCCCGACAGGTGATAAATAGACTGCTGCCGATGAGCCTGTCACGACAGCAGAAGCGACAGAGGAGAAGAAAGATGAATACCGTCCTCAGATTCGCATGCAGTGGGAAGGACGCATTGCTGATTACCGTCCTCCACCACCTTTTCCGCAACGGATACATCAAACTAAGCATGAATCTCAACTTAAAAAGATTTATGATATTTTTAAACAGGTTCATATTAATATTCCGTTGTTAGATGCTGTTAGGGAGATGCCCGGTTACGCTAAATTTCTCAAGGATGTTATGTCGAAAAAATCTAAACTTGGGGAATTTGAAACGGTAAAGATGACAGAAGGTTGCATGAGTATTCTTCATCGGCAGCCACCCCAGAAAAAGAAGGATCCGGGGAGCTTCATCATACCTTGCGTAATTGGTGACAGATTTGTGGGTAAGGCATTATGTGATCTTGGTGCTAGTGTTAATCTAATGCCCAAATCTGTTTTTCAGAAACTAGGTATTGGCAAGGCGCGACCCACTACAGTTACCCTACAGCTAGCCGACCGCTCTTACGTTCACCCCGAGGGAAAAATTGAAGATATTTTGGTAAGAGTGGATAAGCTTATTTTTCCTGCTGACTTTCTTATTTTAGATTGTGAGGCAGATGAGAACGCACCAGTCATCCTTGGGAGACCCTTCTTAGCCACGGGCAGATCATTGATTGATGTGGAGAAAGGAGAACTCACCATGCGCGTGAACGATCAAGAAATTAAGTTGAATGTTCTCCAAGCGATGAAACATGCTGATGTGGATGAAGAATGCAAGGCCATCATTGAGGTGACCTTCGATCAACCCTGCATCAGGTCGGGCTGCCGTGATATAAAATTTGGTCACTGCTGCGACAGCCATCTACAGACCTGTCACGACAGCAATAACGACAGCAACGACGACAGCACCGACGAAAGCGACTCCTCTGAATCCGATACATCTGATACTGAAGGTCATGAGGAGGTAGACTGGTTAGACCATCGTCCAGGTAAGTTATTCGAACCTTTGAATTACACTTCGGATAACAATTTAATCCAAAAGCCATCGACTGTTGAACCACCTGTCTTAGAACTTAAGCCCCTGCCAGGGCAGCTTAAATATGCATATCTTGGTTGTGATGACACACTGCCCGTAATCATCTCTGCTAAGCTGCCGCAGGAACAGGAACGACAGCTGATCGACATGTTAAGGCAGCACAAGAAGGCGATTGGATGGACGATAGCAGACATTCAAGGCATTAGTCCGGCATTATGCATGCACAAAATCCTCCTTGAGGAAGATCATAAGCCGACTATAGATGCCCAAAGGCGGTTAAACCATGCGATGAAGGAGGTAGTGCGTAAGGAAATCATTAAATGGTTAGATGCTGGAATTATATACGCCATCTCCGATAGCAAATGGGTAAGCCCGGTGCAATGTGTTCCCAAGAAAGGAGGCATGACCGTATAACCAACGAAAACAATGAGTTAATCCCAACCAGGACTGTGACCGGTTGGAGGGTTTGTATGGACTATCGGAAGCTTAACAAAGCTACCCGAAAAGACCACTTTCCTTTACCCTTTATTGATCAAATGCTTGATAGATTAGCGGGTAAACCTTACTATTGTTTTCTTGATGGTTACTCAGGTTACAATCAAATTGCTATTGCACCAGAGGATCAAGAGAAAACGACTTTCACCTGCCCCTACGGAACATACGCATTTAGGAGGATGCCGTTTGGACTCTGTAACGCACCTGCCACCTTCCAAAGGTGCATGATGGCTATATTCTCCGACATGGTTGAGGACTTCCTTGAGATTTTCATGGATGATTTTTCTGTCTTTGGAGACGATTTTGAGAGTTGCCTCGGCAACTTACAAAAGGTACTTGAAAGATGTGAAAAAGCTAATCTCGTTTTAAATTGGGAAAAATGCCATTTTATGGTGGATGAGGGGATAGTTCTTGGCCATAAGATTAGCTGCCGTGGGATAGAAGTCGATAGGGCCAAAATAGAGGTAATTGAGAAGCTGCCGCCGCCAACCACAGTCAAGGGCATTAGGAGTTTTCTAGGGCATGCTGGTTTTTATAGGAGATTTATTGCGAATTTCTCAAAAATCACGAAGCCCCTATGTCATCTCTTAGAGCAGAACCGACCCTTTGACTTTAATGAAGAATGTACTGAAGCATTCAAGGTTCTGAAGGAAAAGCTAGTGACAGCCCCCATAGTACAGCCACCAGACTGGACACAACCATTTGAGATCATGTGTGATGCCAGTGACTATGCTGTCGGGGCAGCACTTGGGCAGCGCAAGGACAGGCTGTTCCATGTCATATACTACGCCAGCAAAACATTGAATGATGCCCAAGTGAACTATACCACCACAGAAAAGGAGCTGTTAGCTGTGGTGTTCTCCATCGACAAGTTTCGTTCTTACATACTTGGGACGAAAGTAATAGTGCACACCGATCATTCTGCCCTTAAGTACTTGTTCGCAAAGAAGGATGCAAAGCCTAGGTTGATACGATGGATCTTGCTATTACAAGAGTTCGACCTTGAAATCAAAGACAAAAAGGGGACAGAAAATTAGGTGGCAGATCATTTGTCGAGATTGGAGAAGGGACAGAGTCTACCGTTCGATGAGACACACATACTGGAGACCTTCCCAGATGAGCAGCTCTTTGTTGCCGCAATCGCTGTCGCGACAGCTATGGCGGCAGGTAAGTCTTCTGACCTTCCTTGGTATGCTGATTTCGTTAATTTTATAGTTAGCGGAATATTACCTTCTGATCTTAATTATCAAGCCAGGAAGAGGTTCCAAAATGATGTTAAGCATTATTATTGGGACGAACCTCTCCTTTTCAAAATGTGCGCAGATCAGGTTATAAGGAGGTGTGTACCACAAGAAGAACAAGAAGACATTCTCCATCACTGTCATGCTTCACAATATGGAGGACACTTAGGAGGCAACAAAACTGCTGCCAAGGTGCTGCAGTCAGGGTTCTACTGGCCGACACTGTATAAAGATGCACAGGACTTTTACAAGAACTGTGACAGGTGCCAGCGGACAGGTAACATCTCGAGGAGAAACGAGATGCCACTGCAGAATATTTTAGAAGTCGAGATCTTCGACGTTTGGGGGATTGATTTTATGGGACCTTTTCCATCTTCATGTGGAAATCTTTACATCCTCCTAGCAGTGGACTATGTCTCCAAGTGGGTAGAAGCAATCGCAACTCAAAAGAATGATGCCAAAACGGTCCAAAAGTTTTTGCACAAAAACATATTTTCTAGATTCGGCATCCCTAAGGCGATTATCAGTGACGAAGGGAGACATTTTGACAATAGGGTAATTGCTGCCGCCTTGAAGAAATATGGTGTCAAGCACAGGATCGCGACAGCATACCACCCACAGACCAATGGACAGGCTGAGATTTCCAACAGGGAAGTAAAGAACATTCTTGAAAAGATGGTTAAACCAACTAGGAAAGATTGGTCTCTACTTCTGAATGATGCATTATGGGCATACAGGACAGCTTTCAAGACTCCATTGGGCATGTCTCCATACCGTTTGATTTATGGGAAAACCTGTCACCTGCCTGTCGAGATAGAGCACAAGGCATATTGGGCAATCAAGGCAGTAAACATGGACTTGGACAAGGCAGGCCAGAAAAGGCTGTTAGATTTGAATGAGATCGATGAAATACGGACGATGGCCTACGACAATGCAAGGATTTACAAGGAAAAGACTAAGAAGTGGCATGACAAGAAGTTGCTGCCACGTCAGTTCTGCCCAGGGCAGCTTGTGTTGTTGTTTAATTCTAGGTTGAAACTCTTCCCAGGGAAGCTTAAATCTAGATGGTCTGGCCCGTTCCAAGTGGTTCAAGTTTTTCCCCATGGTGCCATTACAATTCAATCATTAAAGGACGGGCACCAATTCAAAGTCAATGGACAACGCCTCAAGCATTATCAGGGGACTGAAGCCCCAGGAATACAGGAAGTGGTTACTTTAGGTGATGCCCCACAAGGCATCCCTAATTTAACCTAATTTTTATTTTTATTTATTATTATTTATTAGGAAATTAGGTCTATTTTATTCGAATAACGTTTTATTTTTCTAATTTCAGTTTTTAGGAAATAAAGGAGTCAAGTGAGAAAGAAGAAGTGGCCCAAGACCACCGCCCATCCACCAGCCCAATAAAGCCCATTTATGATAACCTGTCGTTTCAGCTGCCGGCGTAGACGGACTTGACAGGCTGTCAACAGGCTGACACTGCAGACGCAGAAGCGTGCGGCAGACGCACAGCAGACGCATAAATGCGTGTCAGACGCGTCAGACACGCTACATTCAATCTGCCGCCCCGTTATTCCCGCCTGCCGTTGCGGCATTAAATGGGCAGCTACTCGACCGCTATATAAACCCCTTCCCCCTTTCATTTTTTCCTCACTTCTGATTTTTCTCTCTTGTATTCTCCTCTAGTTTTATCTACTTTCTTTCTTTTTTCAGCCCTTGCAACCAAAATGTCATCACGACAAACCCGTCAGAACGCTGCTGCCGCTTCTTCTTCAGCAACAGCATCCCCGTTCGCTAAAAAAAGAACTATGGGAGGAGCGTAGCTTCATCTATAACAGAGATGCCCCCCATATGGGACTCCGGCCGTTCATCATGCAGGCCATAACAGCACAACTTTGGGAGGATTTTGCCGAGCAGCCGGCAGAGCTTAATGATACATTGGTCCGAGAATTTTATGAGGCCATCGACAGCAAAACAGCGACATCTGTCACCGTCCGAGGAGTGGCAGTTCCCTTCACCGCCAGCAGCATCAACCATGTGTTCGGCCTCTTCTTTGGCCCCAATGATGATGCTCACCAACAATTTTGGGACACCCTCGACGCTGCCGGACATGATGCTGTCATGAGGGAGTTGACAGAGGCGGGAACGACATGGAGCACCAGTAAGAAGAACCCCAACTCCGTCAATAGGGCACAACTACTCCCTGAGGCGAAACTATGGAACACTTTCATCAAAAAGCGTATCCTGCCCTCGTCCCACCATACGACAGTCAACCGACAGCGGCTGGCCCTTATCCACTCCATTATGCACAACAGGCCCATCAATGTGGGCAGATACATGAGGGACAACATCCTCGACTGTGCTTTCCGCACAGACTCACGACTCTGCCTGCCGTTCACCATCACCGCCCTCTGCCGCTGTGCTGCCATACCAGAGGAGCCCTCCGACAAAATCAAGAAGGGCAGCGGCTGGACAGACAACAACATCTCCAGCCTCATGGAGGTCATAGTCGTATCGCCACTCAATGCCTTCGACCCCAACGCCCCTCCTGCTGATTCCGATGATGAACCTGCCACCGAACCTGCCCCAGAAGCTGCCACCAACACCGCTCCGGCAGATCAGAACGCCCACATCCTTGCTGCCATCCTGAGGGTAGAGGAGCGCCAAATGGGTTTGATGACCTTTATCCGTGACTTCTCCAATGCAACGGTAAATTTCATCACTAATACTTTGAATTTTTCGGATGTCATCTTCCCCACCTTCCCCGCTCATTATTTCAATATCCCCTCCCCCACTCCCACACAACCTGTCTCTCCCCACGGAGAATCTGCCTCCTCCACACCATCCCCGACGGCAGCCGGCAGCCCTCCGGCAGACACCTCCCCTCGAGGAACCAAGCGAGCTGCCACTGATGACAGCCCTCTTGTCCGGAGAAATTTGGACAGCGACTTCACGCGGGTAAAACGTATTAAGCACGTGGCAAACAAGCGACGGCTGTCCAAAGCCATCACTAGTAGCAGCTGGGATAGTGGCAGCACTTCCGATGTCTGACTAGTGGAGCCATCTGCCCCTCAACCTGCCGATGAACCTGCCCCTCAACAGGCTGATGAACCTGTTGATCAACCTGCTCCGGAACCTGCCCAGCCCCCTCCACAGCGCAGACGCCGCCATCAGATCCGCGTCAGCAGCAGCAGCGAGGACAGCGAATAAAAATTTAAGTTATTATTATTTTTTTTCCCTTTACTGCTGCCTGCCTTTATATTTTGTGATGTACTTTTATTTATTTTTTCTTTATTTTTCATATCATTTTGCATTGAGGGCAATGCAACCCTCGAGTTTGGGGGTGGCAACCCTCCATTCTAATGGAGTCTTAGTACATCTTTTATTAATTATTGTGTCTTATTTTTATTTAAGTTCTTTAAAAAAAATCAGAAAAATCAGAAAATTTAAACTGTTGGCTTAAAACTGTGAAGTTAACTTACCTGTCACGACGGCTCTGTCGTGGCAGCATCTTTAGGACAGGTTAAGGAAAAGTTTAGAGCCTTTCTATAGTTCTGAAAACTTAAACACTTTTGTGACTGTTATACTGCTTAGATTTCTTTTAGCCAAACTAGAATAGGAAGCTTAGAACTTGGATAGCCCCTAGAGGTGCCTAACACTGGCTCTAGGAAAGAAGTTTAGCAAAAGAAATTCAAAAAAAAAAAACCTAGAGGTGCCCGAAACCGGCTCTAGGAAGCTAACTTGAGGTGCCCAAAACTGGCTCTAGAAAAACTTAGCTTGAAAATAGAAGAAAAAGAAGCATGAAAATGTGCCTTCTAAAAAAATAATAAACTTTGGCATAAAAATTCGAGTTAAGGAGTTGAATATTCTAGTGAAACTAAGAGAATCTTAGCATATAACTGTTCACAAGCATGTACACACTGCACGAGAGCTATAGGGAGATTCCGGACAGATCCTAACCTTTCCGACAGGTTGCTGCCGCCGTAGAGAATGAGCGACAGGTAAGGGACAGTTCACTGTTTGAAGGCCAACACAAAAAATTTTTCAGTTTTCTTTTAAGTCTACATTGCTTGAGGGCAAGCAAAAACTTGAGTTTGGGGGTGTGTTGAGTGTGTAAAAGTTCTATTATTTACACCCTTTTTAACCCATATTTCTGCTGCATTCAAGCATCATTGCATTGCATTTAGGTTAGTTTTCAATAAAACATCACAATTATATAAAAGGCACGGATTCTACTAAAAGATGGCTATTTTTGCAGGTATCTGTCACAGTAGATGTCGAAGGCAGGCGCAGGGCAGATAAGCAGGAGAGCTGAACTGGACAAGCAGCTGAAGAAGACGAACCTGTCATGGACCTGTCGTGACAGCATGGTGACAGCAGATTTATGAAGAGGAAAAGTGAAGTGGACCTCGATAGATAGAGAAAAATCTGCTCGTCTGTCGTGTGAAAGCCAAATATTTTTCCAAGCCCCGGATCAAAAGATATGTCAAGCCAAAGCTCAAGGAGAGGAAATCCCTAAAAGCAAGGATGCGGCTGGAAAGTAGGAGACTTTAGAGATTTAGTCTTTATTAGAATCTTACTTTTAATTAAAGTTGTAATCCTTGTTACCTTAGATAACTTGAGCCCAAAGCTTATATAAGGGCATAGATTAAACCTAGGGCATAACGATTACCCCATAACCGAAACCTAAACCCTGCCGTTTACCTGTCACCGATATGTTCTAAATTCCCCCTAGGGCTACGGGTTGTTTTGTAAAGTAGTTGCAAGGGTTGCTTTGTTTTAGGATTTTTCAAGTTCAATAAAATAAACTTCAAGTTCTTTTATCTTGGTTTTAATATCTTGCAAGAGCATCGGGAGAGCATTGTGAGGTTATCCATTTACTTAGCATCGGGAGAGTTAAGTATACGAAAGAGATAAGAGAACGTTCTCTAGTTTATAGTTGAACCATCTCGTGCCTAGGGATAGGGCGAGGTTAAGTGGCTAAAGAAGAATTCATACACATCGGTGTTCATCCTTCGATTCACGCCGGGAGGTATCATCAAAGACGTGATTGCCGACAGACTTGTGCCTAGGGATAGGGGAAGGCAGATCTGGGATTCTTGCCAAGCTTGAAGTACGGAGTTAGTGTTCGCTGCCGCGACAGCTAACGGACAGACGCCGCGACAGGTGCTGTCGGCGACGGGTGCGACGACAGAACTGGAGATCCTAAGCAATTCAATACCTGCACTACCGAGCAACTCAATACCAGCCCATTCTCTTTATCTTGATATCTTACTTCTTTTATTTGCGTTTTCCTTATTATTTTCGTGACAACTTCTCATAATTATTTCCTTTACTTCGTGCAGTGAATTTAGGTGAAGCTATTAGCCCAATCCCTATGGAGACGATATCCGATACTTCGGATCACTTTACTACTTGCGTCGTGTACACTTGCACTCAATTGCGATAGACACTTTTACACGCAACAGACAGCTTCTTGTGGAGGGGTAATCCGCGATTTTAAGGGTAGTTGGATCACTGGATTTTCCAAGTATATTGGAAATTGCTCGGTTATTGAAGCAGAGCTTTGGGCGGTGTTTGAGGGGCTTAAATGCGCTATGGGGGTGGATGGGATGAAGATTGTGATGGAAACGGATAATTTAGATGTGATTCGTGTTCTATCAGACTCGGCATCTCGTTTGATTTCTTCCTCTTTGATTGATTCTATCAGAGACCTGGTTATGGTACATGGTGCAGTGGAGTTTCAACATGTTTACCGTGACGCTAATAGAGTGGCGGATGCGTTGGCAAAGATGGCGCTGAGGGATATGTTTGGGACTTGTGTTTTGTCTCACGCTCCCGTTGGTGTGCTTGAGCTTTTGAGAGAGGATTGTCCTTAGTCTTAGGTTTGTTTCTTTTCGTTTTGAGTTTACTCACGTGGCTTGTACGAGTTATCTATAGGTACTATTTTCCCTCACTAGGTTAGGAGGGTTTTTAATAAGGCTTATGATAATTCATTCCTTCTTTCATTTATAAAAAAAAATAGACAATAAAAATAGACTGTATCTAAATCTAGAGTCAAAATGTATATTTAAACCATTATTATGAAAATTACGAGGAAGAAAAATGGGAAATCCGCCCATCAAAAAATTATTATTATTATTATTATTATTATTATTATTATTATTATTATTATTATTATTATTATTATTATTATTAAGTGAAAATATATTAGGAAATTAATGAACCTTCTTCATTGGGGAGCCAATGGTCACATTAGTCGAATCTGGTCTGCTATTTCCACACCTTCCTTATTCCTCTTTCAATTCAATATTTGGAAACTCTTCTGAAATGGAAATGGATGCTAATTACACCCAACACTGAAACTTAATTGGAAAATTACAAATATATCATTGCTGTACCATCTGTTGAAAAACAGGGTGAGTGGAACACGCTAAGGCCAAAATCAATGCACTCTATGAAGGAATGGTTATGGGGTTAGAGACCTTAAAGTTACAGTGTGTGGGGGAGATTTAATATTTGGTAGGTTTAGGTCTAAAACTGCTAAAAGATTTGCTTTAGATATTCCAAAAGAAAAAAAATGCAAATATCATATACTTACAACAACTAACTACTAGCGTACCCTTCCATCTCTGCTTTAAATGAGGACCCCATGGCCCCAATCCCCATTTGGCAACCCCACTGCAAATCACTACACAGTAGCTGCTTGCTTGCTGCTTGCTGCCTGCTGCCACCGTTCCCCGGTTTTTCTTCCTTTTTAGCCTTCTTTTTCAATGTCATTTCATTGATCATTGCTCACTTTTCTTTCTAGCCCTTTCTTCTTCATAATTCTCCTGACATCCTCAACGACTGCTTCAGCTAACAGGGATAAAGAACATGGTGAAATTCTTTTGTACCTTCAATTTTTTTATGTCATGGAATCCTCGGATTTGATTCAACTCATTTTGGGTTTTGTTTTTTCTTTTGAAATGTTTTTGCAGCTTGGTCCAAGACCTCCAATTCCTCACTGGCTTGGAATTCTCCTGGGAGAAAAATTCTTTGATCCTTGCATTGTTCATAAATCTGCCAAGAAAAACGACAAGAACATTTTTTGCTTGAATTGTTGCATTACTATCTGCCCCCATTGCTTGCCCCTTCACCGTCCCCATCGTCGCTTACAGGTTCGTTCATCTATGATTCATTGCCAAAAAAATCTTTACTTTCCTTCACATCAAATGTCTTTTTTTTACAGGTAAGGAGATATGTTTATCAAGATGTTATAAGGCTGAGTGATGCTCAAAAGCTGATCAATTGTTCCCTCGTTCAAGTAAGTAAAACAGATTGTTGAAGTTAGACTGTAAATAAACAATCTTTCTTTTGAGCTCAATTGTTTTTCAACTCTACAGCCCTACACAACAAACAGTGCCAAAGTAGTGTTTTTGAATGAAAGGCCAATGTCTCGCCCGTTTAGAGGCTCTGGTAATTTCTGCATACGATGTGATCGCAGCCTTCAAGACCCATTTCTCTTCTGCTCCATCTCTTGCAAGGTTTTCTTCAGCAAAAAGCACTGTTTCTCTCTCTGTTCTAATGGTTTAAACTTTGAAATTCCCTTACCCCACATGCATGCAGGTCAATTACATAGAGACTGCCAAGCCTGGAGGGAAAAGGCTAGACCCGAGCCATGAACTGGTCCCATTTTTCTACAAAACTAGAACTGATGTTAGCTTCCTAGAGCTTGAAGAGGATCCCACCAATGAGTTAGTGAAGAAGAAGAAGAAGAAGGCCAAGAAACGAAGCTGCATTTTAATGCCCCAAGCTGAGAGTATTAGCCGCAGGAAAGGTGTGCCTCATAGATCACCTTTGAATTGAATGCCATAGGAGAGAAAACAAATAGTAATGATGCCTTTAGAAGCTCAGTGTGTGGTGTGCTTTTAGGAGGAATATGAAAATGATTTGTGGGGGAAGTTTTGACAGGGTTGGAAATTAATTGCTTCCCCATTTTTGTAGAGTTTAGTATTATTAAATTCAGACATTAGAGGTACATATATATATAACCTAATGTTATTAGAATTTCCTCTTCTCTTCATGAGTTGCAACCTACAATTGATTACATATGATTGATTTAATCTTCAAGCAGAAGCATTATTTATGTAGGATCAGATGATTAGAGTGAATAAAGTTTTGGACGTAACAATTATGTCAGAACTATACTTGTGCTTTTCCTGCAAATAGTGGCATTTTACATCTAAAGATGAATGATGCATGAAGTTGACCATTCCAAAGGGATGTTGGTTTGATTGCAACATAGGAAAAATGGGTTTCATTAAAGAAATCATAACAAGGTTGTCCAAGAGGAAGATAAGGTTTGTCACTTGTCACTACATTTGCAAGGAGGTGTTTTTTTTTTCTTTTATTTTCAAGATTCTTGGTTCTTTAGATAAAAAGCTAAAAAGGGTGCTATCATCTGCCTTTTTGAAGGGTTGACCATATGGCCATGGGGGGGCATTTGAATTTTAGGTGGCATTCATTGCCACATATCAATTCAATTGCAACCACCATCTTATGGCAAATTGGAATACGGAAATAGCAAAATGTCATATCAGAAACGATTGCATTAATACTGAGGTTTGATTGGAAGATAGCTCATGCTCCTGACAGTAGCACCATGGCCATGGGAATGCAAAGCTAAAAGCTAATACGAATTTCCATTTTTAATTCTGTTTCCTAATTCCTTCCTATGCATGAACACATGACAATGAGGATGGAAATTGCAACTTTTTAGCTGTTTGCTGCAAATTGACACCCTTTAATATTTGTCTGCATCTTCTTGTTCCCTAGCCTTGCCTTCAACCAATTAGTTTTGCTTAGTTTCATTGCAAATGAGAAGGGAACAACAGCACTATAGAATATGGACAATGGTATTTCTGCATATGGTTAAATATGTGAAACTGAGAGACCCAGAGTTATTAAAAGAAATTGTCATGGTATCTTTTATTTTCAACTTCTGATATGTTTAAATTTAAATACAGTTTATTTGATATGATATGATATAATATGATATGATGATCCTACGAAGATAGCGTGTTTTTTTTTTCTTTTCTTATTTTACTTTTTCATTTTATCCGAGCTGCAATATTCCATCATTTACATACAGTGTTCAAAGAATATCCAAACAAATCAAAACTGGGGTATAAAGCTTTAGTGATGATGGTACCCCAACAAGGAGCTAAAGCTGATTTCAAAGTATAGGCCCCATGCCATTCTCATCCACATTCACTAACCCATTGTCTTCAAGGAAAGGAATCTGAACCTTGTATTTACCTGAACATACCAGTCTTGCCGTTGAAAAACTACCGCCTGAGTTCTCCTCCTGGTACAGTCCCGTCTGCTCCGGAACCGATGGCTATGTGTCTGCATACTACCAAGTACCAATGATGCCATTCTGTTAGTAAAAATATACTCTTTACTTCTGATCCTCCCTTAGTCACCTATACATATAAAAAGATAACTAAAAAGGTTTCACATATAAATTGGAAAATTTGGGAACTTTTGATTCTCCATTTTGTTACTGATCATCTTATAAAATCGAGTTTATTGAATTGATGGGAAAAAGTTATGATCAAACTTTGTGAGGTACAAAAATCTTATTTGAATCATATTTAAATTAAAAATGATTAAAAATGTCATTTACCAAAAATACTGAAAGAGGCCACAACCTTTCCCACTCCAAGAGTGGCTTCGTTCCTACATACCTCTCCAAACTAATCTCATTTAAAATTAATCTCAAACTCTGAATGTTTTAATTTCACCCCTAAACTATAATCAACATTCTAACTTATCTCTAAAATTTTTGAATATTTCAATTTCTTCCTCAAACTATCGATATGTGTTAATCATATCCATTTTCAATAAAATTGTTACAAAATTTTTAATTGTAGTATAAACATTGATATGCATTATATAATAATATGATGCGACATAAACGAAAAATAATATTGTATCACGTATTTGAAAGCATTATTTAGAATGGATTTGAAAGGTTGTTTGGTTTTATTTTTGTTCTCTCAATTTGTCTGTAATTCTTGTACGTTTAAAAGTTAAACCTAACTTTATTTATTTTTATGTCATATCAATTTATTACATAATACATATTAGTGTTCAAATGACAATTAATAATTTTTATAACATGAGGCCTGATTAGCATATATTGATAATTTGATGATGAGATTGAAATGTTTAAAAGTTTAGCGATCGATTTAGAATGAGTATCACAATTTGACGATAAAATTAAAATGTTCAAAAATTTAGGTACTAGCTTATAATGAGAGCCATACTTTTTTATTTTTTTATATATTCTTTGTATAATCATGATCAAATGAAAGAATGTATCAATTTTGAGAATTAAATATGTAATTATACTCATAAAAAAGATTAAATTGATAAAAGAAAGTGAACATGTCATCTATCGTCCACGATTGCTTACTTTCAAAATTGATAATAGCTAAATTACTTTGTTTATTTTGAGAGAGCTCAATTTACTCCTTAGCAAATTTTAGAGGGTCTCCAAAAGTTATTTCGCCTAAAAAAAGAGTTAAGTTATATAAACACACATAAAAAATAATTTTCTTCACAAAAAAAAGTTAATGTTATATAGACACATGTAAAAATAATATTTCCGTCTTTAAAAAAGTTAAGGTTATATAAACACACATAAAAATAATATTTTTTTACAAAATCCCCCCCCCCCCCCCGCCCTCAACGAATGGTAGTCGTAAAAAAAGATGGTGATGTTCATTTTAAGAGATTCGTATTCGAGCAGCTTTGTCGGCAAAGTGTGTTTCTTATCAAAATGTTAAGAAAAGAATATGAACATATACTATCTTGTAATCACCTTAAGACTATTAAAATAACTCATATATATTTTGCAAAAATGAAATGAACATGATTAATAGACTAATTTGTGCCAAAAATATTATTTTTTAATTGACTATAAAAATATTATTATATTTGAATCTTTCGATCATATTATATCATTTTGATAACAATGATGTAACAATTCGAATTTCGTAATTCGAGGGTCAGTTTAACTCGAAGAGTGGGCTTTGCGCTTGGGCCTTTGGAAGGCTCAAGGGAGCCTTAGTAGACCTCCTTTGTTGTTGTTGGGCTTGATGTCTTAGATGGGCTTGTGAATAAAAAGATGAGATATGGGCAAAAGGCTAAATTCCTTCATTTTTGAAGAGGGAAGGCTTATTTCTCCCCATTAATTCTCTGCAAAAAAAAGAGAAGGGGTGAGATCATCTTGTCCCCTAATGCTCCCTTCATCTCTTAGTCTTCCTTTTACCCTGTACCACGACAAAGGCTTATTCTTTAAAAGATTGAAGTAATATTTAGGAATTTAAGCTTGAGATAACTTGTTCAATACCTAAGGATCTACATTTGAGCTAAGAATCTCTAAGTTTGATGGTGGAAAAAAAACATAGGTTTAATGGGGTTTTTGTGAGGAGTGGGTTAAAGGGGGTTTAATTCCGTTTTTTCAACTTAGTTTGTGAGTATAGCTACCCTTTAACCTTCTGTAAGTTGTAATCTGAATTTAAAACTCTTTGTGTAGTAAAAGATGTTGGGGGATCTTCCAAAGAGCTTGGGAAGAACAACGCTTGAAGAGTTTGGCTTAGGAGCTTCGTTTCCAGCTTTTGAATCAAGGTTAGTACACTAATAACTCCTATGTCTTCATGGGCATCATAAATTTGATTGCTTTGTTGCTTAAATTTGATGTTTGTGGTTGAGTTTGGGTGTTAGAGGTTAGAGACTCTCTTTAATGGCATATGAAACGCCCCAGGTTTAGGGTCTGGGATTTTGGACCGGGACCTGGGAAATGTTTGTAGATTGAGTTTTGTGGTTCAGATTGTCTTTAAATGAAATGGTTTCATAAAAGGGGTTTTAAAAATTAAATTAAGTTTTAAGGATAAATACAAATAAATTAAGGCAAGAGAGGATTTTTGATTAAAAGAGAATTTTAAAATAAAAGTGGAATAAAATATAATATTTCAAAAAGAAAGAAAAAAAAATAGAAACCCACTTTCTATCTTCTTCCCTTCTCATTCTTCATTTCACGTTAAAACTCCCAAGTGCCTAGCCACCATCCATTTTCACCAGTCTTCACCTTTTTGAAGGTTTCAAAGAGGTAAACAACTTGATTTTTACTCTTCTCTTCATTCAAATCTTACTTATAGCATTTTCTTTCCAAAAGCTGGACGATTTCTCAAGTTCTCTCATTTTAGGTAAAATGGGTTTTTGAAGGGTTTAAGCAATTTAGTGAAAACAATGGTTTGGGTGAGTTTTAAATCATGTTTTGAGTATAAAATAAGGTTAAGAGGATGAGTTGATCAAGAAATCCCGAAATGGAATAAATGAGTAAATCTTGAGTTGGGGAAAAAAGAGTTTTTGGGTTGTTTGTGGTTGGAAATGGCTCATAAGGGGTTTGTGAATGTGTGTTGAAGATTTTGAAGCTTTTGGGTATGTTTTGGATGTTAAATTGAGGAGGTTTTGGATGATTTTTGGTAAGAATGGAAATGTGATTGGTTTTGATTAGTTTCAGATAGGAATCGAAAATGGTTGTTGTTGAATTGAGATAGAGTTGATTTCAGTGGGTTTGATTGTTGAAATGTATGTTAACTCTTTGTTTTGATTTGGGTAGAAGATACAGATAGAGATTTTGGTACTTCGGACGTGGCACCCAGTGTTACGGAGGCTTGAAATCAGTGTTTCGACTATCGTTGGGTTCTACCGGTGAGTGGAAATGTTTTTGAGAGTTTAGGTTGAGCTTAAAACGCTAACCTAAGCTCAAGAGTAAGTGTTAAATGTTTACGTTTTACTTTTCCAAAATTCTTTACCTTAATCTTGTTATGCATGGTTGAAATAAGATGAGATGAATGTGTGTAATTGATTAATGAGTGTGATATTCTATGTTGGGCTATATGATGTTTTGAGTATTGGAAAATATGATAGTCTTACCGAGTATAATTGGTCGACCATAGGATTAGAGTGCACTTGTAAAATTCGCGCGTGGCCCTAGTGATGTAAGATGCCATTAGGGAGGAGTACGGTGATGTAAGATGCCACCTGAAGCTTTATTGTTAGACCTCGGTGATGTAAGATGCCATCGTGAGTCTTGTTGTTCTTATAGATTCGATGATGTGAGATGCCATCGAATCCAATCCGCGTATCCGAGTAATGTAATCATAGTTGCCATTATACTCTTGTGTTGGAAGGTTGAATGTTATCTTGGTAGATGTTGAGAGTCATGCCATGTTGTTATATGTTGTTGCATTGCTTGATGTAAGATACCAAGCATAGGTATGATTGTTAATAACCATGTGATGTAATTCATGCTTGTGGTTATGTTTTCAATTTATAAATGGTTTTGTTAAAACTGCATTGTTGTTGTTGTGGTTTTAAGCACCACTCACTAAGCTTTTATGCTTACGCGCTCTTTTCCAACAATGTAGATCGTTAGTGTTCCGGGAAGCAAAGGAAGGCGAGAGAAAGGTTCCAGTGATCGTAGCTTAAGCTCAAGTATGAATTATAAATTGTAATAATGATTTAGCAATGTGAATACTTGTTTTTGTGATTAGGGAGGTGGTTGTAAACTCCCATGTGTTTGACCATGTTGCTAAATGTTTTATATGTTGAAACCATGCTATGTTGAGGCTTGCCTTGGCCTTTGGTTAAATGCCCTATGTTTTGGACTTGTTGGTGTTTGAGTTAAAAAGTCCTTTTTGAGCTTTCATGTTTGAAATCCATGTTTGAAAGTGTACTTGTTTGAAA
Source organism: Hibiscus tridactylites (assembly GCA_958450335.1). Lineage (NCBI taxonomy): Eukaryota > Viridiplantae > Streptophyta > Magnoliopsida > Malvales > Malvaceae > Hibiscus > Hibiscus tridactylites. The sequence goes on from OY288282.1 coordinate 41,142,422, forward strand.
CTTGCTTTTAGGGTATTTGCCTCTAGAATGTTTGCTTAATATGTTGCCATGTGGTTGTGATCTTTCGAGGTAAGTTTGGGGATGCTTGAGGATGCCAAAATGCATTTTCGGGTCAATCTGTGCCCAAGAGTTTCGGAACATCTGATATGGTTTCGGAACGGCCAGACTTTTGGGGCACCCGTATCGGTACGTTTTGCCTCGTGAGACCCCCGTTTTGAAACCAAGAGGAACCATTTCGAAACAACCTAATTTTGCTTTTTGATGAGAGCCCGCGTTTCGAAACGGGCAACCCCAGTTTCGAAACACATGTAGTTAAAGTGGTTAAAAGGGTTCTTTGAAGGTCTCCAAATGTTACGTTTTAGTCCCTAATGCTTGTATGTTTCTTAAATGAGTTTAAATGTTTCGTTTGTGTTGGTCTTGCCTCGTGTGCTTGAAATATGACTAATAAACTATTGGGTAAGGTTTAAATTATCTTTTTACCCATGTTTTGGTATGGTTTTGCAAAATGGTCCTTCGTGATTGTTTGGCTCCAATTGGACATTCGGTTGATGCCCGATTGAGTCATCGTTCTTCCGCTGTAACCCTTAACACCATAGAACCGTTAAATTACATTTAGACAAGATAAATCTTAATCTAGGGTTGTTAATCGGAGGGAAATTCTCAGATTTTTCTCTGGTTATCCCCGTGTGACTCTCCCGATTTGGTCTTGCGACTAGACCGGGTTGAGGGGTTACATTTGGTGGTATCAGAGAGGTCGTGGGCACAACTGAGGTAACTTCCAGTCGAGGAATGATGGTGAGAGGAATGTGGCTCATGTTGTCGTGGTACAACCCGAGGGAGGTGGACCGGGTAGGGTTTATGCACAGTGTGAGGCTGGGAATGAGACAAATGTGACCGCAAGTAATTTTGTGTTACAATCCTTATCTCTGCTTTCATTGATTGACTCTGCGTCGACACATTCATTCATTTTGGGTGAGCATGTAAGATCTTTAGGTTTGCCTTTTGAATTGTTAGATATAGGTATAAATGTTACGATTGGTGAGACAATTGTAGTTAAGAAAGTGTTCTGGAGATGTCCTTTGATGGTTTAGGGTCACGTGTTTCCCGTTGACATGATGGAACTGCCGTTCTATGGTTTCGATGTAATTATGGGTATGGATTGGCTTGTGGAGCATAGAGCTAGAATAGATTTTGAGACTAAAAGAGTTTCTTTGAGGCTTTCGGATGATTACGAGGTAGTAGTAGTTGGCGAGAACGTTAAGTTCTTGTCTAATGTCGTTTCAGCTTTAGAGGCTCAGAGGATGGTGGATTTGGGTTGTCAAGCTTACTTAGCCTACGTGATGAATCTGAATATGAGTGAACTTAGACCGCATGACATCATAATAGTTTGTGACTTCCCGAGTGTTTTTCAAGAGGAGTTTCTTGGTTTGCCTCCAGATAGAGATGTTAAGTTTGCTATTGAGACGTATTCAGATTATGTTTCCGTATTGATTGCTCCGTATAGAATGGCACCAAAAGAGTTGAAAGAGTTGAAGACACAACTTCAGGAACTATCAGATATAGGTTTTATTAGGCCTTGTATTTCACCTTGGGGTGTTCCGGTCTTGTTTGTGAAGAAGAAATATGGCAATATGAGGATGTGCATAGATTATAGACAGTTGAACAAAGTAACAGTGAAGAACAAATATCATTTGTCATGGATTGATGATTTGCTTGGTCAGTTAAAAGGTGCTTCAGTGTTTTCGAAGATTGATTTGAGATCGGGTTACTATCAGTTGAAGGTAAAGGATGTGGACATACCGAAGACAACTTTCCGTACGCGATATGGACACTACGAGTTCTTGGTAATGCCTTTCGGTTTGACTAATGCCCCATCTGCATTTATGGACATGATGAACATAGTGTTTCACGAGTTTTTGGATAGGTTTGTAGTAGTGTTCATAGATGACATTTTAGTGTACTCCAGGACCGATGAAGAACATGATGAGCGTTTGTGATTAGTGCAACAGACTTTGCTTGAAAATCAGTTGTATGCCAAGTTGAGTAAATGCGAGTTTTGGATTAGGGAAGTAGTCTTCCTAGGTCATGTGATCTCAGCCGATGGGATTAGTGTGGATCCCAAGAAGAAAGAAGCAATCGTGAGTTGGAAACAACCAAAGTCAGTGACCGAAATCCATAATTTTTTAGGTTTGGCCGGGTATTATCGAAGATTTGTTGAGGGGTTCTCGAGAATTGTTGCACCTTTGACGAAATTGTTACAGAAAAATATCCTGTATGAGTGGACAGAAAACCATTCATAGTAGCTGCTCCAATCCTTGTGGGAGACGATATCTTTTATACTATAACTTGGCAGGAGTGTGCACTTGCGCTTTTACAAAAAGGGAACACCTACACGCCCTACAAGTTTTTGGCGTCGTTGCCAGGGATTGGCAACAACAATTACGTTTGAATTTCTGCACTTCTATTTTAGTTTTTGCACATTAAATCTCTGTTTATTTTATTTCTTAAAAAAACCTCTTTGTTTTCTTTGGTGTATATCCCACCAGGGTAGCAAAGATGGAAGCCAACATCCACCTGAAGAGGGGAAGGACATGCCTAGACGAAAAGACAAAAGCAAAGCCCTCAGGAAGTGGTTATGTTTGGGAAAAGCGCAACCCAATATAACCTAATTTTTATTTTTATTTTTAATTTATCTTCATGCATTAGGATTAGATTTAATTTTCAGTTATTTAATTTTTGCATTTAATTTATTCTAGGTTATGAATGAAGGCAAGATCAAGAAAGATGAAATAATAAAGGAGAAGCCCAACCAACGGCCAAGGCAGCCCAAGGAAGATGAGCATAACGACTAGTGGCTTCATAACGGCTAGCCGCAACGGCTACATTTGCACCAGCGAGCGGAGCGACTATCTGCGTAACGACTAATCCTGTTATTCGCGCTGCAATAATGGTCGCCCGTTGGTAGCGTGCCCGCCAAGGCAGCAGAGAGGAGCGACTATATAAGGCAAACTATTCTCTCCCCGTTCTTCATTTTGCTCTCTCTTTTACTCTCAATTCTTACTGCCATATTTGCTTTCAAGATTTCACTTGCTTTATTTTCTTTCAATTTCTTTTTCGTTCTTTAGGAAAATATAACCGTCTTACAGCTATGGCCACATCACAATAACCCGCCTCCACCTCCAAGTCCCTTTTCCCAAGGTTCTTGGACCCAACTGTCGAGACAACCTACAAGAAGTACTACGCATAGCGGAAACTCTGGGAAGAAATGGGGTTCCAATACACCAAGCCTGATGGGGATTTTGGTCTCGAACCCCCCTATTCGAAAGTATTCACAACTTGGGCTGAGACTTGTTCGCACGACATCCAGAAGGGATAAAAAACAACCAGGTGCGAGAGTTCTACGCCCACAAGCCTACACCGGGAAATCCTTTTGTATATGTCTGCGGAGAAGGTGTTAAGTTCATGACAGATACCATCAATAGTTTCTACAGTATAGAAATCCGCGGCAATCCGCATGAAGAGTGGGAGTCCTGCCTAACGGTGGCTGACTACAACAAGATCAAGAAAGAGATCTGTAAGCCTAACACCAAATGGCTAACATGCAAAAACAATGGCTCAGTCAACTGCCGCGACCTGCTATCGGAGATAGTCTTGTGGAGTAACTTCGTCCAATGCCGCTTGATGCCCACCACCCACATATCAACAGTTAACAAGCCGCGGCTGGCCCTAATCTACAACATTATGAAGGGGTGGCAAATCAATGTTGGCGAAGTAATTCTGAGGGAGATCTATGCCCACGCAGGCAAGCCAAATGACAAGGGACCACTCTTCTTCTCTGTACTCATCACGGGCCTATGCGCCAATTTTTGTGTGCCGCTGCACCCAAAGGACAGAATACTTCCTATCAAGGAATGATGGACAAAAAGGGCGTGCCAGCAGATGATGCAGGACCCTGAGCCAAAAACACCTTAAATCGCCCATCCGCCGTCTCAACCTGCTGCCACCCCAGCCGCAGCGGGCAGTACTAAAGCTGCCTTCCCGTTTGCCGTGATCCCCCTGTTGTGCAGCCTAGTCGAAAGCTACCAAAGGATCGAGCACAAACAGATGATCTTCACCAAATATGTCGCGGACGTGCACGAGGCCTTTGTGGCCTACTTGCTTGACAAGTACCAAGACGGTGGCCCACAGTTGCTCGTGTTCCCAACGGAGTTAGCAGCATCCAAGCCGATCCATATCACCCCTAGACCAGCTACTAATCCTGCCGCCGCCGACAGTGAGGGGCCACACATCCACCCTAGGAGAAGGACCTTGCCAACTCCCATCCAGCCATACGACCTCACCTCATCATCTAAATTAGAGAAAGAGGAGGAGACCACCGATGCCTCCTCAGTAGCAAAAGAGGCTGCTGCCAAAGATGTCGACGACTCAGACATGGAGATCTCAGACTCCTTTGATGATAAACCAGCAGAGGCAGTAAGGAAGAGAAAGCGACCATCGACAAAGCTCCAGGGTGTAGGACCTGAAGGACCATCCAAGAAACCCACCCCTAGCCGCATCCAGCCGTCGCGTAGCAAGAAAAAGAGCCCAGCCGCCAGACCATCTGCCACGCGCCGCCTAGTCCTGCCCGCCTCCTCAGCATCCTCCACTGACGCAACAACAACAGAGGGGAACTCCCCTAGTCTATAACACCCTTTTCTTTTCTTTTTAATTTTTATGTTTTATTTTATGTTTTTAATTTTTCCATTGTGTAAAGGCATTAAGGACAATGCCAACCTTGAGTTTGGGGGGGGGGGGGGGGGGGATAGTCCTCTTTGTTTTTAGGATCGTTTAGCAGCATATAGGATCATATGTAAATTCTGCCCCTAGCACTTAAGGAAGTAGAAATTTTTAGTTTCAAACTTGTGACTATGATAGATTAGCTGACTACTTATATTCGCATCAAACTAAAAATTTTAACCTAATTATGGGAAGAAGCATGAAAAATACTTACTTTTTTCTTTTTGCCAATTATTCCTACAATGTCAGTTAAATGCTGAATTTTTGCTTAAATTCTAAGTTTAACACTACCTGCCTTACTGTAGAGTGTCCACGAGTTCTATATTTTGTACACATTCCTGCCCTTATTATTGTTGTTCTTAAGCTCATTTAGACATATTTAGGTGCATTGCATGCATTATAACAATCTCTTCTCTTTTACCATGCTTTTATTAAATATTTCATGTTTGGTTGAGAAAAGTTACTGTTTTAGTTTAGTTTATATTTTCAGGTGTTGTAGCAAAGAGAGGACAGGACATGACATGACAAGAAAACTGGAACAAAAGGAGTTGTACTGAAGCAGTTCCAGATGCCGCCAAGTGCCGTCCGGGCAAGAGAAAGACCGACTTAGCCAAGATGGGTCGCGATTTAAAGAGGGCAATTTCCTAAGCCCAATAAGCCCAGTCTTGTGATTTTCTGAAGCCTGTAGCGGCCAGTAGAGCTGATCCAAGATCGATAAGTAGGAGAACTTATCTTTACTTGGAGAAGAAGTCAATGTCCAAAGAGTCCATATTTAAGTAATAAAGGAGTCTGTATTTAATGTAATCTACTTGTAGAACTCCTACTTCAAGGAGGACTCAAATTTAGGCCATGAACCCTATATATACCCAATGTATGTAAGGGTATAGGGGTATGATGACGAGGGTGAGGGGATGCGAGCTTGAGCAGCCACACAACAAGATGTAGTTAGATAGGTTGGAGTTGTTGCGGGTCGCGGCCCAACTCTCCTAGGGTTTAGGCGCGTGTATGTAAAGTAGTTTGAGGGAAACGGTTGTAATAGTTTTGAGTTGTTTTCAATAAAATTCCAAAGTTTGCTTAATCTATGCTCTTTGTTCTTTCAATTAGTCTACACCAGTCAGTTGAACAGAAAATCCATTTGTCGGGCACGAAAGTGCAAGGCTCACGAAAGGGTTAAACACGATCACAACATGCAAAGGCGTGACTAACTTGGTTCCACACTAGTCCACAAGTTTCAACGGCTAAAAGGGATCACCAATCAAATGAACTTGCATGTGTTAAGTTGACGATGAGATTGCTAGGTATTGCCTACATCACGTGAGTGTTCGAGCATCCTAACCTAGAAATAGGAGGGATCATTTTTGACTATCCCGCTGAACTTTGGAGTGTCTGCTAGACTTGCCGCCAGGACTTCTTTCCGTCCCACCTACCGAGATAGTACACTCATGCAGTGGTAGTGGCCTGCTGCGGCCACGTGACAGGGTCGCAGTTTGCCACCCGCCATCCCGCCGAGGCAGCAATTCAAGGCAGTGCAAAACATGCTCAGACTATACAATGCAGTCCACATGCTACTGAGCTGCATTTGTCTCACCCAATCCATCGCCCAAATCTCTCCCTATCATTCCTCTCATCACTATCTTTATTTTATATGTGTTTTTATATTTCCACATCATGATATTTAATTACGCATTTACTAAATCTTTGTGCAGGAAGCCATTCATAGGAGCTGCTCCATTCCCTGTGGGAGACGATATCTTTTATACTATAACTTGACAAGACTGTGCACTTGCGCTCAGAAATAGAGAACACCTAGACGCTCTACAAGTTTTTGGCGTCGTTGCCGGGGATTTGCAACAACAACTACGTTTGAATTTCTGCACTCCTATTTAGTTTTTGCACATTAAATCTCTTTTTACTTATTTAATTAAAAAAACCTCTCTTTTTTCTTGGTGTATGTCCCGTCAGGGCAGCAAGGTTGGCAGCAACATCCACATGAGGAGGGGAAGGACATGCCCAGTTGAATAGCCAAACACAAAGCCCCTCAGGAAGTGGTTATGCCTGGGAAAAGCGCAGCCCAACATAGCCTAATTTTTATTTTTTATTTTTAATTTATTTTTATGATTAGATTTAATTTTTCTTTTCTTATTTTTATTTAATTTTTTGTATTCCATTTATTTCATGTTAGGAATGAAGTAAAGATCAAGAAAGATGAAAGAATAAAGGAGAGGCCCAACTAGCGGCCAAGGCAACCCAAGGCAGAAAAGCATAACGACTAGTGGCTTCATAAAGGCTAGCCGCAACGACTATATTTTACCCCAGCGAGCGGAAAGGATATCTGTGTAACGGCTAGAATCTCGTTATTTGCGCCACAATAATTTTCGCCCGTTGACAGTGTGCCCACCAAGGCAGTGGAGAGAAGTGACTATATAAAGCCAACTATTCTTCCCCCATTCTTCACTTTGCTTTCTCTTTTACTCTGAATTCTTTTTGCAATCTTTGCTCCCAAGATTTCCCTTGCTTTATTTTCTTTCACGCTCTTTCTTTTCTTTCTTTAGGAAGCACAACCGTCCCACTAACTATGGCCTCATCACAGCAACCCGACGCCACCTCCAAAACCCCTTTCAAAAGGTTCTTAAACCCTGCTGTCGAGGAGACCTACAAGAAACACTTTAGGGAGTGACAACTTTGGGGGGAGATGGGTTTCCAATATACCCAGTCTAATGGGGATTTTGGCTTGGAACCCTCTCTATTCGAAAGGATACACAATATGAGCTGGGACCAGTTCGCACGGTAGCCAGAAGGAATTAACAGCAACCATGTACGAGAGTTATACGCCCACAAACCGACACCAGCAAGCCCTTTCGTGTACGTCTGCGGAAAATGTGTCCAGTTTACCGCTGACATGATCAACAACTTCTACAACATAGAAGTCAGTGACAATCCACACGAGGAATGGGAGTCCTACTTAACGGTGGCTGACTACAACAAAATCAAGAGAGAGATCTGCAAGCCAAACACCAAGTCGCTAACAGGAAAAAACAACGTGTCAGTCAGCCGCTGCGATTTGCTGCCAGAGGCAGCCCTTTGGAGTTACTTTGTCCAGCGCTGCCTGATGCCTTCCACGCACGGATCGACAGTAAACTGGCTGAGGCTCACCCTTATCCACATCATAATGATGGGGGCGGCAGATCTACATTGCCGAGGTAATCATAAAGGAGGTCTATGCCCACACAGAAAAATCAAACGCCAAATGTCCTCTCTTCCTCCCTGCACTCATAACGGGCCTTTGCGCCAATTTTCATGTGCCGCCAGACCCCAAATAAAAAATTCTTCCTACCAAGGAAGGATGGACAATAAGGGTACGCCAGCAGATGATGCATAACGCGGAGCCAGACATACCTTTCATCGCCCAGCCGCCGTCCCAAGCTACTGCCACTCCAGCCGCAACGGGCAGTACTGAAGCTGCCCTCCTGTCCGAAGTGATCCCCCTACTGCGCAGCCTAATTGAAAGCTGTCAGAGGATAAAACATAAGCAGGTGATCTTCACCAAATACGTAGCGGACGTGCAAGAGGCCTTTGTGGCCTACTTGCTGGACAAATATCAGGACGCAGACCCTCAGTTGCCCACCTTTCCCACAGAGTTAGCAGTTTCCAAGCTAATCCAGATCACTGCAAGACCAGCTGCTGCTCGTGTCGTCGATGACAACGAGGGGCCGCCCCGCCGCCCTAAGAGAAGAATCTCTCCAATCCCCTATCCAACCATATGAACTAACCTTCTCATCTGAATCAGAGAAGGAGGAGGAAACCACATATGCACCCCTAGTAGCAAAAGAGGCCGCTGCCAAAGACACATGCGACTCAAACATGGAGATCTCAGACTCCTTCGATGACGAACCAGACGAGGCAGAAAGAAAAAGAAAGCAGACAACAACAGAGCCCCAGGGTGGAGGGGTTGAAAAACCATCCAAGAAGCTCACCTACAGCCGAATCAAGTCGCCGCGTAGCAAGAAAAAGAGCCCAACTGACAGACCATCTGCTACGTGCCGCCTAGTCCTGCCCACCTCCTCAAAATCCTCCTTTGACGCTGCAGCAAGAGAGGGGAACTCCCCCGGTCTATAGCACTATTTTTCTTTTTAATTTTTTTCTGTTTTATTTTTCTGTTTTTAATTTTTCTTTTTATATTTTATATTTTGTTTTTAGTTTTTGCTTAGTAGAGGCATTGAGAACAATGCCAACCTTGAGTTTGGGGGGAATTAGTCCTCTTTGTTTTAGATTCATTTAGTAGCACTTAATGAAATAGAAATCTTTAGCTTAAAAACTTGTGCCTATGATAGAATAGCCGACTACTTATTCGCACCATTCTAAAAACTTTAAATCTAACTATGGGAAGAAGCATGAAAAACACTTAGAAATTTTTTCTTTCTGCCAATTATCTTTACACTTGTCTGTTAAATGCTGAATTTTTGCTTGAGTTTTGAGTTTAACACTGCCTACCTTACTTAATAAAAATTCCTTGATTGAATACATGTTTTCCGCCACGGTAGCACAGAGAAGCACAACAAAAATGATGAAAAATCTAGAGGTGCCCGATACAGGCTCTAGGCAGAAAGATTAAAAACCCTAGAGGTGCCAAAAGCAGGCTCTAGGAATGATCAAGAGCAAGGACACTCCGTTGCTATCAAAAGTCCATGAATCAACCAAGTGAGAGACAAATTAGCAAGACTGAATGAAAGTTTTCACGGGATAACTCTATTCAAAGGGTTCAGAGTTCCGTAGAGTGCACCTGTCATAGCTTCAGACCCGGAGAATAGTAATGATGACCTGAAGCCCTTAAAGCCATGATCATAAAAAAAGAAAACAAAAGTGCCAAACTGTGTTGCCAAGGAAACATCTCGTAACCTTTCTAGTGGTTTAATTATTTTAGGCATTCTTTGTTAACTTAATTATCTCAGCATGGTTAGCATGAGCACAGACCTGCACACACTGCACTGGCATTAAGAAAATTAAAACCTAAGTTATTTCATGACATTCCCTACCACTAACATAAAAACCAGTGCAACAGCCTTGAGTTAAGAAATTAAGTTAACAACTAATGTTTCTCTTAATTTTGTGCTAAGGGCGGATTTACTAGATAGGTTGCATTGCTTGAGGACAAGCAATAGTTCGAGTTTGGGAGTGTGTAGAGTGCCCATGAGTTCTATATTTTGTACACATTCTTGCCCTTATTATTGATGTTCTTAAGCTCATTGAGACATATTTAGGTGCATTGCATGCATTATAACAATATCTTCTCTTTTACAATGCTTTTATTAAATATTTCATGTTTGGTTGAGAAAAGTTACTCTTTTAGTTTAGTTTATATTTTTAGGTGATGTAGCAAAGAGAGGAGAGGGCAAGACATGACAGGAAAACTGGAACAAAAGGAGTTGTACTGAAGCAGTTCCAGATGCCGCCAAGGACGCTGCCGAAGTAGCATAGCCGCCAAGTGCCGCCCGGGCAGGAGATACACCAACTTAGCCAAGATGGGTCGCGATTTAAAGAGGGCAATTTCCTAAGCCTAATAATCTCATCCTTGTGATTTTCTGAAGCCTGTAGCGGCCTGTAGAGCTGATCCAAGATCGATAAGTAGGAGCACTTATCTTTACTTGCAGAAGAAGGAAACGTCCAAAGAGTCCATATTTAAGTAATAAAGGAGTATGTATTTAATGTAATCTACTTGTAGAACTCCTACTTCAAGGAGGACTCAAATTTAGGTCATGAGCCCTATATATACCCAATGTATGTAAAGGTATAGAGACATGGTGACGAGGATGAGGGGATGCGAGCTTGAGCAGCCACACAACGAGATGTAGTTAGATAGGTTGGAGTTGTTTCGGGCCGCGTCCCAACTCTCCTAGGGTTCATGTGCGTGTATGTAAAGTAGTTTGAGGGAAACTATTGTAATAGTTTTGAGTTGTTTTCAATAAAATCCCAAAGTTTGCTTAATCTATGCTCTTTGTTCTTTCAATTAGTCTACACCAGTCAGTTGAAGAGAAAATCCAATTGTCGGGCACGAAAGTGCAAGGCTCACAGAAGGGTTAAGCACAGTCCCAACATGCAAAGGCGTGACTAACTTGGTTCTACACTAGTCCACAAGTTTTAGTGGATAAAAGGGATCACCAATCGAATGAACTTGCTTGTGTTAGGTTGATGCTGAGATTGCTAGGTATTGCCTACATCACGTGAGTGTTCGAGCATCCTAACCTAGAAACAAGAGGGATCATTGTCCACTATCCCGTCGAACTTTGGAGTGTCTGCTAGACTTGCCGCCATGACTTCTTTTTGTTCCACCTGCCAAGACACTACACTCTTCCAGTGGAAGTGACCTGCTGCGGCCGCGCAACAGGGTTGTACTTTACCGCCCGCCATCCCGCTGAGGCAGCAATTCATGGTAGCGTAAAACATGCTAAGACTATACAATGCAGTCCACATGCTTCTGAGCTGCATTTGTCTCACCCAATCGATCGCCCAAATCTCTCTCTATCATTCCTCTCATCACTATCTTTAATTTATTTGTGTTTTTATATTTCCACATCATGAGATTTAATTATGCATTTACTAAATCTTTGTGCAGGAAGCCATTCAAAGGAGTTGCTCTAATCCCTGTGGGAGACGATATCTTTTATATTATAACTTGACAAGAGTGTGCACTTGCGCTCAGAAATAGAGAACACCTAGATGCTCTACACTTACTTAACAAAAATTCATTGATTGGATACAGGTTTGTCGCCACGGTAGCACAAGGCAGCAAAACAAAAACTGGAGAAAACCCTAGAGGTGCCCGAAACAGGCTCTAGGAAGGATCATGAGCAAGGACACTCCGCTGCTATCAAAGTCTACGTATCTAAACCAAGTGACAGACAAATTAGTAAGAGTGAATGAAAGCCTTCACGAGTTGACTCTATTCAAAGGGTTCAAAGTTTTGTAGAGTGCACCTATCTTAGCTTCAGAACCAGAGAATAATTGTGATGAGCTGAAGCCTTTAAAGCCATGATCAGAAAAAGAAGACGGAAGTTCCCAACTGTGCTACCAAGGCAGCAACTCGTATCATTTTTAGCAATTTAATTATTTTAGGCATTCTCTGTTAACTTAGTTATCTCAACATATTTAGCATGAACACAGACCTGCACACGATGCACTAGCATTAAGAAAAATAAAAATGTAAGTCATTTCATGCCATTCCCTATCACTAACATTAAACAGGTGCCACGACCTTGAGGTAAGAAATCAATTTAAAGGCTAAAGTTTCTATTAATTTTGTGCAAAGGGCATATTTACTAACTAGGTTGCATTGCTTGAAGACAAGCAATAGTTCGAGTTTGAGGGTGTGTAGAGTGTCCACGAGTTCTATATTTTGTACATATTCATGCCCTTATTATTGCTATTCTTAAGTCCATTTAGGCATATTTAGGTGCATTGCATGCATAATAACAATATTTTCTCTTTCACCGTGTTCTTATTGAATATCTCATGTTTGGTTAAGAAAATATACTATTTTAGTTAGTTTTTATTTTCAGGTGCTGTAGCAAGGAGGGGACATGAAAGCTGGAACAAAATGAGGTGTATTGAAGCAGTTCCAGATGCCGCCAAGGACGCTGCTGAAGCAGCATTGCCGCCAAGTGCCGCCTAGGCAGGAGTTACATCGACTTAGTCAAGATGGGTCGCGATTGAAAGTGGGAAATTCTCTAAGCCCAATGAGCCCAGTCTTGCAATTTTCCGAAGCCTGTAGCGGCCTGCAGAACTGATTCATGATTGATAAGTAGGGTACTTATCCCTACTTGTGGAAGAAGGCAACGTCTAAAGAGTCTACATTTAAGTCAAAAAGGAGTCTGTATTTAATGTAAAAAATACTTTAAGAACTTCTACTTCAAGGAAGACTCAAACTTAGGCCATGAGCCCTATATATACCCAATGTATGTGAGGGTATAGGGGCATGAGGGGACATGACAAGGTATAACAAGGCATAGCGGAGATGTAGCTAGGTAGATAGAAGTTGTTGGGGGTCGCGACCCAACTCTCCTAGGGTTTAGGCGCTCGTATGTAAAGTAGTTGTGAGAGACGGTTCTAATAGTTAAGTATGTTTTTCAATAAAATTCTGAGTTTGCTTAATCTATGTACTTCATTCTTTCAATTAGTCCTAACAAGTCAGTTGAGAGAATCCATTTGTCGGGCACGAAAGTGTAAGGCTCACGGAATGGTTAAGCACGGTCACAACATGTTGGGGCGTGACTAACTTGGTTCCTAACAAGTTCACAAGTTTCAACGGCTAAAAGGGATCTCCTACCGAATCGACTTGCTTGTGTTAGGTTTACGTTGAGATTGCTAGGTATTGCCTACATCACGTGAGTATTTGAGCATCTTTGCCTAGAAATAGGGAGGATCACTATCGACTATCCCGCCGAGCTTGGAATGTCTACCAGACTTGCCGCCAGGACTTATTTCCGTTCCACATGCCGAGACAGCGAAATTTGACGGGGCAGTGACCCGCTGCGGCCGTGTGATAGGGTCGTAGCCTGCCGCCTGCAATACCTGCCGAAGCAGCAAATCAAGGTAGCGCAAAATATACTTAGGCTTTACAATGTAGTCTACATGCTACTGAGTTGCACTTGCCTTACCCAATCTATTGACCAAATCTCTCCCCATCCTCCCTCTCAACACTATCTTTATTTTATTTGTGTTTTTATATTTCCACATTGTGAGATTTAATTATGCATTTTCTAAATCTTTGTGCAGGAAACCATTCATAATAGTTGCTCCAATCCCTGTGGAAGACGATATCTTTTATACTATAACTTGGCAGGAGAGTGCACTTGCGCTCTCACAAAAAGGGAACACCTACATGCCCTACATTTCCCAATAATGGCTCAAAGTAATCTCCGGAGACTGAGAAGTCATCCATGACTATCTCTACGAACTCTTCAACTATGTCTGAGAAAATGTCTAGCTGCATCTCTGAAAAATTGTTGGAGCATTGCAAAGCCCAAAGGTTATCCTCCTAAAGGCATAAGTACCAGGGGCATGTGAAAGTTGTCTTCTTTTGATCTTCTGGTGCTATAGCAATCTGGTTGTACCCTGAGTATCTGTCGAGGAAACAATAAAAGGATTTTCCCGCCAATCGATCTAGCATTTGGTCAATGAATGGGAGGAGGAAATGGATCCTTGCCTAGACATATGAGGGATCACTTCAGAATTGCTCTGCCGAACTTGGATTATCTGCCAGACTTGCCGCCAGCACTTATCTCCATCCCACCTGCCGAGACAGCAAAAGTTGCAAGAGCAAAGTTCCGCCGTGGAAGCAAAAGTTGTCGCAGCCTCAATCCGCCATTACCCACCGAGGCAACATATCGTGGCAGCGCAAAACGACTTGAACTATTCAACGCAGTTTCACGCTAAGAAGCAGAATAACCCTGCCCGCTCTATCAACCTGATCACTTCCTTTATTACTTTTATTTTAATTTACTTTTCTTCTCAACAATCACTTTACTTGTGCAAGTTACTTTTCCTTATGCATGAACGACAATTCGAAACAAGCTGTCCAATCCTCGTGGGATTCGAAATCCTTTACACTATAACGTGGCAGGAGTGCGCACTTGCACTCTTACAAAGGAACACCTACACGCCCTACAAGTTTTTAGCGCCGTTGTCGGGGATTGGTAACATTGAATTTTGTTTTTAATTTCTGCAATTTTTCTTTTCATTTTCTTTTCACTTTTAATAGAAAAAAAAGAATTTTACAGTTGCCTTTTCTAGTGTATGACCAGGGCAAACCCAAAAGGAGAACTCCTCTTTTACGATGACATTGAGCGTCAAGCAAGAGAACTTAAGAAGGAGATCAGGGTAGTTCTAGCGAAAAACAAAGAAGAAAGGGGAAAAGCGAAGGTAAACATGGTAAACGAGGACCCACCCAATGGTTCCGCAAACGACAAGGATGTGCAGCAAGACTTGCTGCCCAGAGGTCCGCAAGACTTGCCGCCCAGAGGTTCGCAAGAACCACCGAGGCAGGACCCCCTACTCTGCCCAGGCAACACCAGCCAGTTAGAACCACTAGAGACTACTTAGAACATGACTTCAGAGGGTTCGATCCGACAGTGACAAAACTTGTTTTGGAGGCGGACCACTTTGAGCTGAAGCCTGTCATGTTTAACATGATAAACACATTAGGGCACTTTGGAGGGACTTCCACAGAAGATGCTCGACGGCATTTGAGAGGATTCCTGGACATTTGCAGAGCGTTTAAAATACACGAGGTCCATCAAGATGTCCTG
Source organism: Hibiscus tridactylites (assembly GCA_958450335.1). Lineage (NCBI taxonomy): Eukaryota > Viridiplantae > Streptophyta > Magnoliopsida > Malvales > Malvaceae > Hibiscus > Hibiscus tridactylites. The sequence goes on from OY288282.1 coordinate 41,157,499, forward strand.
AGGCTAAGGTTATTTCCCTATTCACTGAGGGATAGGGTAAAACAATGGTTAAATAACCAGCCAGCGGGATCATTCAACACATGGACGAAGCTATGCAAAGACTTCCTAGACCATTTCAGCCCGTCCAATGTCACAGACAGATTGCGGAATGAGATAACAGACTTCAGACAAGGGGATGATGAGCCGATGTACGAAGCATGGGAGCGGTACCAAGATATGTTGAATAATTGCCCGCTACATGGTCTTCTGGCATGGACTCATGTATCAATATTCTACAACAGGGTGAACTACCCAACTCGTATGATGATTGATGCCTCAGCCAACGGGATCACCCTTGACAGACCACCAGAAGAAGCATTGAGGCTTCTGAACCAGGCCGCTAAAAACAATTACAAGTATCCAACAGCCCGCCGAGGCGGCATTAGGCGGCCAGCCACTGTGAATGAGGTAGAAGCCTCAGACTCTGTTAATGCCCACCTTGATACGCTGACGGAGTTGGTCATGAAAATTGCGGAACCTGCTGAGAAAGTCCATAAGGTAAAGGCTGTAGAATAGTTCTGTGGCGAGTGTGGGGGCAACCATGATTCCTCTGCTGCACTGCATCTGCCAATTATATGAGAGGGTATGAGAGGAACAACAGACCTGCCCAGAACACTTACAACCCTGGATGGAAGAATCATCCTAATTTCTCCTAGTGCAACCCAAAGACTGCTGCAAACCCACAACAGCTACAGGGAGGCTAGCAACAAAACCAGTCCAGACAGCAGACTCAACAACAACAAAACAATAATTCACTAGAAGAAACCCTTCACACTTTTATGACTAGAACTAGTGATTTTATTGTTTGTACCAATAAATTTATTGATAAAACTGAGTCTTTTATGGACAGGACGGAGATGAGGATGAACAATCAGGAGGCTGCGATAAAAAAACCCGGAGACCCAATTTGGGCAGTTCACGGAGATCTACAGCAGCCAAATAATGGGAGCGGCATCCAGCTTCTTAGAGGCAACATCCAAACCCACTTACGAACAATGAAAGGCCATATCTACAAGAAGTGGGAAGCAGTTGGATGAACCCAGGGTGGAGAAACAACTAGAACAGAAAGAAAAGCCTGTCGCGGTAGCACAAACACCAACCGCCCCAGCAGCTGAATGGGACAGCGGCCCTGAAGCACATGATCCTCCCCAGATAAAATTCTGATGCAAGGAACGCATAGAGGACATCAGCCTGGCAGCACCTTTCACCCAAAGGCTTAAGCAACAAAAGCAAGATCACCAGTTTAGAAGGTACGTGGACATTCTAAAGCAGGTGCACATCATCATACCTCTAATATAAGCCATTCAAAGTATGCCCAACTATGCCAAACATCTCAAAGACATGGTTTCTAAAAAGAAAGGATTGGGGAATTTGAGACAGTGGTCGTCACAGAAGAATGCATGGCCATGTTGCACAACAAGCTGCCGCCCAAGCAGACAGACCCGGGCAACTTTGTTATCCCATGCAGGAGAGGCAGCAAACACCAAACGAAATCCCTACGCGATTTGGGAGCCAACATTAACCTTATGCCTAAGGCAGTCTTCGATAAGCTAGGAATTGGGCCAGCCAGACCTACCTTCGTCATGCTAGAACTTGTTGATCATTCATTTGTACAGCTGGAGGGTAAAATCGAAGACATCCTAGTGAAGGTGGGTAACCTAATCCTTCATGGTGACTTCCTCATCTTAGATTGCGAGGCCGATGAAAAAGCCCTTATAATCTTGGGCGACCATTCTTGGCCACGTGCAAAATGCTAATAGATGTGGAATTAGGGGAGTTGACCATGAGGGTAGACGAACAGAGCATAAATTTAAATGTGCGACAACCCTCAGAAGAACAGGAAGGATGCCAATATACAAAAGCTGCCAGAATCAGAATAGAAACAAGCCAGGGCAGCAGCTGTCGTGACAGACCAAGAGGCAAGCTGAAGGAACCAGCAGTACAGAACCTAAAGGAACAGAAGGACCCACCTGAGGAGAGGAAGGACATACCTGGACGAAAAGCCAAATATAAAATCCTCAGGAAGTTGTTATGTCTGGGAGATACACCTCCCAACATATCCTAATTTTCATTTTATTTTTTACTTTTATGCATCAGGATTAGAGTTTAATTTTTTAGGATTGGATTAGTTTTCAGATTTTTAATTTTCAGAAGTTATTTAATTACTTTTAGTTTTGTCTTTATTTTTATTTCAAGTTTAAGAATAAAAGATCCGAACCAAGAAGAAGGCCCATTAAAGAGCCCTCCCACCGTGCTGCCGAGACAGCATGTGGCAGCCCAGCGCAGAAACGCGTTACGGCTAGTTGGCCGCCAACGGCTAGCTGCCAACATCTCCGAAAACAACGGGCTGATATCTCGTAACGTGCCCGAACAACTAGACCGTTGGGCATTTATTGTCGCCACGACACCTCTCACCAACCTCTATTTAAACCCCTCTCACTCAATCTATTTACCTTACTTTCACTTCCTTGCTATCTTCTTCTTGCTTCCACATCTCTTTAAATATTTTTCTTTCAGATTTTCAGTCACTTCAACCGTTTCACATGGCATCCGCATCACAGCCCAAACCGAACTACAATATATTTTGCTCCAGGGAAGACAAAGAAAGATATAGAGATCAGTTCTCTAAGAAAAACGTATGGGAGGAGCAAGCTTCCACTATACAAGAAAGACAGACGATCTCAGCTTAGAGCCTGCCCTGTTCGAGACCATCCATAACAAGGGACGAGAGATGTTCGCACGGCAGCCACAGATAGCCAACATTACAATGGTCAGGGAGTTTTATGCCTACCATCCCCGCCCAGGGCAACCATTTGTATATGTCTGCGGGGAGCCGGTCAAGTTGAATGCCACCGTCATCAACAAATAGTATGACCTTGATATGCACGACAACCCTCACGAGGAGTGGAGTCAGTCATTGTCGGCTGCCAACTATGAGAAGATCAAGGTCAAACTCTGCAGGCCCAACACGTCGTGGTTAGCAAGCAAGTACGTAGGATCTGTCCAACGCCACCACCTACTGCCCGAGGCAATGCTGTGAAACACATTTGTAAAGAGGTGCATGCTGCCCACCTCCCACAACTCTACCATTGATCGGCCGCGGCTCGCCCTCATTCATAGCAATCTGATCAACCGGCCAATAAATGTTGGGTAAATCATATGCACGATGATCCACAATTTCTCCAAAAAGATGAAGGGCAGGTTGTACTTCTTGTCCCTCATCACAGGCCTTTGCACTAATTTTGGTTTTCTGACAGATCCTAAAGATGAGTTGACGACTGCCAAAGAAGGGTGGACCAGTCAAGTCCGCCTGCAAATGATGCAGGCCCCGAAGACAGAGCCCATAACGCCTAGCCAGCCTTCTGTCGCTCAGCCTGACACTCCAGCCGCCCCCGGCAATACTGAAACTACCCCAGACAATGAAGTCATCACACTGCTGCACACACTTATAGACAGCACAAAGCGCATAGAGTAGCAGCAGCTGACCTTCATGAAATTCGTGGGGGAAGTACAAGAAGACTTTATGGCTTATCTCCTGCAGAAATTCCTTGATGACAGACCCATCCTGCCCCCATTCCCTACAGAGCTTGCACCAGCAGCCCCAGTATAAGGAACGCCAACTGCCCCCTCTGCCCCCTACCACCCGCCAAATGCCCTCTTCGATGCACCACCCAGCTTACGCAGCCACCACCGCATCCTACACAGTGGAAGACTCCCTAGAGAGGCATCAGCAACACCATTCACCAGCCTACACAGCAGCGACAATGGCGAACACTTCCGCATCAAAGAAGATTGAGCAGCAACCACCAGAGCCAGAAACAACAGTGGTAGTAGCAGTAGCCGTCCCAATGGCGATTCTCCCTTCGACAACACCCACTAAAGAAGGCACTAGGAAGAGGAAGCGACACATCATAGTCGCTAAGCATGTGGACTTCGAGACAGAGTCAAAAGAAAGCGAAGCACCTCATGTCGTTCCCTCTACCGAACCTCAAGCAGAACCTCATCCTACGTCGAAAAGAGTCCAACCGTTGCATAAAGAAAAAACCTCACCTGCTAAGTCTATCGCCGTTTCGTCATCCCCCTCTCAACCCCTAGCCAATTTTTAATTCTTTTCTTTTCTTTCTCTTTTCTATATTTTTATTGTTCTTTTTTCTTTTATATATCTCTTGTATTTATTTTATTTTGTGCATTGAGGGCAATGCCCATCTTGAGTTTTGGGGGGATAGCTCTCGCATCTTTTGTCTAGGCATACTTAGGAACATATAGCTGGCATTGTACTTGCCTTAGTAATAATCGGAAAAGAAAAAATTGTTATATAACTTGTGCCTATGATTGGATATCTGATTACTTATTTCCGCACCAAATTAAAATTGAACTTAATATGGGAAAAGCATGAAAAATGTCTTAGATATTTTTCTTTTTGCCCAAACTGTCAAAACACCTCTGTTACTTGTTGAATGTGTTAGAATATCTGATGAACGTTGCCTGTTTGTTTTTAGAATTCTTTGCAAAATTCTAACAATGATTGCAGGTGGCCGCTGAGGTAGGTAAAAGAAACAAAAAAAAGCAATGTCATGGTAGCAGAAGTAAAAACAAAGAACATTGTTGTTTTACCCTAGAAGTGCCCTCAACAGACTCTAGGAAGAATCATGTGCGAGGAAACTCCGCTGCTATCAAAGTCCATGAATATGAAAGCTTTGAAGTGAAAGACAAATTAGCATGAGTGAATGAAAGTCTTCTCGGAATGACTCTACTCCAAGGGTTCGGGGTTTTGTAACTTGCTCCTATCTTAACTTCAGACTTAGAAGAGTAGTTGTGATAAGCTGAAGCCCTCATTGCTATGATTATAATATTATGCTTAACTGTGCTGCCTCGGCAGCAACCTTATATCGTAACAACATCTTTGTTTATTTAGTTATTCTGCATATTCAGCCTGTACACAGTCATACACACACTGCACTGGCATGAGAAATTCATTCTGAGTTATTTTATTGCTTAATTCCCTTCACTAATTTAATATAGGTGCCATGGCCTTGAGGCATGAAATCAAGTTGAAAACCTGGTTTTTCTTTCTGATTATTATTATAGCAAGTATGTTAGGTTGCATTGCTTGAGGACAAGCAATAGTTCGAGTTTGGGGGTGTGTAAAGTGTCCACAAGTTCTATATTTCATGCACATTCCATCTCATATTATTGTTGTTTTTAAGCACATCTTAGGCATAATTAGGACCATGCATTGCATTTTACAGTATTTCTTTACTTTGCCTTGTTTTTCTCGATTATCTTTAATTTGGTGAAGAAAGGTACTATTTTAGTGTATTTTTGGTTTTAGGTACTAAAGACCGACAGAGAGAAAGAGGAGCTGAGGATGCGATGCTGAGGCAACGAACCATGGAGTTGTACTGAAGCAGTTCCAGCCGAAGATAGTTGCTACCGAGTGCTGTCGCCGCCGACCTTTCTGCCCACAGTAGCAAAATATGGAGTTGGAGAATCGGAGTGCGATTTGTAGAGCCAAAAACCCTGATTCTATCGATGCCGACGTCTGTAGTAGCGGGCAGAGCCGCCGAAGTGAAATCTCAAGATTGCTTGCGGGCTAATGCAATGTGATAAAGTCCACATTCAACTCAAAGAAGTCAGAGTTTAAAGTCACATTAAATGTGAAAAGCTACTTTTGAGGATTTCTATTTCAAGAAGGACTAGGCCTAGCTATTTGTCTATAAATACTCATTGTACTCCTAGTTCAAATCATCTTGAGTTTTCTCTAGACATAGTTAGGGTTTTCTGCCGCCGCCATGTTCTAAACTTCCTTTCGGTTTGGGGTTATGATGTAAATTAGTTGTGAAAACGGTTATTTAGGTTTCAAGTTTGTTTTCAATAAAATATTCCAAGTTTACTTAATTAATGTTCTTCACTTCTTCAATTAGTTCCAAAAGTCCAGTTGAAGAAAACCATTTGTCGAGCACGAGAGTGTCAAACTCACGAAAGAATTAAGTACGGTCTCATCATGTCGAGGTGTTGACTAATTCGACTTAGACATAAGTTCGAGTTTCAGCGGCTAAAAGGAGCAACCAAACATCGACTGTCTGTGTTAGGTTTACGCTGAGATTTCTAGATATTGTGATAACTGCACAATTATCTTTGTTTTCATACCTTTTTGCTATAACATCTGCCTGTTCTTGAGTTCATACCATAGCATTTAGACTGCATTTAGGTTGCATTTTCTTCTTCTAGGTGCATCTTCATCTTTGCTGGTTATTGGTCCATATTGAGCGGTACTGCTCGGAAGGTTGGTTTTGGTTTTGTTAGTGTGCAGGAAAGGAGTCAAGAGAGAAAGCCAGTGCCGGGAATTTCTATAGCATGATAGAAGTGGATATTGACCAGCACGTGAGCTGCAGAAGCACATGAACATGCAGAAAAGGACGATCTGACATGTGCAGTAGCCGGTACCCACCTACAGACTGTTCTCCTTGTCCCCTCGTGGCAGACCTTGTTGGTGGATATTTCTTGGGATTATCAAGGCATCTTTAGGACATAAAACCCTAAAAGCCTCCATTATATGAAGGGGAGAGAAGCTTGGAGAAAAAAGAGAGGCAAGTGTCACGAAAGAGAGGCGGAAGAGAGATAAAGTCACAAGGAGAGAGAAGTTTCTAACCCACCCTCCTAGACGCAGTTACCTAGGCAAGCAGGAGTGTGAAGATCAACAACAAATTCTGACGAACTTGAAGAATCGCTTCTAAAATAAAGAACACAAGTTATACTTCTTGCAAGTTGAAGCCTCCTTATATAAGCCTTGGAGAAGTTTTAATCCTAGTAAACTTAGGAATCCTAATTACATAAGTAACTTCTTATAATAAATAAATGTTGAAAATAAAATCCTAATCTGATCCTAATAGATATTGCAGAATCCTATATTGATTTAAATTACAAATAATCAAATAAAATCTTGAAAATTCATAATTATCCAAAAATCTGGTATTAATCCCGTATAGGAACTTTTGCATGCACTGTATTCACTAAAATAGACGTACCTTGAGTTCTAGATGTCCGATTGAAGCGTTTCAAGATCCGTTGGAAAGCTAGTTGACAGCAGAACAAGTTTCAAGAAGACATGTCGACCCATAAATGTCTGGATCTTATCAAAAAAGGAGTCTCAAGTTGACTGACGTTTCTAACTTGCAAAACAGTTTTAACTTCTTTTCCAAGATAATTAGTTTCACCTCTCTCATGCATGTATCATTCTCCCACTCCTCAAAAAGATTCGCCCTAGAATCTAAACCGGTAAATGGAGGAAGTTCATCAAAGTACCAGGAAAGAGAAGATGTCTTGAAGGATCCTTGTGCATAGTCTCTTTTTGCAATGTAATTTACAAGGTCCTTCTCATTGAGATCATCACTATTGTTCTTTTGGTTGCAAAGTGACTCATTCTCATCTTCAAAATTGTTATTAATGCTAGAAGAGGAATAAGCATAAATAGAAAATTGAAAACAATCAATGGTACCTTTTGATTGTAGTGTACCTTCGTCGGTGTTTGTCGTTTGATGATCATCTTGAATCAAAATAGTAGGTTTGTCACTGGAACCAAACACAATACATAGAATTTCTTCCTAATCAATAGGCAAGGTTAAACTCTCGATGGTATCACATTCTTCATGTTCTTTAGGAGAACAAATTTCTTTATCATGTTCCGAATCACAGATTTCAATATCATTAGAAGACATGATTTCATACAGCATATCTCTCAAAATATTTTCTTGAAAATAAGACTTATCTGGACAATCATACCCGGAATGATCTAGTCGACAACAATAATGACATCGAGTCTCCAAAAGAGTAAAATTCAATACGTTGCTCAATGACATCCTCAAGAACGATCTGAATCTGATACCAAAGTCTTGAACGATCTGAGCTAGTTTAATTTGAATTTACCTAGGCAATCAAGCAAGGTTAATTATTGTAATTATAGATAATCTCATATATATATATATATATATATTAATACTAAATAATTATTGTAATTATTAAATACTATTAAAATAAATATATCTCTAAAGAAACTTAATTAAAGTAGAATCATATTCTGCATATTTAATTATATTCGGTTAAATATATTGTATATTTAATGAATCCGAATTTAATTAGAATTAGGTTTTTGAATGCTATATAAAGAAATAAGGTCTAGCAACGAACATATGCTTTTTGGAGAACCTCTATAGTTTTTTGGAGAAGAGAAAATATTGTTCGTTTCGTTCGGGTGGACCGCGTAGAGGTCGGAACGCGATTGTGACGACTCGGATTCAATTTGGATTCTTCTATACTCCCTGCAAATTTCCAGATTTATTAAGGTAATGTTTCATCCTTTTCACCCAGAATTCGTTCCTTGTACATGGATCTTTGGAGGTAATCGTTGAATAATTTTTCCATGGGGTGTACCGACGTTTCCCAACAATAACTCCCCTAAAACACATAACTAACAACCTAACAATTAGAGATTCTTATAGTTTTGGGATTCTAATGTTAAAACAAACTTATTAACATTAAGAAACATCATAATCATGTTCTAATCTGATCAAGAACCCAACAAAACATATCCAATACGAATCTAAATCAGTTTCACCAATTAAATCTCCATTAAACCAAATTTTCACAATTAAATCATCAAAACCCATTAGAAAGCATATTAATAGGATCAAGAACTTGAGAATTTCAGTAAAGAACCATTCATTAAAAAAGAAGAACGAACCCCACCTTCAATGATTGAAATCCCTCTCAATTGGATGGTTTTACTTCTTGAAAAGGAAATAAATGAGATTTTGTAGAAACAAGTTAGGAAATCTATTAGGAATCTTTAGTTTAAGAAAACAAGATCATTACCTCACATCTTTTTTGAAACATAGATGTTTGGCTGAAGAGATTTTGAGAGAAAAGTTTGGAGAATAAAAAATCACGTCAAATTGGTTTTTGTGAAAATAACTACCTTCCATTAATTAATTACTTCTAATCCTTTAATTAAAACATTTTAAAACTAATCCAATTGAGAGAAAAATCTGATAACACAATTTGGTATATTAGCTCCTTAAAGATTCAAAGTTTTGACCCTTTTACAAAACAACCACTAAAACAGTTTTACAGTTTCACATTTTGGTCACTAGTCCAAAAATGTCAAATCTCCAAAACTCATTTTCCAAAAATTGATTTCACAAAACCATTAACATATTAAATAAGGTTTTTTTAACCATTTTCCCATACTTTTATCTGGTATAAAAATATTCAATCTCAAATCCAATTCGAATCTCTAACCTAGTCCACCAGACCATCTAATCAACCCACAAACCGCTAGGCCCAAAACAGAGAGTTACAACTCTCCCCCACATAGAAAATTTCATCCTCGAAATTTACCTTGAAGGAAATGAATGCGTAAATTGCTTCCACCTGTCCGCCTTGCTCTCCCACGTGGCCTCCTCAACTCCCCGATGTCACCACAATACCTTCACAAGATCAATCCTCTTTCCACGAAGGACTTTGCTACTCGAATCAAGAATCTCAACAAGTTCCTCATCAAAAGACAAATCAGGTCGCAACTCAATATCCTCCACTGGCATAACATGAGACGAGTTTGACCAATACCTCTGCAACATCGACACATGAAGCACATCATGAATTTTCTCCAACTCTCGAGGTAACTTCAAACGATACACAATAGGACAAACACGCACCACAACCTCATATGGTCCAATAACCCTTGGACTAAGCTTACCCTTATGTCTAAACCTCATCACCTTCTCCAAGGAGACACTTTCAAAAACACACGATTACCAACCGCATACTCAATCTCCCTACGCTTCAAATCTGTGTAGTATTTATGACGATTCGAGGTAGCTTTTAGACGATAACAAATAAGCTTTACTTTATCATTTGTGCTTTTCGATACATCATGCAAGGAAACATGCTTTTCCCCAACCTCAGCACAACTCAAAGGCGTACGCCACGTCCTACCATACAAAGCTTCATATGGTGCCAATTGTATACTAGCTTGGTAACTATTATTATACGCAAACTCTACCAAAGGCAATTGCTTCTCCCAGGTTCCTTGGAACTCAATAATACAACATCTCAACATATCCTCCAAGCCATGGATCACACGTTTAGACTAACCATCCGACTGAAGATGATATGAAGTACTGAAATTCAAATGTGTACCCAAAGCTCGATGCAAACACTCCCAAAATGTCGCTGTAAACTGCAGATCTCTATCTGAAACTATAAACTTGGGCACTCCGTGCAAGTACACAATCTTCATAATATACAAATTTTACATAGTATATGTTGTATGCACAAGCACAAAATGTGCACACTTCGTAAACTGATCCACAACCACAAATATTAAATCCTTCGTTGTTGGCGTTAAAGGAAGCCCCAACACAAATCCATGGTGATTCTTTCCCATTTCCATTCTGGTATCCTCAACATTTGCAATAATTCGAAAGGAAACTAATGTTCAGCCGTAATGTAACAGTCCCTTCCTGGCCTGGTCGAGAACTGTGTCGGAGCGTGCTACTAGTGAGTGATGCGGTGATCGATGCGATAAAATTTCAACTTAATAACAACATTTAATCAACATACACAAAGAAAACATTACCAATATACCTCTTAGTCCAATTCAATCATAAGAAGGAAACATTTAACCATTTAGGACCAATTTACAAGTTTTACAAGTTTTAGGGACTAATATATAAAACTGACAAATTAAGGGTCCTTCGATGCATTAAACTATACTACAATGAAATTCAATACAACATTGATTAACCTGCAAAATTTCATGCATAACGGTGATCATTTAGTCATCAAATTTAATCATTTTAATCTCATGGACTAAACTGTAAACAATGCAATCTTTCAGATTAAGCCCTTTTAACCACATAAACTAACCCTGTATCGAAACGCTCAAGGCCATTTTGATACGGGTGGACTATGGTCAACCTTGTTGACTTTCCCTTTTGCCCGTATTGTACGAGCAAGCCCTGTATCAGTACGGGTTGACTTGCTTTGACTTTGACTCGTTTCAATAGGCTATGAACTCGTATCGAAACAAGGGATTCAAGAGACAAAATGTTTCGGAACGATCGCAAACTGTTTCGATACGCCCTGACCCCTTGACTCAATTATTCTTACTCGTATCGAAATGCCATGACCCATTTCGATATGGCCTGACATGTAATTACATATTCTTGCTGGTTTTTAATCATTTTAGCTTATCAAACATTGTCGAATTGCAGTGAAACTTCATACACAACATTATAACCATAAATTCTACTAGCATGCCAAATATTAGATCCATATGAATCTATTTACTCGGTTTTTACGTTTTAGTACCATAACATGCATTTAGGGCCTTTTCTTACTACATAAAGACTCAACTTTAACATAACACACTTATAATACTTAACCGTAACATAGGCACATCAAAAGAGACTTACTAGACTTATACATAGACTTTGCCACCAACTAGGAGTTTCAAAGGGTCAATATACATTACTTAGAGCTTGATTGTGACTTGTGCAATGCTTCAACTCCTCTGATCTCGATCCCAAAACTTGACTAACCTGAAATGGATGCAATGGAATGCATTAGGCATACTTTTACTTGTGAGGTAGTCACAAACAATGGATGAACACGAATGTTAAATAACATGCTTTAAACATAACATTAATTATACAATAAACATGACATGCTCCTTAAACATAATAAACATAGTATCATGTCATCAATAGCAATATCATGATTTCATAACATAACAACATCGATAATTAATAGTTCCCTTGGATCGATTCATGGTATATGGATACACGAATTACACCTCCTCGCCAAATCAATATATGGTCAATCCCGCCGATATCGCCAATAAGACCAATACATAATACTTCCCTCCGCCTCGCCAAATCAATATAGGCCGTAGCCTTAGGACCGTAGTCCACCCGTACACTGAGCTTATTAATTTTATGGCATACCAATTGTATCCAATACTTTGAATCTAAGGTCCAATAATCAATAGTTCATTATCCATGATTCGTTAACAATATTTCAATAAGCATGTGGTCATAGCAATAAACATTAACAATAAATTCTTGTCACATGTCAATGCTTCAATGATTTCCATGACAATGATAGCAGTGCTATAGACAATGAATCGATGCAATACTTACCAAAACTTACCAAAATGGCTTGCAATAATGCTTCCTGCAAATCCCTTAAAATCAATAATTAGTAAATCGATAAACTGATTCAAGATGGCACCTGGCCACTCTCGAGACTCCGACTACGCTCACCTTGACAATCTGAAGCTTCTAAGGCTCCCGGATGGCGATACCCTTGTCCCTAGCTTTCGATTGGGGTGATGCATTTGTCTTTTCTACTTCTTGAGCTAGGAAAAGCAATAAGGGGTCACTAGAATCAATATAAAAATATCGAAATGCCTATAAACATTTCGAAATGCCTTACTTAGGCCGTTTCGGTACGGGTCTGAATGTATCGAAACGTCTAGTTTAAAAACACTAATTTGACCATTCATAAAGCAATCTCAACTAAGGATTTGGTTTACTTAAGGTCCTATGACAACATAGCAATATAATCTATGGCGAAGAGTCGACATTTCAATATTTTATTATCGATACTCCGATCATCGGAATCCAATTCCGACTAGACCAGTTTTTGGGGTGTTACTATTCTCCTCCCTTAAGAAAAATTCATCCTTGAATTTTTACCTGGAAAGATGTCGTGATCATCCACTTATTCATTACCTCTTATGCGGTACATATGTGCAGAAGCTTTAGATTTAGGTCGGTACGATGCTCTAGATGAACCTCCAGATTTTCCGAAGGATCCTTGCCTTGCTCCCTTGCCTCGAAAAGATTGAGCAGGGCACAGATTAGTCGATATAGAAATAGGCTAGTTAGGGTTCTCCGGGAATTCTCGAATGAGGTGACCCAACTCTCCGCAAAAGAAACAAGCACTGGATTTCTTGCGGCATTGCCTTTCGTGTCGACGTTGACAGAAATTACACTTGGAAATTCTTGTCTCTTGTCTAGAGCCAACATCACTCTCAATGGGATTGACACCTAAAGGGGAACGAGCTACAACTTGAGGTTTAGCAAAATATTCGAACTGATAAGGTTGCTAATACACATTCTGTTCCGAGCTATGATGCTTCCCTTTCTTGGAAGATAAAGAGAAATGAGATTCGTCTCGATTTCTCTTTTCAGACTTGTTGGGTCCACTAGTTCTCTGAGTTCTTTGTGCTCCTTCCATAGCTTTAACTCTGTTTACAAGATCTTGGAAATCAGTGATGCACAATGTTGTGAACATAGGACGTAACCCATCGTTAAGACTAGCAATGAACATCCGACACTTTTCTTCCTCTTTCTTGATAAATTCAACGTCGTGTCTACAATACTTGCAAAAGTCATGGATGTACTGTTCGATTGGCCGTCCACCTTGTTTAAGATGAAGGAAGATGCTTCGCCTCTCGGAAAGATAGAATTCACTTATGTACTTCTTACGAAACTCTTTCAGGAAGAATTCCCAATTCACGGTATCCTCAGAGACGATAAGAATGGTAGTCTCCTACCACTGTAAAGCTTCATCAACAAGCAATGGAAGGGCGCATTCAAGCTTATGTTCATCCGAACACCATAGTTGCTTATTCAAGATTCTTAAGGTATTATCTAACCAGTACTCGGCAATTTCAGGATCGTCATCATCCTAACAAGTGAAAGTGTAGGCTCGGTATTGAGGTAACTTATCAATAGGGGCTCGAGAAGGTTGAGCAATAGGTGGCGTAGGTTGCATAACTAGATTAGTTCTTATCACATTCATGAATTGCTGGAACATATTAGCTATATTCCGATAACACTCGGCCTAAGCCGTAGGTGCTTCAGGCGCCACACCCAGAATAGGAGAGTTCTGTCGATCCAGATGATTTCCTCCTCGTACCTCCTCGCCATGAGTCGAGGAGTCAGAAGCAAATTCATTATCACGAGCTTCATTAGTTTAAGACATATCTATAATATAAAGAAATCGGATTATTTGACAAGTCACAATGCAAAGTAACATAATAAACAATACAAACATGCATAGGTTTAGTCCAAAACTGACTAAACTCTAGCTCTGAGACCACAATTGTAACACCTCCTTCCCAGCCTGGTCGAGAACCGGGTCGGAGCGTGCTACCGGTGCGCGATGCGGTGATCGGTGCGATAAAGTTTTGACTTAATAACAACATTTAATCAACATACACAAACAAAACATTACCAATATACATGTTGGTCTAATTCAATCATAAGAAGGCAACATTTAACCATTTAGGACCAATTTACAACTTTTACAAGTTTTAGGGACTAATCTATAAAACTGACATTTTAAAGGTCATTCGATGCATTAAACTATACTACAATGAAATTCAATACAACATTGATTAACCTGCAAAATTTCATGCATAAAGGTGATCATTTAGTCATCCAATTTAATCATTTTAATCTTAGGGACTAAAGTGTAAATAATGCAATCTTTCATATTAAGCCCTTTTAACCACTTAAACTAACCATGTATCGAAACGCTCAAGGCCGTTTCGATACGGGTGAACGATGGTAAACCTTGTTGACTTTCCCTTTTGCCCATATCGATACGGGCAAGCCTTGTATCGGTACGAGTTGACTTGTTTTGACTTTGACCCGTTTGATACGCTATGAACTCGTATCGAAACAAGGGCTTCTAGAGAAAAAATGTTTCGAAACGATCCTAAACTGTTTTGATACGCCCTGATCCCTTGACTCAATTATGCTTACCCGTATCGAAACGCCATGACCTGTTTCGATACGGCCTGACCTATAATGATAGATTCTTGTTGGTTTTTAATCATTTTAGCTTATTAAACATTGTCCAATTGCAGTGAAACTTCATACACAACGTTATAACCATAAATTCTACTAGCATGCCAAATATTAGAGCCATATGAATCCATTTACTCGGTTTTTACGTTTTAGTGCCATAACATGCATTTAGGGTCTTTTCTTACTACATAAAGACTCAACTTTAACATAACACACTTATTATACTTACCATAACATAGGCATATTAAAAGAGACTTACTAGACTTATACATAGACTTTGGTACCAACTAGGAGTTTCAAAGGGTCAATATACATTACTTAGAGCTTGATAGTGACTTGTGCAACACTTCAACTCCTCCGATCTCGATCCCAAAACTTGACTAACCTGAAATGGATGTAATGGGATGCATTAGGCATACTTTGCCTTGTGAGGTAGTCACAAACAATGGATGAACATGAATGTCAAATAACATGCTTCAAACATAACATTAATTATACAATAAATATGACATGCCCCTTATTCATAATAAACATAATATCATGTCATCAATAGCAATATCATGATTTCATAACATAACAACATCGAAAATCAATAGTTCCCTTGGATCGATTCATGGTATATGGATACACGAATTCCACCTCCTCGCCAAATAAATATATGGTCAATCCCGCCGGCATCGCCAATAAGACCAATACATAATACTTCCCTTCGCCTCGCCAAATCAATATAGGCAATAGCCCTAGGACTGTAGTCCACCCGTACATTGAGCTCATTAATTCTATGGCATGCCAATTGTATCCAATACTTCGATTCCAAGGTCCAATAATCAATAGTTCATTATCCATGATTCATTAACAATATTTCAATAAGCATATGGTCATAGCAATAAACAATAACAATAAATTCTTGTCACGTGTCAATACTACAATGATTTCCATGACAATGATAGCAGTTCTATATACAATGAATCGATGTAATACTTACAAAAACTTACCAAAATGGCTTACAATAATGCTTCATGTAAATCCCTTAAAATCAATAATTAGTAAATCGATAAACAATGATTCCAAATGGCACCTAGCCACTCTCGAGACTCCGACTACGCTCACCTTGAAATTTCGAAGCTTCTAAGGCTCCCGGATGGCGATACCCTTGCCCCTAGCTTTCGATAGAGGCGATGGATTAGTCTTTTCCACTTCTTGAGCTAGGAAAAGCAATAAGGGGTCATTAGAATCAATATAACAATATCGATGCTTGAATAGCCATTAGCTATAGACAAAGCTTATCTTTAAGCTTGAAATTGATTATCTAATAATCAAGAGAATCGATGATTAACTTAGGGCTTTCACTCACTCGATCAGTAGCTATGACTTGGTGTTCTTAAATCAAGGAAAACCTAAGCTTATGACTCACAATAGAGAGGTGTATGCTTGAGCTTGGTAGAGAAGATGACAATGGAGGTGTGTGCTTGTTCTTTCAAAGCTAAAGGATAGAAATGATTCTCGGTAAAGATAAACAATTATGAAAGCTTTCTTTTGTTCAATTCATTTGAAGGAATTATCACTTCAATCACTAACCACCTCTCAAGATAGCCAATAGGAAGCTTTCCTTCGACCAAGGGAAAGCCTAAAATATAATATCTTTTCCTATATCTTATCAATATTAAACCTTTAGATGACCACGAGTCATCTTTTCTGATTGTTCATGTGAGGAAAGATAAAAGCAAGCTGGTGAGTCATCACCTAAACATTTATATTCAATTTTACCTTCAACACATTCGGAACAGGGGACCTGTTGCGAAACGTGAGGAACTGTATCGGAACGGTCAAGCAAACGTCCACAAGTTAGTTAATACCGTTGGAATCGTTTTGGAACGCCTATAAACATTTCAAAACGCCTTACTTAGGCCGTTTCGGTACGGGTCTGAGTGTCGAAACGCCTAGTTTAAAAACACTAATTTGAGCATACATAAAGCAATCTCAACTAAGGATTTGGTTTACTTAAGGTCCTATGACAACATAGCAATATAATCTATGGTAAAGAGTCGACATTTCAACATTTTATTATCGATACTCCGGTCATCGGAATCCAATTCTGACTAGACCGATTTTTTGGGTGTTTCTATTCTCCCCCCACTTAAGAAAAATTCGTCCTCGAATTTTTACCTAGAAAGATGTCGTGATCATCCACTTGTTCATTGCCTCTTATGTGGTACATCTGTGCAGAAGCTTTAGATTTAGGTCGGTGCGATGCTTTAGATGAACCTCCAGATTTTCCGAAGGATCCTTGCCTTGCTCCCTTACCTCGAAAAGATTGAGCAGGGGACAAATTAGTCGATATATAAATTGGCTTGTAAGGGTTCTCTGGGAATTCTCGAATGAGGTGACCCAACTCTCCGCAAAACAAAAAAGCACCGGATTTCTTGCGGCATTGCCCTTCGTGTCGACGTTGACAGAAATTACACTTGGAAATTCTTGTCTCTTGTCTACAGCAAAAATCGCTCTCAAGGTCCTATGACAACATAGCAATATAATCTATGGCGAAGAGTCGACATTTCAATATTTTATTATCGATACTCTGATCATCGAAATCCAATTCCGACTAGATCGGTTTTCGGGGTGTTACACTTAACATGCTAACATATCATGTACTTAGCAACAAAATCAACAACATCTTACTTTAGACCTACCAAGTAGTACTCTTCTTTCAAGTCTTGATACATCTTGGTATTACAAGGATGCATAGCAAAATGACTATTATGCTCTTTGGTCAAGATAGTATGCCTTAATTCATCATCATTAGGCATTACTATATGATCTTTGAAACATAACACTTTATCATCATTTAAATGGAAATCTGTTGCATTCACATTCATGATATACTTAACATGCGACACCAACTCCTTATCATAAGATTGTTTGTCCTTAATCATCTGACAAAGATGGCTTTAGTTGTAACTCGGCCAAAAGACCACCATATTGCATTACACTCAACTGTGCAAGCATTGCTCTTAACTCTACCGCAACCTTCCTACTCAAGGCATCTGGCACAACATTAGCCTTACCCGAGTGATACTGAATTGTCAAATCGTAATCCTTAAGGACCTCCGACCATCTATGTTGCCTGATAAAGGTGTACGTTGCTTTGGAAACAACATTCCTTGTCTGTAACGGATCTAGGATAGTAGCAAGCATATCTAGATTTGGACGACGAAAAGGACGAATGCTTCAAGTAGCGTTCATGGTTGTTTCGGTGTCCTAAAATGGCAGAAACGTTGCTGGAAAATCAGTGAAAGTTTGGCAACGTTAAACTCGAAAGAACTCGAACAATCTGTTGAACGAACCCGAATTGAATCTGTCTAACGTTAAAGACGGAAAGCTCGAAAGAACCTGCACAATCTACTGAGCAAACCCGAATCGAATATGCTTCACGTCGGAGGACTTGGACCCACTAGATAGCGATCTAGGAACCCGAAGTATCAAGTAAATTTGACAAATCAAAACAAAGTCTGAAATGTCAAAAGATAGTTCTAAAAAGAACCGAACAAGAGAAACTCTCTCAAACAAATTTTATTTCCAAAATGTCTAACCTTTTACAAGCATAGTTCGGCCATATATATATTACAAAAAGGCAGTTTTCCGAATTGCAAATATGTGGCAAAAATTTGCCCATTTGAATGTTAAATTCAAAATAAATAAAAGAAACTACTCGAAAGGGGCAGTATATGTTTTCAGCCGTGCAAATGGAGATGTGGGCGCCAAGTGGATTTAGGCACATGTTAAATGTGCATGGCTTTTGAATTTCAAAGCCACAAAATTGTATATGTGCTTTGTTTGAATTTTAAACCCACAAAGTCGCACGTGTTAGAATTCGGCTGCATGGTTTTGTTTTGGAAATGTCAATTCCATTACTACACCGTGCTCTCTCTACTGACCGAACCTTGCATGGTACAAGCAAGTGATGCTGGGCACTATGATGAAGGGTTGATCGTGCATGACACATGCACACACATACTCGAGACAACGTCAATGGGATCGACACTTGTTGCACAGGCTGCCACACACTTGTAGGACACTTGTTCAGCTGCTACGGGACTTGTCAGCTGTAGTTGAGCTAGTGCAGCTAAAGTTGAGCTGACTGGAAATGAGCTGAGCTGAAAGGAACTAGCTGAAAGTGTGATGAGCTAAAAGTGAGCTGGTTACACTCTCCTGAGCTGGGACCGAGCTGCATACACTCTGGTAAGCTCGAGTTGAGCTGCATATGCTCACTTGAGCCAATGTCCTACTATGTACCTACGTCAAAAGGCAACAAGCTTCCATCAAAGCATTTTAAACATAATGGAAACAATATTACAAGTCGTAAACACACCATAAGTAATATCAAACTAAGTTAAAACACACCAAACATATTATATACATAGTAAACACACTAATATAAATAATATAAGTATAAGAAATGTTACACATCAGTATGTAACAAATGAAAAAGCAAACTTCCCTGAAAGTTTGAAGTTGCATCGTTGGGTGGCATAAACGTGCTCACATCATCCCCCCTTCTTTAATGCGATTTGTCCCCAAATCAACCCTCATTACAAAAGGGAACAATTTCGACTTTCTCTTGGCAGGGAACTTCTTTAGTCGTCTTGCTCGGCACATATGCCATCCTCTTGAATCAAGTTCACTTACAAGGAACACAAATGGAAATGCCTTCTTTCTTGCACCTTTCTGAATAATGCACAACATAAAGTCAGACAATGCTCGTTGCACATTCGTAATCCTGCAAACAATGACATACAAAGGCAACTCCAAAGAACAACAAGAATCTCGACAATCATCCAAAATCACAACATAAGGTTGTTCACAATCCAATGTACAACCAAAGAAATCAACATATAAAAAGGAAAAATCAATAGCACAAATGGAAAGGAATGTCAAACCGTGGTAAAGAAGATTGTTGAATTTCTGGAAAGAATTTAAATGCACTAGACATACCAACAATAGCAACCTTGGGAACTTCACATGGCATCACTTTATTAACCTGCAAGTTAGAAGAAGAAATAGAAGAAAATGTCGAATAAGATAATACCTATGAATTTGCTTTCTTCTTTTCGCATTCATTCTTCTCTTTGTTGGCCTTCCAAGTTGCAGTACTCGCTTTCAAACTTCGTCTTCATATACTTCACTTGGAGTCATAGGTGCCAAAGTTATCTTTTTGCCCTCATGAGTAAAAGAGTATCGATTGGTGTAACAATTGTGCAAAACTCTCTTATCATACTGCCACGGTCTTCCTAACAACAAATGACAAGTATCCATAGAACAAACATCACAAGTTACCTCATCCTTGTATTTACCAATGAAAAATGGTATAACAACTTGTTCGGTAACTTTGATTTCAATACCATCATTCAACCATTATAACTTGTACGGATTGGGATGCTTGGTCGTCTTCAGTCCTAACTTGTCAACCATGAGAGTACTAGCAACATTAGCACAACTACCACTATCAATAATCACAATACATACCTTGCCGTTCACGTTGCATCTCGTATGGAAGAGGTTGTTTCGTTGCGGTTCATCCTTTGATGGTTGATCATTTAGACTTCTCTTGTCAACAAGTGTTTCATCGGTAGCCAATGTCTGCACATTGTCATCATTTATCTCTTCATGGACAGAATGGGAACCACCCCCATCAAGTCTATCCATTTGAGAATGTATAGGCTTCAATGCATTAGCAATCACTCGTTGCATCATGTGCTATAAGGCTTGCATCTGGAGAATCAGTGGTTGTTGTTCACCCGAATTATCATCAGAACCTGCCATGTTGAAAAACCAAAACATCAAACAAAAACATACAATATATATATATATATATATATATATATATATGTTAGTGAAATAAATAATAATAAAAATGGACCTCATTGCACACTCAACAAAATCTCACAGATCGCTCCAAGGAAAGACCGCTCAACAATTGCACTCAAACGCTCGTATTTCACTCAGGAGAATACTTGAATGGCTCTTTTTGTCTCCCCTTCTGTTCTCACACGCTCAATTGCCTTTTCCACTCGATCTCTCGTAATCAGTTCTTTAAGGAACTAACTCGATCTTTCAGACTTTGTAACTGTATCAAACTTACAAGATAATATAATAGGTAAACAAACAAATGGTTAAAGGACAAATAGGGACTGTTAGGTGAAATAAAAATAAAAAAGGTTGGAAATTGGTGATGAAACAAAAGAAATAAAGGTTGATAAAAAAATGAAGGGAAAGGAAATAACTTATTGCAAAGTAATGCTTACAACGATCCTATCACCGAACAAACAATAACAAGTTGTTTCGGGTGATTTCGAAGCATTTCATGGCATAATTGAGCATCCTTCATAATTTTTCAAACAAAAACAGCACTTTAGGATGTAAAAAACATTAAATATTAGAATCTGAATTTTTTTTTGAATTTTTTGAATTTTTTTTTACTTTGACTTTTTTGGTCAAACCTTTGACTTTGACTTTTTTCAGAATTTTTTTTTGAATTTTTTAACTTTTGTATATATATTTTTTTATGTCTGGTAGTGCAGAAAGTGCTAAAATCCGACCAAAGCTCTAATTACCATATGATAAAAGGTGTACATTACTTCAGAAACAACGTTCCTTGTCTGTAACGGATCTAGGAAAGTAGCAAGCATATCTAGATTTGGACGAAGAAAAGGAAGAATGCTTCAAGTAGCGTTCATGGATGTTTCGGTATCCTAAAATGGCAGAAACGTTGCTGGAAAACCAGCGAAAGTTTGGCAACGTTAAACTCGAAAGAACTCGAACAATCTGCTGAACGAACCCGAATCGAATCTGTCTAACGTCAAAGACGGAAAGCTCGAAAGAACCTGCACAATCTACTGAGCAAACCCGAATCGAATATGCTTCACGTCGGAGGACTTGGACCCACTAGATAGCGATCTAGGAACCCGAAGTATCAAGTAAATTTGACAAATCAAAACAAAGTCTGAAATGTCAAAAGATAGTTCTAAAAAGAACCGAACAAGAGAAACTCTCTCAAACAAATTTTATTTCCAAAATGTCTAACCTTTTACAAGCATAGTTCGACCATATATATATTACAAAAAGGTAGTTTTCCAAATTACAAATATGTGGCAGAAATTTGCCCATTTGAAAGTTAAATTCAAAATAAATAAAAGAAACTACTCAAAAGGGGCAGTATGTGTTTTCAGCCGTGCAAATGGAGATGTGGGCGCCAAGTGGATTTAGGCACATGTTAAATGTGCATGGCTTTTGAATTTCAAAGCCACAAAACCATATATGTGCTTTGTTTGAATTTTAAACCCACAAAGCCACACATGTTAGAATTCAACTGCATGGTTTTGTTTTGGAAATGTCAATTCCATTACTGCACCTTGCTCTCTTTACTGACCGAACCTTGCATGGTAGAAGCAAGTGATGCTGGGCACTATGATGAAGGGTTGATCGTTCATGACACATGCACACACATACTCGAGACAACGTCAATGGGACCGACACTTGTTGCACGGGCTGCCACACACTTGTAGGACACTTGTTCAGCTGCTACGGGACTTGTCAGCTGTAGTTGAGCTAGTGGAGCTAAAGTTGAGCTGACTGGAAATGAGCTGAGCTGAAACGAACTAGCTGAAAGTGTGATGAGCTAAAAGTGAGCTGGTTACACTCTCCTGAGCTGGGATCGAGCTGCATACACTCTAGTAAACTCAAGTTGAGCTACATATGCTCACTTGAGCTAATGTCCTCCTATGTACCTACGTCAAAAGGCAACTAGCTTCCATCAAAGCATTATAAACATAATGGAAACAATAATACAAATCGTAAACACACCATAAGAAATATCAAACTAAGTTAAAACACACCAAACATACTATATACATAGTAAACACACTAATATAAATAATATAAGTATAAGAAATGTTACACATCAGTATGTAACAAATGAAAAAGCAAACTTCCCTGAAAGTTTGAAGTTGCATCGTTGGGTGGCATAAACGTGCTCACATCATTGCCTAAAATTCAAATCTTTTTGAGTCATCAAATATTTCAAACTCTTGTGATCCGTGTACACAATAAACTTCTCATCGTAAGGGTAATGCCTCCAAAACTTTAAGGCAAACACAACTACGGCAAGTTCAAGATCAAGGGTAGGATAATTGCGCTCGTACACCTTCAATTGCCTAGATGCATAAGCCCCAACTTTTCCTTCTTGCATCAACACACAACCCTAACCAACGTAGGATGCATCACTATACACTAGAAACTCCTTACCCGAATAAGGTTGAATCAAGATAGGAGCTTGCATCAAAGCTTCCTTTAACTTCTCGAAATCTCGTTGACAACCCTATATCCACTCAAAACAAACATTCTTTTGCAACAACTTGGTCAATGGAACAGTAATTCTTGAAAAACCATCCACGAACCTACGATAATAACAAGCCAACCTAAGAAAACTACGAACTTCCTACACCGACTTAAGCGACTTCCAACTCATCACTGCCTCAACCTTATGAGGATCAACCCAAATCCCATCGACCGACACCACATGTTCGAGAAAAAATCTTCTCTAAGCTAGAGCTCACATTTGTTCAACTTAGCATACAACTCGTTATCCAACAAATCCTGAAGCACAACTCGCAAGTGTCGATCATGATCATCCTCGTTACGAGAGTACACAAGTTTATCATCAATAAATACAACCACGAACTAATCCAAAAACTTGTGGAATACTTGGTTCATCATATCCAAAAACGTAGTAAGGGCGTTAGTCAAACCAAACGGCATCACCAAGAACTCATAATGCTCGTACCTCGAAAGAAAAGTAGTTTTAGGCACATCCACATCTTTTACCTTCAACTGATAGTTCCCGGACCTGGACCTCAAATTAATCTAAGAAAATACTGAAGCACCTCAAAACTGATCGAACAAATCATCAATCCTCAGCAAAGGATACTTATTCTTAATTGTCAACTTGTTCAATTGTCGATAATCAACGTACATCCGCATCGTGCCATCCTTCTTTTTTACAAACAACATTGGCGCACCCTAAAGCAAAACACTAGGCCTAATAAACCCCCGATCAAGCAACTCTGGAGTTGCGTCTTCAACTCCTTCAACTCTTTCGAACCCTTACGATAAGGAGTAATAGACACTGGAGTTGTATTTTCATACAACTCAATGCCAAACTCAACCTCTCTATTTGGTGGCAAACTAGGCTATTCTTCCAAAAAAAAACACCCGGATACTCACATGCAGTACGTATGTCCTGAACACGCACTTCCTTCAATCCTAATTTCATCACGTAGGCTAAGAAAGCCTCACAACCCGATTTCAAACTAATTTCTAATCTATTTTTCATCCAAATGTTTTTTAGACTTGAGCGAATTGGTGAATTTTTTATTAACAATGTTTTCACGTTAGAATACAAGAGGAAGCTCATTCTGGTTGAATTTCTATCAAGTAAGGCGAGCTATGATTTCTTATTCACATTCCGCACGTTTTGTGTCCTTAATCTATTATTTCTATTAACATTTGAGATTAAAATAGATTTAATTTTGTTTAATTGGGTTGTAATGGTTTTAATAACGAATTATGGGTATGTTGTTCAAACTTAATGGTTTCTTGTTGGTCGAGAAAAATATAGAAATTAGTTTTACAAGTTTGGAACCGGACTTAGTTTAAGTGTTTAGTCGAGATAGTTGTTCTTCATAGATTGAGATTGATGTTTGGTTAGGTGAAGCCATTGATGTTGGTTGTTGTTTTGAGGAGTTATTGATGTTTTACGAAGGTTTGTGACTTGAGTATTGTTTGTGAAGGATGATTGGATATTAGAAAAGATTGGTGCAAGCTAAAAGTGACTTTTGTTATTTTGGCGTTATTTTGAGGTTGATAATTAGATAAGTTTTATACAGATTGAGACGATGAGAAACCAAATATCATATGGGTGGTTGAGTGTTTCTCGAAGTTTTTTCGTGGATGAAGGTTGTAGAGAATGATTTGTAATAGTGTGCTAAATCAAGACTTAATAAATGATGTGTAAATAAATGGGAAGGCTGGTTTTGTGGCTTGTTTTTTCGAGATGATTTGAGCTCGAATGTGTGATTGATGAGTTGCCTACATTCTATATGGCGAGGCTTGGTTGACTCGTTGCTTGTTCTGGTAAGAGAGAGTTAGGATTAATTGTTGCCTTTTAAATTGGTAAGACATATTTCTGATTAAGTCTCTAGTAACTAGGTGTTATTTTTTCAGCATATTAAATTTGTTGGAGTTATGCGGTATAAGTGTATTTGAGAAAGATGTTGGACGAAGGAAATTTTTTCTTATTATGTTTCCTTTCTGTAAATTTCGAGGAAGAAATTTCTATTAGAGGGGGAGAGTTGTACCGCCTCGAAAAACGGGCTAGAAGATTCGGGTGAATTACCGAAATCGAGTTGAAATTTTGGGTTAGATTTTAGCTAATTAATTAATTTCAAAAAATAATTTGAGAAATTAAATTGATTTCCGAGAAATTTATCGTGATGAATATTTGTGGAAAATATATTTAATAAGTTTCATAAAGGATGAAATTGAGTTTGAAATAATTTTAATTAAGTTATTTTAATATTAATTAAATGGTGACTATTTTACAAAAAGGTAGCAAAATATTATTAATGACATTTTTGTAAAAATAATTAAAGTTTTTGTTTTATGGGATTATTTGACTCATTTATTAAATAAAGATTTTACTATCTATTCCCAATTAGAATTTGACGATGATTATTATTTTCTCAAGAAAGAAAATTATGTCTAAATTTATCTCTCTTTTTCTCTCAAAATTCTTTCAAACACCATTTTAGTTTTGTTGGATTTTATTAAACTGATTTTGAAATTATCTAATTGGTTGATTTTAAATTTGAGTTCTAAGATAGGGTAATTGGTGGAATGATTAATTAAATTATAGGATCATAGGTTAGTGTGTATGGTGAGTTTTCGATGAGTTTCTTGTGAGATTTAAAGGGAAAAAAACAGATTCGAAGTGGTTTCAGTCATGGTGTGCGCGTAGAATTAATGGGCAAAATGTTAAAGGGTTGCGTGTTTAAAAAAAAGGAAATGGGATTGAATTGTTTCCCCTGCGGCTAGCGTGAGTTTAAAAAAATAAGGGAGATTAAGTAAATGAGGAATTATGTTTTGGTTACCTACTGAAGCTCACTCTATTTTACGCGTGTATTGGGTAAAAAAGAGGGAATCAAAGATTAAAAGGGGGAAACAAGAGCAGTAGCTGAAATGAATGAGAAAAAGGGGAAAAGCCTTGTGGTACTTCGTAAGGGAAGTGGATATCGGTCATTTTACATACGGTTGTTCGAATAAAATTGGTTCGGCTATTTTATAAAGCGATTACATTAGTGTGGTCAAAATATGGGAGATTAAATAAAAGAGGTATTAGGATTTGGTTAGCTACTGCTGCTCACTCTATTTTATGCGTCGAGACGTTCGCTTTGAGGAGTTAACAAGTTGGTCAGTGGAAATGTGTTTTGGTACTATAAAGATGTTTGACTTATGATTTTGGGAGTTTAGTTAAAGCTTAGCAAGCTTAGCTAAGTTCGAAAGTAAATTTTCCTTATTTTCGCCTTTTGAATATCGGTTTGATATGAGACTTGATTTACATGTTTTGGTTGAAAAATATGGATGGATTTACCTATTGTTTATGCATGTTTGACCATTGAGATTTGATGCAAATGATCCCTTAAGCATGATTTGTGGTTTTAAAGAGATTATATCCTGTTGAGATAATGTTATGGCAGCTATGTATGGTTTAATGCTTTTGAAATGAGATAAGAACTTGGTCTATGTTTATGCATTGAAAACAGTAGGGTAACATGCTTTACAAGTGTATATTGGCAAAGTGATGAGACTTAATACTATCAGATATAATTGGTCGACCAATAAAATAAGAAGTGCACTATAATATACAAAATTTGTATGTGAGTCATTCTTTGGTTACACAATAGGGGTAGATTCTATTGTGTTGTGAGTTATAGTGGTAGATTCTATCACCAACAGACAATTGTGGTAGTGCCATCCCGGCCGAAGTGAAATTATGGTGGGGTGGATTTCACCATGAGACTTGATGGGGGTAGTGTCATCAAGGTGTTTGCATTTCTAAACATTTATGGATAGGGTAGTGCTATCCAAGGATGGGGTAGATTCCATCTGTGTCACTTTTAATGTCAATATATGAGATCACATGTATCATGGTTTTTAAATGGTTGTTTGTATAATGATATTTATACATGAGATTCTATTTTGAGATATGTTTATGATGTCTCGGCATGAGAGGTTTGCATTGAGATTTTGCATTATGATAAATGCATGAGATTTGTGATGCATGTTTTATAAATGAGAAATACTTTGGTTTGAGTAAGCATGATACTTGAGAAAAGTGTTTTGATGCATATGGTTGTTATGCATGATTCGATTTGAAAATAAAAGAGAAAATGATTATATTTTGATCAAGCATGTTTTATCAAATGTTTTAGGAATAAAATGTTTATTATGAAAGCATGATGATTATAGATCGAGCAAGCATAGTTTATTTAAATGCTTTGAAAATGATGTGTTTGACTTGCTCCAATGCAGTGAATAAAAGAAAGTTTGGGGTCGTGGCCCGAGGCAAAATGGATTCTAAGACAAATGAATTCAAAGGGTATGGTTACGGTATTAATATTGTTTGTAATAAGGCAATGTGGGTAGAATTTTGGGATGAATTGTTTTATTTAGGAAATGATAACTTGATTGATTTTTATATTGTGTTTATTATGATTGTGTGTAATGATTAGGGATGGGCACGGAACGCGGACCCGACGGGTTTCGACCCGACCTGGCCCGATCGGGTCGGGTATTTTTATAAAAAAATCGGGTTCGGGTCGGGTTTTTGTGTAGGGTGAGGTCGGGTCGGGTCGGATTCGGGTTTTAGGGTGAAAAAATCCGACCCGACCCGGGACTAATAGTGTAATTTTCCCCTAAATTTTTTAGGGATATTTGTAATAATACCCCTTTTTTATATATTTTTTTATAATTAGGTCTTTAAAATTGATATTTTATTTACAATGTAGTCCTTAAATTTATTATTTTTTACAATTAAGTCTCTTAAATTTTTTTTTTACAATTTAGTCTCTAAAATTGATTTTTTTATATAGGTCGGGTCGGAGTCGGGTTTAAGGTATTTATTTTCGGGTCAGGTCGGGTTTTTTAAAAGATATGAGCGGGTCGGGTCGGGTCGGGTTCGGGTTTAGGGTTAATATTTTCGGGTCGAGTTCGGGTGGGCCAAAAACCCGGCCCGACCCAACCCGTGCCCATCCCTAGTAATGATTAATAAGAAGGTTTTATTTTAATGTTTGCATCCTTGATAGTTAAGATCAAATGTTTTAAATGGTTTAAATTATGTTTGAATTGTGTCGATTAATTTGTTTGTAATTATTTGAGTTTATGTGTTTAATGGTGATATCTATTGAAAGCATGTAAACCAGTAAAGATAGACATTCATCTAGTCCCATTTGTCACGACAATTTTAGTCGCACTCAGTTGTCAAGGCAATTAAATTGCCGCGACAATCAATTGCCATGACAATTGTGATACATCCACAAGGATTGGTGGAACTTGAGTCGATTGTGTTAAGTTTTGATCCGCTGCAAGTAAGCTCACCTTAAGTTAAATAAATGCATCTAGATAAGAATAAAATGAAAAAAATATAATGGTTGTTTATCGATGTGAACCTTCACGGGTTTTCATTAATAAACCCAGTGTAGCTCACTCGATTCTGTCCGACGACTAGACTGGGTCAAGGGGTTACATTTGTTAGAATCAGAGCCAGATTTACGATAATTGGGAGGTATAATGATTGTTGTACTGATGTTTTGGATTGATTTCTGATGTTTTCTATATGCACGTTGGTTGTTTTATGTCAGGTTGTGATTGTTGGGAGGTAAGTTGTGTTACTTGTGATGTTGTTAACTATTGTGTGACATGCACGATGTTTGATTCTACGCTTCTGTGGTTGAAATGTTCTATGTTGGAGTAAACCTCAAACGGATAAAGTTTAATTTGATTATTTTGTGAAATTGATAGATGTGTTTCATGTGTTCATGTTGTTAATTGCTTATGTTGGGGTTAACTGGGAACACATTGCTTGTTACAAATGTTGTTGAAAAGGTTTTTGCAAGTTTGTCTTGGATCACTTGTCGAGCTTACACCCCAACCATCAGGTTTAAACACCGGTAATGAATTTGATTTTAAATGAGAAATGATTTATTCAGTACTTACTTCCGACCTAAGCAATCATTGTCTGGGTTATTATTAGTATAAGAAAAGTGGTTTTCGATCTTGAGTAGACTTAGTCCTCGATCGAGAGTAGTTAAAAGTGGTCTCCAAACTTGAGTGATGTTGTCCTTTTTCATGAGTTTATAGGTGGCGTTGGTTCATTGTTTCGAATATAAAATTGTTTTTACATCGACGATAATGATATGAATTTCGAAGATAAGAGTTGGTGAAATGAAGTAAATGAAAATGAGTACCCCGTAAGGTGTCGTATGCTTTATAGCAGTATCAATTTGTGCAAAGTAGGCACAGGAAAGCTTCTACTGATACTCTAATGAGGATTGTTGGATTGTTTAAAATGAAAAGGCTATGATATACGCACCAGGCAAGGAAGTTGATGTTCAGGATCGAAACCTGGCATGTGATGTTGATTGTTAGGGAGAATTTGGTAGTATCTATAAAGTTCCTACCGAGGACGATCATGTTATGCAATATGTGTAAAGCATTGGATTGATTTTCATCTTTGAAGGTCAGAGTGCGCAATGGAATCGTGGAACATGTATTTTGACTAAGGAAAGGTCGAGTAATATGTTTTTCAATCCCTATTTCATCATATGGTGGAGTCTGGCTTTACACAATTGTGCATATTAATTAAAGGTAGTTGTTTGGGTGTGATGAAGTTTTGAAGGTTGGAGTTGATTCTTGTAGTCGAGTTGTGCAATAACTGATTGATTTATGTTTGATGAGCTTATGGTTTATGTGGTAATCTAAATTTAAAGAATGTTCGAGTTTTGAATGTCGGTGTTGCTCGGGAATTCATTTCTGGCATGTTTGGAGTGAGTTTTCCTTGTTGTCTATGTTTGCAAAGTTGAGTTCGGTGTTGAAACGTACCTTGGTACGACTCACGAAATACTTTTTGTGTCAGGTTGATGAGCATTAAAGAAATGTGTGAGTGGAGAACATAATGGTAATAACAGTTGGTTTGTTGATATGTTTGATTATAACTTTTAGTTTTGGAAGCGTCAGCGTGGTTGTTGACGACAATGGTGTTTAAGACTATTTGGTTGGTATGCGTTTAAAGTTATGTCGTGCTAATGACAAATGTGCTAGTTGCATTTGAGATTGTGATGAGTTGAGTATTCTGTGAATACTTGGTTTCGTAAGTAGTAAGGGTGGCGGTATTCTCGTGTACAATGGTACCGAAAGGGATCTTGTTCAACAATCATGAATGGTTAAGTATGCTTTTTTGGTGAAGCGAATGTTTGCTCCTTATTAGGTAAGTGCAGGTTTTGGCTTGGTAAAAAAGAATATTGGTTTTGAGAATATTATTTGTAAGTGTGAACAATTGAACATGCACAGTGCATAAACATTTATATGTATATATTTAAATATGTCATTACATGCATACATTTGGGCATGACATTAGAGGTTTTGCATACATACAAATAGATATCTATGAGGGCATATAAGTAATCATGCATACATATGTCCACACTTATGGATAACTTTTCGGAGGCAGATGAAGTGATGATGTAACTGAGGTAGCTTGTGTAAGTTAGCTCTAGCGAAGAGGTTCTTTGCGGTTACAAGGTGTTTAGAAAGAGTTAAAGATTGATTCTTAGAAGTTGGTGTTTTTTAGATTTGAAACAACCAAGTTTGGTGTTAAAAGTACGTGGTTTTTCGAAATACAGTTTTTTATCATCGAAGTTTGTCGGTGAATCTTGTGAGGTCGTTGCATTGTTAGTGAAGTTGTGGCAAAGGATGTTTTCTTAGACGTTGGTTGGATTTCGTTTGGGATCATGGATTGGGTTTATTTTTTTAATTAGTTCCGGGTTAATAATCGAATGTTTTTCAAAAAAATATGACAAATTGGTTATGATTAATGTTTTGGAAGGTCATTTAATTGGTTTATCAAATAACAAGAATTATGTTATTGATAGCTTTTGAGAAGAGACACTTTGGTTTTATAAGTGGTTTTTGTGAATTAAGTAGAGATGTGACACATGCTAAGAATCTTTTGGGAGCAAATGCACCATTTGTATTTTGACAAACTCATTTTTTTTACTTTAAAAAAATTACTATCGATAGTTAATATTTTCTTTAAAACATGTTTTTTCAAAATTTTATTTCAAACTAGAACTATTATTTTTCGTGTTTTCTACTTTCCTAAAATGTTTTTCAATGATTAATTGAATTTCCGGACTTATTTCTAATCTATATTTCATCCAATGATTAATTGATGATTTATTGGTTAATAATGTTTTCACGTTAGAATACAAGGGGAAGCTCATTTTGGCTGAACTTTTGTCAAACAAGGTGAGCTATGGTTTCTTATTGACATTCCACAGGCTTTGTGTCCTTAATCTATTATTTTTATTAATATTTGAGATTAAAATAGATTTAATTGTGTTTGATTGGGTTGTAATGGTTTAATTGTGAACTTATCGATGATGAACAAAGCCCTTTTAGCAAAATGGGGCTGGAGATATGTCTTGGAAGAAAAGGCACTCTAGAGAAGAGTAATTTGTAACTAATATGGAGGGTCTCCTAGAAGTTGGAAGCTACTGACTACAAAGAACAATAATAGCTCTTTGATTTGGTGTGGTATCGTAAATAATTGGGGTAAGAATGAAGTAGAAAAATGGATAAACTTTGAGTCTTTCAAATGGCTTCTAGGAGATGGCAAATCTGTCTTATTTTGGGAAGATTGGTGGTGTGGAAGCAAGTCCCTTTGTTTTTCCTTTCAGATGCTGTATAGAGTTGTAAAGCGAAAATGGGGTTCTAGGTGTGGATATGTCTGGTGGGGATGATCTATCAA
This sequence comes from Hibiscus tridactylites, assembly GCA_958450335.1. Classification (NCBI taxonomy): domain Eukaryota; kingdom Viridiplantae; phylum Streptophyta; class Magnoliopsida; order Malvales; family Malvaceae; genus Hibiscus; species Hibiscus tridactylites. The sequence goes on from OY288282.1 coordinate 41,189,560, forward strand.
GGATTAATTGGCATGTTGTTTTTTCTAGACAACTTCTGGATAGAGAATGGGCAGTGGTGGAGGATATTATTGTTCTCTTTTGAGTTTGTCATTGACAATTATTGCTAAATCTATACCCATTTGAGTCACATTGTAGCTCTCCATGCATCAATCATACTAATCTCATCTTTATCATGATTGATCCTTATGTTTGGTTTATTTGGTGGAAAAAGTACTGCTTTAGTGTGTGTTTGGTGCGTGTGCAGATTTCATTACTCACTGCCCGAGCAAGCACTGCCGAGGCATTGAAGGAAAGGAAGGAACGGTTCAGAACCATCTCTTGATGGTCCAGATCAGGCCAGCCGTGGATGTCAGTTTCTACTAAAGGAAGCTGAACCATGAGATAGAGCTCTGTTGTGCGGAAAAGACATACAGATAGACCATTTCCGAGGAAATAGCCAAGCCACTGCCGAGGCAATGCCCAGACACAGTCGACAAGGGAGAAAATATGCAAAGTTTTATGCATTCTGAAGAGCATGAAAAGCTGAATTTTTCTATGTACTTTGCATAAAGATCGGACTGCGGGAAGATCACGAATATGATGAATGAAGGTCAAGAGAAGATTCCACGTAAGTGGGAGGATTATAAGGACGAACGACATAATACTTAAAAGAAGATCTTTTATTTTAATGTATTTAATTCTAACTTGACTTCTTCCTCAAGAAAGACTTGACCTAGACCTCCTCTATAAATAAGAAGCCAAAGCCGGCCATCGGAGACATCAATCAATCAAGCAAGCAATCAGGAGTTGAGAGATTTTGTAGTGAGCTTACATCGATATCATGTTCTAATTTCTTCTTAGGGTTTAAATTGTATTGTTTAGTAGTTGTGAGAAAACAGTTTGATTTTGTTTAAGTTTTTGTTAATGCAATTTTAGTTCAAGGTTTTCTTATTCTTGGTGTTACATTTTCTTGCAATTGAATTAGGAGAGGAAATTACGATTGCATCTATTTGTCTAACATCAGAAGAGTTAGACTCACGAAACGGATAAGCATGATTTTCATCCCAATCGGTGAAAACTAACTCAGCTTAGGGATAAGTTCGAGTTTTAACGGCTAAAAGAAGTGTATGATTGGTTGGTGTTCATCCTTGATTCACGCTGGGAGGTAATCAAGGCTTGCGTATCAACAATGTTTCGACTTAGGGATAAGGAGGAGCCACTGAAGGACACTTTGTCGAAACTTGACATTGTTGGTTGCTGCCCAAGCAAGGGATTGTCAAGGTAGTTACTTAACTCGTTGTTGCATCAGTAACTTTGGTTATTGCCGAGGCAATTCGGTGTTCGTTGCATTAAAAAACCGAGACAATTCTAATTGATTTCCACACTACGACGTAATATAATTTGGCTCATTCTCTCATATTGATTACTCAACTCTTTAGTTTACTTGCTTACTTTATTTTCTGTTTATTAGATTATTCTAAAAAACCCAATCAATCACTTGTGTTCTTTAAATTTATGTCCTTTTCAGTGCGAGATAATAAACATTGAAGGTTACACCAATCCCTATGGAGACGATACTCTATACTCATCACTTTATTACTTGCGACGTGTATACTTTCACAATTGCGGGGCACTTAACACACACAACAATAATCTTTCATGTATATTCGAGATTGTTGCGTGTAAAATAGTCTATCGCAATTGTAGTGGAAGTATACACGACGCAAGTAGTAAAGTGATACAAAGTATCGGATATCGTCTCCACAGGGATTGGGCTAATAGCTTCACCTAAATTCACTGCACGAAAGTAAAGGAAATAATTAAGAGTTGTCACGAATAATAATGTAAAAACGCAAATAAAAGGAATTGAGATATCAAGATAGAGAGATTGGGCTGGTATTGAGTTGCTCGGTAGTGCAGGTATTGAATTGCTTAGGATCTCCAGTTCTATCGTCGCACCCGTCGCCGACAGCACCTGTCGCGGCGTCTGTCCGTTAGCTGTCGTGGCAGCGAACACTAACTCCGTACTTCAAGCTTGGCAAGAATCCCTGATCTGCCTTGCCCTATCCCTAGGCACAAGTCTGTCGATGATCACGTCTTTGATGATACCTCCCGGCGTGAATCGAAGGATGAACACCGATGTGTATGAATTCTTCCTTAGCCACTTAACCTCGCCTTATCCCTAAGCACGAGATGGTTCAACTATAAACTAGAGAACGCGCTTTTACCTCTTTCGTATACTTAACTCTCCCGATGCTAAGTAAATAGATAACCTCACAATGCTCTCCCGATGCTCTTGCAAGATATTAAAACCAAGATAAAAGAACTTGAAGTTTATTTTATTGAACTTGAAAAATCCTAAAACAAAGCAACCCTTGCAACTACTTTACAAAACAACCCGTAGCCCTAGGGGGAATTTAGAACATATCGGTGACAGGTAAACGGCAGGGTTTTTGGTTTTGGTTATGGGGTAGTCGGCTATGCCCTAGGTTTAATCTATGCCCTTTATATAAGCTTTGGGCTCAAGTTATTTAAGGTAACAAGGATTACAACTTTAATTAAAAGTAAGATTCTAATAAAGACTAAATCTCTAAAGTCTCCTACTTTCCAGCCGCATCCTTGCTTTTAGGGATTTCCTCTCCTTTGAGCTTTGGCTTGACATATCTCTTGATCCGGGGCTTGGAAAAATATTCGGCTTCCACACGACAGACGAGCAGATTTTTCTCTATCTATCGAGGTCCACTTCACTTTTTCCTCTTCATGAATCTGCTGTCACCATGCTGTCACGACAGGTCCATGACAGGTTCGTCTTCTTCAGCTGCTTGTCCAGTTCAGCTCTCCTGCTTATCTGCCCTGCGCCTGCCTTCGACATCTACTATGACAGATACCTGCAAAAATAACCATCTTTCAGTAGAATCCGTGCCTTTTATATAATTGTGATGTTTTATTGAAAACTAACCTAAATGCAATGCAATGATGCTTGAATGCAGCAGAAATATGGGTTTAAAAAGGTGTAAATGATAGAACTTTTACACACTTAACACACCCCCAAACTCAAGTTTTTGCTTGCCCTCAAGCAATGAAGACTTAAAAGAAAACTGAAAATTTCTGTGTTGGCCTTCAAACAGTGAACTGTCCCTCACCTGTCGCTCATTCTCTATGGCGGCAGCAACCTGTCGGAAGGGTTAGGATCTGTCCGGAATCTCCCTATAGCTCTCGTGATGTGTGTGCATGCTTGTGAACAGTTATATGCTAAGACTCTCTTAGTTTCACTAGAATATTCAACTCCTTAACTTGAATTTTATGCCAAAGTTTACTTTCTTTTAGAAGGCACATTTTCATGCTTTTTCTTCTATTTTCAAGCTGAGATTTTCTAGAGCCAGTTTTGGGCACCTCTAGTTAGCTTCCTAGAGCCGGTTTCGGGCACCTCTAGGTTTTTGATTTTCTTTTGCTAAACTTCTTTCCTAGAGCCAGTGTTAGGCACCTCTAGGGGCTATCCAAGTTCTAAGCTTCCTATTCTAGTTTGGCTAAAAGAAATATAAGCAATATAACAGTCACAAAAGTGTTTAAGTTTTCAGAACTATAGAAAGGCTCTAAACTTTTCCTTAACCTGTCCTAAGGATGCTGTCCTAAGGATGCTGCCACGACAGAACTTAAATAATAAGACACAACACTTAAACAAAATATGTGCTAAAGACTCCATTAAATATGGAGGGTTGCCACCCCCAAACTCGAGGGTTGCATTGCCCTCAATGCAAAATGACACAAAAATAAATAAAGAAAAACATGATAATTAAAAGTACATCACAAATATATAAGGGCAGACAGCAATAAGATGAGAAAAAGAAATAAAAAACTTAAATTTTATTCGCTGTCCTCGCTGCTGCTGCTGACGCGGATCTGATGGTAGCGTCTGCGTTGGGGAGGTGGCTGGGCAGGTTCCTGAGCAGGTTGATCAACAGGTTCATCAGCCTGTTGAGTTGCAGTTTCTTCCTCCGGTTGGGGGACAGGGTCGTCAGCAGGTTGAAGGGCAGGTGGCTCCACTAGTCGGACATCAGAACTGCTGTTGCTGTCCCAGCTGTTACTCGTAATGGCTTTGGACAGCATCCTCTTGTTGGCCACATGTTTAATTCTTTTCACCCGCGTGAAAGCGCTGTCCAAATTCCTCCGGACAAGAGGGCTGTCGTCAGTGGCAGCTCGCTTGGTGCCTCGAGGGGAAGTGTCCGCCGGTGGGCTGCCGGCTGCTGTCGGGGAAGGTGTGGAGGAGGCAGATTCTTCGTGGGGAGAGACAGGTGGTGTGGGAGTGGGGGAGGGGATATTGAAATAATGGGCAGGGAAGGTGGGGAAAATGACATCCGGAAAATTCAAATTATTGGTAATGAAATTTACCGTTGCATTGGAGAAGTCGCGGATGAATGTCATCAAACCCATCTGGCGCTCCTCTATCCTCAAGATGGCAGCTAAGATGTGGGCGTTCTGATCTGCCGGAGCGGTGTTGGTCGCAGCTTCTGGGGTAGGTTCGGTGGCAGGTTCATCATCAGACTCAGCAGGTGGGGCGTTTGGATCGAAGGCGTTGAGGGGCGATACGACGATGATCTCCATGAGGCTGGAGATGTTGCTGTCGGTCCAGCCGCTGCCCTTCTTGATTTTGTCTGAAGGGTCCTCCGGTACGGCAGCGCAGCGGCAGAGGGCAGTAATGGTGAAGGGCAAGCATAGTCGTGAATCTGATCGGAAAGCACAATCGAGAATGTTGTCTCGCATGTACCTGCCCACATTGATCGGCCTGTCATGCATGATAGAGTGGATGAGGGCCAGCCGCTGCCTGTTGACTGTTGTATGGTGGGACGAGGGCAGGATACGCTTTTTGATAAAAGCATTCCATAGTTTTGCCTCGGGGAGCAGCTCTGCCCGGTTTACGGAGTTGGGGTTCTTCTTGCTGGTGCTCCAGGTCGTGCCCTCCTCTGTCAACTCCCTCATGACAGCATCATGTCCGGCAGCGTTGAGGGTGTCCCAAAACTGTTGATGAGCATCGTCATTGGGGCCAAAGAAGAGGCCGAATACATGGTTGATGCTGCTGGCGGTGAAAGGAACTGTCACTCCTCGGACGACGACAGATGTCGCCGTCTTACTTTCGATCGCCTCATAAAATTCCCTGACCAGAGTGTCGTTAAGCTCTGCCGGCTGCTCGGCAAAGTCTTCCCAAAGTTGTGCCGTAATGGCCTTCATAATGAACGGCCGGAGTCCAAAAAGAGGGGCATCTCTGTTATAGATGAAGCTCCGTTCCTCCCATAGTTCCTTGTTGGCGAACGGGGATGCTGTTGCTGAAGAAGAGGCGGCAGCAGCATTCTGGCGAGTTTGTCGTGAAGACATTTTTGGTTGCAAGGGCTGAAAAAAGAGAGAAAGTAGATAAAACTAGAAGAGAATACAAGAGAGAAAAATCAGAAGTGAAGAAAAAAATGAAAGGGGGAAGGGGTTTATATAGCGGTCGAGTAGCTGCCCATTTAATGCCGCAACGGCAGGCGGGAATAACGGGGCGGCAGATTGGATATTGCGTGTCTGACGCGTCTGACACGCATTAATGCGTCTGCTGTGCGTCTGTCGCACGCTTCTTCGTCTGCTGTGCGTCTGTTGACAGCCTGTCAAATCCGTCTGCGCCGGCAGCTGAAACGACAGGTTACCATATATGGGCTTTATTGGGCTGGTGGATGAGCGGTAGGTTTGGGCCACTTCTTCTTTCTCACTTGACTCCTTTTATTTCCTAAAATCTGAAATTAGAAACAAAACATTAAATAAAAAAAAATTAATCTAATTCCTAATAAATAATAATAAATAATAAAATAAAATAAAAATAAAAATTAGGTTAAATTAGGGATGCCTTGTGGGGCATCACCTAAAGTAACCACTTCCTGTATTCCTGGGGCTTCAGTCCCTTGATAATGCTTGAGGCGTTGTCCATTGACTTTGAATTGGTGCCCGTCCTTTAATGATTGAATTGTAATGGCACCATGGGGAAAAGCTTGAATTACTTGGAACGGACCAGACCATCTAGATTTAAGCTTCCCTGGGAAGAGTTTTAATCTAGAATTAAACAACAATACCAGCTGCCCTGGGTAGAACTGTCGTGGCAGCAACTTTTTGTCATGCCACTTCTTTGTTTTCTCTTTGTATATTCTTGCGTTGTCGTAGGCCATCGTCCGTATTTCATCGATCTCATTCAAATCTAACAGCCTTTTCTGGCCTGCCTTGTCCAAGTCCATATTTACTGCCTTGATTGCCCAATATGCCTTGTGCTCTATCTCGACAGGCAGGTGACAGGTTTTCTCATAGATCAATCGGAATGGAGACATGCCCAATGGAGTCTTGAAAGCTGTCCTGTATGCCCACAATGCATCATTCAGAAGTAGAGACCAATCTTTCCTAGTTGGTTTAACCATCTTTTCAAGAATGTTCTTCACTTCCCTGTTGGAAATTTCAGCCTGTCCATTGGTCTGTGGGTGGTATGCTGTCGCTATCCTGTGCTTGACACCATATTTCTTCAAGGCGGCAGCAATTACCCTGTTATCGAAATGTCTCCCTTCATCACTGATAATCGCTCTAGGGATGCCAAATCTAGAAAAGATGTTTTTGTGCAAAAACTTTTGAACCGTTTTGGCATCATTCTTTTGAGTTGCGATTGCTTCTACCCACTTGGAGACATAATCTACTGCTAGGAGGATGTAAAGATTTCCACATGAAGATGGAAAAGGTCCCATAAAATCAATCCCCCAAACGTCGAAGATTTCGACTTCTAAAATATTCTGCAGTGGCATCTCGTTTCTCCTCGAGATGTTACCTGTCCGCTGGCACCTGTCACAGTTTTTGTAAAATTCCTGTGCGTCCTTATACAGTGTCGGCGAGTAGAACCCTGACTGCAGCACCTTGGCAGCAGTTTTATTGCCTCCTAAGTGTCCTTCATATTATGAGGCATGACAGTGATGGAGAATGTCTTCTTGCTCTTCTTGAGGTACACATCTCCTTATAACCTGATCTGCGCACATTTTGAAAAGAAGAGGTTCGTCCCAATAATAATGTTTAACATCATTTTGAAACCTCTTCCTGGCTTGATAAGTAAGATCAGAAGGTAATATTCCGCTAACTATAAAATTAACGAAATCAGCATACCAGGGAAGGTTAGAAGACTTACCTGCCGCCATGGCTGTCGCGACAGCTATTGCGGCAGCAAAGAGTTGCTCATCTGGGAAGGTCTCTAGTATGTGTGTCTCATCTACAGGTAGACTCTGTCCCATCTCTAACCTCGACAAGTGATCTGCCACCTGATTTTCTGTCCCCTTTTTGTCTTTGATTTCAAGGTCGAATTCTTGTAATAGCAAAATCCATCGTATCAACCTAGGCTTTGCATCCATCTTTGCGAACAAGTACTTAAGGGCAGAATGATCGGTGTGCACTATTACCTTCGTTCCAAGTATGTAAGAACGAAACTTGTCGATGGAGAACACCACAGCTAACAGCTCCTTTTCTGTGGTGGTATAGTTTACTTAGGCATCATTCAATGTTTTGCTAGCATAATAAATGACATGAAACAGCCTGTCCTTGCGCTGCCCAAGTGCTGCCCCGACAGCATAGTCACTAGCATCACACATAATTTCAAACGGTTGCGTCCAGTCTGGTGGCTGTACTATGGGGGCTGTTACTAGTTTTTCCTTCAGAACCTTGAATGCTTCAGTACATTCTTCATTAAAGTCAAAGGGTCGGTTCTGCTCTAAGAGATGACATAGGGGCTTCGTGATTTTTGAGAAATTTGCAATAAATCTCCTATAAAAACCAGCATGCCCTAAAAAACTCCTAATGCCCTTGACTGTGGTTGGCGGCGGCAGCTTCTCTATGACTTCAATCTTTGCCCTGTCGACTTCTATCCCACGGCAGCTAATCTTATGGCCTAAAACTATCCCTTCATCTACCATAAAATGGCATTTTTCCCAATTAAGAACAAGATTAGCTTTTTCACATCTTTCAAGTACCTTTTGAAGGTTGCCGAGACAGCTTTCAAAATCGTCTCCAAAGACAGAAAAATCATCCATGAAGATCTCAAGGAAGTCCTCAACCATGTCGGAGAATATGGCCATCATACACCTTTGGAAGGTGGCAGGTGCGTTACAGAGTCCAAACGGCATCCTCCTAAATGCGTATGTTTCGTAGGGGCAGGTGAAAGTCGTTTTCTCTTGATCCTCTGGTGCAATAGCGATTTGGTTATAACCTGAGTAACCATCAAGAAAACAATAGTAAGGTTTACCCGCTAATCTATCAAGCATTTGATCAATAAAGGGTAAGGGAAAGTGGTCTTTTCGGGTAGCTTTGTTAAGCTTCCGATAGTCCATACAAACCCTCCAACCGGTCACAGTCCTGGTTGGGATTAACTCATTGTTTTCGTTGGTTATCACGGTCATGCCTCCTTTCTTGGGAACACATTGCACCGGGCTTACCCATTTGCTATCGGAGATGGCGTAAATAATACCAGCATCTAACCATTTAATTATTTCTTTACGCACTACCTCCTTCATTGCAAGGTTTAACCGCCTTTGGGCATCAATAGTCGGCTTATGATCTTCCTCTAGGAGGATTTTGTGCATACAGATTGCCGGACTGATGCCTTGTATGTCTGCTATAGTCCATCCTATCGCCCTTTTATGCTGCCTCAACATGTCGATCAGCTGTCGTTCCTGTTCCTGTGGCAGCTTAGCAGAGATGATTACGGGCAGTGTTTTATCACAACCAAGATAAGCATATTTGAGCTGCCCTGGCAGGGGCTTAAGTTCTAAGACAGGTGGTTCAACAGTAGATGGCTTTTGGATTAAATGGTTATCCGAAGTGTAATTCAAGGGTTCGAATAACTTACCTGGGCGATGGTCTAACCAGTCTACCTCCTCATGACCTTCAGTATCAGATGTATCGGATTCAGAGGAGTCGCTGTCGTCGGTGCTGTCGTCGTTGCTGTCGTGACAGGCTTGTAAATGGCTGTCGCAGCAGTGACCAAATTTAATATCCTGGAAGCCCGACCTGATGCAGGGTTGATCAAAGGTCACCTCAATGATGGCCTTGCATTCTTCATCCACATCAGCATGTTTCATTGCTTGGAGAACATTCAACTTAATTTCTTGATCGTTTACGCGCATGGTGAGTTCTCCTTTTTCCACATAAATCAATGATCTTCCCGTGGCTAAGAAGGGTCGCCCTAGGATGACTGGTGCGTTCTCATCTGCCTCACAATCTAAGATAAGAAAGTCAGCAGGAAAAATAAGTTTATCCACTCTTACCAAGATGTCTTCAATTTTTCCTTCGGGGTGAACGTAAGAGCGGTCGGCTAGCTGTAGGGTAACTGTCGTGGGCCGCGCCTTGCCAATACCTAATTTCTGAAAAACAGATTTGGGCATTAGATTAACACTAGCACCAAGATCACATAATGCCTTACCCACAAATTTATCGCCGATTACGCAAGGTATGAGGAAGCTCCCTGGATCCTTCTTTTTCTGGGGTGGTTGTCGATGAAGAATACTCATGCAACCTTCTTGCATCCTTACCGTTTCAAATTCCCCAAGTTTAGATTTTTTAGACATGACATCCTTGAGAAATTTAGCATAACCGGGCATTTCTCTAACAGCATCTAACAACGGAATGTTAATATGAACCTGTTTAAAAATATCATAAATTTTTTTAAGTTGAGATTCATGCTTAGCTTGCTGTATCCGTTGCGGAAAAGGTGGTGGAGGACGGTAATCGGCAATGCGTCCTTCCCACTGCATGCGGATCTGAGGATGATACTCATCTTTTTTCTCCTCTGTCGCTTCTGCTATCGTGACAGGCTCATCGGCAGCAGTCTGTTTATTACCTGTCGGGGCAGCTTCCTCGGCAGGTTTATCCAAGGCAGGTTCCTTTTCTTTTTCAGCTTCTTTTTCCGGCCCTGGTAACTTTTTCCCACTCCTAGTAGTGATTGCCTTACATTGATCGTGTGGGGGCAGTCTAGCATTTTCAGTATTGCTAGGGAAACCCCCATTCTGCCTCGGTTTAATATGCTGCGACACCTGACCCATTTGTGTCTCTAGAGATTTCAAGGTGGCCTCATGGTTTGTCATTCTCATCTTAGTTTCATCCATAAAGTCTTCCGTTTTCTTGACAAACTTATTGATGTTTTCCATATACGTACCAGTCTGAGACATAAAGGTAGCCAGAGTCTGCTCCAATACACTACTCGTGGCAGGTGGTGGCTGCTGTTGTTGTTGAGGCGACAGGTTCTGCGGCAAAGTTCTGCGGCTGCGGCTGCTGTCGCGTCAACAATCTAGGACCCCCCTGATTCTGATTATATGCTTGCGGATTTAGGGCATTGTTAGGGTTACTCCAGGAAAATTTGGGATCTTTCCTCCAATTAGGGTTGTAATTGTTGGAATTGTAGTTTGGCTTGTAATTTCCAACATATTTTCCTTCTTCTATATTTATAGGGCACTCATCCCTACTATGATTTCCCTCACATGTAGCACAAACTTCCTCGACAGCAAATCCTTGTAATTCATCATCATTCAATAACTTTTTCATGGCTTTAGTAAGGAATGCTACCTGTGATTTCATAGTGCTGTCGGCCTCATAGTCCTTGACAGCAAGTACCCGTTTACCTCCTCTTCTAGTGGTTGGAAACTGCTCCTCATTCTTAGCCAGATGTTTCAAAACTTGCAGGGCCTCGTCCGGATCTTTATCCAATAATAGTCCATTTGCTGCAGAATCAATTCGAATGCGAGTTTGTAAGTTAGCAGCATTATAGAACTTAGTTACCTGATTCCAGACGGGGAATCCATGCATTGGGCAGTTTCGTAGAAGAGTTGTGAATCTGTCCCAGGCCTCGTGCATTGGCTCGTCATCTTCCTGTTGAAAAGTAGCAATTTCGTTACGTAATCGCTCAGCTAAATGTGAAGGATTAAAACGAGACAAAAATTCACGAGTTAGATCTGCCCAAGTCATAATAGAACCCGGTGTAAGTTTATTCCACCAAGTTTTAGCTCTGTCCCTCAATGAATGGGGAAATAACCGAAGCCTCAGTATCTCCGGACTAACTTCTGGTAGTCTAAACGAACCACAGATCTCCTGGAACGTTTTGAGATGCTCCCTAGCATCTTCTGTCGCAGAACCACTAAACTGCCCGGCGTTGTTGATCATACTAAACATGACAGGTTTAAGCTCGAAGTTGTCAACATCAATATCCGGCAGCGTGGTCTCCAGCTCTACATGATCGTTTAGCATGTAGTCACGACATGACCGTCGTCCACCTGCCGCGGGCGGGTCACCGACAGGCGGGATTTCTTCACCGGCAGGCTGATTACGGGCCATCTGCTCTAGCTCTTTCTCAAGGTAGTCGTTTCTGTCTAAAAGGTGGCGAATCTGTTTCTTGAGATTAAAGGAACGTTCGATCTCCGGATCTAATTTATACTCAGGATCTTCGCCTCTTTTAGATCTGCGCATAAACAAGAAAACCTTGTGAAAAGCAAGAGTTTAAAACGCAAAAGAAAAAAAATTAAAGAAAAGTAAAAATAAAAACAAAAACAAAAACGAAAATAAAAACAAAAAGTGCAAGGAAAGAAAGATGTAGTTATGTTGCCAATCCCCGGCAACGGCGCCAAAAACTTGTTGCGTGTAAAATAGTCTATCGCAATTGTAGTGCAAGTATACACGACGCAAGTAGTAAAGTGATACAAAGTATCGGATATCGTCTCCACAGGGATTGGGCTAATAGCTTCACCTAAATTCACTGCACGAAAGTAAAGGAAATAATTAAGAGTTGTCACGAATAATAATGTAAAAACGCAAATAAAAGGAATTGAGATATCAAGATAGAGAGATTGGGCTGGTATTGAGTTGCTCGGTAGTGCAGGTATTGAATTGCTTAGGATCTCCAGTTCTGTCGTCGCACCCGTCGCCGATAGCACCTGTCGCGGCGTCTGTCCGTTAGCTGTCGCGGCAGCGAACACTAACTCCGTACTTCAAGCTTGGCAAGAATCCCTGATCTGCCTTGCCCTATCCCTAGGCACAAGTCTGTCGATGATCACGTCTTTGATGATACCTCCCGGCGTGAATCGAAGGATGAACACCGATGTGTATGAATTCTTCCTTAGCCACTTAACCTCGCCTTATCCCTAAGCACGAGATGGTTCAACTATAAACTAGAGAACGCGCTTTTACCTCTTTCGTATACTTAATTCTCCCGATGCTAAGTAAATAGATAACCTCACAATGCTCTCCCGATGCTCTTGCAAGATATTAAAACCAAGATAAAAGAACTTGAAGTTTATTTTATTGAACTTGAAAAATCCTAAAACAAAGCAACCCTTGCAACTACTTTACAAAACAACCCGTAGCCCTAGGGGGAATTTAGAACATATCGGTGACAGGTAAACGGCAGGGTTTTTGGTTTTGGTTATGGGGTAGTCGGCTATGCCCTAGGTTTAATCTATGCCCTTTATATAAGCTTTGGGCTCAAGTTATTTAAGGTAACAAGGATTACAACTTTAATTAAAAGTAAGATTCTAATAAAGACTAAATCTCTAAAGTCTCCTACTTTCCAGCCGCATCCTTGCTTTTAGGGATTTCCTCTCCTTTGAGCTTTGGCTTGACATATCTCTTGATCCGGGGCTTGGAAAAATATTCGGCTTCCACACGACAGACGAGCAGATTTTTCTCTATCTATCGAGGTCCACTTCACTTTTTCCACTTCATGAATCTGCTGTCACGACAGGTCCATGACAGGTTCGTCTTCTTCAGCTGCTTGTCCAGTTCAGCTCTCCTGCTTATCTGCCCTGCGCCTGCCTTCGACATCTACTATGACAGATACCTGCAAAAATAACCATCTTTCAGTAGAATCCGTGCCTTTTATATAATTGTGATGTTTTATTGAAAACTAACCTAAATGCAATGCAATGATGCTTGAATGCAGCAGAAATATGGGTTTAAAAAGGTGTAAATGATAGAACTTTTACACACTCAACAGAGATTTCCTTCAAGAATTAAGTTTTGTTGCTTGATATTCCCAACAAGAGCCTTATCCAAAATTATGCTCACCAAGAGTTTAACACATCTTTTGCTCACTAAGAGCTTAATACTTCATATGCTCACCAAGAGCTCAATATTTCATATGCTCACCAAGAGCTCAATATTTCATAACTTGTTCATAATTCTCTTGAGTTTTTATTTGGTTTTATACATTTCATGTAACACCCAGGTTTGGGGGTCGGGTGAATTAAAATAATAAAATATTATTTTGGGCCTCGTGTTTTCAAAACAAATGATTTTATGTTGGACTTATTTTAAAACAAGCCCAAATAGCCATGGATATCCCTCTTTTGTAAATGCCTTATTTCATTAAGAGAAATATGGTCTTTGGCCTTTTAATTTTAAACAAACATTAAAAATACCCATTTAACTCATCTTCTTCCCCCCCCCCCCTTCTCTCCATTTTCACGACAAAAGCCTTTACACCATTGGAATCACTATTCCATCATACTTCTTGCTTGTTGTTGGAGATTTTTCAAAGGTAAACCCATTTTGACTTGTCCTTACCATTCTCTACAAGTTCATACCTTTATTTTCATGAAAGCTCATGGTTTTTACATTTTGAGTTTTTAAGTTTTGAAGATAAAAATCTAAACTTTGATAACCTTTAGATTAGTTTTCGATTTAATGTTGTTAGATAAGTGAAAAGCATCTTATAAGGTCCAACATACTTGATTTTTACATGGTTTTATGCTGATTCCTGAAATTGGGTTTTAGGGAGGTTTTAGAGAGTTTAAATGTTGAGTTTTGGGGGGTGTTTGATGTGAAAAATTGTTGGCTGAAGGTTAGACTATGATTGAGGATTGTTTTGGAAGCTTTTGGGAGTGTTAAAGGTGTTTGAATCAATGGTTTTTTACTGTTCTTTAGGGCCGCTCGGGAATGAGGATTTTGGGGTTGTCCTTAGCTTGAAATCGTGTGTTTTGTGCTTGGTTTGTGTTCCGGGTTGCTACATTGATTTGTGGACTGATTTGTAGTTGTGTTGATTGTGTTGGGGTGTTTAGAAGCAAGGATTTGTGTTGGTGAAGCCTCGAGAACGAATCCGGAACCGTTGGGAGCTTGATCGGCTAGAGTTGTTGAGCTTGAATAGTCGGTGGTTGGTTCTACGTTTTAAATTGATTTTCAAAGATTGGTTCAAGCATGTGGACTAGGTTGGGCTTGGTAGACCCACCTAGAGTTGGGATTAGATTGGTAGTCTAATCCCAAGCTTTAGGTAGAGACTTTGGTTGGACATTAAATGTTGAGTATTCCTCATGATTAATTGTGATCATGGTGGTTATGTATATTGTGTTATACATGTGTGTTGAGGCATGGTATAGATGCATTGTTATATGCAGGTGGTTTGTGCATGACGGTAAGTCATGGTGAGTACGCGATAAGCACGGAAGTTGTTGTGAAATGATGTTGTGAAAGGTTATGAAATGTTTAGTATTGGCACTAGTATGCTTGGGTAAAATGATCGATCATTAGGATGTTTAGTGTGTACACGAGAGTCTAAATGCGCGCGTGGTCTTGGTGATGGTAGTCATCAAGATGGAGTACGGGTTCGCCCGAAAATCTTCTTATATATTTTAGTCGGTGATGAGTGGAATCTCGTCGACAGGGCGTGAGGATGAGTGGAATCCCCTCCGCGTGAAACAGTGATGAGTGTAATCCCACCGTAAGGTAATGGTTGGTTGGATGTGGGTTTCAACGGTTATCCGCGTATTCGGGTCATAGCTAGGTGCCAATACGGATTGTGGAATGTGCTTGATAATACTTTGATTTATGTGTTTCCACATGTTGTGTTTATGGACTTGTTGAGCAGGGCATGATAGTGATATTTTGTTCATGCATCATTGATATTTTTGACTCATGTGGTTCGAAGGTAAGATCATACATTCTACCTTGGTTGTGTGCTCGTGCTTGGACCCTGCATTGTCAATGTTTATTTTATGAGATTACTCTCACTAAGCTTTATGCTTACGCTCTCTTTTGTTCGACAATGTAGATCCGTAGTTTGTGGGTTGCTTGTGCAAGGAGAGGGCCTCCAAATGCGCTAGTTGAGCTTTTGCTACCCTCAAGTATGAACTTTAAGTTAATGATGGAATAGTCAAGAAATGAGGACTTATGTGGTTATTTGGTGTTAGGAGCATGTTAGACTCCTTGTTATATTGATGTTATGGCATGGCTTGTTGATGTCATGTTTGAATTGTAAATCATGCTTTATTGCTTATCTTGAATGCTCTTATGTATGTTTGTCTAAAGCATGAATATTGAATGCTATGTTGCATCTTTTGTTGAATTGATGTATCCTTATTATGTATGGCTTTTATATGCATGAAGTGTGTTAAGCATGCTTGTTGTGTGTGGTTTTGCCTTAGAGTGATGCATGTTGGTTGTTGGAGGTCTTAGTTGGTGTTTTGGGGCAGCCTTGTGCCATAAACCAGATAAAACTTGTCTGTTCGCAGGAGGTGTATCGAAACAGATGGTCCCGTTTCGATACGGTGCCCTTGTTTCAGGCCAGGCGTTTCAATACGATTTTGCTACTAGAAATTTGAGATTTTGACGAGAAATTGAGAGTATCGAAATGGTCCTAGGCATTTCGGAACGGTCTTCGTATCGTTTACCACGAGAAGTTGATCGATGAGGGCGTTTCGATACGGTCAACACCCATTTCGATACGGTCTCCTCGGGTTGACCTTGGCCAGTTGACCTAATCAAGGCGTATCGATACACCCTCTGGGTGTTTTGATATGACTTGAGGTCTAAATTAAAATGGGCTGTTTTACATTGGCTGTTTGTTTGTTCGCCTCGCGTGTTGCTTCTGTTGTTGCCTTTTTCACATAGGACATAATAATGCATCTAGATAAGATAATAATAAATGAAAAAAGTTTTCTCGGGTTGTTAATCGAATTGGAGCCTTAACGGGTTTTGCCTCGTTTATCCCCGTGTAGCCCACTCAGACAGGTCAGTCGCCCGGACCGGGACGAGGGGGTTACACTTGTTGGTATCAGAGCCTGAAGTTTTCTAGACCTTGGGCAGGTAAGTGAGGTAAGTTAAATTCTTGTATTGCAATTGCACGGTGTTTGCTTGTCATTTAAGTATGTTTGCTTGTCTATCAATCATGCTTGGCGTTTGCTTGATTGATAGTATGTATATGTTGTTTGAAGCATGTTGAGTAGAGTCACATTGCTTCTATTACATTGGGAAAAGGATTTTTAAGTGAGAGAACATACTTGAGCCACTTGGAACCCTTTCTCTTGCTTACCCTATTTTTTTGTATGTTGTTGTTATTGTAGTTGTTATCTGTGAGCTGGTATGTCGAGGCCTAGAGGTAGACCGAGGTTGGTTCGTCAGGAACCCTGTGTTGCGGCTCCTGTTAATGAGTCGGTGGTTGGAGTAGAGGCTCTTGTGGAAGAGCCTACTGTTGGAGTCGGAGCTCCACCACCATCACCTTCTCAGCCTGATGTGGAAGGTGAGGCTGGAGCTGAGAGAGCGGGACCTCAGTTTGGTCAGGTTGGCCAAGGTCCTGCGGGGATGGATATGGCTCTGCTAGTTCAAGCTATAGCGGGAGCGTTTCAGGCTGCAGTTGCCGGAGCTCAGGCTACAGCTCAGCCAAGAGGTGATGATGTTAGCTTACCCTTAGAGAGGCTCCGTAGCCTAGGAGCAGATGAGTTTAGGGGATCTACACCAGAGAGATCAGAGTTGTGGTTGGAGAAGATAGTTCGTATCTTAGCTCAGATGGGATGTGTTGGAGCTCGTAAGTTGGGCTGTGTGGTTTCGTTACTTCAGAGTGATGCCTACACCTGGTGGGTCACCATTACTTCCGGTGTGCCTGAGGCCGAGATTAGTTGGAACTTCTTTGAGACTGCTTTCAGGAAGAGGTATTTGGGGCCGAGATATCTGGATGAGAAGAAGCGGGAGTTCATGGCTCTTGTTCAGGGAGATGCATCAGTGACTGATTATGAGTTCCGTTTTGTTCGACTGAGTCAGTATGCTCCGGAGTTGGTTCATATTGAGAGGGATCATTGTGATCGGTTCAGATATGGACTTCATGAGGAAGTCAAGAGGTGCACCTTGGCTTCAGATTATTTTGATTTTGATGTCTTGGTCGCTAGAACCAAGGACATTGAGCATAGCTTAGGGCTGACCAAGCGTTCGGGAGGATCTAGTTCAGGGAAGAGGCACAACAACTTTGATCATGGTGATGCCAAGAGGCATTGGGGCGGTGGACATAAGTTTGACCATAGGCGTGGCGGTGGCCACCATTGTAGAGGCCATTAGGGCCATAGAGCTGGAAGGCGTTTTCCCGAGTGTGCCCATTGTGGGAGACATCATTTAGGAGAGTGCTGGGTGAACTTTCATGTTTGATGGAACTGTGGATCGAGAGACCACTTCAGGAGAGAGTGTCTGCATCAGCCGACGGGCACCAGTTCAGGCTCAAGCTCCTGCGAGAGCGATTGACTATCATAGAGGTCGTGGGCGCGGTTGTGGTTACTTCCAGCCGAGGGCTGATGCACCTAGGATAGAGGCACCAAGGAATTTTGCTCATGTTGTGGTAGTCCAGCCAGAGGTCGGTGGACCCGTTAGAGTCTATGCTAAGAGAGAGGCAGGGAATGACACAAATGTGATAGCAGGTAATTTTGAGTTACAGTTCATGTCCTTGCTTTCCTTAGTTGATTCGGGTTCCACACATTCTTACATTTTGAGTGAGCATGCAAAGAAGTTAGACATACCTGTTGAGATTTTAGATGTAGGGATGCATGTGACTAGTTCCTTTGGTGAGACGGTTGTAGTTAGACGGATATATAGGAGGTGTCCGTTGAAGATTCAAAGTCATGTGTTTCCTGTTGATATGATGGAACTTCCGTTCTATGTTTTTGATATTATTTTGGGTATGGAATGGTTGGTTGAGCACAGAGCTAGTGTAGATTTTGAGAGAAAGAGAATTTCGTTGAAGCTTTACGATGACTACGAGGTAGTGGTAGTAGGCGAGAACGTTAAGTTCTTGTCAAATGTTGTGTCAGCTTTAGAGGCTTGTGGGGCTTATTTAGCGTATGTGATGAATTTGAATATGAGTGAGGTTAGACCGAAAGACATCAGAACAGTTTGTGATTTTCCGAATGTGTTTCCAGAAGAGTTACCAGGTTTGCCTCCTGACAGAGATGTAGAGTTTGTGATTGAGACTGTTTTAGGGGCTACTCCAGTTTCTATTGCTCCGTACCGTATGGATCCAAAAGAGTTGAAAGAGTTGAAAAGTCAGCTTCATGAGTTGTTAGACCGTTGTTTTATTAGGCCTGGTAGTTCGCCTTGGGGTGCTCCCGTGTTGTTTGTGAAGAAGAAGGATGGCAGTATGAGAATATGTATCGACTACAGGCAGTTGAACCAGTTGACAGTAAAGAACAAGTATATGTTGCCTCGTATAGATGACTTGTTTGATCAGTTGAGGGGTGCCTCGGTGTTTTCGAAGATAGATTTGAGATCAGGGTACTATCAGTTGAAAGTAAAAGAATGTGATGTTCCGAAGATAGACTTTAGGACTAGATACGGTCACTATGAGTTCCTTGTGATGTCGTTTGGGCTCACGAATGCACCAACAGCGTTCATGGATATGATGAACATAGTTTTTAGAGACTAACTAGACCAGTTTGTAGTTATTTTCATAGATGACATCCTTGTGTACTCGAGATCAGAAGAAGAGCACGATGAGCACTTGAGACTTGTTTTGCAGAGATTGATGAGCAATCAGTTTTATGCTAAGCTTAGTAAATGTGAGTTCTGGATTCGAGAGGTTGTGTTTCTTGGCCATGTTGTGTCAGCTGAAGGTATCCGCATTGATCCGACGAAGATTGAAGCTATTGTTGAGTGGAAACAACCTAAGTTAGTGACTGAGATTAGGAGTTTCCTAGGATTAGCCGGTTACTATAGGAGATTCGTTGATGGTTTCTCTAAAGTAGATGCTCCGTTGACTAAATTGTTGCAAAAAGGAGTGAAGTTTGAGTGGTCAAATACGAGACAGAAGGCTTTTGAGAAATTGAAAGAAGCTTTGACGAATGCTCCAGTGTTGGTACAGCCAGTTTCAGGGAAAGAGTTCGTGATCTATAGTGATGCTTCCTACGTAGGTTTAGGTTGTGTTCTGATGCAAGAGAGGAGAGTTGTTGCTTATGCTTCGAGACAGTTGAAGGTGCATGAGAAGAACTACCCTACGCATGACATTGAGTTAGCAGCAGTTGTGTTTGCGTTGAAGATTTGGCGTCACTACTTGTATGGTGAGAAGTGTACGGTTTACACTGATCATAAGAGCTTGAAGTATTTGATGACTCAGAGAGAGTTGAACTTGAGACAGAGAAGATGGCTTGAACTGTTGAAAGACTATGATTTGAATATTGAGTACCATCCGGGTAAGGCAAATGTAGTAGCCGATGCTCTGAGCAGAAAAGTTGCAGTTGAGTTGTGAGCTATGTTTGCTAGGCTGAGTGTATCAGATGACGGTGGTTTGATTACAGAATTACAAGTGAAGCCTTCTTTGATTCAGTTGATTAGAGAGAAACAGTTGCAAGATGTGTCTTTAGCTTCGCATGTTCAGGACAAAGCTGAAGGTAGACTGACCGAGTAGAGTTTTAGTGGTGAGAATGTGTTGTGTTTCAGAGACAGAGTTGTAGTACCTGAAGATATTGAGTTGAGACGTATGATTCTGAGCGAAGCACATTCGAGTCCTTTTTCTATGCATCCGGGTAGTACTAAGATGTACCGAGATTTGAACAATGATTATTTCTGGGTTGGTTTGAAGAAGGATGTAGCTGAGTATGTGAGTCGTTGCATGGTTTGTCAAAGAGTAAAGGCAGAACATCAGGTTCCTTCAGGTTTGTTACAGCCTTTGAAGATTCCGAAATGGAAATGGGAGAGAATCACTATGGATTTTGTGTCGGGGTTGCCGTTGTCTCTTTCGAAGAAGAATTCTGTTTGGGTGATTGTTGATAGATTCACTAAGTGTGTTCATTTCTTAGCAGTGAACACCACAGATTCTTTAGACAAGTTGGCGAATTTGTACATTCGCGAGATTGTGAGACTTCATGGAGTTCCGAAGTCTATTGTATCAGACAAAGACCCGAGATTCACAGCGAGGTTCTGGAGTTGTTTGCATAGTGCCCTAGGTAGTCGTTTGCATTTCAGTACTTCGTATCATCCGCAGTCAGATGGACAGTCAGAGCGAGTGATACAGATTTTATAGGATATGCTTCGTTGTTGTGTGATTAACTTCCAGGGTTCTTGGGAGAAGCATTTGCCTTTAGTAGAGTTTGCTTACAACAATAGTTACCAGGCTAGTATACAGATGGCTCCTTATGAGGCTTTGTATGGTAGACGATGTAGGACTCCGATCTGTTGGGCTGAAACGGGTCAGAAATTGTTACCTATGTCGGATTTGCTTAAGGGAACTACTGAAAAAGTGAAGTTGATTTGTGACCGTTTGAAAGTAGCTTCCGATCGTCAGAAATCTTACGCCGATTTAAAGAGAAAAGAGATTTAGTTTTCAGTGGGTGAGAAGGTGTTTCTGAAAGTATCTCCGTGAAGAAGGTAATGCGATTTGGCTGAAAAGTCAAGTTGAGTCTGAGGTTTATTGGCCCGTATGAGATAGTTGAGCGGATTGGGCCAGTAGCTTACCGTTTGAGATTGCCTTCAGAGTTAGAGAAGATCCATGATGTGTTTCATGTGTCGATGCTTAGGAGATATAGATCAGATCCGTCTCATGTTATGCCTGTTGAAGAGATAAAACTGAATCCGGATTTGTCTTACAATGAAGATCCAATTGAGATACTTGCTTCTGATAGTAAGGTGTTGCGGGGCAAGACCATAGCGTTGGTCAAGGTGTTGCGGAGACATAGAGGCGTGGAAGAGGCCACGTGGGAGAGGAAAGTTGATATGCTTGAGCAGTTTCCGTACTTGTTTCCGTCAGGTAATTTCGGGGACGAAATTCCTTAAGTGGGGGAAAATTGTAACACCAGGGTTTGGGGGTCGGGTGAATTAAAATAATAAAATATTATTTTGGGCCTCGTGTTTTCAAAAAATAATAATTTTATGTTGGGCTTATTTCAAAACAAGCCTAAATAGCCATGGATATCCTTCTTTTGTAAATGCCTTATTTCATTAAGGGCAATATGGTCTTTGGCCTTTTAATTTTAAACAAACATTAAAAATACCCATTTAACTCATCTTCTCCCCCCCCCCCCCCCCTCTCTCCATTTTCACGATAAGAGCATCTACACCATTGGAATCACTATTCCATCATCCTTCTTGCTTGTTGTTGGAGATTTTTAAAAGGTAAACACATTTTTGACTTGTCCTTACCATTCTCTACAAGTTCATACCTTTATTTTCATGAAAGCTCATGGTTTTTACATTTTGAGTTTTTAAGTTTTGAAGATAAAATTCCAAACTTTGATAACCTTTAGATGAGTTTTTGATTTAATGTTGTAAGATAAGTTAAAAGCATCTTATAAGGTCCAACATACTTGATTTTTACATGGTTTTATGATGATTCCCGAAATTGGGTTTTAGGGAGGTTTTAGCGAGTTTAAATGTTGAGTTTTGGAGGTGTTTGATGTGAGAAATTGTTGGCTGATGGTTAGACTATGTTTGAGGGTTGTTTTGGAAGCTTTTGGGAGTGTTAAAGGTGTTTGAATCAATGGTTTTTTACTGTGCTTTAGGGCTGCTCGGGAATGAGGATTTTGGGGTTGTCCTTAGCTTGAAATCATGTATTTTGTGCTTGGATTGTGTTCTGGGTTGCTACATTGATTTGTGGACTGATTTGTAGTTGTTTTGATTGTGTTGGAATGTTTAGAAGAAAGGATTTGTGTTGGTGAAGCCTCGGGAACAAATCCGGAACCGTTGGGAGCTTGATCGGCTAGAGTTGTTGAGCTTGGAATAGTCGGTGAGTGGTTCTACGTTTTAAATTGATTTTCAAAGGTTGGTTCAAGCATGTGCACTAGGTTGGGCTTGGTAGACCCAAGCTTTAGGTAGAGACTTTGGTTGAAATTAAATGTTGAGTATGCCTCATATTTAATTGTGATCATGGTGGTTATGTATATTGTGTTATACATGTGTGTTGAGGCATGGTATTGATGCATTGTTATATGCATGTGGTTTGTGCATGACGGTAAGTCATGGTGATTACGTGCTAAGCACGGAAGTTGATGTGAAATGATGTTGTGAAAGATTATGAAATGTTTAGTATTGGCACTAGTATGCTTGGGTACAATGATCGATCATTAGGATGTTTAGTGTGCACACGAGAGTCTAAATGCGCGTGTGGTCTTTGTGATGGTAGTCATCAAGATGGAGTACGGGTTTGCCCGGAAATCTTCTTATATATGTTAGTCGGTGATGAGTGGAATCCCATCGACGGGGCATGAGGATGAGTGGAATCCCCTCCGCGTAAAACGGTGATGAGTGTAATCCCACCGTAAGGTAATGGTTGTGGTTGGATGTGAGTTCTAACGGTTATCCGCGTATTCGGGTCATAGCTAGGTGACAATACGGATTGTGGAATGTGCTTGATAATACTTTGATTTATGTGTTTCCACATGTTGTGTTTATGGACTTATTGAGCATGGCATGATAGTGATATTATGTGCATGCATCATTGATATTTTTGACTCATGTGGTTCGAAGGTAAGATCATGCATTCTACCTTGGTTGTGTGCTCGTGCTTGGACCCTGCATTGTCGAGGTTTGTTTTATGAGCTTACCCTCACTAAGCTTTATGCTTACGCTCTTTTTTGTTCGACAATGCAGATCTGTAGTTCGTGGGTTGCTTGTGCAAGGAAAGGACCTCCAAGTGCGCTAGTTGAGCTTTTGCTATCCTCAGGTATGAACTTTAAGTTAATGATGTAATAGTCAAGCAATGGGGTCTTATGTGGTTATTTGGTGTTAGGAGCATGTTAGACTCCTTGTTATGTTGATGTTATGGTATGGCTTGTTGATGCCATGTTTGAATTGTAAACCATGCTTTATTGCTTATCTTGAATGCTCTTATGTATGTTTGTCTAAAGCATGAATCTTGAATGCTATGTTGCATCTTTTGTTGAATTGATGTATCCTTTTTATGTATGGCTTTTATATGCATGAAGTGTGTTAAGCATGCTTGTTGTGTGTGGTTTTGCCTTAGAGTGATGCATGTTGGTTGTTGGAGGTCTTAGTTGGTGTTTTGGGGTAGCCTTGTGCCATAAACCAGCTAAAACCTGTCTGTTCACAGCAGGTGTATCGAAACGGTTGGTCTCGTTTCGATACGGTGCCCTTGTTTTAGGCCAGGCGTTTCGATATGCAAATGGGGCGTTTCGATACGATTTTGCTACTAGAAATCTGATATTTTGACGAGAAATTGAGAGTATCAAAACGGTCCTAGGCGTTTCGGAACGGTATTCGTAGCGTTGACCACGAGAAGTTGACCGATGAGGGCGTTTCGATACGGTCAACACCCGTTTCAATACGGTCTCCTCGAGTTGACTTTGGCCAGTTGACCTAGTCAAGGTGTATCGATACACCCTATGGGCGTTTCGATACGGCCTGTAGTTTAAATTAAAATGGGTTGTTTTAGATTGGTTGTTTGCTTGTTCGCCTCGCGTGTTGCTTCCGTTGTTGCCATTTTCACGTAGAACATAATAATGCATCTAGATAAGATAATAATAAATAAAAAAGTTTTCTCGGGTTGTTAACCGAAGTGGAGCCTTAACGGGTTTCGCCTCGGTTATCCCCGTGTAGCCCACTCGGACCGGTCAGTCACCCGGACCGAGACGAGGGGGTTACATTTCATGTCGTTTAAAAGTTTGCCTTGGATCACAATTGGTTATGAATAACATTGGTCTGTGTTTGACCATATCGGTCCAAGCGATACTTAGCCCAAATCACGTAGCAATGGCTAATATCTAAAACATATCAATCCTATCTTCACATTATCCAATTAAACTATCGTCATTTTCCGTACATCTTCCCTGTTACATCCTATTGTCGTCAATATACATATCACATATAAATTAGGTGTCCCCCGAGCCGTAGCTCATGGACCGTAGTCCCAAAGTATACAATACACCAACCAATGTGTCCAAGGGCTTCCATCAAATAAGAAACTTAGATATCTTACATACATTTGAGATTGAGAGAGTATCTTATGGCACAAGTAATCTTGCTTAATATCTTTTAACTTGCATTGAGCTTTTTAGCTTCTTAGACTTATGAGTTTGTAAGTTGTAATGTTAGGAATAATTGTTCATCTCTAAATCTTATCACAAGATATACATAGCCATCCATTATAAAAATAGCAAGGCACAAGGTACTTACGTAATATATATAATCAAATGCTTTCAAGAATGCCATGTTATGAATGAGTGCCCTTTCTTGATTTGCTCTATTTAAGCCTTATGCAAAATGTGTATGATCAATATAACACAACCATAAGCATTTAACACCTCAATCAATAAAATCGAAATGATATCGTGTCATCCGAAACATAAAAACTACACTCACCTCTTATCTCGAAGTTACGGGATACTTAAATCCACGATTATTCTTAACTTTCAACTAACTCTTTTCTCCCACTCTTTCACATCATGGCACGTACCTCAAACATAATATCAAGCCATTATAACCAATTCAATTCGTTCACTTTACAAAACAGTAAATGACACACATATATATTTAATTACACATCCAAAAACAGTCCATGATATATGTATTTCCACCCAAAACAGTCCATGTTTTATACATGTACCTGTATGCATCAAAACAATCCCCAAATACTTGTATACACACATAACAGTCCATTAATTCATATATTCTTACAAAACAGATCCTGTTATGGATATTTGGACTCATGTACCTACAAAACAGCTCACCAACTTTCCTATCAATTTAAGCTAGTCCTTGACATATATATATTCACCTTAATTAGTCACAAAACAGTTCAATAATTTCAGACAAGTGCAAAACAGTCCCATAATCTTTTGTTTTCATTAAAATAGTCCAACTCATTCATATATGCGTATGCCCCCTAATGCACTTTCAAATACATAAATACAGTTCCTAACTTTATAACGACAGCCCTTAAATATCTATAATTACTTGTACATTCACCAAAACAACCCATCACCATGTACATTGGTATAATGCAATTCTTATTATACACGTATACATGTTTGGTTGCATTTTTATTCAAGAGAACAGTCCTTGGACTTATACTACAATCTTTAAAAGTTTTCTTAAAACATTTCCCTTGATTAGCTACTTAAAACAGTCCAATTTACTTCCATATACTGTTATTCTCTCAAAACAGGGCAGCATACGTTCGTAATGTTAATAAACAGTCCCTTAGTTCCACTTTTTACAATCAGCCCCCTTAATTTAATAAAATAGCCTTAATTTCTTTGCAAACAGTCCTTAGGATTTACAGAGCAATTTACCGTTTCACAAGATAAAATTCTGCCCGTTTTCTATTGCCAAAACAATCCAATTTTTATACAAATTCACATACAAACCGAGACCCCTACTCCCCTACATGTCTTCCATATTCACTTGACACCTATTTAAGTCCTCAATAATTATTTTGATTAGCATGCAAACCCTTAACTTAACCATTATTTCGGTTAAGTCCTTTACACAATAGCCATTCATTTCTTTCTTATTTCTAATTTGGTCTCGAGAGCTCTTCATTGTTTATTTTAAGGTCCTTAACTCAAATTGAAATGCATTCAAAATACCTTCATACTTCTAGACCATATTTTGGGTATTACATTTTTTTCTTATTTGTTTGGTCATAGTGGTATAGTATTATGCTAATCGCTGGCTACCGATAATCTTTTCTATTATTATTATATTATATATTTTTTGTTTATTTCTAGTTTTTAAAAGAATACTTTTACTTTTTTTGCACGTTCTTTTATTTTGTATCATATTTTCCTATTTTTTTGGTATATTTTCTGTCTTTATTAACAGTTGTTTGACAGTTTTTTTTTTCAAGGTTGAATTTGACATCATTTCGACTGATAAGATGACAGTTATTTAATTATCCTCTAATCTTTCATGTTTTGGACCATCGCGATGGATTTGGATATGAACTTACAATCATCGTTTCTTGTTCACGCTTGAGTTGTGATATGATCGTTTTGTCAACGTCTCTTCATTGTTAGATGCATTTTTATGTTAGTGCCGATGGTTTTTTTTTTATCTTTCATCGTTGATTAATGATGTTGTTCATATATATCTTTTCTTCGAGTCTTTTGGTTGGGTTTATAACATTTTCCTTATATAGTCCTTTTATAATTTTAAGTAGCTAGTTTCTTGATTCAATAATTATAGAAAAAACATTTAAATTATGTGATTAATTTACTTTTATGGTCATAATTCCTCATTATAATATTATATATTTATATTTTTTAATAAAACCAGCAACTTTTGTAATAAAAAATAGTGAAAAAAGTAAAAAAAGTAACAAGTTTAGTAAACAAAGAATATTTTTATTAATATTTTCTTGTTTCATATCATATTATTTTTAATAATATTTTTTTAGCATTAATTTAAATCATAATTTAAAATATATTTAATAATATTTTTTTATTTTTCACATTAAATCACTAATTAATTTTTGTGAACAACTTGAATTGAATCAAACAAAATACATATAGCATAAACAAAGAATATTAAAAATTTAAAAATCAGAAACTTTAAAAGTAAATATGGCCGAGTTGAAATTGCACGTTTCAATCATAATTTACAAGTTTTAAACTAAATTATATTTTAAAAGTAAATTAGGTTCAGATCATTTTGGACTACTTATTTGTGTCACTTTTCGGATCCATTTTAAGTTCAGAAACTTTTTAGATACTCATTTTTTTTATGACCAAACCGGGTCGGGTCTTGATTTCTTGTCAAACATGTTATATTTAGACGATAGATTTTAGTTAATTCATATACAGCCTATTTTGAACAATATATATATATATATATATATACAGCCTACGGAAGTAACAATTATTAACATCAAAATCTTGTATAAATGAGGAATAACAGCACCAGTGGTCTAGTGGTAGAATAGTACCCTGCCACGGTACAGACCCGGGTTCGATTCCCGGCTGGTGCATTCAAATATTTTTTTTCTTTCTCTTTTTGCACACATTTCAGAGCGCAGGCATATATATAATATATAAAGGCTCTGATTATACCAGACAGAAACTATTCCTATAGTTTGCAGCCAAAAATATGCTAAGAAGAAGCAATGAGAATTGAAAGGTTTAATTTTATTTTTACTATTAAATCATTAAGGTTTAAGTTGAATACAACATGGTGTATGGGTGTAAAACATTTTGACTTTACCTTTGTAAATGTATTTCATTATTTTACATTTGTTGTCTCTTAAAGGTTTGATGTCGAGGTGTGCTTAACGAAGTCCTCGTAGGCTTCTAAAATCAGATCATGATCTTCCCATTCATCACGGTATGCCTCCGGTCGAAGACGCCGATTCGCTGAAGCCGCAGAGTACATTGGCTTCCTCCATTTTTCAACACCTTGGTAACCACATTGTGCAGCAAGCCAGTTGTTGTACTCAAACTGCAACAATGTATGAAAAAGAAGACTAATCATATTGATGGTAAGGATGATGAACTCAAATGACAAAAGGGAACTATCTCAGCTCTTAAAACAAGACCAGAAATAGCACAACAGATTTACTCCACGAAACAAGCTCCCTAACCTGAGAATCACCAATGCAATGAGTATACCGCTTTGGTATGCCAGCAGCCTCAAGTGTCGAGTAATATAAGTTAATATCTTCCATCATCTCTTTCTGCGATGGAAGTGTAATTCGACCGGACAAAACACCAGCAACCCATTTGCTTTGCAACTCAAACAAGGGGAACGGAACAACCTGGTAAATTAATGAGAAACAAAATAATTATTTTCTGCTATGAAGAAGTTAGAATGGAAATCAGATAATAAAAGAATAGAAACACACCTTCCATGGTATCCCAATAAATGAAAGGTGCGGGGCCAACGCTGGGGGAAAGACATGCTTATACAGTGGCCCGAGACGATTATCGTCTACAGTCACAATGCCTTCTGTGTCTAGGAAAGGGAAGTGATACTTGTACCTTTAAGAAGGAGCAAAGAAGGTTCAGAATGCATTTTTTACATCAACACAGTATTTGCTGCATTTGTTAATCACTTAGTTGACTGCAAGAGAATCCACTCCCAAACCAAAAGACGGACAAAATCAAATAAAGATTAGTAGTTACCCGGTGCAGTGCATAATGACATCAGCAAGCACCACTTTCCCATTTCGGAAAACCACTGCACCATCGTCACAGGCATTATCTATCTGCACCATTGCCAAATATTAGTATTTCAAATCCATCTGTCTTTCATCAAATATATACAGTCCTTAATCTCATGACAGCCATGCCATACCATGGAATGAAGCCACAAATTATCATATCCAGGCTGTTTTGTATATGTTTCATCTGCCATTGATCTAGATGCAACATGTACTTCTTTGGCAACTGCAGCTACGTCCCTACATATGTCAACAGCACTCGAAGAACTCCCTATTATAATTACAACCTGCCAAAGGCAAAGATCGGAGTTCGTCAGGAGTAGTCCGTCAGTGCAGATAGGGTCACTCCCCAAATCGATAGAGAGAGATCATTACTTCACACAAATACCAGAGCAGCAAACAGTAGAAAGAAGTATGACTGAAAAAGTTTCTGCTAATATTGAAAATCCTAGGAGTTAATAATAATATGGAGGCAACTAGTAGCAATGGATTATATCTAAAAACTAAAAACTTAGTGATATTCAAGAAATCCTACACAACAATGCACTACAACTACAATTTAAGGCAAACAAAAGTAAAAATCTGAGACATACTTGATCTCTAAAGGACTCGGGAGTGCGATAATTGTGGCTATGCATTTGCTTTCCTGGCCATGAATTGATGCCTGAAAGAAATAAGAAACATATAAACATCTTTTCGTGCACAAATGTGAACCATGAAACCATTTTGAAATCAGTCAATGAATATGTGTAAAGGACATCAATATAATACTTCAACTACCATATAATTTACATCGGAATGAATGGTGAAACTAATATTGATATAATGATCATCTAATTGAATTCAAAATGTTTAATCAACTATCCTTCAAAGGAATGAATAAAAACAAGCAGCTCTAAGCATCGTTCGTTGATTCCAATGAGTTGCATCTTAATCCCAAGTATAACCGATCCATTCACCATCCAATGCCCCACTTCCCTTTAAAAAGATTCCTTCTTTTTCAAGTTTTAACCCCAAAAATATATGGAAAAAAAAGCACAAAACTTTACCTGGAATTTGGGCAATACGGGGCTCAGTGTAATGTCCATTACAGACTACGACAGCATCGTAAATCTCATCATCAAATTCAACTTTACTTTCATCATTATTTGCATTTTCATTCTCGTTACTGAAACAACTCCTCTTCTTGGACTGGACATTCCATTTCCCGCTCTCCAAGATTCGGATTTTAACCACTTCCGTCTCGAATCTCACCATTTCCTCAACTCCAAACTCTCTCGCAAAATCCTTCAGATACATCAACACTTCCCTATGACCCGGGTACCTCCTTGGATCCCGACTCTCACCGGGTCGGGTCACGAAGGGAAAGTCCATGTACCCCATCACCTCCCTGGGGAGATTAGTCCGAAGAGAGCTGTAGAGGCTAGAGTGAACGATGGGTCGTTTTGGGTCGAGTCCCAAAGGGTCGGGTTCCACGTGAGGGGTGTAGACCCAAGTGCCGCCGACTTCCTTCCCGCGTTCGAATACGACCACCGAGTGACCGTCTCGGCGGAACTCCCTCGCCGCCACGAGGCCGGCGGCTCCGGCTCCAACTATCGCCACGTGGCGAGATTTGACTGATAGAGTGGTAGGTGGCATTGCCAGGTTTATAGTTAAGGGGATCATTTTAGCACAACTAAGGTAATAATTTATAGCCATCTGTTTCTCTTTTTTTAAAATTTTTTTATACTTCACGTTCAAAAAAATAATAAGGGTAAGATGGTCACTAAATTTTTAGAGAATTTCATTTTGGGCACTGAATTGTTAAAACTTTTATTGAGATCATTTAACTTTTATTTCAATTTTATTTTGGTCTTTCTTATTATCTTCCTTTCAAAAATGATGATTAGGCCCATTTGTTTTTTTTAATAAAATAATATATTTTGTGGGTTACACTGTTAAACTTGAATTTTTTCTTCTCCTTTTTCAAGTCTTTGTAATTTATTTTTGAAGATGCAATGTTCTATCTCTTCTTTTCTTCTTTTTCATTATTAATTTGTGCTCTAATTAATTCAACACAGACAACAACAAAAATATAAAGAAAAACCCAAAAAAGTAAATCATTATATCAATGAAATGAATAATTCTTAAGAAGCTGGAGAATCTATGGAAACTCGAAAATAATAACGAAACTTACTATTTCTCCTCTTGTTGTCAATGCTCTTTAATAACACACAAAACTGCTGAAAGAAATACAAAACCCCAACTTTTCTACTTGTTGCCCTGATGAAGTTCTAAACCAATAGAATGAGAAACCCTTTTTTGATTCGTAACCTTATTTAACAAAGTGAAGCCTCCATCTTTCTTTCCCTTTCATCTCAGCTTCTTTGCAACGAGACAATTTATAGCTCTCGCCCGTTTCTGAATTTTTGGTGGCTTATGGTTATGGGTGAACTTAAAGAATAGGCTCCTAATTAAGGGTGAGCGTTTGATCGAGTTAAGTTGAGTAAAAAAATTTCAAGTTATGCGAGTTTACGAGTCCTTACGACTCGAACTTAAAAATTTATTTACTAAATACTAAAATTTTGAGTTATTAGAATTTTTATTTTATAACTGAAACTTTATTTGAATTTTTTTTTCGAGTCGAGTCGAAAAAATCAGTTTTTTCGAGTCGAGTAGAGTTTTGCTCACCCTTTCCTCTAATAACGAGTATTGGAAAAAATAAAATTTAAAATTAGACCCCTAGTAACAAGTGATATATAAAAAAATGGGTCTCTATTAACAAATTTTAAAAAATGATTTTTAAGAGTATTCTTGTAATAACAAATATAAGGAAAATAGAACCCTAATAACAAGTGTTGAAAAATTAAAATGTAAGAGTATGCATGTAATAAAAAATATAAGGGAAAATAGACCATAAATAACAAGTATTGAAAAAAATTAGGCTCGTAATAACAAGTATAAAAAAATGTAACATTATGACCCTAATAACAAATATTAGAAAAGATAGGCCTCTAGTAACAAGTATTGAAAAATTGGCCTCATAATAACAAGTATTGAAAATTTTGTACACTAATAACAAGTATTGAAATAACAATAAATAACAAAAAATGGGCCCCTAATTACAAGTATTCGAAAAAATGGGCTTATAATAACAAATGTTGATAAAAAATTATACCCCTGATAACAAATATCGAAAAAATAAATTTTAAGAATAAAACTCTAATAACAATTATTAAAAATATTAAATTTTAAATAATAAATATTAAAAAATATTAAACCCTACCTATAAATATTCAAAAAAAATGGGCTTTAAACAGAGCAAGGGCCCTGAGCAGCGCCCCTATTGCCCATGCTCAAGGACGTCCATGCTAAAAAATCAAATTGAGAATTTAAGTCGTAAGGGGATGATGTTCACTTTCTTCAACCACGGATCGGGGTTTTTTTAAGGTTTTGAATCGCAATGGTGTTTTCTAAGTAACTCTCGCCAGGTGTTTGGTAATTTGCTTCTTAGGAAGATTAAACCGAGATTCAATTATTCATTTCATTGCTATATTGACTTTTCTGGGTTTTTTTTAGATTTTTGTTATTGTCTTGTATTGAATTAATTAGAGCACAAATTAATAATGAAAAAATAAAAGAAAAGATGGAACATTGTATCTTTAAAAAAAATTGTAGAGACTTGGAGAAGAAGAAAAAAGAGAATATTTAAGTGAATGGTTTAATTAATAATGGGACTCACAAAATATATTATTTTATTGAAAAAAAATAAACGGGCCACGCCATTATTTTTGAACGGGATGGACTAAAATAAAATCGAAATAAAAGTTAAATAACCTCAATAAAATTTTTAAAAGTTCGGTGACCGAAATGAAAATGCTCTAAAAGTTTAGTGACAATCTGTGTGTTTACCCAAATAATAATAATAATATCTACTTTGTTACGTAACGTACAATACAAATTCCAACAATCACATATTTTGAAATAGATTAATATTGTTATGATAAAAAAATGGATTATTATTGTGGATATATATATATATATATATATTCATTTATATAGTGTAAAAGTTTTAAAATTTTACAGGTTGTTTAGATTGTTGGATGGGTGAAAAAGATGACTGTGATTAAAGTAGAATATGTGAAGATTATAACTTAGAAAAAAATAAATTCTCCCATGTTTTTATGTTTTTTTTTGTTGTTTTGCTTTTTCTGTTGGCGTTGTTTGGTTGGTATTCTGGGTTGTCTTGCTACCTCATTTTCCATGTTTTTCTTTCTTTTGATCTCGTGTATTTCTCTTTTTGCTCAATAGATGTCGGCTTTTAGTTCAAAAAAGGATTATTATTTGGTGTAGTTTTAGTATAAAAAAATAATCCAAATTTAAAAACATGAGCGTTTAGTTCGCAGGAAAAAAATATTACCATGGATAATGATTTTTTCCCAAAACTGTATTTTCATGTCTGGTTAACCGAAAAAATTAAAAATTGATCAGAGGACGACTTATTGTTCACAAGTTTACGAATCTTGGTTAACTTAATTGAACTAAAATTTGTTTTTTTACTTAATTTATAGTTATTTTTATAATGGAAAATTATTATTTTATATATATAAAACTTTAGATGCCTTATTAAATATTATTATTATTATTATTATTTATATTAAAATTAAGTTTTTAATAAATATTTACGAAAAAAATAAATCTATTTTATCAAAATAAAAAAACAAAATTCGAAAAACCAACCTTAATATGGAAAAAATCGAAAACTGAGGTTAATCGAATCGTAAATCGATGGTTATTAAAATATCTTACCGAATTTAACCGAAACCAAATCGTATCCACCCCTAACTAGGGTTGTAAAAACAAGTCAGGACCTGAAAACCTGCCTGAAAACTGCTCGAGTCAGAATCTGATTTGACCCGATAATTCGATAATTCGATAATCCGAACCCGAACTGTAACTGACTGTTGCTGACCCTGTTGGATCGAAATTGTTTTGGGAATTAAATCCCATGGATCGAAAACTTCATGTTGGATCGAAATTGTTTTGGGAATTAAATCCCATGGATTTTATGATAAAGGAGAGTTTGCCATCTCATTAATGGCAATATGGTAAATATGAGAGCTTTAAAATTTAAAACCCCTCTTTTTATTTTAGAAGACAACTTCTCTCTCATCTTCATCTTCTTCATTTCTTCTTTCACATTAAAATGCCATTTTCTCTCCAAAACTCTATTTCATCATCTCCTTTGGCCTTGTTGGTGATTTTTAAAAGGTAAATGTATTTTTGGGTTGTCCTCCTTTTCCTCTACAAGATGCTACCTTTAGATTTCATTATTGTTCAAGATTTTAAAATTTGAAGTTTTAGGGTTTTGTTTAAAAATGAGAACTTTATGTGTTTTAACCTAAGCTATTGATTTATTATTGTTAAATAAGTTGTTTGCAACCCTTAAGATCCAACATATGTGAAATTTAAAGTATTTTAACATGATTCCCGAAATTGGGTAAAAATGGGTTTTTTGGATGGTTTTGGGTGATTTTTTGGGGGTTGTTTTAGGTGGAAATTGATAGCCCAATGGTAGTGCTATGGGTAAGGGTCGATTTGGGAATGTTTGTGGGTGCTATGGATGTTGGAAAGATGGTTTTTGGACATGGTTTAGGGGCTGTCCGAAATTGCTAAAAGTGGGGTTTGGTCATGGCTTGCAACATTGTGAATTGTATTTGAATTGTGTTTCGGGTTGGTCTTTTGATGTTGGGCTGATTTGGAATTGTTTGAAATGTGTTTGAGGTTGTTTGGAAGCGGGAATTCGTGTTGGAAAAGCTTCGGGAAGAAATCCGGAAATTTGAAGGAGGTTGCTAGCTTGGCTTGGAGCTTGGATGTTTAGGTGAGTGATTAAATATTTTTAAATGGTTTTTCAAGTGTTGGTTCAAGCATGTGAACTAGGTTGGGATTGGTAGACCCACCTAGAGTTGGGATTAGGGTGGTGGCCTAATCCCAAACTTTAGTTAGAGACCTTGGTTGATCTTTAAAGTGTTGAATTATGCCTTATGTTTAGTCATGCTTATGGTGGTTATGCTTATGTTGTTATACATGTATATGGAGGCATGACTTAATGCATTGTTACATGCATGTTGATTATAAATGTGATATAGATATACATATGTATGAAATATGATGTGATATTTGTGTTATTGAGATGCATGTAGTGTTGACATGTGTAATGATGTTATGAGATGATTATATGATCCGAGGATCATGGTGAGTACATGCTAGGCATGGAAATGTGGTTTGTGCATGACGGTAAGTCAAGGTGAGTACGTGCTAAGCACGGAAGTGTTATGAATCAATATTGTAAAAGAGTAATGAAATGTGTAGTATTGGCACTAGTATGCTTGGGTACAAATGATCGATTATTAGGATGTTGGTGTGTACACATGAGTCAAAAGTCGCGCGTGGCCTTGGTGGCGTTGAGTCACCAAGGAGGAGTACGGGTTCGCCCGGAAATTGTATTTATATTAGTCGGTGATGAGTGGAATCCCATCGACGGGGCGTGAGGATGAGTGGAATCCCCTCCGCGTGAGATGAGGCGTGAGGATGAGTGGAATCCCCTCCGCGTAAACGGTGATGAGTGGAATCCCACCGTCAGGTAATGGTTGAGTTGTTGGATGTGAGTTCCAACGGTTATCCGCGTATTCGAGTCATAGCTAGGTGCCAATACGGATTGTAGTTTATTTTGCCAATTTGTGGTTAATTTGGGAGCCAATGTGTTTTGGGAGGTGTTGCTAACATGGTTTAATATATGTGATTACATGTGTGTTGGATTTAAACATGTTGAGCATGACATGATATTGAATATATGCTCATGCATCATCTAACCATGGCTCGTGTGGATCGGAGGTAAGATCATGCATTTTATCTTGGTTGTGGTTCGTGCTTGGACCCTGCATTGTCGAAGGTTTGTTTTATGAGCTTACCCTCACTAAGCTTTTATGCTTACGCTCTCTTTTGTTCGACAATGCAGATCAATGGTTTGTGGGTGGCAAGGGCAAGGAAAGGCCTCCAAGTGTTGCTTACGGTTAGCTCAAGTATGATGTTTAAACTTAAAGATTGTAATAGTAAAGCAATGGGATATGTGTTGTTGATTTGAGTTTGATGTATGTCGATGATTGACTTGATTTGTAAGCATGATGTGTCTTGCCAAATGCTTATGTGATGAATGTTAACTCATGCCTAAGTTGCTCTTTTGAATGTTAGTCTTATGCCTTAAGTGTTTATATATGTGTTTGAATGATGTTTGTATGGAAGCATGTTTGTGGGGTGTCGCCTTAGTGTTAGACATGTCTAATTAATGTTGAAGCATGCTAAAATGGTTGTTATACCTTAAGATGTCTTGTCTTGAAGTTGCTTGGTGGTTTGTTGGTGTTTTGGGGCATCCTTGTGCCTCAAAACAGCCCAGAAAAGTATGCAGACAGGGGGTGTTTCGGAACGGGTCCCCGTGTTCCGAAACGGCCCCTGTGTAAATGGCCTGCCGTTTCGAAACGGATGAGGGTCGTTCCGGAACATTTTCGCCACTGGAATTTTGAGAAATTGGCGAGATGAAACTGTTCCGAAACGGGCCTTTGAAGTTCCGAAACGGTCAAATCTCGTTGACCACGAGATATTGACCGTCAAGGTCGTTCCGATACGGGTTACCCCTGTTTCGGAACGGTCACCTTGTGGTTGACCCAGGCCCGTTGACCAGGTCAGGGCGTTTCGGAACACCCTATAGGTGTTTCGAAACGGCCTGCTGAAATGAAGTAAAATGGGATGTTATGGTTGTTTGGTCGGTGCATGTTACGTTGTTTGTTTCTTCCGCTGTAGTGTTTCACATAGGATCTATAAATGCATCTAGAATAAGACTAATGTTAAAAGAAATTTTCTGGGTCGTTAACCGAGGGGAAGCCTTAACGGGTTTCGCTTCGGTTTTCCCCGTGTGGCCCACTCGGACCGGTCATCCGACCAGACCGGGATGAGGGGGTTACACTTGTTGGTATCAGAGCCTAAGGTTTCCGAGACCTTGGGCAGGTAAGTGAGGTAAGTTGTGTTTTATGTTGAAATGCATGGTGGTTGCTTGCTTGTCAAGTATGCTTGATGTATGTTCGCTTGTTTATCAAGTATGCCATGTTGTATGCCCGTGTATGCTGTGATGTATAATTGTTTGATTGTACGCATATGTTTGCTTGTTTAGCAAGTAAGCCTTGTTATATGCTTGGTTGAACATGTATGTGTGTTGATTTGGTTGAAACATATTTAGTAGAGTCCCATTGCTTCTATTACATCAGAAAAAGGAATTTAAGTGAGGGAAATCATACTTGAGCCACTTGGACCTTTCCTTTGCTAACCCAATTTTGTATGTTAAATTGTGATTGATTTATTGCTTTTAGTAAGTTGGGGCCAGTGTGTGAGCCGTGAATCAGTAAGTGGAAGTTGTGGTTTTGAAAATATGGATGATGTGGAGGAAGTTCTTTACTATAGTTAGGGGAGTATGGTTGTACCGGAGTTGAGGTACAATTTGTTTGCTCGAGTCCGCGTGCATGTGGGTTGATTCTTGTGGATGAGGGACGGTGTGATCAACTCTGGCATTAGTTAGTAAGAAGAAGTAAAGGCCTATGGGCGGGGGTCAGAGTGGTGTCAATGTTTTATCGAATGAGCCCTTAGCACAATATCAAGTTGTTTCCTCTAGTTGATTCTGAATCCGTATCTCTGTACATTGTTAGCAAGTATGCAAGTTGAACATGCCTGGTGAGGTGTTAGTAGGTGACCGTTGGGGTTGGCCTATGATTTTAATGCAAGACAGCCGGTTAGTGTCCGTGAGTGTGAGCTAGTTTGTGTAATTGGGTCAGTGTATGTTGAGTTGTTTTCCAGCAAGCGGAAGAGAAGAAGTCACTTCCGATATAGTTGAGCCGAGAAGGGAGCCTTGAGCTTTGACTTCAGGATTGGTTGGTAGGGGTAGAACAGTTCCAGCTAGACTGTTTGTGTGCGATCAGAATTGAGTCTTGAAGTTACGAGATGCTCTAAGAACAGTTTAGAAGAGTCAGATTTTGTTGAAGAACCAGTCTGGAAACAAGAGGACAGAAGACTATCAGTGTGTATATGTGAAGTGACAGTTTCTGCGAATACCTCCTTTGTGTGAGCATGTAAGAAATTAGGTATCTTGGTTGAGACCTTAGATGTAGGGACACATGTGACTAGCCTCTTTGGGAGACAGTAGTGATCAGAAAGATGTACAGAAGACGTTTGTTGGTGGTTCAGAGTTACTAGTTCTCGCATATGTGAAATGATCGTCTTCCTACGGTTTTGATATACCCTTCGACAAGGTTTGGCTTGAAGAGCATAAAGTTAGTGTATACGTTGAGTCAAAGAGAGAAGTTGCTTTGAAGACGCAGATTTTTGTGAGACTGTAGTGGTAAGTGAGGATGTGAACTTCTTGTTGAATGTTGAGCCAGTTTAGAGATCAAAGGTTGATTGAGTTTAGTTGGTAGGCTTGCTTAGCAAGTGTGACGAATTTGATTTTGAATGAATATTAGGCCGCAAAATGCTAGAATAGCTTGTGATTCTTCCTAGAAGTGTTTAGAAGAAATGCCCGGTTTGTCTCCTAACAGAGAAGAAGAGTTTATTATTGACGTCGTCTCCGAGTTTGTTCGTGTTTTAGTTGCTATGTATCTTATGATTTCCGGAAGAATTGAGAATGTTGAAGAATCAACTTCGAGATTTGTTAGACCTTAGACTCATTAGGCCTAGTGCATCATCTTAGAATTCTACAGTGTAATTTGTGGAGAGGGAAGAATGACAGTACGAGGATGTGTTTAGATTTCAGATAGTTGAAACAAGTGACAGTGAATGATTAACATCCGTTTCTGAGTGTCAGTGATTAGTTGGTCAGTAGTGTGTGCTTCAGTCTTTCGAAGATTAATTTGAGATCCGTTTACTACCAGTTGAAAGCGAGAAAATTTGAAGTACCGAAGACAACTTTTGAGGCAAGATGTGACCGTTTTGGGTTCCGAGTTATGTTGTTTTGTTGGACTAGTGTGTTGGTTACTTTTATAGAAATGTTGAACAGAATATTTTCCTAAGCTTCCTGATCAGTTTGTAGTAGTCCTCATAGATAATACATGAGTATATTTAAGTACCAAAGAAGACCATGACAAGCTTCAGAGTTAGTAATGTAGATTCTATTAGAGAATCAGTCGTATGCCAAGTTGAGCCAACGTGAACTTCGAGTTAATGAAGATGTTCTCTTAGAACATGAAAATTAGCAAAGTATATTAGAACAAATCTTGAACAGGCAAAAGAAGATGCGAGTTGGAAGAAATTAAAGACTGTGACAGGTATCTATGGTTCCTAGGTCTAGCATTGTTACTCTCAGAGAATTGTAAATAGTGTTTGAAGATAGTTGCTCCATTGATAGATTGCTACAGAAGAATGTTCAGTTGTGTGGTTAGATGCGAGACAATGAACCCTTGAGAAACTGAAAGAGACTTTGAAGAGAGCTTCGACCTTAAATCAACTTATATCAGAGAAAGAGTTGTGAACCACAGTGATGCATTACATGTAGAGTTAGGTTGTGTGCTTATGCAAGACGGAAGATTGTGACTTGTTCGTCGAGTTAGTTGAAAGACCGTGAGAAGAGTTATCCGATATGAGACATAGAGTTAACTACAGTTGAAATTGCTTCGAAGACTTGAAGACAAGGCTTGTATAGTAAGAAATGCACAGTGTGTATGTACATATCATCAGAACTTGAATTGTTAGACAACCTAGGAGGGGTTGAAACTTGAACAACATGAGTTGTTAGAATTGCTTGAAGACTGCGATCTCAAGATTGAGTACTATCTGAAGAGAGTCTACGTAGTAACCGATGTTTCGAGTTATTTTGTTGATAGATTAGTAGTTGGGTTGCGAGATGTGATTGCTGAATTCAGTTTACCGAATGATAGTAGTTTTGTGGCCGAGTTTCGGGTTGAGACTACTTTGAGTCAGAATGTTTGATGAGAAACAGTTGCAAGACAGATTCTTGGCACCTCACGTGCGAGGCATAGTAGAAGGAAGACCTTCAGAATACAGTTTCAGAGATGATAGAGTTTTGCATTTCAGAGACAGAACAGTTGTACCGATTGACCTAGTGTTTTGAGATGTATTGTTTTGGCCGAAGCGCACGGTAGTTCATTTGTATTGCATCTGAGTTGTATGAAGACGTATTGTGGGTTGAAGATGAGTACTTCTGGATTGAGTGGATGAATGATGTGGTTCTGTAAGAGAGTAAGCGTGTAAATTGCCAGCGTGTCAAGACCGAGCTTCAGCTCCTTCTATTTGTTACATCCGTGGAAGGTTCATAATGGAAGCGAGTAATAGAGATTCGAGATTTCAACTAGAATAATTTTGAAGACGTCTGCGTAGTGTTTGGTTAATTGATGAAGACAGAGGATCAGTCAGAGAAAGTTGTGAGTCAAGTGTTCAAGCAGTATTGTTTGAGTTTGCGAATTGGGCTAGTTCTGTTGTTATCTGTTGCGGTTACCACCAGAGTTAGAAGGGGTTTGAGATGTGTTCCGTGTATCCATGATTCAGAAATGTGGGTTAGATCTGTTTCGTGCTATGTTTGTTGAAGAGATTGAGTTGAGTTTGAAATTTGCGTGCAACGAAGAATCAGTTGAGATCTTAGCATCAGGTATCTAATGTTGTGTGGTAAGTCCACCGAGGTTGGTTAGTATGTTGTGGCGAGAAGGAGTGTGGAGAGACAGCTTCTGTGATTCTTCATGTCTGATAAATTTCGGGGACGAAATTTTCTTAAGCGGGGGAGAGTTGTAACACCCGGGTTTAGGGGTCGGATGGAAATAATATTAAAAATATTGTTTCGGGTTTTAGTTTTAGAAATTTCAAATGATAAAATATTATTTTGAGCTTTAGATATTCGAATCAAAAACTTCATGTTGGATCGAAATTGTTTTGGGAATTAAATCCCATGGATTTTATGATAAAGGAGAGTTTGCCATCTCATTAATGGCAATATGGTAAATATGAGAGCTTTAAAATTTAAAACCCCTCTTTTTATTTTAGAAGACAACTTCTCTCTCATCTTCATCTTCTTCATTTCTTCTTTCACATTAAAATGCCATTTTCTCTCCAAAACTCTATTTCATCATCTCCTTTGGCCTTGTTGGTGATTTTTAAAAGGTAAATGTATTTTTGGGTTGTCCTCCTTTTCCTCTACAAGATGCTACCTTTAGATTTCATTATTGTTCAAGATTTTAAAATTTGAAGTTTTAGGGTTTTGTTTAAAAATGAGAACTTTATGTGTTTTAACCTAAGCTATTGATTTATTATTGTTAAATAAGTTGTTTGCAACCCTTAAGATCCAACATATGTGAAATTTAAAGTATTTTAACATGATTCCCGAAATTGGGTAAAAATGGGTTTTTTGGAGGGTTTTGGGTGATTTTTGGGGGTTGTTTTAGGTGGAAATTGATAGCCCAATGGTAGTGCTATGGGTAAGGGTCGATTTGGGAATGTTTGTGGGTGCTATGGATGTTGGAAAGATGGTTTTTGGACATGGTTTAGGGGCTGTCCGAAATTGCTAAAAGTGGGGTTTGGTCATGGCTTGCAACATTGTGAATTGTATTTGAATTGTGTTTCGGGTTGGTCTTTTGATGTTGGGCTGATTTGGAATTGTTTGAAATGTGTTTGAGGTTGTTTGGAAGCGGGAATTCGTGTTGGAAAAGCTTCGGGAAGAAATCCGGAAATTTGAAGGAGGTTGCTAGCTTGGCTTGGAGCTTGGATGTTTAGGTGAGTGGTTAAATATTTTTAAATGGTTTTTCAAGTGTTGGTTCAAGCATGTGAACTAGGTTGGGATTGGTAGACCCACCTAGAGTTGGGATTAGGGTGGTGGCCTAATCCCAAACTTTAGTTAGAGACCTTGGTTGATCTTTAAAGTGTTGAATTATGCCTTATGTTTAGTCATGCTTATGGTGGTTATGCTTATGTTGTTATACATGTATATAGAGGCATGACTTAATGCATTGTTACATGCATGTTGATTATAAATGTGATATAGATATACATATGTATGAAATATGATGTGATATTTGTGTTATTGAGATGCATGTAGTGTTGACATGTGTAATGATGTTATGAGATGATTATATGATCCGAGGATCATGGTGAGTACATGCTAGGCATGGAAATGTGGTTTGTGCATGACGGTAAGTCAAGGTGAGTACGTGCTAAGCACGGAAGTGTTATGAATCAATATTGTAAAAGAGTAATGAAATGTGTAGTATTGGCACTAGTATGCTTGGGTACAAATGATCGATTATTAGGATGTTGGTGTGTACACATGAGTCAAAAGTCGCGCGTGGCCTTGGTGGCGTTGAGTCACCAAGGAGGAGTACGGGTTCGCCCGGAAATTGTATTTATATTAGTCGGTGATGAGTGGAATCCCATCGACGGGGCGTGAGGATGAGTGGAATCCCCTCCGCGTGAGATGAGGCGTGAGGATGAGTGGAATCCCCTCCGCGTAAACGGTGATGAGTGGAATCCCACCGTCAGGTAATGGTTGAGTTGTTGGATGTGAGTTCCAACGGTTATCCGCGTATTCGAGTCATAGCTAGGTGCCAATACGGATTGTAGTTTATTTTGCCAATTTGTGGTTAATTTGGGAGCCAATGTGTTTTGGGAGGTGTTGCTAACATGGTTTAATATATGTGATTACATGTGTGTTGGATTTAAACATGTTGAGCATGACATGATATTGAATATATGCTCATGCATCATCTAACCATGGCTCGTGTGGATCGGAGGTAAGATCATGCATTTTATCTTGGTTGTGGTTCGTGCTTGGACCCTGCATTGTCGAAGGTTTGTTTTATGAGCTTACCCTCACTAAGCTTTTATGCTTACGCTCTCTTTTGTTCGACAATGCAGATCAATGGTTTGTGGGTGGCAAGGGCAAGGAAAGGCCTCCAAGTGTTGCTTACGGTTAGCTCAAGTATGATGTTTAAACTTAAAGATTGTAATAGTAAAGCAATGGGATATGTGTTGTTGATTTGAGTTTGATGTATGTCGATGATTGACTTGATTTGTAAGCATGATGTGTCTTGCCAAATGCTTATGTGATGAATGTTAACTCATGCCTAAGTTGCTCTTTTGAATGTTAGTCTTATGCCTTAAGTGTTTATATATGTGTTTGAATGATGTTTGTATGGAAGCATGTTTGTGGGGTGTCGCCTTAGTGTTAGACATGTCTAATTAATGTTGAAGCATGCTAAAATGGTTGTTATACCTTAAGATGTCTTGTCTTGAAGTTGCTTGGTGGTTTGTTGGTGTTTTGGGGCATCCTTGTGCCTCAAAACAGCCCAGAAAAGTATGCAGACAGGGGGTGTTTCGGAACGGGTCCCCGTGTTCCGAAACGGCCCCTGTGTAAATGGCCTGCCGTTTCGAAACGGATGAGGGTCGTTCCGGAACATTTTCGCCACTGGAATTTTGAGAAATTGGCGAGATGAAACCGTTCCGAAACGGGCCTTTGAAGTTCTGAAACGGTCAAATCTCGTTGACCACGAGATATTGACCGTCAAGGTCGTTCCGATACGGGTTACCCCTGTTTCGGAACGGTCACCTTGTGGTTGACCCAGGCCCGTTGACCAGGTCAGGGCGTTTCGGAATACCCTATAGGTGTTTCGAAACGGCCTGCTGAAATGAAGTAAAATGGGCTGTTATGGTTGTTTGGTCGGTGCATGTTACGTTGTTTGTTTCTTCCGCTGTAGTGTTTCACATAGGATCTATAAATGCATCTAGAATAAGACTAATGTTAAAAGAAATTTTCTGGGTCGTTAACCGAGGGGAAGCCTTAACGGGTTTCGCTTCGGTTTTCCCCGTGTGGCCCACTCGGACCGGTCATCCGACCAGACCGGGACGAGGGGGTTACAGACCCGAACCCGAGTTGAACCTGTTACTGTAGCAACCGAACTCGATCTGCGTCCGACTGAAAACGACCCGAACCCGAATCTGACCTGTTAATTTTGACCTGAAACCCGACCTGCATCCGACTGAAACGAACCCGAACTCGAGACCGACCTGGCAAATTACCTGATATTATCCGACTGAATCGACCCGAGATCCGATTTTACCCGACCTGTTTTGAACCCGACCTGTTTTGAACCCGACCTGTTAATGGACCCGACCTGTTTTGAACCTGAACTGTTGTTGACCTGAACTAATGTAGACCTGGCTAAAAATGTTAAATAATTTAAAGTGTAAACAGTTCATTATAAACTTAATAATTTTTTAGTAGATTATGTTAATTTCATTACTTAGAAAAATTTTATCTTCCATTATACATAGAAATTTGTCTTAATTTGTAACTACATTATGTATAATAAA
This sequence comes from Hibiscus tridactylites, assembly GCA_958450335.1. NCBI lineage: Eukaryota > Viridiplantae > Streptophyta > Magnoliopsida > Malvales > Malvaceae > Hibiscus > Hibiscus tridactylites. Next base: position 41,233,308 of record OY288282.1, read on the forward strand.
ATTATATACTTAAAAATTTGTTTAAGTATAAAAATATATATTATGTATAATAAATTTATATAATTAAAAGATTTGTCATAATTTTTACTAAGTATATAATATATTAGTAATATATAGATAATATAATATATTAAACTTATTATGCTTTATTATATAATATATATTATGTTAACTTTATTATGTTTATAAACTTTATTATGTTCATAAAATTAAAATAAATACAAAATATAAGTTAGTATTATGTTTAACATAAAGTTAACGTTATTATACTTATATAACATGTGAAACAATTGTCTTTCAACTTTATAATGTATTTTAAATGGGCCCCTAAAACCTATAATGTATAAATAATATATATATATATATATATATATAAACTTAAAAGTTATAAGTTATATAATGTATTTATAATATAATAAATAATAATTAGTAATAGTTTGGGCCTTGGGCCTTTGGGCTCATATCCCACCACCAATTTATTTGGGATGGGCCCCTATAACCTATAATGTATAAATATAATATATATATATATATATAAACTTATAACTTATAAGTTATATCCCACCACCCATTTATTTCAGATGGGCCCCTAAAACTTATAATGTATAAATAATATATATATATAAATTTATAAGTTATAAGTTATATAATGTATTTATAATATAATAATTAATAATAAATAATAATTAGTAATAGTTTGGGCCTTGGGCCTTTGGGCTCATATCCCACCACTCATTTATTTGAGATGGGCCCCTAAAACCTATAATGTATAAATATAATATATATATATATATATATATATATATATATATATACTTATAACTTATAAGTTATATAATGTATTTATAATATAATAATTAATAATAATTAGTAATAGTTTGGGCCTTGGGCCTTTGGGCTCATATCCCACCACCCATTTATTTGGGATGGGCCCCTATAACCTATAATGTATAAATATAATATATATATATATATATATATATATAAACTTATAACTTATAAGTTATATCCCACCACCCATTTATTTCAGATGGGCCCCTAAAACTTATAATGTATAAATAATATATATATATAAATTTATAAGTTATAAGTTATATAATGTATTTATAATATAATAATTAATAATAAATAATAATTAGTAATAGTTTGGGCCTTGGGCCTTTGGGCTCATATCCCACCACTCATTTATTTGAGATGGGCCCCTAAAACCTATAATGTATAAATATAATATATATATATATATATACTTATAACTTATAAGTTATATGATGTATTTATAATATAATAATTAATAATAATTAGTAATAGTTTGGGCCTTGGGCCTTTGGGCTCATATCCCACCACCCATTTATTTGAGATTGCCCCTAAAACCTATAATGTATAAATATAATATATATATATATATATATATATATATATATATATATATATATATATAAACTTCTAACTTATAATTTATATAATGTATTTATAATATAATAATTAATAATAAATAATAATTAGTAATAGTGTGGGCCTTGGGCCTTTGGGCTCATATCCCACCACCATTTATTTGAGACGGGCCCCTAAAACCTATAATGTATAAATATAATATAATATATATATATATATACTTATAACTTATAAGTTTTATAATGTATTTCTGATATAATAATTAATAATAAATAATAATTAGTAATAGTTTGGGCCTTGGGCCTTTGGGCTCATATTCCACCACCCATTTATTTGAGATAGGCCCCTAAAACCTATAATGTATAAATATTATATATATATATATATATATATATATATATATATATATATATATATATATATATATATACTTATAACTTATAATTTATATAATATATTTATAATATAATAATAAATAATAAATAATAATTAGTAATAGTTTGGGTATTGGGCCTTTGGGCTCATATCCCACCACTCATTTATTTGAGATGGGCCCCTAAAACCTATAATGTATATATATATATATATATATATATATATATATATATATATATATATATATATATAAACTTATAACTTATAATTTATATAATGTATTTATAATATAATAATTAATAATAAATAATAATTAGTAATAGTTTGGGCCTTTGGGCTCATATCCCACCACACTTTTATTTGAGATGGGCCCCTAAAACCTATAATGTATAAATATAATATATATATATATATATATATATATATATATATATATATATATATATATATATATATATATATATAAACTTATAACTTATAAGTTATATAATGTATTTATAATATAATAATTAATAATAAATAATAATTAGTAATAGTTTGAGCCTTGGGCCTTTGGGCTCATATTCCACCACCCATTTATTTGAGATGGGCCCCTAAAACCTATAATGTATAAATATAATATATATATACATTATATATATATATAAACTTATAACTTATAATTTATATAATGTATTTATAATATAATAATTAATAATAAATAATAATTAGTAATAGTTTGGGCCTTGAGCCTTTGGGCTCATATCCCACCACCCATTTATTTGAGAAGGGCCCTTAAAACCTATAATGTATAAATATAATATATATATATATATATATATATTATATATATAAACTTATAACTTATAATTTATATAATGTATTTATAATATAATAATTAATAATAAATAATAATTAGTAATAGTGTGGGCCTTGGGCCTTTGGGCTCATATCCCACCACCCATTTATTTTAGATGGGCCCCTAAAACCTATAATATATAAATATAATATACATACATATATATATATATAAACTTATAAGTTATAATTTATGTAATTATTAATAATAATAATTAGTAATAGTTTGGGCCTTGGGCCTTTGGGCTTTTATCCCACCACCCATTTATTTTAGATGGGCCCCTAAAACCTATAATGTATAATTATAATATATATATATATATATAAACTTATAACTTATAATTTATATAATGTATTTATAATATAATAAATAATAATTAGTAATAGTTTGGGTCTTGGGCCTTTAGGCTCATATCCCACCACCCTATTATTTTAGATGAGCCCCTAAAACCTATAATGTATAAATAATATATATATATATATATATATATATATAAACTTATAACTTATAACTTATAAGTTATATAATGTATTTATAATATAATAATTAATAATTAGTAATAGTTTGGGTCTTGGGCCTTTGGGCTCATATCCCACCACCCATTTATTTGAGATGAGCCCCTAAAAGCTATAATGTATATATATATATATATATATATATAAACTTATAACTTATAAGTTATATAATGTATTTATAATATAATAATTAATAATAAATCATAATTAGTAATAGTTTGGGCCTTGGGCCTTTAGGCTCATATCCCACCACCCATTTATTTTAGATGGCCCTAAAACCTATAATGTATAAATATATATATATATATATATATATATATATATATATATATATATATATATATATATATAAACTTATAACTTATAAGTTATATAATGTATTTATAATCTAATAATTAATAATAAATAATAATTAGTAATAGTTTGGGCCTTGGGCCTTTGGGATCATATCCCACCACCCATTTATAATAATTAATAATATCAATAATAAATAATAATTATTAATTGTTGGGATTTGGACTAAAAATTTTAGATGGGCTAAAAATAATAATTATTAATTGTTGGGCTTTGGGCTAAAATTTTTAGATGGGCTAAATATTTTGTAGCTCTTTGAATTTTAGATGGGCTAAATATTTTGTGGCCCTTTAAATTTTAGATGTTTTTCATTTAAGTCCTTTAAGTTTTAGTTCAATTCAATTGAGTTCATATCCCACCACCCATTTATTTGAGATGGGCCCCTAAAACCTATAATGTATAAATATAATATATATATATATATTATATATAAACTTATAACTTATAATTTATATAATGTATTTATAATATAATAATTAATAATAAATAATAATTAGTAATAGTTTGGGCCTTTGGGCTCATATCCCACCACCCATTTATTTGAGGCGGGCTCCTAAAACATATAATGTATAAATATAATATATATATATATATATATATATATATATATGTATATATATATATATATAAACTTATAACTTATAATTTATATAATGTATTTATAATATAATAATTAATAATAAATAATAATTAGTAATAGTTTGGGCCTTGGGCCTTTGGGCTCATATCCCACCACCCATTTATTTGAGACGGGCCCCTAAAACCTATAATGTATATATATATATATATATATACTTATAACTTATAAGTTATATAATGTATTTCTAATATAATAATTAATAATAAATAATAATTAGTAATAGTTTGGGCCTTGGGCCTTTGGGCTCATATTCCACCACCCATTTATTTGAGATGGGCCCCTAAAACCTATAATGTATATATATATATATATATATATATATATATATATATATATATATATACTTATAACTTATAATTTATATAATTTATTTATAATATAATAATTAATAATAAATAATAATTAGTAATAGTTTGGGCCTTGGGCCTTTGGGCTCATATCCCACCACCCATTTATTTGAGATGGGCCCCTAAAACCTATAATGTATAAATATAATATATATATATATATATAAACTTATAACTTATAATTTATATAATGTATTTATAATATAATAATTAATAATAAATAATAATTAGTAATAGTTTTGGCCTTGGGCCTTTGGGCTCATATCCCACCACCCTTTTATTTCAGATGGGCCCCTAAAACCTATAATGTATAAATATAATATATATATATATATATATAAACTTATAAGTTATAAGTTATATAATGTATTTATAATATAATAATTAATAATAAATAATAATTAGTAATAGTTTGGGCCTTGGGCCTTTGGGCTCATATTCCACCACCCATTTATTTGAGATGGGCCCCTAAAACCTATAATGTATAAATATAATATATATATATATATATACATTATATATATAAACTTATAACTTATAATTTATATAATGTATTTATAATATAATAATTAATAATAAATAATAATTAGTAATAGTTTGGGCCTTGGGCCTTTGGGCTCATATCCCACCACCCATTTAATTGAGATGGGCCCTTAAAACCTATAATGTATAAATATAATATATATATTATATATATAAATTTATAACTTATAATTTATATAATGTATTTATAATATAATAATTAATAATAAATAATAATTAGTAATAGTGTGGGCCTTGGGCCTTTGGGCTCATATCCCACCACCCATTTATTTTAGATGGGCCCCTAAAACCTATAATGTATAAATATAATATACATACATATATATATATATATATATATATATATATATATATAAACTTATAAGTTATAATTTATGTAATAATTAATAATAATAATTAGTAATAGTTTGGGCCTTGGGCCTTTGGGCTCTTATCCCACCACCCATTTATTTTAGATGGGCCCCTAAAACCTATAATGTATATATATATATATATATATATATATATATATAAACTTATAGCTTATAATTTATATAATGTATTTATAATATAATAAATAATAATTAGTAATAGTTTGGGCCTTGGGCCTTTAGGCTCATATCCACCACCCTATTATTTTAGATGGGCTCCTAAAACCTATAATGTATAAATAATATATATATATATATATATATATATATATATATATATATATATATATAAACTTATAACTTATAAGTTATATAATGTATTTATAATATAATAATTAATAATTAGTAATAGTTTGGGTCTTGGGCCTTTAGGCTCATATCCCACCACCCATTTATTTGAGATGGGCCCCTAAAAGCTATAATATTTATATATATATATATATATATATATATATATATATATATATATAAACTTATAACTTAGAAGTTATATAATGTATTTATAATATAATAATTAATAATAAATAATAATTAGTAATAGTTTGGGCCTTGGGCCTTTGGGCTCATATCCCACCACCCATTTATTTTAGATGTCCCTAAAACCTATAATATATATATATATATATATATATATATATATATATATATATAAACTTATAACTTATAAGTTATATAATGTATTTATAATCTAATAATTAATAATAAATAATAATTAGTAATAGTTTGAGCCTTGGGCCTTTGGGATCATATCCCACCACCCATTTATAATAATTAATAATATCAATAATAAAAAATAATTATTAATTGTTGGGCTTTGGACTAAAAATTTTAGATGGGCTAAATATAATAATTAATAATAATTATTAATTGTTGGGCTTTGGGCTAAAATTTTTAGATGGGCTAAATATTTTGTAGCTCTTTGAATTTGAGATGGGCTAAATATTTTTTGGCCCTTTAAATTTTAGATGTTTTTCATTTAAGTCCTTTAAGTTTTAGTTCAATTCAATTGAGTTCATATCCCACCACCCATTTATTTGAGATGGGCCCCTAAAACCTATAATGTATAAATATAATATATATATATATATATTATATATATAAACTTATAACTTATAATTTATATAATGTATTTATAATATAATAATTAATAATAAATAATAATTAGTAATAGTTTGGGCCTTTGGGCTCATATCCCACCACCCATTTATTTGAGGCGGGCCCCTAAAACATATAATGTATAAATATAATATATATATATATATATATATATATATATATATATATATATATACTTATAACTTATAAGTTATATAATGTATTTCTAATATAATAATTAATAATAAATAATAATTAGTAATAGTTTGGGCCTTGGGCCTTGGGCCTTTGGGCTCATATTCCACCACCCATTTATTTGAGTTGGGCCCCTAAAACCTATAATGTATATATATATATATATATACTTATAACTTATAATTTATATAATTTATTTATAATATAATAATTAATAATAAATAATAATTAGTAATAGTTTGGGCCTTGGGCCTTTGGGCTCATATCCCACCACCCATTTATTTGAGATGGGCCCCTAAAACCTATAATGTATAAATATAATATATATATATATATATAAACTTATAACTTATAATTTATATAATGTATTTATAATATAATAATTAATACTAATAAATAATAATTAGTAATAGTTTGGGTCTTGGGCCTTTGGGCTCATATCCCACCACCCTTTTATTTGAGATGGGCCCCTAAAACCTATAATGTATAAATATAATATATATATATAAACTTATAAGTTATAAGTTATATAATGTATTTATAATATAATAATTAATAATAAATAATAATTAGTAATAGTTTGGGCCTTGGGCCTTTGGGCTCATATTCCACCACCCATTTATTTGAGATGGGCCCCTAAAACCTATAATGTATAAATATAATATATATATATATATATACATTATATATATAAACTTATAACTTATAATTTATATAATGTATTTATAATATAATAATTAATAATAAATAATAATTAGTAATAGTTTGGGCCTTGAGCCTTTGGGCTCATATCCCACCACCCATTTATTTGAGATGGGCCCTTAAAACCTATAATGTATAAATATAATATATATATATATTATATATATAAACTTATAACTTATAATTTATATAATGTATTTATAATATAATAATTAATAATAAATAATAATTAGTAATAGTGTGGGCTTTGGGCCTTTGGGCTCATATCCCACCACCCATTTATTTTAGATGGGCCCCTAAAACCTATAATGTATAAATATAATATACATACATACATACATACATATATATATATATATATATATATATATATATATATATATATAAACTTATAAGTTATAATTTATGTAATAATTAATAATAATAATTAGTAATAGTTTGGGCCTTGGGCCTTTGGGCTCTTATCCCACCACCCATTTATTTTAGATGGGCCCCTAAAACCTATAATGTATAAATATAATATATATATATATATAAACTTATAATTTATAATTTATATAATGTATTTATAATATAATAAATAATAATTAATAATAGTTTGGGCCTTGGTCCTTTAGGCTCATATCCCACCACCCTATTATTTTAGATGGGCCCCTAAAACCTATAATGTATAAATAATATATATATATATATATATATATATATATATATATATATATATATATATATATATATATATATGTAAACTTATAACTTATAACTTATAAGTTATATAATGTATTTATAATATAATAATTAGTAATAGTTTGGGTCTTGGGCCTTTGGGCTCATATCCCACCACCCATTTATTTGAGATGGGCCCCTAAAAGCTATAATATATATATATATATATATATATATATATATATATATATAAACTTATACCTTATAAGTTATATAATGTATTTATAATATAATAATTAATAATAAATAATAATTAGTAATAGTTTGGGCCTTGGGCCTTTGGGCTCATATCCCACCACCCATTTATTTTAGATGGCCCTAAAATGTAACCCCCTCGTCCCGGTCTGGCCGGATGAACGATCCGAGTGAGCTACACGGGGAAAACCGAAGCGAAACCCGTTAAGGTTTCCCCTCGGTTAGCAACCCTATTTTTTTTCCATTTTAATCTTGTCACATTCGAGTATTAAATTCTAAGAGATCAAACAGCGGAACATATCACACGAGACAACATTCAAACCCCCAATTTTAATCTTTACTAAAGGCATCTTAGCACCTAAGTGTTTTTCTCTTCAAACAGGCCAAAAAGGGTCAAACAGTGCAGTTTTAAGCAGAAGTTTCGAAACCTTTACCAAGGGTTTCGAAACTTTTGCTGGCAGAGACCCCTGGAGCCAATTTTCACCAAAGGTTTCGAAACTTTGGGGAAGGTTTCGAAACCTTTGACCATAGTTTCGAAACCTACCCCAAAGGTTTCGAAACTTTGGCTGGCAGTGACCCCTGGAACCAAATTTTCTGCAAAGGTTTTGAAACTTACCCATGGTTTCGAAACCTTAGTGCAGAGGATCACTTACTGCCCAACTTAAGGACTCCCTAACTATGTAAAACACTAAGATCATGCATAGACATATGTAGAAGCTCGAAAGGGACCAAAGGCATGAATTAACACTCACAAGACTCGTACATACAATCATTCAAGCAATCATACATGAGCCATACATAGCAACCAAGCATATTAACAAGGCATCCATACATATCATTCATACAAGAGCAATTCATGCATATATGGACATACAAGCATTTAAGATTTAATGCCTTAGCAACCAAAACACGTAGACATGCCAACACACACAACATTCATCATAGCATATCATGCGTTATAAACTATAATCAAACCAATACAACAACATAAGGCATTAACAATATGTGGCCAATACAAAGGAGTCTAGATACAAGCTCCTAGAACACGTAACACTTCCCATTGCTAAACTACTACATTATTTAATAAACCATACTTGAGCAATTACCACACGCTTGGACGCCCTTTTCTTGCTCCTTACTAACTCCAAGCTAAAGATCTGCATTGTCGGAAAAAGGAGAGCGTAAGCATAAAGCTTAGTGAGCGGAGCTCTAAAACATAACTACGACAATGCAGGGTTCAAAGCTTTCTTTAAAATGAAGGTCAACGCATACAAATCATCCAACGACCTAATCCTTCTACTATCATACAACTTCAACCACAATTCAACAATATAGGCATTTATCATTGCATTACACTTCATAGTATGCATAAAGGTATGATCTTAGATTAAAGCAAAACCATAAAAGAGAATGATATAGTGAGATACACATGAACAACACATGGTATGCGCAAGCATAACCAAACACACACGGTGGGACTACACATCACGTTTCGACTAGTAGTTTTCCAATGAGACTACACATCAAAGTACTCTTCTACTAGTCACTACCGGTGGGACTACACATCACCGGAGTCTTATACCATTCGCTACCGGCGGGACTACACATCACCGAAGTCTTATACCATTCGCTACCGGCGGGACTACACATCACCGGAGTCTTATACCATTCGCTACCGGCGGGACTACACATCACCGGAGTCAACGACAACCATCACGTGAGGTTCGACACCAACCATGCAACACAATATACAATCACTAACATACGACATGTACTCACTATATCATGCACAATCAAATCAAGATGTAACAAAATCCACAATTAGGCATTACTTACTACTTGGAATCTTACCGATCACAAATGGTCTTACTCACCATTTTCGTGCACAACTTGCACCAACTTACTCACACCTTACAAGGCATATCAACATCTACATTATTACCATCATACATGAGCAACGATATAATGAATAGCAACAAGCTTCTTCCCAAAGTATTGGAATTTCATGTATAACAAAATATCATTTCAAGAGATGAAAAACAATGATAAAGGGGGGAAATTTAAAGAGGCATTTCACATCACTTACTCTTTGAGTTTAAAATTGACTTTTCAAGCTCAAAACTAAACTTCTTCAAAACCAACTTTGAACCAAATGATACTTGAAAACATTTCCACATTTACATGCTCGAACCAATTGATCAAAGCCATTTAAAACATTTTAACCGCTCACCTCATTTCCTTAAGCAAAACAAGCAAAGCCGAATCAAGCCTCCTCACTTCCGGATTCGATCCCAAAGCTTTACCAACGCAATTCCTTGCTTCTAATTGCCTCAACACAAGTAAATTAACCTCAAATCAGTCCACAACACAATGTAGCAAACCCGGAATGAAATTCAAACATCAAACACTTGTTTTTCGAACCAAGAACAACCCCCAAAAAGCCATTCCCGAGCAGCCTCTTTGCACAGTCCAAAACTTGTGATTTCAACACATTTAACACTTCCAAATGCTTCCAAAACGACCCCCAACCAATGCCCTAACATCAACCCTCAATTTCCAACACAAACCACACCCAAAACTCAACTAAAAACCCTCCTAAAAACCCACCAAAACCCAAATTCGGGAAACTTAACAAAACCCTTTAAAAATCATATATGTTGAACCATATAGATAGTAAACAACTCATATATCATCAATAAATCAAAAGCTTTAGTTTAAGACAACAAAGATGACATTTTTAGTCTAAACTTTCAAAATACCAAAATGAAAAATCATGGGTTTTAATGAAATCTAAGAGTACTAGCATGTAGAGGAAAGAGAGGACAAGTCGAATATATGTTTACCTTTCGAAAATCACCAAGGATGAGGAAGAAAGATGATGAAATAGTAAACTAGGGGGAAGGGGAGTTTTTGTCGTGGGATTTTTGGAAGGGGAGGGAAGAAGATGATGAATAATCTCTTTAAAAATAAGAAATGGGTTTTTAATTCCACAAGTCCATTTATTTACAAGAGTGCCATTAATGAGATGGCTATTTCCCCTTTTCTCTAAAAACCCATCCAAATTAAATTTTCATTTCAATTTAGTCCAACAATAAAATGTTTGCTTTTGAAACCCGAGGCCCAAAAGGTTATTTTAATTATAAAACCGAGCCCGAAATAATATTAAAATATTATTTTCACCCGACCCCTAAACCCGAGTGTTACAACTCTCCCCCACTTAAGGAAATTTCGTCCCCGAAATTTATCAGACAGGAAGAGTCACTGACACATGCTCCTCCACACTTTCTCTCACCACAACATACCCACCAACTCGGTAGACTCACCACACAACATTAGCTAACTGATGCCAAGATCTCAACGGGTCCTTCAATGCATGACCATTTTAAATTCAACTCAATCTTTTCAACAACATAACACGGAACAAAACTGGCTCACACTTCTGAATCATAGATACACAGAACACATCACAAACCCCTTTCTAACTCTGATGGTAACTGCAACAATAAACAACAGAACTAGCTCGATTCACAATCTCATACAATACTGCTTGAACACTTGACTCATAACCTTCTCTGACTGATCCTCTGTCTTCATCAATTAACCAAACACTATGCAGACGTCTTCAAAAATCTAGCAGAAAACTCGAATCTCTACTGGCCACTATCAAACACAAGACACTGTACAAATCACGCTCTTGCTAAGGCACAACTCCGCCATCTTACACAAGGTACAAGTAACGCGATCATGTATAAAGGACCACATACAGTGCAACTAACATTGATTACTCAACTAAGTTCTCACGGAGGAAATCGAAGGCGAATCAGACACAAGATCTCTCGAATCTATTACTCACTTCTAATACGGATCTCCCACAGATGTAACAAGCTAGAAGAAAACTAATGCTCGGTCTTATCACGCTGACAATTTACACACTTACTCTCATACTGAACCACATCATTCATCAACTCAGATACACTGCAAATGAACTGCTGTATGCTTCGGCCAACACAATACGTCTCAAAACACTATGCCAATCGGTACATCAATTCTGTCTCTAACAATACAAATTCTATCATCTCTGAACTGTACTCTGAAGGTTTTCTTTCTGATGTGCCTTGCACGTGAGGTGCCAAGAATCTGTCTTGCAACTGTTTCTCTTCAAGCATTCTGACTCAATACAGGTTTAACATGAAGCTCGGCCACAAGAATACCATCATGCGGTAAACTGAATTCGGCAATTACATCCCTCAACTCAACCATTAATCCAACAACAAATACACTCGGAGCATTTGTTACTACGTTAATCATCTTCGGATGGTACTCAATCTTGATATTACAGTCTTCAAGCAGTTCTATCACTTATGCTGTTCAAGTTTCAACCCTTCCTAAGTCTTCAAATATTTCAAGTTCTGATGATATGCATACACACTGTGCATCTCTTACTATACAAACTTTGTCTCTAGATCTTCGAAGCAATTCAACTGTAATTAATTCTATGTCTCGTGTCGGATAATTCTTTTCATGTACTTTCTACTGTCTCGATGAATATACCACAAATATTCTATCTTGCATAAGCACACAACCTAACTCTACAATGTGACACATCACTATGGTTCACAAACTCTTTCTTTGATATAAGCTGATTCAAGGTCGAAGCTCTCTTCAAAGTTTCCTTAAGTTTCTCAAGGGTTCATTGTCTCGCATCTAACCACACAAACTGAACATTTTTCTGTAGCAATCTATCAATGGAGCAACTATCTTCAACTGATTATTTACAATTCTCTGAAAGTAACAATGCTAAACATAGGAACTATAGTTACATGTCACAGTCTTCAAATTTCTTCCAACTCACATCTTCTTCTGACTACTTGGGATTTACCCTAATACACTCGGCTAATCCACATGTCTTAGGAGAACATCTTCCTTATCTCGGAGTTCCCGCTTGCACAACTTAGCATACAACTGATTTTCTAATAGAATCTACAACTCTACTTCAAGGCTTGTCATGGTCATCTTCGGTACATGAATATACCCACGTATCATCTAAGAGAGCTACTACAAGCTGATCAAGGACTTAGGAAAACATCCTACTCAACATTTCTCTGAAAGTAACTAACACACTAGTCAGTCAAACGGAATAACTCCAAACCCCAAGTGATCACATCTGCCCCGAAAGCTGTCTTCGATACTTCAACTTCTCTCACTTTCAACTGGTAATAATCGGATCTCAAATTAATCTTCAAATAGACTGAAGCACACACTAACTGACCAACAAACCATTGACACTCGAAAACGGATACTAATTATTCATTGTCACTGGTTTCAACTGTCTGAATTCTAAGCACATTCTCGTACTGTCACTCTTTCTTCTTCACCAATTGTACTGTCATACTCTAAGATGATGTACTAGGCCTAATGAATCTAAGGTCCAACAAACTCGTAGTTGGTTCTTCAACACTCTCAAGTCGGTCGAAAATCATAAGGTACAGAGCAACCAAAACACGAGTAAACTCGAAGACGACATCAATAATAAACTCTTCTTCGCTGTTAGGAGACAAACTGGGCGTTTCTTCTAAACACTTCTAGGAAGAATCACAAACTATTTTAACATTCTGCGGTCTAATCTACGTTCAAGAATCAAATCCATCACATTTGCCCGGCAAGCCTGTCAACCAAAATCAATCAGTCCTTGACCTCTAAGGTTGGATCAACATTCGATACAAAATCCACATTCTCACCTACCATCTCAAGATTATAGTCATTCACAAGCATTAAGAAAACTCCCATTGTCTCAAAGTCTACCCTAACTCTATGTTCTACAATCCAATCCATGCACAGCTTCACATCAAAACCGTAAAAGGCAATTTCATCGCATCACTGAAAACACGTGCCACTGAACCATCAACGGACATCTGTTGCGTGTAAAATAGTCTATCGCAATTGTAGTGCAAGTATACACGACGCAAGTAGTAAAGTGATACAAAGTATCGGATATCGTCTCCACAGGGATTGGGCTAATAGCTTCACCTAATTTCACTGCACGAAATAAAAGAAATAATTGAGAGAAATTGTCACGAATAATAAAGTAAAAACGTAAATAAAAGGAATTGAGATATCAAGATAGAGAGAATGGGCTGGTATTGAGTTGCTCAGTAGTGTAGGTATTGAATTGCTTAGGATCTCCAGTTCTGTCGTTGCACCCGTCGTCGACAGCACCTGTCGCGGCGTCTGTCCGTTAGTTGTCGCGGCAGCGAACACTAACTCCGTACTTCAAGCTTGGCAAGAATCCCAGATCTGCCTTGCCCTATCCCTAGGCACAAGTCTGTCGATGATCACGTCTTTGATGATACCTCCCGGCGTGAATCGAAGGATGAACACCGATGTGTATGAATTCTTCCTTAGCCACTTAACCTCGCCTTATCCCTAAGCACGAGATGGTTCAACTATAAACTAGAGAACGCGCTTTTATCTCTTTCGTATACTTAACTCTCCCGATGCTAAGTAAATGGATAACCTCACAATGCTCTCCCGATGCTCTTGCAAGATATTAAAACCAAGATAAAAGAACTTGAAGTTTATTTTATTGAACTTGAAAAATCCTAAAACAAAACAACCCTTGCAACTACTTTACAAAACAACCCGTAGCCCTAGGGGGAATTTAGAACATGTTGGTGACAGGTAATCGGCAGGTTTTCGGTTTAGGTTATGGGGTAGTCGGCGCTGCCCTAGGTTTAATCTATGCCCTTTATATAAGCTTTGGGCTCAAGTTATCTAAGGTAACAAGGATTACAACTTTAATTAAAAGTAAGACTCTAATAAAGATTAAATCTCTAAAGTATCCTACTTTCTAGCCGCCTCCTTGCTTTTAGGTATTTCCTCTCTTTTGAGCTTTGGCTTGACATATCATTTGATCCGGGGCTTGGAAAATTATTTGGCTGCCACACGACAGACGAGCAGATTTTTCTCTATCTATCGAGGTCCACTTCATTTTTCCTCTTCATGAATCTGCTGTCATCATGCTGTCACGACAGGTCCGTGACAGGTTTGTCTTCTTCAGCTTCTTGTTCAGTTCCGTCTTCCTGCTCATCTGCCCTGCTCCTGCCTTCGACATCTACTATGACAGATACCTGCAAAAATAACCATCTTTCAGTAGAATCCGTGCCTTTTATATAAGTGTGATGTTTTATTGAAAACTAACCTAAATGCAATGCAATGATGCTTAAATGCAGCAGAAATATGGGTTTAAAAAGGTGTAAATGATAGAACTTTTACACACTCAACACACCCCCAAACTCAAGTTTTTGCTTGCCCTCAAGCAATGAAGACTTAAAAGAAAACTGAAAATTTTTGTGTTGGCCTTCAGACTGTGAACTGTCCCTCACCTGTCGCTCATTCTCTATGGCGGCAGCAACCTGTCGGAGGGGTCAGGATCTGTCCGGAATCTCCCTATAGGTCTCGTGTAGTGTGTGCATGCTTGTGAACAGTTATATGCTAAGACTCTCTTAGTTTCACTAGAATATTCAACTCCTTAACTCGAATTTTTATGCCAAAGTTTACTTTCTTTTAGAAGGCACATTTTCATGCTTCTTTTTCTTCTATTTTCAAGCTAAGTTTTTCTAGAGCCAGTTTCGGGCACCTCTAGTTAGCTTCCTAGAGCCGGTTTCAGGCACCTCTAGGTTTAATTTTCTTTTGCTAAACTTCTTTCCTAGAGCCAGTGTTAGGCACCTCTAGGGGCTATCCAAGTTCTAAGCTTCCTATTCTAGTTTGGCTAAAAGAAGTCTAAGCAATATAACAGTCACAAAAGTGTTTAAGTTTTCAGAGCTATAGAAAGGCTCTAAACTTTTCCTTAACCTGTCCTAAAGATGCTGCCACGACAGAGCCGTCATGACAGGTAAGTTAATTTCACAGTTTTAAGCCAACAGTTTAAATTTTCTTAGTTTTCTGAAAAATATATTTTTTTTTTAAAAAGAACTTAACAAACTAAATAAACATGACACTTAAACAAAAGATGTGCTAAGGACTTCATTAAATATGGAGGACTACTACCCCCAAACTCGAGGGTTGCATTGTCCTCAATGCAAGATGACACTAAAAACAATTAAAGAAAAACATAGAAAAAAGAAAGTACATCACAAATATAGAAAGGCAGGC
The DNA here is from genome assembly GCA_958450335.1 of Hibiscus tridactylites. Lineage (NCBI taxonomy): Eukaryota > Viridiplantae > Streptophyta > Magnoliopsida > Malvales > Malvaceae > Hibiscus > Hibiscus tridactylites. The sequence continues at coordinate 41,249,783 of OY288282.1, forward strand.
AGCAAATAAGAGAGGAAAAAGAAATAAAAACTTAAATTTTAAGTGCTGTCCTCATCACTGCTGCTGACGCGGATCTGATGGTAGCGTCTGCGTTGGGGAGGTGGCTGGGCAGGTTCCTGGGCAGGTGGATCAACAGGTTCCTCCGGTTGTTGAGGTGCAGATTCCTCCTCAGGTTGATGGACAGGGTCGTCAGCAGGCTGAAGGGCAGGTGGCTCCACTAGTCGAATGTCAGAACTGCCGCTGCTATCCCAACTGTTACTCGTGATGGCCTTGGACAGCTTCCTCTTGTTGGCCACATGCTTGATACGCTTCACCCGTGTGAAGGCGCTGTCCAAGTTTCTCCGGACAAGGGGGCTGTCTTCAGTGGCAGCTCGCTTTGTGCCTCGAGGGGAAGTGTCCTCCGGTGGGCTGCCGGCTGCTGTCGGTGAAGGTGTGGAGGAGGCAGATTCTCCGTGGGGAGAGACAGGTGGTGTGGGAGTGGGGGACGGGATATTAAAGTAATGGGCGGGGAAGGTGGGGAAAGAGACATCCGAAAAATTCAAAGTATTGGTAATAAAGTTTACCGTGGCATTGGAGAAGTCTCGGATGAATGTCATTAAGCCCATCTGTCGTTCCTCGATCCGCAAGACGGCAGCAAGGATGTGGGCGTTCTGATCTGCCGGTGCGTTGTTGGTGGCAGCTTCTGGGGCAGGTTCGTTGACAGGCTCGGTGGCAGGCTCATCATCAGATTCAACAGGTGAGGCGTTTGGATCGAAGGCGTTGAGGGGCGTTACGACGATAACCTCCATAAGGCTGGAGATGTTGCTGTCGGTCCAGCCGCTGACCTTCTTAATTTTGTCTGAAGGGTCCTCCGGTACGGCAGCGCAGCGGCAGAGGGCCGTGATGTTGGAGGGCAGGCATAGACGTGAGTCAGTTCTGAAAGCACAATCGAGAATGCTTTCTCGCATGTACCTGCCCACGTTGATTGGCCTGGCATGCATGATAGAGTGAATGAGGGCAAGCCGCTGCCTGTTGACTGTCGTGTGGTGGGATGAGGGCAGGATACGCTTTTTAATAAAAGCGTTCCATAGTTTAGCCTCAGGGAGCAGCTGTGCACGGTTGACGGAGTTGGGATTCTTTTTGCTGGTGCTCCATGTTGTGCCCCTCTCTGTCAATTCCCTCATGACAGCATCGTGGCCGGCGGCGTCGAGGGAGTCCCAAAACTGCTGATGGGTGTCGTCATTGGGGCCAAAGAAGAGGCCGAAGACATGGTTGATACTGCTGGCGGTAAAAGGGACTATCACTCCTCTGACGGTGACAGATGTTGCCGACTTGCTCTCGATCGCCGCATAGAACTCCCTGACTAGGGTGTCATTGAGTTCTGCCGGCTGCTCGGCGAAATCTTCCCATAATTGAGCGGTTATGGCCTGCATGATGAACGGCCGGAGTCCCAACAGAGGGGCATCTCTGTTGTAAATGAAGCTTCGTTCCTCCCAAAGTTCCTTGTTGGCAAACGGAGATGCTGCTGCGGAAGAAGAAGCGGCGGCAGCGTTCTGTCGGGTTTGTCGTGAAGACATGTTTAGTTGCAAGGGCTGAAAATGAAAGAAAAGAGATTAAACTAGAAGAGAATAGTAAGAGAGAAAATCTGAAGTGAGGAAAAAATGAAAAGGGGAAGGGGTTTATATAGCTGTCGGGGGCTGCCCATTTAATGCCGCAACGGCAGGCGGGAATAACGGAGCGGCAGATTGGATGTTGCGTCTGACACGTCTGACGGACATTAATGCTGCGTCTGCCGCACGATTCTTCGTCTGCTGTGCGTCTGTTGACAGCCTGTCAACTCCGTCTGCGCCGGCAGCTGAAGCGACAGGTTATTATAAATGGACTTAATTTGGGCTGATGGATGGGTGGTGGGCTTGGGCCACTTCTTCTTTCTCACTTGTCTCTTTTATTTCCTAAAAACTGAAATTAAAAACAAAACATTATTAAAATAAATCTAATTCCTAATAAATAATATTAATAATAATAAAAATAAAAATAAAAATAAAAGTATTAGGTTAAATTAGGGATGCCTTGTGGGGCATCACCTAAAGTAACCACTTCCTGTATTCCTGGGGCTTCAGTCCCTTGATAGTGCTTGAGGCGTTGTCCATTGACTTTGAATTGGTGCCCGTCTTTTAATGATTGAATTGTAATGGCACCATGGGGGAAAACTTGAATTACTTGGAATGGGCCAGACCATCTAGATTTGAGCTTCCCTGGAAAAAGTTTCAATCTCGAATTAAACAACAACACAAGCTGCCCTGGGCAGAACTGTCGCAGCAGCAACTTCTTGTCATGCCACTTCTTTGTTTTTTCCTTATATATTCTTGCGTTGTCGTAGGCCATTGTTCGTATTTCTTCGATTTCATTCAAATCTAACAGCCTTTTCTGGCCTGCCTTGTCCAAGTCCATGTTCACTGCCTTGATTGCCCAATATGCCTTGTGCTCTATCTCGACAGGCAGGTGACAGGTTTTCCCATAGATCAATCGAAATGGAGACATGCCCAATGGAGTTTTGAAAGCTGTCCTGTATGCCCATAATGCATCATTCAGAAGTAAAGACCAATCTTTCCTAGTTGGTTTGACCATTTTTTCAAGAATGTTCTTTACTTCCCTGTTGGAAATCTCAGCCTGTCCATTGGTCTGTGGGTGGTATGCTGTCGCGATCTTGTGCTTGACACCATATTTTCTCAAGGCGGCAGCGATTACCCTGTTGTCAAAATGTCTCCCTTCATCACTGATAATCGCCCTAGGGATGCCAAATCGAGAGAAAATGTTTTTGTGCAAAAACTTTTGGACTATTTTGGCATCATTCTTTTGAGTTGCGATTGCTTCTACCCACTTGGAAACATAATCTACTGCTAGGAGGATGTACAAATTTCCACATGAAGATGGAAACGGTCCCATAAAATCAATCCCCCATACGTCGAAGATCTCGACTTCTAGGATATTCTGCAGTGGCATCTCGTTTCTCCTTGAGATGTTACCTGTCCGCTGGCACCTGTCACAGTTTTTGTAAAATTCCTGTGCGTCCTTATACAGTGTCGGCCAGTAGAAACCTGACTGCAGCACCTTGGCAGCAGTTTTGTTGCCTCCTAAGTGTCCTCCATATTGTGAAGCATGACAGTGATGGAGAATGTCCTCTTGTTCTTCTTGTGGTATACATCTCCTTATAACCTGATCTGCGCACAATTTGAAAAGAAGAGGTTCGTCCCAATAATAATGTTTAACATCATTTTGAAACCTCTTCCTGGCTTGATAAGTAAGATCAGAAGGTAATATTCCGCTAACTATAAAATTAACGAAATCAGCATACCAGGGAAGGTTAGAAGACTTACCTGCCGCCATGGCTGTCGCGACAGCTATTGCGGCAGCAAAGAGCTGCTCATCTGGGAAGGTCTCTAGTATGTGTGTCTCATCTACAGGTAGACTCTGTCCCAACTCCAACCTCGACAAGTGATCTGCCACCTGATTTTCTGTCCCCTTTTTATCTTTTATCTCAAGGTCGAACTCTTGTAATAGTAATATCCATCGTATCAACCTAGGTTTAGCATCTTTTTTTGCAAATAGATACTTGAGGGCAGAGTGGTCGGTGTGGATTATGACCTTCGTTCCAAGTATGTAAGAACGAAACTTGTCGATGGAAAACACCACGGCTAACAACTCCTTTTCCGTAGTTGTATAATTCACTTGGGCTTCATTCAATGTTTTGCTGGCATAATATATGACATGAAACAGCCTGTCCTTGCGCTGCCCAAGTGCTGCCCCGACAGCATAGTCACTAGCATCACACATAATTTCAAATGGCTGCGTCCAGTCTGGTGGCTGTACTATGGGGGCTGTCACTAGTTTTTCCTTTAGAACCTTGAATGCTTCAGTACATTCTTCATTAAAGTCAAAGGGTCGGTTCTGCTCTAGGAGATGACATAGGGGCTTTGTGATTTTTGAGAAATTTGCAATAAATCGCCTATAAAAACCAGCATGCCCTAAAAAACTCCTAATGCCCTTGACTGTGGTTGGCGGCGGCAGCTTCTCTATGACTTCAATCTTTGCCCTGTCGACTTCTATCCCACGACAGCTAATCTTATGGCCTAAAACTATCCCTTCATCTACCATAAAATGGCATTTTTCCCAATTAAGAACAAGATTAGCTTTTTCACATCTTTCAAGTACCTTTTGAAGGTTGCCAAGGCAGCTCTCAAAATCGTCTCCAAAGACGGAAAAATCATCCATGAAGATTTCAAGGAAGTCTTCAACCATGTCGGAGAATATAGCCATCATGCACCTTTGGAAGGTGGCAGGTGCGTTACAGAGTCCAAACGGCATCCTCCTAAATGCGTATGTTCCATAAGGGCAGGTAAAAGTTGTTTTCTCTTGGTCCTCCGGTGCAATAGCAATTTGATTATATCCTGAATAACCATCAAGAAAACAATAATAAGGTTTACCCGCTAATCTGTCAAGCATTTGATCAATAAAGGGTAAAGGAAAATGGTCTTTTCGGGTAGCTTTGTTAAGCTTCCGATAGTCCATACAAACCCTCCAACCGGTCACAGTCCTGGTTGGGATTAACTCGTTGTTTTCATTGGTTATCACAGTCATGCCTCCTTTCTTGGGAACACATTGCACTGGGCTTACCCATTTGCTATCGGAGATGGCGTAAATGATACCAGCGTCTAACCATTTAATTATTTCTTTACGCACTACCTCCTTCATTGCAAGGTTCAACCGCCTCTGGGCATCAATAGTCGGCTTATGATCTTCCTCGAGGAGGATTTTGTGCATACAGATTGCCGGACTAATGCCCTGAATGTCTGCTATAGTCCATCCTATCGCCCTTTTGTGCTGCCTCAACATGTCGATCAGCTGTCGTTCCTGTTCCTGTGGCAGCTTAGCAGAGATGATTACGGGCAGTGTTTTATCACAACCAAGATAGGCATATTTAAGCTGCCCTGGCAGGGGCTTGAGTTATAAGACAGGTGATTCGACAGTGGATGGCTTTTGAATTAAATGGTTATCCGAAGTGTAATTTAAGGGTTCGAATAACTTACCTGGGCGATGGTTTAACCAGTCTACCTCCTCATGACCTTCATTATCAGATATATCGGATTCAGAGGAGTTGCTGTCGTCGATGCTGTCGTCGTTGCTGTCGTGACAGGCGTGTAAATGGCTGTCGCAGCAGTGACCAAATTTTGTATCTTGACAGCTTGACCTGATGCAGGGTTGATCAAAGGTCACCTCAATGATGGCCTTGCATTCTTCATCTACATCAGCATGTTTCATTGCTTGGAGAACATTCAACTTAATTTCTTGATCGTTAACGCGCATGGTGAGTTCTCCTCTTTCCACATCAATCAATGATCTTCCCGTGGCTAAGAAGGGTCGCCCTAGGATGACTGGTGCGTTCTCATCTGCCTCACAATCTAAAATAAGAAAGTCAGCAGGAAAAATAAGTTTATCCACTCTTACCAAGATGTCTTCAATTTTTCCCTCGGGGTGAACGTAAGAGCGGTCGGCTAGCTGTAGGGTAACTGTCGTGGGCCGCGCCTTGCCAATACCTAATTTCTGAAAAACAGATTTGGGCATTAGATTAACACTAGCACCAAGATCACATAATGCCTTACCCACAAATTTATCGCCGATTACGCAGGGTATGAGGAAGCTCCCTGGATCCTTCTTTTTCTGGGGTGGTTGTCGATGAAGAATACTCATGCAACCTTCTTGCATCCTTACCGTTTCAAATTCCCCAAGTTTAGATTTTTTAGACATGACATCCTTGAGAAATTTAGCATAACCTGGCATTTCCCTAACAGCATCTAACAACGGAATGTTAATATGAACCTGTTTAAAAATATCATAAATCTTTTTAAGTTGAGATTCATGCTTAGCTTGCTGTATCCGTTGCGGAAAAGGTGGTGGAGGACGATAATCAGCAATGCGTCCTTCCCACTACATACGAATCTGAGGACGATGATCTTCCTTTTTCTCCTCTGTCGCTTCTGCTGTCGTGACAGGCTCATCGGCAGCAGTCTGTTTATCACCTGTCGGGGCAGCTCCCTCGGCAGGTTTATCCAAGGCAGGTTCTTTTTCTTTTTCAGTATCTTTTTCCGGCCCTGGTATCTTTTTCCCACTCCTGGTAGTAATTGCCTTACACTGCTCATGAGGGGGAGTTCTAGCATTTTCAGTATTGCTAGGGAAACCTCCATTCTGCCGTGGCTTAATATGCTGTGACACCTGTCCCATTTGTGTCTCTAGAGATTTTAAGGTAGCCTCATGGTTTGTCATCCTCATCTTAGTCTCATCCATAAAGTCTTCCGTTTTCTTGACAAACTTATTGATGTTATCCATATACGTACCCGTCTGAGACATAAAGGTGGCCAGAGTCTGCTCCAATATACTACTCGTGGCAGGTGGTGGCTGCTGTTGTTGTTGAGGCGGCAGGTTTTGCGGCAGGTTTTGCGGCTGTGGCTGCTGTCGCGTCAACAATCTAGGACCCCCTTGATTCTGATTATAAGCTTGCGGATTTAAGGCATTGTTGGGGTTACTCCAGGAAAATTTTGGGTCTTTCCTCCAATTAGGATTGTAATTGTTGGAATTGTAGTTTGGCTTGTAATTTCCAACATATTTTCCTTCTTCTATATTTATGGGGCACTCATCCCTACTATGATTTCCTCCACATGTAACACAAACTTCCTCGACAGCAAACCCTCGTACTTCCTCTTCACTCAATAAGTGTTTCATGGCCTTAGTGAGGAATGCTACCTGTGATTTCATAGTGCTGTCGGCCTCATAATCCTTGACAGCAAGTACCCGTTTACCTCCTCTTCTAGCAGTTGGAAACTGCTCCTCATTCTTAGCCAGATGTTTCAGAACTTGCAGAGCCTCGTCTGGATCTTTGTCTAATAATAGTCCATTCGCTGCAGAATCAATTCGAATGCGAGTTTGTAAGTTAGCAGCATTATAAAACTTAGTTACCTGATTCCAGACGGGGAATCCATGCATTGGGCAGTTCCGTAGAAGAGTTGTGAATCTGTCCCAGGCCTCGTGCATTGGCTCGTCATCTTCCTGTTGAAAAGTAGCAATTTCATTACGTAATCGCTCAGCTAAATGAGAAGGATTAAAACGAGACAAAAATTCACGAGTTAGATCTGCCCAAGTCATAATAGAACCCGGTGTAAGTTTATTCCACCAAGTTTTAGCTCTGTCCCTCAATGAATGGGGGAATAACCGAAGCCTCAGTATCTCCGGACTAACTCCTGGCAGTCTAAACGAACCACAGATCTCCTGGAATGTTTTGAGATGCTCTCTGGCATCTTCTGTCGCAGAACCACCAAACTGTCCGGCGTTGTTGATCATACTAAACATGACAGGTTTAAGTTCGAAGTTGTCAACGTCGATATCCGGCAGCGTGGTTTCCAATTCTACATGATCGTTCAGCATGTAGTCACGACATGACCGTCGTACACCTGCCGCAGGCGGGTCACCGACAGGCGGTATTTCTTCACCGGCAGGCTGATTACGGGCCATCTGCTCTAGCTGTTCTTCAAGGTGTTCGTTTCGGTCTAAAAGGTGGCGAATCTGTTTCTTGAGATTGAAGGAACGTTCGATCTCCGGATCTAATTTATACTCAGGATCTTCACCTCTTTTCGATCTGCGCATAAACAAGAAAACCTTGTGAAAAGCAAGAGTTTAAAACGCGAAAGAAAATAAAAATAAAAATAAATAAAGAAAAACAAAAACGAAAATAAAAACAAAAAGGTGCAAGGAAAGAAAGGTGTAGTTATGTTGCCAATCCCCGGCAACGGCGCCAAAAACTTGTTGCGTGTAAAATAGTCTATCGCAATTGTAGTGCAAGTATACACGACGCAAGTAGTAAAGTGATACAAAGTATCGGATATCGTCTCCACAGGGATTGGGCTAATAGCTTCACCTAATTTCACTGCACGAAATAAAAGAAATAATTGAGAGAAATTGTCACGAATAATAAAGTAAAAACGTAAATAAAAGGAATTGAGATATCAAGATAGAGAGAATGGGCTGGTATTGAGTTGCTCAGTAGTGTAGGTATTGAATTGCTTAGGATCTCCAGTTCTGTCGTTGCACCCGTCGTCGACAGCACCTGTCGCGGCGTCTGTCCGTTAGTTGTCGCGGCAGCGAACACTAACTCCGTACTTCAAGCTTGGCAAGAATCCCAGATCTGCCTTGCCCTATCCCTAGGCACAAGTCTGTCGATGATCACGTCTTTGATGATACCTCCCGGCGTGAATCGAAGGATGAACACCGATGTGTATGAATTCTTCCTTAGCCACTTAACCTCGCCTTATCCCTAAGCACGAGATGGTTCAACTATAAACTAGAGAACGCGCTTTTATCTCTTTCGTATACTTAACTCTCCCGATGCTAAGTAAATGGATAACCTCACAATGCTCTCCCGATGCTCTTGCAAGATATTAAAACCAAGATAAAAGAACTTGAAGTTTATTTTATTGAACTTGAAAAATCCTAAAACAAAACAACCCTTGCAACTACTTTACAAAACAACCCGTAGCCCTAGGGGGAATTTAGAACATGTTGGTGACAGGTAATCGGCATGTTTTCGGTTTAGGTTATGGGGTAGTCGGCGCTGCCCTAGGTTTAATCTATGCCCTTTATATAAGCTTTGGGCTCAAGTTATCTAAGGTAACAAGGATTACAACTTTAATTAAAAGTAAGACTCTAATAAAGATTAAATCTCTAAAGTATCCTACTTTCTAGCCGCCTCCTTGCTTTTAGGGATTTCCTCTCTTTTGAGCTTTGGCTTGACATATCATTTGATCCGGGGCTTGGAAAATTATTTGGCTGCCACACGACAGACGAGCAGATTTTTCTCTATCTATCGAGGTCCACTTCATTTTTCCTCTTCATGAATCTGCTGTCATCATGCTGTCACGACAGGTCCGTGACAGGTTTGTCTTCTTCAGCTTCTTGTTCAGTTCCGTCTTCCTGCTCATCTGCCCTGCTCCTGCCTTCGACATCTACTATGACAGATACCTGCAAAAATAACCATATTTCAGTAGAATCCGTGCCTTTTATATAAGTGTGATGTTTTATTGAAAACTAACCTAAATGCAATGCAATGATGCTTAAATGCAGCAGAAATATGGGTTTAAAAAGGTGTAAATGATAGAACTTTTACACACTCAACAACATCCCTTGTACATTTTTCTGACCACGACTGTATCCCCGAAGGAGCTAGCAACACCAACACCTACCTCTAGTACCTCACAAGGTGGATTTCCACAGCTTCGCAAACTCACTCAAAATGCACGGACACGTAGATCCAGAATTAATCAGAAAACAAGCCCAATGACTTTATCGAGGAATTACTTGCTATAGCATCGACATCCTTCCGAAGCCAACTCTTAAGTTCTCACTTCTATCATCACTCATATCAAGATCGGTCACATTGTTCTCCCTTAACAGAAACCAACTCATATACACGTTGCCCCAAACAAACAAACTGCACTCCAAACTCTGGTACGGTCATACTGCCCTGAACTAAAGCGACGAACTCTCTCATCGTTCACATCCTCTAAAACCTCCGATTCATGATCACCAACTCCAGGCCCACACCTCGGCCTCCAACTCACCAAAGACAACAATACAATAATAAATAAAACACACAAGCAATAATATTTAGGGTTAGCAAGAGCAAGGGTCCAAGCTGCTCAAGTATATTCCTTTACAAAAATCCTTTTTAAATAAGTAATAGTAGCAATGGGAACTCGACACTACGCTTTAACACAAGCATCATGCTAACACATGCTTTCAAACACCGTACTAACAAGCAAACATTAAGCATACATGTCAAAACATTCACCGAGACATAACAACAACATAACACATCAAACTTACCTCACTTACCTACCCGAGGTCTCGGAAACCTCAGGCTCTGATACCAATAAATGTATCCCCCTCGTCCCGGTCTGGCCGGATGACCGGTCCGAGTGAGCTACACGGGGAAAACCGAAGCGAAACCCGTTAAGGTTCCCCCTCGGTTAGCAACCCTATTTTTTTTCCATTTTAATCTTGTCACATTCGAGTATTAAATTCTAAGAGATCAAACAGCGGAACATATCACACGAGACAACATTCAAACCCCCAATTTTAATCTTTACTAAAGGCATCTTAGCACCTAAGTGTTTTTCTCTTCAAACAGGCCAAAAAGGGTCAAACAGTGCAGTTTTAAGCAGAAGTTTCGAAACCTTTACCAAGGGTTTCGAAACTTTTGCTGGTAGAGACCCCTGGAGCCAATTTTCACCAAAGGTTTCGAAACTTTGGGGAAGGTTTCGAAACCTTTGACCATAGTTTCGAAACCTACCCCAAAGGTTTCAAAACTTTGGCTGGCAGTGACCCATGGAACCAAATTTTCTGCAAAGGTTTCGAAACCTTACCCATGGTTTCGAAACCTTAGTGCAGATGATCACTTACTGCCCAACTTAAGGACTCCCTAACTATGTAAAACACTAAGATCATGCATAGACATATGTAGAAGCTCGAAAGGGACCAAAGGCATGAATTAACACTCACAAGACTCGTACATACAATCATTCAAGCAATCATACATGAGCCATACATAGCAACCAAGCATATTAACAAGGCATCCATACATATCATTCATACAAGAGCAATTCATGCATATATGGACATACAAGCATTTAAGATTTAATGCCTTAGCAACCAAAACACGTAGACATGCCAACACACACAACATTCATCATAGCATATCATGCGTTATAAACCATAATCAAACCAATACAACAACATAAGGCATTAACAATATGTGGCCAATACAAAGGAGTCTAGATACAAGCTCCTAGAACACGTAACACTTCCCATTGCTAAACTACTACATTATTTAATAAACCATACTTGAGCAATTACCACACGCTTGGACGCCCTTTTCTTGCTCCTTACTAACTCCAAGCTAAAGATCTGCATTGTCGGAAAAAGGAGAGCGTAAGCATAAAGCTTAGTGAGCGGAGCTCTAAAACATAACTACGACAATGCAGGGTTCAAAGCTTTCTTTAAAATGAAGGTCAACGCATACAAATCATCCAACGACCTAATCCTTCTACTATCATACAAGTTCAACCACAATTCAACAATATAGGCATTTATCATAGCATTACACTTCATAGTATGCATAAAGGTATGATCTTAGATTAAAGCAAAACCATAAAAGAGAATGATATAGTGAGATACACATGAACAACACATGGTATGCACAAGCATAACCAAACACACACGGTGGGACTACACATCACCGTTTCGACTAGTAGTTTTCCAATGAGACTACACATCAAAGTACTCTTCTACTAGTCACTACCGGTGGGACTACACATCACCGGAGTCTTATACCATTCGCTACCGGCGGGACTACACATCACCGGAGTCTTATACCATTCGCTACCGGCGGGACTACACATCACCGGAGTCTTATACCATTTGCTACCGGCGGGACTACACATCACCGGAGTCAACGACAACCATCACGTGAGGTTCGACACCAACCATGCAACACAATATACAATCACTAACATACGACATGTACTCACTATATCATGCACAATCAAATCAAGATGTAACAAAATCCACAGTTAGGCATTACTTACTACTTGGAATCTTACCGATCACAAATGGTCTTACTCACCATTTTCGTGCACAACTTGCACCAACTTACTCACACCTTACAAGGCATATCAACATCCACATTATTACCATCATACATGAGCAACGATATAATGAATAGCAACAAGCTTCTTCCCAAAGTATTGGAATTTCATGTATAACAAAATATCATTTCAAGAGATGAAAAACAATGATAAAGGGGGGAAATTTAAAGAGGCATTTCACATCACTTACTCTTTGAGTTTAAAATTGACTTTTCAAGCTCAAAACTAAACTTCTTCAAAACCAACTTTGAACCAAATGTTATTTGAAAACATTTCCACATTTACATGCTCGAACCAATTGATCAAAGCCATTTAAAACATTTTAACCGCTCACCTCATTTCCTTAAGCAAAACAAGCAAAGCCGAATCAAGCCTCCTCACTTCCGGATTCGATCCCAAAGCTTTACCAACGCAATTCCTTGCTTCTAATTGCCTCAACACAAGTAAATTAACCTCAAATCAGTCCACAACACAATGTAGCAAACCCGGAATGAAATTCAAACATCAAACACTTGTTTTTCGAACCAAGAACAACCCCCAAAAAGCCATTCCCGAGCAGCCTCTTTGCACAGTCCAAAACTTGTGATTTCAACACATTTAACACTTCCAAATGCTTCCAAAACGACCCCCAACCAATGCCCTAACATCAACCCTCAATTTCCAACACAAACCACACCCAAAACTCAACTAAAAACCCTCCTAAAAACCCACCAAAACCCAAATTCGGGAAACTTAACAAAACCCTTTAAAAATCATATATGTTGAACCATATAGATAGTAAACAACTCATATATCATCAATAAATCAAAAGCTTTAGTTTAAGACAACAAAGATGACATTTTTAGTCTAAACTTTCAAAATACCAAAATGAAAAATCATGGGTTTTAATGAAATCTAAGAGTACTAGCATGTAGAGGAAAGAGAGGACAAGTCGAATATATGTTTACCTTTCGAAAATCACCAAGGATGAGGAAGAAAGATGATGAAATAGTAAACTAGGGGGAAGGGGAGTTTTTGTCGTGGGATTTTTGGAAGGGGATGGAAGAAGATGATGAATAATCTCTTTAAAAATAAGAAATGGGTTTTTAATTCCACAAGTCCATTTATTTACAAGAGTGCCATTAATGAGATGGCTATTTTCCCTTTTCTCTAAAAACCCATCCAAATTAAATTTTCATTTCAATTTAGTCCAACAATAAAATGTTTGCTTTTGAAACCCGAGGCCCAAAAGGTTATTTTAATTATAAAACCGAGCCCGAAATAATATTAAAATATTATTTTCACCCGACCCCTAAACCCGGGTGTTACATAAAACCTATAATGTATATATATATATATAAACTTATAACTTATAAGTTATATAATGTATTTATAATCTAATAATTAATAATAAATAATAATTAGTAATAGTTTGGGCCTTGGGCCTTTGGGATCATATCCCACCACCCATTTATAATAATTAATAATATCAATAATAAATAATAATTATTAATTGTTGGGCTTTGGACTAAAAATTTTAGATGGGCTAAATATAATAATTAATAATAATTATTAATTGTTGGGCTTTGGGCTAAAAATTTTAGATGGGCTAAATATTTTGTAGCTCTTTGAATTTTAAATAGGCTAAATATTTTGTGGCCCTTTAAATTATACATGTTTTTCATTTAAGTCCTTTAAGTTTTAGTTCAATTCAATTGAGTTCATATCCCACCACCCATTTATTTGAGATGAGCCCCTAAAACCTATAATGTATAAATATAATATATATATGTATAAACTTATAACTTATAATTTATATAATGTATTTATAATATAATAATTAATAATAAATAATAATTAGTAATAGTTTGGGTCTTGGGCCTTTGGGCTCATATCCCACCACCCATTTATTTCAGACGAGCCCCTAAAACCTATAATGTATAAATATAATATATATATATATATACTTATAACTTATAAGTTATATAATGTATTTCTAATATAATAATTAATAATAAATAATAATTAGTAATAGTTTGGGCCTTGGGCCTTTGGGCTCATATTCCACCACCCATTTATTTGAGATGGGCCCCTAAAACCTATAATGTATAAATATAATATATATATATATATACTTATAACTTATAAGTTATATAATGTATTTCTAATATAATAATTAATAATAAATAATAATTAGTAATAGTTTGGGCCTTGGGCCTTTGGGCTCATATCCCACCACCCATTTATTTGAGATGGGCCCCTAAAACCTATAATGTATAAATATAATATATATATATATATATATATATATATATATATATATATATATAAACTTATAACTTATAATTTATATAATGTATTTATAATATAATAATTAGTAATAAATAATAATTAGTAATAGTTTGGGCCTTGGGCCTTTGGGCTCATATCCCACCACCCTTTTATTTGAGATGGGCCCCTAAAACCTATAATGTATAAATATATATATATATATATATATATATATATATATATATATAAACTTATAAGTTATAAGTTATATAATGTATTTATAATATAATAATTAATAATAAATAATAATTAGTAATAGTTTGGGCGTTGGGCCTTTGGGCTCATATTCCACCACCCATTTATTTGAGATGGGCCCCTAAAACCTATAATGTAATAATATAATATATATATATATATATATACATTATATATATAAACTTATAACTTATAATTTATATAATGTATTTATAATATAATAATTAATAATAAATAGTAATAGTTTGGGCCTTGGGCCTTTGGGCTCATATCCCACCACCCATTTATTTGAGATGGGCCCTTAAAACCTATAATGTATAAATATAATATATATATATATATATTATATATATATATATAAACTTATAACTTATAATTCATATAATGTATTTATAATATAATAATTAATAATAAATAATAATTAGTAATAGTGTGGGCCTTGGGCCTTTGGGCTCATATCCCACCACCCATTTATTTTAGTTGGGCCCCTAAAACCTATAATGTATAAATATAATATACATACATACATATATATATATAAACCTATAAGTTATAATTTATATAATAATTAATAATAATAATTAATAATAATAATTAGTAATAGTTTGGGCCTTGGGCCTTTGGGCTCTTATCCCACCACCCATTTATTTTAGATGGGCCCCTAAAACCTATAATGTATAAATATAATATATATATATAAACTTATATCTTATAATTTATATAATGTATTTATAATATAATAAATAATAATTAGTAATAGTTTGGGCCTTGGGTCTTTAGGCTCATATCCTACCACCCTATTATTTTAGATGGACCCCTAAAACCTATAATGTATAAATAATATATATATATATATATATATATATATATAAACTTATAACTTATAACTTATAACTTATAGAATGTATTTATAATATAATAATTAATAATTAGTAATAGTTTGGGTCTTGGGCCTTTGGGCTCATATCCCACCACCCATTTATTTGAGATGTGCCCCTAAAAGCTATAATGTATATATATATATATATATAAACTTATAACTTATAAGTTATATAATGTATTTATAATATAATAATTAATAATAAATAATAATTAGTAATAGTTTGGGCCTTGGGCCTTTGGGCTCATATCCCACCACCCATTTATTTTAGATGGCCCTAAAACCTATAATATATATATATATATATATATAAACTTATAACTTATATGTTATATAATGTATTTATAATATAATAATTAATAATAAATAATAAGTAGTAATAGTTTGCGCCTTGGGCCTTTGGGATCATATCCCACCACCCATTTATAATAATTAATAATATCAATAATAAATAATAATTATTAATTGTTGGGCTTTGGACTAAAAATTTTAGATGGGTTAAATATAATAATTAATAATAATTATTTATTGTTGGGCTTTAGGCTAAAAATTTTAGATGGGCTAAAAATTTTGTAGCTCTTTGAATTTTAGATGGGCTAAATATTTTGTGGCCCTTTATATTTTAGATGTTTTTCATTTAAGTCCTTTTAGTTTTAGTTCAATTCAATTGAGTTCATAAATACATATATTTATATATTATATATATACACATATATTTTATATGTATATTTATGTATTTATATACATATATACACACA
The DNA here is from genome assembly GCA_958450335.1 of Hibiscus tridactylites. NCBI lineage: Eukaryota > Viridiplantae > Streptophyta > Magnoliopsida > Malvales > Malvaceae > Hibiscus > Hibiscus tridactylites. The sequence continues at coordinate 41,265,655 of OY288282.1, forward strand.
TATATACATATATATATATATATATATATATATATATATATATATATATATACATGTACATTATATATTATATATTAGCATACATATATTTGTATAATATGTATTCATTATTATGTATGATATGTTATATGTATAATGTATTAATAATTTAATATATACATATGTTTGTATAATATATATATATATATATATATATATATATATATATATATATATATATATATATATATATATATATATATATATATATATATATATATATACACACATGTATATATACATGTATGTTGTTAGTATCATAATATGTATTATGTATATACATATACATGTATTTATGTATAATACATTACATATACATAAATACATACATGTTTGTATAATATATAATTATATATTGTAATTTATATACATGTGAATACATAAAAATACATATATATACACATAATAACATATATTTATACTTATAAAGTTATTATAATAATTAATAAGTTATATTATATTATAATAATTAATAAATAATATTAAATTATAATATATATGAGCGGGAAAATTTATATTGAAACCGCCCAATTCCCAAATTGAATTTCAATTTGGGGTAAATTATTAATAAAGCCCTTTATATTATATAAGTTTTTTATTCAAGTCCTTTAAGTTTTAATTCAATTCAATTGAGTCCTTAAAACTTTATTTTTACTTCAAATTAACTCTTATTTATTATTTTTTCACTATAGTCCATAAAACTTTGTTTTTATTCAAAATTGTTCATTTCTGGTGAACCTGAATTAACCCGAACTGAAATGAACCCGACGACCTGAAATTACCCGACCTGAAATGAACCCGACCTGAAATGAAACCGACCTGAAATGAACCTGACCAGAAATGAACCCGACCTGAAATTTACCCGACCTACAATTTACCTGCCAATTAACTGATTTTACCCGACCTGTTTTTACCCGATCTGCAATGAGTTTGACCTGAAATGGACCCGACCTGAAATGGACCCGACCTGCAAATTACCCGACTGCAATGGACCCGCACCCGACCCGAGTCGAGTCAAATTTTTTTACCTGAAATGACCTGTACCCGATTTTACCCGATCTGACAGAACCCGACATGAAACCTGTCTGATTACCTGTTTTTACATCCATACCCCTAACCAACAATAATGCTTTTTTGTCTGCATTCCGGGAAGGTCATTCCTGCCCTTCACTTAGGTATTTGTCAATTCCCGTCATTTTATACAAAGTTACCATTAAAATAATGAGTTTTCTTAATTTGGATTCTTTGTAGCATATTTAAATAGCGTAAATTCATTAAACATTTTTATTTCATATTATTTGTAATATTTAAATGGTGTTACATGTATTTAAATAGTATTTTAACATTTAAATAAGGGTAAAGTACACAAATGGTCACTAAACTATCCTTAAAAATATAAAATGGTCATCAAACTTTTAAAAATTACATAATGGTCATTAAACTTTAGTTTTATTACAAAATGTTCACTGGGCCGTTAACTATCATTCATTGGAAGACGCGATAGTTATGACAATTTGTATAATAACATATTTAATCCTCAATATTTACACAATCAATCAATTTAGACATCAATAATGAGTGTTAAATTAGGAATAAACTGATTAAATGTGTCAATATGAAGGATTAAATGTTATATTATTCAAATTTCTGTATCTATCATGTCACTCAATTGATGACAATTAGTCGCTCAGTGACCATTTTGTAACAAAAATAAAGTTTAATGCCCATTATGTAACATTTGAAAGTTTGATGACCATTTTGTATTTTTAGAGATAATTTAGTGACCATTTGTGTACTTTACCCTTTAAATAAAAAAATTATGGATATGACATCAGTAGATGTGATTATCACCAACATAACTAATAGGATTCGATAAGCAATTGAAACATTTGGATAACAATCTGCAAGTTTTACAAGCTTAAGAATTTCATATGATGACATTAAGTCATTTGGAAAAGTCATTTGTAACACTTTCAATTCTAAAAAAACATATGCATCTATATCATACAAATCATTATGAGAAAAAGCAGTTTTAAAGTTTGTGCAAGATTTCTGTAATTCATCATTACCCAAGATTTTAACCTTTTGGGATCAAATAAAAAATCAAAAATATTGTCAAATAATTCTAGTTTTTAAAGAAGTTATAGCCAAATCTACAACAACAAGAAAATAACCGACTCTATTGAAAAATAGACTACTGCAAAATCAAACATTAGCATTAATTTGTAAATAAATAGATAAGAATAAATCATGCTTAGTTGTGTCGTGGTAGTAAACAACTGCTTATTGCCTTAGAAGAGATTTTGTCTCGATTGGTGTAATTAGGGATGTAAAAAGCTGACCCGACCAGGAAACTCGATTGAAACCTGCTCGAGTCAAAACTTGATTTGACCCGAAGATTTGATGATTCGAACCTGATCTGTAACCGACTGTTGTTGACCCGAACCCGAATTTGACCTGTTACTGTAGTAACCAAACCCGATCTGCGTCCGACTGAAAACGACCCGAACCCAAATTGGACCTGTTACTGTGGACCTAAAACCCGACCTGTGTCCGACTGAAACGAACCCGAAGCCGACCTGGCAGATAACTGAATTTACCCGACTAAATTGACCCGATATCCGATTTTACCCGACTTGAAATGAACCCGACCTGAAATGGACCCGACCTGAAACGGACCCGACCTGAAATGGACCCGACTTAAAATGGACCCGACCTGAAATGGACTCGACCTGTTTTGAACCTGACCTGTTTTAAACCCGACCTGTTGTTGACCTGAACTGATAAAATACAAGAAGTTTGTTTGTAATAATATTAGCTCTCGGATCTTATAGCAAAGACATAGTTTATCTCACATAAAATACTTTATTTCAATACAAAGGAGAAATCAAGATTGAACATTTGGTGGAATTAAAATATTGAATTTCAAAATTACAAGGACTTAATAAGTATTCAAACTCAAAATTTAGGGACAATACATAGTTTATCTAATAATTATACTTATATAGACCTAAATTGTTATTAGACCAAAAAATTGAGGACACATGTGACATGCTCATCATTCTTT